>CM060610.1:20101206-20701206 GCA_030578255.1 Tiaroga cobitis
TCAACTACTTCAGTTAAGTTCTCGCGCGTGTGCGTCGTGGAAATCTCTTGAAGTCTCGTTTCAGGCTTACAAAAAAGGAATAGTCGAATAAAGTCGTTATTTTTGTTTGTTTTTTCGCACAAAAAGTATTCTCGTCGCTTGATAAACTTATAGTTTAGCCACTGTTGCGACATGGGAAATTTTAACATTTTCTTTAATGACTCTCTGGGCCGTCAGGATTCATTCCCTTAGGGAGCCTATGTAGCAGTCATGAACCTCTCAGATTTAATCATAAATATCTTCATTTGTGTTCCGAAGACGAACGAAGGCCTTACGGGGTTGGTACAGCATGGGGGTGAGTAATTAATGACTTAATTTTCATTTTTGGGTGAACTAACCCTTTAAGTTATACATATGAATATTTTTCTTACAAAAACATATCGCTTTGCTTCAGAAGGCCTTTATTAACCCCCTGAAGCGGTATGGATTACATTTATGATGGATGGATGTGTGTGCTTTTTTGGCTTTAAAATCTCAGTTACTATTCACTCCCATTATAAAGCTTGGAAGAGCCAGGATATTTTTTTATATAACTTTGATTGTGTTTGGCTGAAAGAAGAAAGTCATATACACCTAGCATAGCTTGAAGGTGAGTAAATATGGGATAATTTTAATTTTCAGGTGAACTAACCCTTTAAAAATTAACCCTGGCCCATATGACTTTCTTTCTTCCACGAAACACAAAACTAGTTATTTCTAGAAGTTCTGACATTATGCTAAACGTCTTTGGTGTTCCATTAGAGAAACAAAAGTATAAAGACCCCGTGACCGAATTAATATTTTTGGGTGAACTACCCCTTTAAACTGACCAGCTTCTTTTCTTTAAAGGGTAACTAAACACTAAACCAACTTTTTTTAGTTAATGATCTGTAAGACTGGGGCTTTATTAGTGCTGTTCATTGATTCGAGTAACTTTTTTGACATTTGGGTATAAAGTGTTTTAATTCTACAATATATGGTGTAAAAACTTTTTTGACATTTGGGTATAAAGTGTTTTAATTCTACAATATATGGTGTAACAACGTCTTAATGCTGCCCTCTTCAGGTTGAACGATGACTACTGCAGTTGAATTTTCCTATTGGATGTTTGCGGTAGTTCGTGATGGTAGCGGTGAGAGCTGACGTAAGCAGGTTTCAGCTTACCACGCCCTTGGTACAAGCTACCACGCCCATGGCAGTATAAGAACCATCTTGTTTCGTCAAAACTACTGTAGCGAGTCAGGCAGGGGCGTAGCCACCATTTCAAAAGTGAGGGGGACAGAATGTCAAATGTAATAAAATAAAAATTTCTTCAGACTTTTGTTGAGGTTTTTGCTTAATTAGCTTAATATGCTATTTATTTTTAAAGCAATAAAACAGAAAGAAAGTTGTCCAGTTCTTTATATTGCACATGGAGGTGGTAAAATCGTGATCATGTATTTTAATAAGATAATAAAATGTGTATTTTTCGTAGACCATCATATAGTCTGCTGTGGCACAGTATTTTTGTAGGTGAATCTCGTGACCTCTAGGGGGGTCCGGGGGCATGCCCCCCCGTGAGAAAATTTTGTACATTTTAAAGATAAATTCATTAATCTAGTGCACTTTGAGTCCCCCGAAACCACTGTTAAAAATAAATAATCCAACTGCCCAAACATATGATATTCTCTGATTTAGATATCTGATCATCGCATTACAATTATTCAAATTATCAGTGTTAAGCATGATAATATGGTTAAATATCACACTGAAGCTGGTTTAAAAATATAATTTACTTAATATTAAAGTTTTTTTTTTGGCAAAATTTCATTTTCTTACTAGCCTAAACAAAGTCTGTCTTACTAAACTAAAACTTTCCAATTGAAAACCTTCAAACTTCAAGCTTTTAAAACTACTTCAAACTTTCTAGTTAGGCTTTTTCAAGAGAACTTAAAGTTTGTATACAAACTTTATCTAATTGTAAAGTGTTACCAAATTATGATAAACATCATGTACACATTACCACGCTGCCTGATTCAAGCAGGTCGTGGCTGTTGATGCATGAAAATACAAATTCAGCATTAATATTTAGCATGTGTATTCTAATTTGAAGGGCTTTGATAACATATCTGTGAAAATAAAATGCATTACGAGTAAAATAGATTGAAAATATTGCATGTTTGTTCGGGTAGTAAATTTATAACAAAACCTGTTAATTATTCAACAAGAGAAATAGGCGGAGTTATTCATCATTGTGCAACACAATTCGGATACTACATGACAACTTACTTACAGTGCTTGACTTTTTCGTGAAAAAGGAGTGAAGAGTTTTTTGCCATTTTGAACTATGAAACTCGGCGCGGATGCGCGCATGGGCGTGCCGTAGGCTATTGCACGAGTGACTGATTACCATGGAAACGTGAAAGTCACGTATGTTAGATAGACTATCCTTGACTCTTTGGATTTTAAATCTCGATGTAGGGTATACACACCCGCGAAAACCTCAGCTTGTCGTAGACACACTTGCCCTATGAAAAAGTGCGGGGGACGAATTTACATTGTATAAAAAGTGGGGGGGACACGTCCCCCCCGTCCCCCGCGTAATCTACGCCTATGGAGTCAGGAGTTGGAATTGCGAGTATTAAAAACGATCAGGATAGAGTATCCGTTCATCCCCTCTATCTCCGCTGGGCTCCGCCCACTTTTCCAGCATTTTTCAAATATTGCCAGTGGGTGGAGTCAGCCTCTGACCAGCCTCTGTTTACCTGTTTGACCTTCAGAAACAGATCCCTCCATCTTCCATTGATAAGCAGAAGCTGATGCTTTACATCACGTGTCACTGTTTCATCACAGGTCTCGATCAGAAAGTTGCCTGCATCGTTCATAGCAGCGTGCTGGTCCATCCAGTGCGGAAGGTTACGAAAAAACTCCTGGAAAAACAACGGAGAGTAAGAATGTATCATAAACAAGCCTACTAGTTATTTTTAGAGACATGGCTACATGTATGTGGTTGTCTTACCCGTTTGGTGTTCTCAGGTTGTCTGAGAGCCCCCTGAGCGTCCTCCAGCCAGGCCTGCAATAAGGCCACGCAGCTGTTGTACCTCAACCAGTTACACTGCACCTCCTCCAACATGGACCTTACACTTCGCACCTCCACCGACAGACTCCTCCACTGATCAGACACCTCTCGCAGCAAGAGCTTTACCCCTCCCTCAGCTGAAATGTCAAAACATGAACATACAAAAGCAGAGCAGATTCATGAATGTACTAATAAATACATACTGATAAATCTAGACTAGACTAGAATCTAAAACTAACGCTGATACTAGTATTAGTACACTAATACTATTACTAGTACTTACTAATAAATAAATACTAATACATCCTTGATGTCAACCACAATCATTATCCTTACCTTTTAAAAGTTGATAAACCTGTTTATTTTTGCTATCTTAATTATTATTGCCATCTTATATCGTAACCATAAGATTTTATAGTTAGTTGCATATGATTTGTGCATTTAGCATTGTTTTCCCCCTTCTATACAGTTTTGTAGTATTATTAGTATTCTATTATAGTATTTATTACTATTTTGAATCAGCTTTAATTTTTCTAATTTCATTTTTTATTAAGCTAAACAGAATTATGTAATATAGCTTCCAAAATTATTTGAAGCTAAACAGAATTATGAAAACAAAACAAAATTTTTTTTTTTAAATTGTTGTAATTTTGTTATGTTTTTATTATTTTATTATTTTTATTATTTTTTGTTTTGTTTTCATAATTCTGTTTAGCTTCAAATTACTTTTCTTTCGGTTTTATTAATTTTAGCACATGGGTTTACAAGTACTAAAATTACTAAACTGAAGCTTACAACCTACCTAAGCTTGCTTTATTTCAGTTAGGCGCCAAGGCAACATTTCTAATTTCATAAAATGTTTCATTTAATATTTAAATTGTATTTTATTTCAGCTTAATTAATGAAATATATGATATAATATAATATGATATAATATGATATAATATAATATAATATAATATAATATAATATAATATAATATAATACAATACAATTTTTTGAGTTACAACCAACCAGTTGAATAGCGCTGCAATAAATCATCGTGATAAGATGTGATTGGCTTCTGGAAGACCTATTTTGTGATCTTTGAATCACACTTCAGATATATATCACAAAGACCACCCCTATGTTGAGGTTGCCTTAGACACGGACAGAGCAACATGTTGGGAGTCTATCGCCCAGAGAAACCCAATTAGAATGCAGTATCTGCACTAATGGACTGGAATTCCCTTTTGAGTTCTGTGCCTGGGAAAACCTCATTTACCAGTAGCCCGAGGAGAGAGGAATGAGCATAGAAAGAGAAAGAAAAAGCAAACGGAAAAGAGCAAGAATGAAACACAGAGAGGGAGAACGAGAGAGAGACAGAGACAGCAGGAAGATGCTACAGGCACAGACTGATTGACTACTGAGTCCACACGGATTAAACTCCCTGAGGGTGAAACAAGGTGAGCTGCTATCATTCTGCCCTCTGGACACTGAGATTTAAAAAAAAAAAAATCTGCCTTTATCTGCCCAGCCATGATATGATTTGTACATTACAAATATATTTGTTGGTTCACTCAACACCAAACGAAATTTACTTAGCACAGGATAAAAATCTTTATGGGTGGCCCCCCTCTTACCCGTATCCTCTATATTCAAAAATAATAATAAATTTTTCTATATGTGATGATTCTCATATAAAGTGATGAGAAAAAGAAATAATTGCACAGTGAAACACCAGAATGAAAATCGCTGCTTGAAAGTTGTACTGCTGTTACCAAACTATCATTTAGCAGTCATATAGGCATATAAAACACAAAATGATTCGGGAATTTGAAGCATACCTGAGCTGTCAGCTTTAATGTAGAGCTCAGCAGCTTGTATTAGAGCCTGGTGGCTAGTTTCATACTTCTCAAAGAACTGCTGTCCCTCCACAAATGACTAGAGATGCAGAGAATAAACAAAAGTAAAGATCAGATCATTTAATTGTGCAATCAGAGTAATTAGTATCTTTAACAGATCTTAGGCTATACTGCATTTGATGGAATGGCCTCAAATATTACTATGTATGAAAACTTATTTGTATGGTTAGGCTAGGCAAATTCGGTCTTAGAGAGCCGCTGTCCTGCAGAGTTTGGCTCCAACACTGAAAAAACCTCTCCTGCCTATAGCCTTAGTAATCCTGAAGACATTGATTAGCTTGTTCAGGAGTGTTTGATTAGGGTTGGAACTAAATTCTGCAGGACAGTGGCTCTCTAGGACCGAACTTGCCTACCCCTGGTTTAGGCAATGAAGGAGCTGAAAAAATGCTAAATGAAAAGAATCCATCTAGTTTGTAAACTTACACCATAGCTTTGCAGCAGAAGCTCCATTGACTCCAGTCGGCCGTATTTAATGATCCAGGATTTCAGCTTGGACTCAGCTAGTGTCAAAAATGCCAGCATACCATATTTCGTTTCCCAGAATTCCAGTTTGCTCAAGTGAATGTGTGAGGAGGTAGATATGTAGTTTAATCTGAAAGCAGTTACATAAAAACAGGTTAATAATATATTATATTATATTATAATACAATTTATTATTAAAAGTTTTATTTATAGCCATTGCAAATTGAATTTTAATTGCAATTATAAATTGATCTCTTCATTAATCTTCGAGGTTATCTGTCATGGTTTTTACCTCTCTGCCATGTCTTGCAGTTGTTCCATGGGAATCGGGACATTATTAACACATCTGTCTCTGTGGATTAACTGCAAGGTCTGCTTGTGTCTTTCAAGAAGCCTTAAGATCTCCTGCACAACCAAATACAGAAAAATGTAAGATCCAGTACTCATGTTAATGGATAAAGTGAAGGTTCTGCTAGTCTTGTTACTCATTAATAGATTCTCCTTCATCCATTCTCCAATCCCTCATACACATTCATACAGACAAACAGACTTTCTCATTCTGTTTTACCTGGTCGTGTAGTCGCTTTTTGTGAATGGCTTTTGCGGTCTCATCATGGGCTTGCTGAGGGACCAACTCCTCTCGTAGGATCTTCTCTGCTTGATGTAAATACATACCAACTTCACCCAGAGGATGCGGCAAACCACTGTCCAGCTGTAGATGCCAATCCAAAAGCTGCAGACAGGAAAAATAAAAATAATATATTATATTATATTATATTATATTATATTATATTATATTATATTATATTATATTATATTATATTATATTAATATGTCTTTTACTTTTAATAAGTAAAATAAAATCAGCTAAATCTACCATGAATGTCCTCAAATGGACTAGAGTTTGGATTAGGGTTAGTTTATGTATTCTATTTGGTTTCCTATAAAAAATTATTAAAATGTATGGTGTATCTGACCCTTGCAGACAGCCTCTCCCAGGCCTGTTTGAGCAGAGCCTGATCTGCAGTCAGCTTGCCGTCCTTCTGAGTGGACTGAAAACATGTCTCCACTTTTCTTCTCTGCACCTCAAACTGTACACGACAACGCTTGAACGTCTGAGTGAAAGAAAGAGCGAGTGAATGAATGAATGAGAGAACTACAGGTAATTAAATTATTAAAATTCTGAATGTTCAAATAATGGCCAATGTAATGCTAATAGGAGAGAGACAGCAAGATAGCACAAGCTATCAAAAAAATGACAAAGCAAGAGAAAGGGAGAAAGAGACGCATGCAAAAAGCTGAAAAAGAATTTAAACAGCCAAATTGCACATGCATGTATTCATGCAATAATGGGCTCCAATTTTCCACTTTATCTCTACCCATGCGGTCCCTGCTAGAGCTCTGACTTTTCTGAATATGGAACATATCCGTGGGCGCTACAGACGTCGCTTCACTGGTGTGTAGTGCCCATGATTATGAAAGCAACGAGAGCTCTCAGCTGTAATGTATATTACTGTTGTCTGTATGCGTATGTGGGTGTGTGTTTCAATGTTTTGAGCAACCAATGTTTTGTCTGGGATCTACTATATTTTTCACTTTTTTATTTTTCTGACACAGAATAATGATTAGTATACACACAGTGGTGTCCAAAAGTCTGAGACTACACTGAAAATCTGAAATCCCAATGCATGCCTGACAGCATACACTACCATTCAAAAGTTTTAGATTGGTAAGATTTTTTTTAACAAGTCTCTTAATACTCACCAAAGCTGCATTATTTGATCAAAAACACACCAATTATATTGTGAAATATTATTACAATTAAAAAAATAATAATAATTCTGTGATGGTAAAGCTGAATTTTCAGCAGCCATTACTCCAGTCATCAGTGTCACATGATTCTTCAGAAATAATTATATAATATGCTGATTTGCTGCTCAAGAAACATTTCACATTTTTATCATTGCTGAAAACAGCTGCACTGATTAATATTTTTGTGGAAACCATGATAATTTTTTAAGGATTTATATACATTTATTGGAAATATATTTTTTTCTATATATAAGGTCTTTACTGTCACTTTTGATCAATTTAATGCATCCTTACTGAAAGTATTCATGTCTTCCAAAAGAAAAAGTCTTACTAACCCCAAATATTTAAATGGTTGTATATAAAGCATCAAAATTTGCTTAAAATTGTGGAGTGAGTTCATGTACTTGTAGCTAAAGTGCTGCTGTCATTAAAACAAAGGGGCTAAATGATAGGCTACTAAGGCAGGACAAAAAAAGGATGCCATTGGCTCTTGAAATGAAACAGAATCACAGAATTGCTTCATTACGATGGCTGTTCAAAAGCATGATTCACTGACTGAATAAATCTGTTTCATTTAATATGAGTCATTTGTGACCATTTAGTCACGGTCTGGATCGCTTCATGTTATTTAGTTTCCAACTGCTGATTTAATTATTTGTAATGAAAACAGTTCTATCAAGTTGCAAAAATACAAAACAGAAACATTTTCACTGGTAGTTGAGACTTTGGGACCCACTGTATATCAGTATTATATTGACCAACAGCCACACTGCTTTCTTGGACTTTGGTATCAACAGTGGGCATTTAAAAACCGAAATCACTTAAATCTAACCAAGATTCCTAGACCTGGTTTCACAGACAGGGCTTAGATTAAACCAGGATTAGGCCTTAGATCAATTAGGACATTTAAGTAGCTTTTATAAACGTGCCTTAGAAAAAAGCATTACTGGTGTGCATCTTGAAACAAAACAATACCACTGACATAATTTAAGATATATGTAAGTTTCTTTTAGTTAGAACAGCTCAAACATACATTTTAGCCTGGGACTAGCTTAAGGCTTGTCTGTGAAACCCGGGGCTAAAGTTTTATTCAGGTATCCAATTGATATCGTATGTGGTCAACATGATGACTGAGTGAGACCCTGAGCTCACCTGGTACTTCACACCAAAACTTCCTCCATCCCTCTGGGCTTGAGCACAGTCTCTCTCCAACTGATCTGCCCACGCTTTCAGCTCCCTCAGTGTCTTACGCTGCTCCCTCTGAGAGAAAAAAAGTGTGCTAAGTTAGTAAGGATTGTAGAAACAAGACAAAAAGCAAACATTTGCAAAGATTTAAGGCCCTTGGGGAGGTCTACGCTCATCATTTCCTTACCTAAAATAAATTAATGCACTTTAAACCCCCGACTCAATACAATTTTGCTGTTCAAACATGCATCACTAATGCCACATTTATAAATCTAACGCAGACTTTGTGTTCCTGCTGCTTGCAGAGTTCTTCTCCTCCATTGTGCAGATCTGCCCCAAACCTCTCCACGGGGGAGCAAGAAATCAGCTCTGCGGGGGCGATACTAATCATTTTACACACATTTACCCTCCCTATTATGAATTAGGAACAAGAGCGAGAAAGTGAGAGCAGTGTTCAGCTAATTCTAATGAAATTATTCTATTCTTCCGGCGCTCATCTTACATTTTGGCATCTTCTACGAGGCAATGCCTTTGGGTCATCAAAATGATTATATTATGACCTTGCCAACGTCTGCTGCATGATCTCCACCCCACCTCCCAGAAACGAATACTGTCACAGGCATGCGATGCCCTGGAATATTAAAACCTAAAATTGTCTTAGTTTAAATGTATAACAAAGAGACAAAATGGTTCAAATGACAGTGACTCTGAAACGCTCGCAGACCGTGGCATGAGGGAGCTAGCGGTTTCTACAAAAGAACCAGGTGGTGACAGGATTAATTCACTGCTTCACCTTGATTATTAACCATTATTATTCTTTAAAGACTGCTACTAATGCTAATCATCAGGCTATCAGTATCAACGCAAAGCAAAGCAAAAAAAAGAAAAGAAAAAGCCAAAGGTAATTATTGTCATGTTAATGTCACCAAAAAGTTCCAGTTGTAATGCAAATGTAATAGTGAAGGGAGTAAAATTATATGGGACATATTAAAGCCGTACAATGCCCTGGATTATTAAAACCTGATCCACACAGTATCGAACCACTCATTATGAAAAGGAAGGCAAAATACTACTGAAAGGATCTGAAACTACATGGCACAGCAGCAGCAGGTGGAAATAGTGGCGGAGCAGTCAAAGCAGGCATAATGTGTTTCATACGAGCAAACGTACCTCTAATAATTCCTCAATGGCTCGAGGAGCAAGATAAAACTTGAGACAAAAAAAGGAATGCATGTAAACAAGACATTAGTGGACAAAACAGAGGGTGTAGAATAAAGAGAGAGATTTAGTGTAAGAAAATGGTGAGTAGAGAGATGTGACTCCACAAATAAGACAGATTGTTGATAGTGATTATTTAAGAAACAGAGTAAAGAGCATAGGCATCTAACCATGAGACATATAGTGAATAGAGCTGGTTGAAGTTTGGTTGTTGGATGAGAAATATTATAGTGTCGTACCTCTTCTTGCTGTCGGCCAATCTCTGTCTCTTGGCGGTCTGGGTGATGCTTCAGGAACTGTGCCACATATGTCATGATGGACTTCTCATCTGGCTTATCCACATCCACATCTAAATCACAATAAAGGTTTACATTTACAGCCATTTTACAAGTTGCAGCAACTTCTGCAATGAAACCCTGTGTTCAGATGAAGCCCATAATAACTAACCATTCAAACGTTACCTTTCTTTGCAAAATGAAGGTTTGCCAGCTTCTTTTGTTTAAATTTTTACCCACTCATTGTGGTTCATTGCTCTGTGGCAAATTTGATTTACTGGTAATTGATTTTTTTCAGTCACAGTCATTTAATTTTAGCATTACCTCCTGTCTCCAGTTTTTGTGCACCCATGCATCATCAATTAGCATAACACACCATAAAATTACCTACTAAAATTTCAAAGATCATATGCACAATATGTTATTTTGGGTATTTTGAAAATTATCTCCACCAGTAATTGCAACTTTTTTTTTATAATGCAAGTACACTGGTTTGTCAAGACCAAAAAACAGTGCATTTTACATTGTGACAATTCTTTGTTTTAAATACATATAAATTCTAAAAACTTTGCCTGTTTCCAGACACAGTGTGAATCTTTGAATATCTAATTTATGGATTTTTGGTCTGTATATACCACCATATAATTACATTTTCCATTCACTTTTCTATTTTAAAATGTAATTTATAACCTGGGATGCCAAAGCTAAATTTTGATCCTTCAAAAATCATTCTAATATGCTGATTTGGTGCTTAAGAAACATATCTTATTATTATCAATGTTGAAAACAGTTGTGCTGCTTAATATTTTTGTGGAAACTGTGACTCAATCTTAACAACCTTATTCAAGATGCAATATCTAGAAACAGGGATATAAAGTCGACATTGTCTGGCAGAGGCTTCACTGGTGGTTCTTACAAAAGATCCATGGTTGACAATGTCCCTTGACTCACCGTTTACTATTTGTTCAGTCAGCTTTACCATGTCTAATGGGCCACTAATCGTTCAAATGTCAAACTTCATTTATCAGACTCATGGTAGGAAGCATGAGAAAGCTCAGATGGCGTCTAGGAGGTCTAAGACTTAACCCCTCCATTAAAAATTCATCAATCACATCCTCTGTGAGTGGCGTGCTGCTAATTAGAATTTAAGCATTTGGAGCTTAGAGCCTCGTGCAACACAACTTGAATGTACACAGTCCAAAAAAACACATTTGTATTATATACACATACCATCTTTTTTTGCAGGATTTAAGTCAAGTCAAGTCAAGTCAAATATATTTATATAGCGCTTTTCACAATACAGATTGTATCAAAGCTGCTTCACAGTATCAATCAAAACAACTTAACAATGTTTGTTTATTACTGGAAAAAAAGACATCCAAGTTTGGTAGAGCTGATCAATGGTATGATTGGTTAATTAGTTTGAATATCCCCAACTGAGCAAGCCAAAGGCAACAGTGGCAAGGAACCGAAAAACTCCATCCAGTGACCTAAAGGTGTCCTAACACACCATCAGATGACCCAATGGAGAAAAAAAAAACCTTGGGAGAACCAAGGCTCAGTCGGGGGCCAGTTCTCCTCTGGCGTTTATGAACTAGAGGCCGAATTTACAGTAACTGTAAGATAAAAAATTTATATGAATGCCTGGCTAAATAGATGCGTCTTCAGTCTAGTTTTAAACTGTGAGAGCGAGTCTGAGCAACGAACAATATCAGGAAGGCTATTCCAGAGCTTCGGAGCTAAATGTGAAAATGCTCTGCCTCCTTTGGTGGATCTGGATATCCTAGGAATGACCAGAAGCCTCGAATTTAGTGATCTTAAAGAGTGCGATGGATTGTAAGGCGATAGAAGATCCGTTAAATAAACTGGAGCTAAACCATTTAGAGCTTTATAAGTCAAAAGCAATACCTTGTAATTAATACGGAACTTTATAGGTAACCAATGAAGTGATGATAAAATCGGTGTTATATGATCATATTTTCTTGATCTAGTAAGAACTCTAGCGGCTGCATTTTGAACTAACTGTAGCTTGTTTATTGAAGATGCAGGACAACCAGCTAATAAAGCATTACAGTAATCTAGTCTCGAGGTCATGAATGCATGAACTAACTTTTCTGCATCAGAGACTGATAGCATGTTACGTAGCTTAGCAATGTTTCTAAGGTGGAAAAAGGCTGTTTTTGTAACATATGAAATATGCTTTTCAAAAGACAGGTTCCCATCTAATGTAACACCCAGGTCTTTTACTGTAGCGGATAAAGTAACAGGGCATCCTACTATGTTAAAGTCGTGCTGTGAAAGGTTTTGTGGACGGTTTTTACAACCGATAAGTATTACCTCTGTCTTGTCTGGATTTAATAAAAGAAAATTATGCGTCATCCAATCTTTTATATCTTTAACACAATCTGTCAATTTGGATAATTTAGCGTATTCATCTGGCCGTGATGAAATATATATTTGAGTGTCATCAGCATAACAATGGAAACTAATTCCATGTTTCCTTAGAATATTACCAAGTGGCAGCATATATATTGAGAATAATAAAGGGCCTAACACAGATCCCTGCAGCACTCCATAGTTTGCCGAAGTTATGATCGATTTTTCTCCATTTAAGTAGACGAAATGGTAGCGGTCAGATAAGTATGACCTGAACCAGCTTAATGCTTGTCCTTGAACACCAGTGTAATTTTGTAGTCGATCTAAGAGTATTGTGTGATCTATAGTGTCGAACGCAGCACTAAGATCAAGTAAAACTAGTACTGAGATACAGCCTTGGTCCGAAGCTAAAAGTAAATCATTTTTTGTGATTCTAACAAGCGCAGTTTCAGTGCTATGATGTGGCCTGAATCCAGACTGAAAATTTTCATAGATGTCGTTTTCTTGCAAGAAAGAGCCGAGTTGACTGGACACAACTTTTTCTAATATTTTTGACATAAATGGAAGATTCGAAATGGGTCTGTAATTTGCTAGGTTATTTGGATCTAAATGTGGTTTCTTAATAAGAGGTTTTATAACAGCCAGCTTGAACGTTCTTGGAACATGACCTAAAGATAAAGATGAGTTAATAATATTGAGAAGAGGCTCTTCCACTATAGGTAACACTTCTTTCAGTAGTTCAGTTGGTATAGGATCTAATAAACACGTTGTTGTTTTAGATGAAGTGATACGTTTATTTAACTCTTTTTGTTCTATGGTTGTAAAGCATTGTAATTGTTCTTGCGGGGTGATAATTGCGGCTGAATTATAAGGCGCGAGTAAAGATTGAACGTTTACGATTTTGATTCTGATGCTTTCAATTTTCTCGGTGAAGAAGTTCATGAAATCATTACTACTAAACTGTAACGAGGTATTTTGTTCAGACGACGTCTGTTTATTTGTTAGTCTAGCCACGGTATTAAATAAAAACCTTGGATTATTTCGGTTGTTTTCTATTAATTTGCTGAGGTGCTCAGCCCTGGCCGTTTTAAGGGCCTTTTTATAACGTGACATACTGTCTTTCCACGCGATTCTAAAGACCTCTAAATTAGTTTTTTTCCATTTACGCTCTAAATTACGGGTTTCTCTCTTTAAAACATACGTAGTATTATTGTACCATGGTGCTATACTTTTTTCTCTGACCTTTTTTAGTTTAATGGGTGCAACAATATCCAATGTTCTAGAGAGAATGGTGCTCATAGTGCTAGTTAGTTCATCTAGTTCATCTGTTTGTTTGGGTTCAGGCAGCAGCTGAGACAGATCAGATAAGCTATTTGAGAAATGATCTATGGTGGATGGAAGAATTGTTCTACCTGGTCGATAACGTGGCGCAGCATGACATATTACAGCAGTACTTAATTATGCAAGTTACCATGTAATGGTCAGTGACATCATCACTTTGTGGAATGATATCTATATCGGTTGGATCGGTTCCATATGATATAATTAAATCGAGTGTATGATTAAGACGATGAGTTGGTCCGGTGACGTTTTGCTTGACCCCGAAGGAGTTTAATAAATCTGTAAACGCAGCCCATAACGCATCATTTAAATTATCTACGTGTATGTTAAAATCTCCAACAATTAATGCTTTATCGATGTTGACCAAAAGATCTGATAGAAAGTCAGCAAACTCTTTTAGGAAATCGGCGTAAGGCCCTGGAGGTCTATATACGGTAGCCAATGCTAGAGATAATAGGGGTTTTTTTCTTACATCTAAGAGCGTAACATTTAGCACAAGTACTTCAAACGAATTAAACCTATGACGAGTTTTCTGAGTAACATTTACATCAAAAATAGACTCTGCATCAAAAATCTAGTCATGAATTGGATTGGATCCTTCTCAAGCGACCAAAAGCCGCAAACTTCTATATAAATTCTATATATTGTCTTAGATTTAAAAAAAAAAAAAAAAGGATTTGATTGGTATCACCTTCAGGGTCAAGTATTCGTGGGATGCCCAGTTCTCTCTCAGCCAATGAGAAGGCCTCTTCAAGGTTATCCCTGTTAGGTCTCCTCCAAACATGTTCCATGTTAACCAGATGGGGTCGCAAAGCAAAGATGACAGCATGAAAAGCTACCCCTGTGCGCCAGCTGGGGCCAAAATCCTTCACATCGAGACCCAATCTCCTGTAAACACATGCGTAAGTAAGTACATTATGTCAAAACCATGGAAGAATGCAGTCATATGCTTTACTTAGGGAAACGAGATTACAAGAGCAGAGAACAATATATTCATTCAAGGCCTTGCACAGGCACATATCAACAATACAGTTCTTACTTTGTTGCAGTGGTCTGGACCCATTTGAGCAGGGCTCTCTTGGCCCCGCCCTGAAAAGAAAGGCGGGGCTTGCGTTTGACGGGCGAGCTGCTGGTCTCAGTGCTGTTAGAGCTTTCCACTGATGAGTTACTGCTAGATTGAGGTTGTAGGGCTGGTAGATGACTGGTCAACTCCTCTATCTGCACAAGAAGATGGAGAGGAAATTTTATATATAGCTACTGAAATGATAGAAACTTTAAATTATAAATAGGGTTTGAAATGTTTCCTCTCCTTTTTTTTACCTGGAAATATAAGATGATGGTCCATATCAGCCCCAGCACTATAGAAGGCCTGCCATCAACCACATCTGTTGTGTTGATGTTAACTAGCTTAATCTGTTAAGCAAGAAAATAAAAACCTCAAACCATTATATTTAAAAACATATTTCATCCAAAAAATGGAAAGAAAAAAAACACTTACACTCATGTCATTTCTAAACAATAAAACTTTCATTCTTCTGGTTTAATGTTTCCACATTGAAAGTGAATAGTGACCATGGCTGTCAAGCAAGATTTTTTGTTAATACTGACGAAGTTTGCAAGCTATTGTACTGTATGGCTTCAGGAGAATTGGAATAAAGCACAGAATATGGATCCCTGTCAATCTTGTTATTGTAAAAGGGATAGTTCAACCAGAATTACATTTTTGTCATCACTTACTAAAACCTGTATGAGTGTCTTTTTTCTGTTGAACACAAAATAATATATTTTAAAGAATGTTGGTAACCAGACAGTTGATGATAGCAATTGTAGGACTCCCATTGTAGAAAAAAAAAAAATACCAAGGAAGTCAATGGCTACCGTCAACTATCTGGTTACCAACATTCTTTAAAATATCTTATTTTGTGTTCAACAGAAGAAAGAAACCGGTTTGGAACAACATGAGAGTGAGTAACTGATGACAAAATGTTACCTTGACTAAAAACTAAACCTGAAATAAATAGAAATTAAAGTTAAATAGAAATATTTCAAACTAAACACATAGCAAAATTACTAAAAATTAAAGCTAAAAAGTTCATATAAAATGTAAAAATAAAAGCTAATTCAAAATATCAAAACATAATTGAAAAACTATAATTGTATATAAATAATACTAAAATAACACTGATCCCTACTTTCATCATATGGAAGAGAGCAGCTAAGACATTCTTCAAAATGTCTTCAAAACCTTTTCTATTCCACAAACAACATCCTGATTCAAAACGTGATAGTGTCAATCACAGACATTGTAGACAGTCACAGAAAAGGTCACACTAACCGGAGATCCTCTGTATGCCGACTGAAACGGTGACAAAACAAAAGAAAGAAAGAAAGAAAGAAAGAAAGAAAGAAAGAAAGAAAGAAAGAAAGAAAGAAAGAAAGAAAGAAAGAAAGAAAGAAAGAAAGAAAGAAAGAAAGAAAGAAAGAAAGAAAGAAAGAAAGAAAGAAAGAAAGAAAAAAGAAGAATAAAGTCAGTATGCTGTTAACAAAAGTGTGGCTCATCAACTGAAGGACATGTGATAAGGACCCCCAGCTCTGAGATAACCCAAAACCCTTCAGTGACAAACAAAGTGTGCATTTCACCCATTGTTATACACACACCAAGGCAGATACATTAAGAACCAACCACATATACAAGTTGAATGAATGACAAATTCACACAACAACACACACACACACAATCATCCACAATCATCCACTTTCTTTAAAAAAACAAAACAAAAAAAACATCCATTTCCTTAAACTATTGTGTCCCAGATTGGATGTAAAAGTACAGTTCGACATACTACAAAAGAGTTCTCTACTCTGGTTTCTCCCACTGTGCTCCACAGGGAATAGAGAGAGATGAGAGAGGGATGACAGAGACAGATAAGATGGTGAAAGACTGTAGCTTACGAAATGAATCCTCCGCTCCTTGAGAGATCAGATACACAGACAGACAGACCACCTCAGGAGTGGGAGGCTTAGCTCAGCTTCGTTCACTGACAGGCTGTATAATGAAAGTCTGAAGCACAGCTACACAGTAAATGAAATATCTATGTCCTTCTCCCCAGAGAGATGACATGAAAAAATATCCTGTTTATACAGGGGAAAAAATGGGCTCCATTTCTCCAAATCACAATGGTTTTACTATGTACTGTATATCTATGTTTATATATGACTGTGGAATTTTAATACAGTAGACCGATCATTTTTATGTTATAATGTCTTTTTC
This sequence comes from Tiaroga cobitis, assembly GCA_030578255.1. Classification (NCBI taxonomy): domain Eukaryota; kingdom Metazoa; phylum Chordata; class Actinopteri; order Cypriniformes; family Leuciscidae; genus Tiaroga; species Tiaroga cobitis. The sequence continues at coordinate 20,118,127 of CM060610.1, forward strand.
AAAACAGGGTCCTGATCACCTTTTTAGGACTTATTGTGAGAATGCATAGCTGACTGTACATTATCTAACCCTTAATTAGTCCATTTGTTCAGCTTTGGAGCTTTCAGAAACTCCATGAGGAAAGCTCATTGCTACATGTGAGGCAGCAGAGACAGATTTATAATATGGTGACTCAGGACTAAACCTCAATAAGGAAAATGATTTCAGGCTGAGGTGTCAGAATCACCTCATAAATCTATGCTGAGCCATTCTAATGAATCCATAAATCCTTCATTTGTTGGTGATTTGAACGAAACATAATTCCTTGTCGTTTAGAGTAAGAATTAAACATGAAATGAAGAACCAGGTTTTCCTTCTCTTTGTCTCTTGTGAGACAGTGCCGAGAGCGCAGTATCAGAGCAGAGCGGGGGAAAGGTTGTGTAGGTCAGACTGAGTGGTTATGACCTGGAGCTGTACACCTGAGCAAAGCACTCTGGGAATGGACTGCCTTACCCTCCTGCCTTCCAGAAACTTGAGCGCTCTTCCCACGTTAGCTACCCAGTGGATCCTCCTCAGCTTGCGGCCCTGCTCGCATGGCTGTCGAATGGGAGAGGATAGCACAGCAGACAAAAGGAAAACGGTGATAGACAGAGGAAAATACCCAGCAAGGAACAGGGAGAAAGAGATGAAAACAAACAGAAAAGCAGAAAGAGAAAGCAAGAAAGAAGATGAGCAGGATAGTTATATATAGTACAGAGAGAAAGACAAAAGAGAATAAGAAGGTAAACAAGATGACACCAAATAGATGACAAGAGAAAAAAGAAAAACCTGAGACATCGCTAGCCTTATGGGATTGTTTACTGAGAATGTGGGTATTCACATGTGCGCTTATGTGAGTGCTATAAATGTGCAGTGAATACACTGTGTTATTGGACTTGTATTATCATGTTTTCTATAAATTAAAACAATGTCACAACATTAAAACAATGTTGACTATATAATGGAAATTTAAATCTAAACGGGACAATGATGTTTAAGTAATTTCTACTGCTGTTAAATGACTTAAAATAACAATGGATAATCAAATACCAAAACCTGCAAAAGCACATTTAGCTTACCAGTTTGTGACCAGACAAGACTTCAAGAAGAGCCAACAACATCACTCCATCTTTAACATCTTCAAAGAGATCGGAGACCACCAAAGGAGGATTACACTGCATAGGAAGGGGAAAAAAAATAACATTTTACTTTTAAATATCTATTAAATACCATAGACAAATAGGACAATATGTATGACAGATAGAGTTAGAATGATAGAAAAATAGAATGGTAGAAGAATAGAACAATAGAAGGATATAACAATACATAGAACGATAGAATGATATGGCAGATAGATAGATAGTATTTGTTTGACATCCTGAACATAGTTGTGACGTGAGTTTGAATCAAAAGCTTTATGATTAAACCCCAGTGGAGATTGGTGGTGTCGGTCTGTGACAGTGACGAGTTTAAGAAGCATCTATAAAGCCTGTGTAAAGTGCTGATTCTGGAGTGTCTGACCTGATGAAGCCCCTCCACTAATCCAAACACACAGCTCCTCTTTACCCGGACGACACATCCAGCATTTCTCTTAAGACAGCAGTCACGTGACTTGGGATTTGGAGTGAAAAAGCAGCCGGGTGCCAAAGTCATTCATGAGGAGATTAATATGAAACATGAAAGTAAGTGTGTGTATGTGTGTGTGTATAAAGTGAACAAAGTCAAGAGAAGCGACAGTGGAATGACCTTAATTAGAGGCAGAAAGGAGAAATGAGTGATGATTTTTAAAAGATTAATTCTTGAAGCATTTTTGAGAGAGCAGGGGGAGGAATTGCTAAGATATTCCAATTAGCTCTAAATAATTCAAAAGCTAATTGGATAAAATCACCTTATAGGATATTACATTAAAAAGAGGCACTTTGAGTAATTATGCAACTAATGAAAAATAAGAGAAAAAAACACAAATGCACAAGCAGCAGGGCTTAACAAACTAATTATCTGTGTCTGGTTTTTACTGATGGAAATAGATTGTCACGGCAGGCGCTACTGATGTATTCAGCGGAGTGACAGCGTTTAGCTACGGTAGATGCATGTTCTGAGTAACCCAAACGAAGTTCATGAGAACATACAAACGCCTGAGGGCCACTCGAACTGTTTTCAATATCAGTCAGAGATGAGAGAGACACTGTTACGGGGTTCAATTAGGGTTGAGGGCAGGTCATGGCTTAATACTGTTCAACTGCAATTTGTACACCAAATCATTTTTAAACCACCCAATAAAATAAAAGAAATAAAAAAGTAATATTTAGATTTATTTTATATACTTATTTTACAGATGGGGTCCAATGTTGTATGGCACTGACTTTTATTAGATGGAATAAATAATAATAATAATAATTATATTTATATTATTATATATTATATAAATTCAGTTATTTGTATAGCGCTTTCCAAAGTGAAAGTGCTATAGAAGAACCATTGTTTGTTCTCTAAAGAATCTTTCAATCTTTCTAAAAAGAACCATTTTTTTCTTAGTGTGAAGAACATTTTAATAATCTAAAGAACCTTTTTTCCACTATAAAGAACCTTTTGGGCAATGGAAAGCAGTGGATCTCAAACTTTTTGACTTCCATTGTCCACAAGAATATTTGAAGGCCCCTCTCACTCAATCCAATAATATATTTTAGAGCTTGGCATAAGTAGAAAGATGTATATTCACTATAAAAATGACTAAAAAATAATAAATATCTCGATACTTACTTGTTTTAGCTTATGTTCATGCTTGTTTCGTCTTATTTTTAAATAATTTGAAGTCATCTTGAGGCCCTCTTTGAAGTTTGTTGATGCCCCCTAATCGGCCCCGGCCCCCTGGTTGAGAACCACTGTGTTAAAGGTTCTTCATGGAACCATCGATGCCAATAAAGAACCCTTATTTTTTAAGAGTGTGAGGGGCCTGTCTAGATTAGAATGCAGGGGTGCAGTTTATGAATCTGTGGGTACAAATGACCAAATTGAGGGTACTGTTAACAAATCTGTGAGCAATAATTGTAAATCTGTGGGCACTGATTACTGAATCTTATAATTCAGAGAGAAACCTGATGGGGCGTTCATTTATGTCCCATGACAAAGCAGGTGCAGCCAGCATGGTGTCTGGGTGGCTGCTGTGTGCTGCTCACCCATCTGACAAACACATGAGAAATGAGCTCATCCTCAATATTGGGCATGCCATAATTAAGCCCTAACCCTGTCTGAGAGGATTTGACAAAATTGAAATGGAGGGTGGCCTCTCTTCCTTTCCATCGCATTCCTCTCTCTCTCTCTCTCTCTCTCTCTCTCTCTCTCTCTCTCTCTCTCTCTCTCTAGTGGCTAATCAAGTTGAGGCTCTTAGGCAGATTAGTGCTTCAGTCTTGCCTCTCTGATGTCCTTCAAATTTGCAAGTACATGTATGAATAAAGAGACCTGAGGCACTGTGCATCCTGTGATGGTATCTTTTAATGAATGGTTTGTAGTATGAGGATTCTGGTAAATCTTTAATGCAACGCTGATCAATTCTGTCGGAATTGATTATTGGGTTGAACCAGGACCTTGATCTGAAGCGAAGCAGATCTTTTTGCCTTTTGTAAGAAGTTTAGACCTTTACAATTTCACAAGACGTGCACAGAAAACAGGATGCCATTGTCTATACAATTACAATGAAGAAAATTGAAATACTGGAGCTTTCAAGCTTCAAAAATTACACAAAAACCAATAAAAGTGTCATTAAAAGTGGTCCATAAATACTGAGCTATATCACAAGTCTTCCAAAGTCATATCATACATTATGATGAGAACAAACAGAAATTAATCAATTACAATCTTCCCATCCAGTGACTTCCAGAGTTTGATTCTTAAATGAATCACTATGATCAACTGATTCGATCAAAAGATCTGGCTCAAATGAAAGATTCTTTCATGAAACCACTCACGGAAAAGGGAACATTACATCAAGGTGAGAAATATGAATGTTTTATTTTTGGCTGAATTATTCCTTTAAGAATGATACACACACACTCCATTACTCACTAATCCATTTAAACAGCGTACACAGCAATGATAATAGTAAGCATATATTCCTATTTATATAACTCTAGGGCAGGAACATGTTCAAGGGTTAATGCTTCACCGAAAACTGCAAACTCTGCAAATGACTTCAATATGAAAAGCTGCCAGTGGGCATTCAAGTCAACATACAAAAGGCTCTGAGGCCCAACTGCAACATTTCAATCACTCACTACTGAAACTAACAGACCTCATTTACTCTGTTCACACCTAATTACATTTCATTATCTATCATGGACCTGTGTGTGCATCCTCTAATACTCTTTTGATACTTATTTAAAGGAATGAGTTGAGAGACGGTGTGGAATTCTCATTCTGTGTTATCTTACATGCTAAGAATTAAACCGGTGCCTTTGAGCTAGGAATTATAGAGCTGGAAAATCACTGCAGATGATTTGGATTAATGATTTGGTGGCAGGATAGAGAAATACCTGAAACCCAAATCGAAACGTGCTTGAAACAGTGATCACTAAAATAGCAGACACAGTTTCACTTCAGTGTATCAGTCTACTGTATGTTCATCCTGTCAACAATTATAAGAGTCATATTTCTTCCTATTTGGCACATGCATTCTCAAACTTCTCCCTCAAATACTTGAGAGTGCCGTCACCAAGGCAACATCATTCAGCAGTGGGATGAGGTTAAAGGGCACCAGCAAAGAAGTGGGAATAGCGGGAGCCTAGGATGGTGTGGTGGTGTTCCGCTATTGAACAAATTATTTGGATTTACATGATATACAGAATGTAATTGATTCTGACGCTTGTAGAATCAGTTCAAACAGTTATATATTTGCAATTTCAATGAGACAATCCCCATTTCAGTCCTTCCTGCACACACATTTCATGAAAAAAGTCTCATGTCTATTGAAGCAGAGCAATATGATCGTGTCACATCTTTTCATACAATCAGATTGCACGTCCAAGTTCCAAGTCTTCTCTATCTCTCTTCAATGCAGTCCACTGAAAACTATGATTTCTAAGCTTGAAGTTTTAAGCTTTGAAATTTTATAAATTATCTAATTAACCAATCAACTATCACTCCATGATACATCAGCGTTATTATTGTTAACTAAATATAAAACTATTAAAAATCGTTTTCAGTAATCGAAATAAAGCTTTTGTAAGTAAAAAAAAAAAAAAATTAGTCAACACATCATCAATTTTTCTTCTAAAATGTGTTTTTGTCCTGATTCACTATAAGCCTATTCCATAAGTGTTTATATTTTAGACCTTACGGGTCGTTTTTTGTGGGAAATTGCGTGTCACTCGTCCACGAGTGTCTCGTCATATCAGTAAATAGTGAAAATTTGCTGCAGCTACATTGATGTGTGTATGGTGTGGGAGTGGGATAGGTTAGTTGTCACAATGAGAGAGAAAAGTTGACATGGAGCACGCTCCCTGAATCACCCATTTTAAACAAATACTGAACAGAGGAGAGTCTGCAGGCAAAAAGAGAACGCGACAGAGCTCGTAATAAAACAAGAATCAACATTGGCTTGGCTTTTCAAAGATGGCGGGAACTGGGGGATTTGAAATGTTGTAAAAGGATTGCGGAGATGGTCGTTTTTATTTCTCAACAGGTGAGTAAGGTGTTTTATTGAACAGATAAATGTTCATATGTAGCTCTCTAACAGAGTAAATTGTAAAGCATTATCTATTGTGAAGGGTCATATTCATCCGCACAGCTGAAGCACAACCAAAAAAAGGCTCTTCCGCAAAATGCATGCGGTTTTGTTTTTTAACCACTAGTGGGCAAAAAAATATTACATAGTGTACCTTAAAAAAAATTAAATACATAACTTTAAGTACTATAATGACTAAAATGAAAACAAAAATAAAAAATATGTTGAAGCCAAATTGGAAAAAAAGCATATAACAAAATTACTAAAACATAAAACTAAAATTAAAATGAAATAGAAAAATAAAAGCTAAATCAAAAAATGTGAATAAATACTATAATAATAATACTAAAATACTAACACTAAAGTATAAAAAAAATGAGAAATAAGATTAATTTAATATAAGCCAGGCCTACATGGAACCTGCTTGTAAATATGCTTAAAAATTTTCAGAAAGCATCCTGTCATGCAGGAGCTGTTTAAAAAGGCGTGGGAACACTAAACCTGAGGATTCCGGTCAGTGAAATAATCAGAGCATAAACTCTAACTGTCATCTTCAAGCAAACTGATGCTATGAATCTCACCCCCAACTCTAACAGACAGGTCCAATATGTGCATGACAGATGATAATGAGCAAACAGATAAATAAATAACGTACAAATGTCAACTCTTCTGTGGTTAACATTTTACGCTGGAGAGGCGCTGGTGTGCACAAAACACGTATTCCCCACAGATTGATATTTCAAATGAATTTCCTGCTCCTCGTCACAGAAGATTAGCCAAGTCAGGTCTTGGTGATCATACTGGAATTATCTGGAGTGGCAGCTAATTAAAAACGGCTTGACCAGTCACTCTTGTCTTTACACACAAATCAAGCTATTGTTACATGCATATCATAGCTAAATGCTTGTGTTTATACAAGCACCTGCTTCTCTGGAAGCTTTTAATAATGTCCCTGTTGTGATAATGTGAATTCAAATTATTTAAATGAATATTCCAGGTTAAATACAAGCTTAATCAACACTACATGTGGCAAAATATTGCTTACCACAAACATTTCTTCCAAAAAATGTACACCGTCTCAATAGTATAGCCACAAGAATTTTAGTCTGGAAAAAAAATAGCTTATTAACCTTTTCTGTGTAAAGTTATATTCAATTTTACAACTTTGTTGTCAAATGACATACGTTTTAACAGACAAATTAATGAGTTTAAAAGTGTTTATAGATAATATTATAACATTATATTATGAATTATTTGATTTCAAATAAGCAATCAAATACAAAAATCCTACAAAAATAAGCCCTATTGCAAGAGCAATATTACACACTGTATAACATAGCTGTCTATAGGTAAATCCTGTCAGCAGACTGACTGTACCCTGGTAAAATGAGGAACAGTAATCTAAAGAGGAGATTAAAGTGTATGTTCATGTTTGACCTGGACGGGTGCCACGGGTCTTGTGACAGATTACTGCAGTGTGGAGAGAGGTGGTTTTAGGTGCTTATTTTCTTGAACACATGAATGAATGTATGTTAGTTCAGAAACCTCACATGACTCGGCTCACCTTTGCCAGATGAGAGTTGATCCATTTTGTGAAAGTTCGCTTCTGCACAGCTTCCTGCTCATCTAAAGTAAAGACAAAACACAACACACTTCAGAAAAGATCTTAAATATTGAACAAAACATGAGACATTACTGTAAGATCCATCAAGAATCACAATAAAATTTGGTTCTTGGTCTGTCTGAAATATTAGGTTTATTTTCCTTAGACTGATTATCGGTTTGACAAATATTTTGTACCAATATTTACACTTTTATAATTATTTGGTTATTGGTTCTTTAAAATTCAGTCCACTGAGTACATTTAACTTTAATTTAACTTTCTTATGCATTACATGAACACTTAATATATATGAAAACTTTTTTCTCATATGAGCAACACATAGAATTTTGAACATAACAGCATAGCACAAAACAATGCACAAAATAGCACAAAACACAAAAAACGTATAATTAATTGCAAAACATTTCATTCTTAAATGGCATAAACAATAATAATAATACATTCATAATGCATTATTGTTGTAGTCAACAATAATTAATCACATGTCGTTTATGCATATTGGTTTTGCATATCAGTTACCAAACTCATAAACATAGATATAATCTGTATCATATCGGTTGCAAACATAATTAAATATAGCCTGGGATCCAGGACAACATTAAATAGGTGGGCACCAGGTTCCATCCCCTTACACAGTGAGCAAAAACGAAAACCCAATTTTCACAAGCTCCCTCAGAGTGATATTTGCTACTGTATCCTATAAGCAAATGAAAGCAGCATAAATATGTCATTCTCTAAACAAAAGCCTTAGTCCTGATTCTGAACTGCAAGGTGACAGTAATATCCTTTCTCCTAACTGTTATATCAGCATGAGACGACAACTGACACAGAGCCAGCGTCTTTAATGAAAGCACTGTCTGATGGATTACACTGAAGCCGGTCACTATGACACACACTGTCTGTGTGTGTGTGTGTGTGTGTGTGTGTGTGTGTGTGTGTGTGTGTGTGTTAAAAAGAGGACCTGGCTCATGCATAATGCAGACCACATGTGCCAGTGCCATTTGTGCTAAAAATCTTGTATTTTGTGAATTAATAGTTCGATCAAGCCTATTTCAGAGCTAAAGCAATCAAATATTGATGAGAAGATGAGTGTGATAGATGGCATTGGCAATAGATTTGCAGCTGCATTGGTGTGTATGAGTGTGTATGAGTGTAAGTGTGTTCCCAGCCCACCATCATAAGGACAGGGTGACTTTGAGCGGGAAACACAGATGCAAACTCACTGTATAACACATTCACCCACAAAATGTCTCCATTGTACCTATAATTATAACCAGGTGTAATTTTTCTTCTAATTTCTAATTAAATCTCCAAAATAACCAGCAGGATTAATCAACACTTCCTCGACTGTCTTTCTCGCGCACTCAGAAATGATCCACACTGCATCCAAGAACCTGCTGAGCTGTTTTGAACATTGTCTACATGTGTGCACAGGACGCCCTACAGATGACCCTGTCACTCCCAAAAATACCTCCAACTCGACAACACAACAGTAACACGTGTACACTGTTAAAAAGACAAGAAAATATTATTTCAGTCTATCTACTTAAAAATGTAAAATTTAATTCACTGCCATTTCTTTGTTATTAATTGTGAAATTAGCAATTTCGGATTCAAAAATGTTTCAGCATATAATTTCTACATTGTATAGATGCGCAAAAAACAGGTTAAATATGCAGATCTGACAAAGTATTGTACACCTATAAACACATGTAAATTACTTACAACTGCATGTCTATCATTGAAACCAGATGCATTTATAAACAAGCACGGTAATCTCTTACCACGCAGGTGTCGATAAACCCCTGGCACTAAGTTGAGGGACGTGCCAGACTTCTTTTTGGCAGCTACATCCTCCCATCGTCTTGCCACTTTGCCCTTGACTTCCATTCCCACAGTGCCTCTGTGATCTTAAGTCCATGAAGAGCACATTCACCTGTGACGGTCAGAGGTCTTTCACTCTCAACCACCCACTTATGGAGCTTTTGCTGTTCTCTTCCTAAATATTCTGATCCGTTGCTTGTCGTTGCAGAGGACAGCCTTCATGCACCTCTTTTTTAGGTTCTCTACTTCCTTCTCACCATCCAACACAAGTAATCATAGTGGAAATGTCCTGTCCATGTCCTTCCTATGTAACAAAAAAAGAGTGGGAATGTGTGCATGTGTGCAGCACCGGTCTCAGCATCTCTGTCTTTACACACTCTCTGCAGGAACAATTCCCCTTGTGCCTCCAACCAATCGTTTGTATGGGAATGTGTGATGTCATCGCACATCTGAGCGTATGAGTGGAGGAGGAGTGGTGTGCGTATGTGTGTTGTGAGTCACATAGCCTGCAAAGCAAACTCTTTAAAGACTGGACCAGGCAGGACGTGCTCGGCACTGAAATTCCCTGAGATCAGCTGAACTCTCTCTCTCCTCCCACAAAATGTATTGGATTCTGCGGTTCAGGAAAAGCCGCCTGCCTGAGCTGATTAACTTTGCCTGAAAACACTGCTCGATCTGATTTACCGCTACCAGTGGCTTTATAAACCACCTACAACAGTCAAACAAAACAGCCCTACACTAGATGCTAGATGCATCATTGAGATGTGATTGGGCCTTTTATGACACATTGTGCTATAAACATACATGCTATTAGAATAAATGATCATTATAGAATGCAGTACAGGCTTGAGATGCATAAAATAAATGTTATACACTAAAAGAATAGCGAAAGTGAACACCACACCAATGTTGCAGGTTTTTGAAAATGAAGATATGAGAAAATGAAAAGCCGGGGGAGAATGATAATCTTTAAAATGATGATAGTTTCATTAATCATGGGTATAATTTTCTCTTTTATTCGTCTCCTCCCAAAGGGTTTTTAATGATGGAAGTCATTAATATCAAATAGCCTCTGTCATATGCTATCAGTCTCCAGTTATCCAGGTATCTTCACTTCTCTTCTCAATCTGTCTTGCAATATCTTTAATGAAAATCTCTGACAGGTATGCGCATGCATGCATTTATTTAAGAGTGCTTATGAGACAAAGAGAAAGAGTTGAAGTTAAGATGTTATGTGTGGTGAAGGGATACAAGAAAGCTAACATTTGATTTGATTTGACATAATCTAAGCAACAACAATGCTTTGCTGTAGACGTGATTAGTCTCTGTCCATGGTCCTGAACAGAACTGCATAGTGCATCGACCAAAAACACCATCAAAATGAAAGAAAACAAGCCTTGAAAAAAACAATGACTGAACTGCTTTATAGATGAAATTAACTAATTTAATAGTTGACAATCTTTACAACGTAACTGAATCAACACTGAACTGACTTCAGCTGAACAACAGCCAAAATGGTGCCAAATAGCTGCTTTGAAACAATCTGTATTATATAAAGCGCTATATAAATAAAGGTGACTTGACTTGATCTATATTACTGTCTATACAGGCGAGTCTGTTTTAGTTTTGTGTGTGTATATACTGTAAGAGCTCCTTTAGGCTAAGGAAAAATCCACATGAGAAAGACAAAAGAAAAAAAAGACAGCATTTTGGAAAAGCCTTCATTCTCAACATGGGAGTTACTGTATAAAGGCTGAGGGCTATTCTGGACTAGAGATCTGCAGAGGTTAGAGTACAAACATGCGGGGTTAGTGTATCCTAATACCTAAGGCTATCAACTAACCTCATGGGTCTTACTCTCTAGTGCTCAAAAAAGGCAGTACTCCACTTACGAAAGAAAGAAAGAAAGAAAGAAAGAAAGAAAGAAAGAGAGAGAGAGAGAGAGAGAGAGAGAGAGAGAGAGAGAGAGAGAGAGAGAGAGAGAGAGAGAGAGAGAGAGAGAGAGAGAGAAAGAAAGAAAGAAAGAAAGAAAGAAAGAAAGAAAGAAAGAAAGAAAGAAAGAAAGAAAGAAAGAAAGAAAGAAAGAAAGAAGGGCAGTACACCACCTAGTGGTAAACAGATAGACACAGATATATTGAATTAGTCATTATTTTATATATCATTAGATTTAATAAATTAACTTTAGGGACATTTTTAGAATATGCTGAATTTCTGTAAATTCCACTTTCAGTATTTTTGGAATTCCATTTAAATAAAAAAAAACGTATGAATTAAGAGGGAGACCTTGTCACTTGGAATGCAATGTTTTTATTTATAACCATTATTTATATCTCTGTCCAGAGAGTGTGGCTGTTAGCACTTTACCCTCACTGATAACGGAAGCCTTGAGCACTTTTCCATTTACACAAGTGAACCTTTCAAATGGGACTAATTCTGCATCGGCATCGGCACCAATCCATAATGCTGCCAAATTACCACTAATTACATTCCAAAGACACAAATTATTTTATGAATAACTCAAGATGATTACAACAATGCTAACTTCCTCCTGTGGTTTCAGAAGATTTATGCTCTTAACAGGACAGATGTGTACACAATACACCTCAAATTTGGACAGTGTCTACACTGTCTAGACATATTCAGATAAAAAAAAGAAATAAAAAAAAAAGAAAAATCAGTCAATCACTTAATCATATCTTAGCAGTTTTAGTTTATTTGGGTTCATAATATGTATTTATATATTTGTTTGAACATTTATTTTAATATAGACTTTAATTTATTTTATTTTTATGTTAGATCAAGTGCTTTTATCCAGACAGAACAACAATAAAAAATAAAATAAAAAAATACATACAAATAAATCAACAAAAAAAGTACGAAAAAATAAACTAAATAAAGTTACAAAAAATTTATAAATAAAAAGAAAGAAAGAAAGAAAGAAAGAAAGAGACAGTGTGATAGAGTGAGCACTAGCTCTCAGCAGATGCCAATCATGCTATCTGAAGAGTGTAAAAAGATCTCCTGTTGCCTTGTGTAATGAAATGATGGTGTGAGGGCAGGGCAGAAGTAGGTCAGACAGGCTAAGCTTTTTACCACTTTGAGAAATTCTGAACCATGTCCACATTTCCTACTCACATAATGTGAAAGAAAAGAATCACTCTGTCTTATTGTACAAGCTCTGCATTCTAATAAATCGTAGACACACTGATTAAGTATAGTGGCTCGGGATTTGCATACTCGGGTTATCAAAAGAGCCAACATTCTGTCCTAGACTTCACTGAAGAAATCAAAGGTGCACTCACACGGCACACGTCAGGCAATAATGCAGATCTTATCTACTTCAGAAGGTGAACTGGTGCATAACTGACCTTCAGTATTTGACACAGCTTGCTAGAGGCAAGTAAAAGGTAAAGTAAAGGTCAACCTGCTGTTGAAAGATAACGTATTATGAGGATTCTTGCTCTGTCTGTAGGCCATTGTAAGTGTCACGGCTGTTTCTGCTGACTGAATGGGAGTTAAGCACAATCTAACAACAGTCAATGTGTGTGTCGGTCACACAAGAGCCAATTATATATCACTGTCACTGCCAATCAATCAGTCCCTCGTCTCATTACGGCAATAGTCCATCGCAGCTGCAAAATGCCCTTCTCAAGCCTAAAACAAATGGGATGCCCCATGCTTAATTAACTTGTTAATAGTATTTCCTATTGAAACAGGAAAACAGGCTGGGAAATGTCATAGGTACCATCTTTATTTAATAGTCTTTTGTTTATGTTAACGTTCAAAAGTCTGGGGTTGTAAGATTTTTTTGTTTTTTGAGAGAAGTCTCTGATGCTCACCAAGGCTGCATTTATTTGATCAAAAATACACTACAAAGAGTATAATATTGTGAAATATTTCTATTCTTCTATAATGTTTTCTATTCTCATAACATTATTAACAAATCATTCTAATATGCTGATATGGTGCTCAAGAATTGTCAATATTAAAAACATTTGAAAATATTCTTGCAGATTTTTTTGTTGTTGTGATTTTCAGAATTCTTCGAGGAAAAGAAAGTTCAAAAGAACAGTATTTATTTGAAATAGAAATAGTTCCTAATATTATAAATGTATTTACTGTAACTTTTAAACAATGTAATTTGTCCAAGCTCAATAAAAGTATTACTTTCTTTCACAATAAAAAAAAAAAAACTGACTCCAGTCCAAACCTTTCAATGGTAGTCTGCACATCAAGTGCTTTGGACAGATGTCTTGAGATATTTTGTCTGTTGTACAACTGAAATACACACACTTCCCTTTGAAATGACTGGATCAGGTCACCTCACTTTCCCCCGTTCTCAAACAGATGTTAATGCACACTTGACCATAAGAGGCTCTGGCTCCAGTAAGGCTTTCTTTCATTTAGCAAATCAGAGATCATGTCTAATAGACACTCCCCCTGTATTGTGTGAGTGCTGCCCCAGTGATTGTGATCCATCACTTTGACTGGCAGTGAGTCAAGATTACAATGTCATGAGTAGCGACAGCTTCCTGTGAGCCCAGGAAAAGACATGTGTGGGACCTAAAAGCCTGAAAATCTCGATATATCATTCATGTAATTGTTTTTTTAAAAAGGCCATATTATTAACTTGTGTTAATGTGCTTTGCACAAAAACACTCATAGCTTTCCTCCACTTTCCTTAAAGCTACAGTCCACTTTCATTGCGATTACATGAAAAATAGCTACTAGTTCAATCTTCAAAATGTATCCTTCTGTGTGCATTTCACAGAAGAAAAAAAGTCATAGGGTTTTGGAATGTAAATAATAACAGAATTAAAATTTTTGGGTGAACTATCCCTTTCATTTTAATGCACACTGCAACTGTTTTGTTCTTTTTACTGACCTACGGCACCTTGTTTTGTGTTTGCACCTCTATTGTATTACGTCTTTATGCAGCTCAGAGCTGAAACAGAATGCTGAGTCTGTGTGGAGGAATGGAGAGAGCGAGAGAGGAGGGAGACACTGATGGAGGAGGACCGCATCCACAGGAGCTCACAGCTCCAAAGCGTTCAAGGTGACCGTCTGTACTCGTGTTGGTCAGTAGAGATTGGGCCGTTCTCTGCCATATCTGGCACATCATTACACGGCTATTGTGGCAGAGTGCCAGAACTGACCCATTTCTTTCCCTCTCTCAGTCCTGCTCTATTTCTGTGTGGCATTGTGCCAGTATTGCTGTAAGTGGCCTTAAATAGAGAGAGCGCTGGCTGGACAGGATGACTTCCATGTGCCTCTTTATGTCTTTCTCTGTGCATGTGAAGAATGCAATATAAGTCATACAATAACTGTGTAACAAACGAACTGAAGTGTGACCAGATCATTAGCTATGTTTACATGGACACTTTTTGTTTCAAACAGAATGAAATCATTCTGATTGATGACTCCAAACATAGTGTTTACATGAACGCCAAATAAGTGATCAGGTTGTGGTGCACGTTCATGTCACAAGCTTCAAACCAAATTTGTTCTTTTGACATGCGTACAGCTGTTGGCGCATAACCATACTCCTACCACATACTCTTTTCTTCATTTTAAAAAACAGGCTTTGTATTTATCTATTTTGGGTCCTAATTGGGAGACAATGGCCCTCATTTTTCATTCTTGCGTAGAAACGGGCGTATATGTTGGCGTAATATTATGCTTACACTCCTCTCACCGCCTGATTTTCTGAAGCTGTGCATATACATTTGAAATCCAGGTGTACGCAATACCTGCCCTTAAAAAATGCTGCGGCTGAAAACGATAGTCGTTAGAATAACACGCCCCTATATATTCAAGTCTTCGCTTCCCCCATGCCCTCATTTTACGCCATGGACACACTGAAGACGGCAAAGAAGAGAAACTTCTCCGACGTGGAGCCGAAATGACCTATCACAATGCATTTTTTTACAGCACATGTTTTGAAACAATTAGCATTTAATTTCGTATCACGTCACATGTATTGGGGTGTACAATAGTGATGATGTGATGTGGAGTACCATTCATTCACATTAATAATTGCATGACAATTTGTAATATTCTACTTCTTCTTATGATTTTTATTATTAATGACGCTTATTGTTATTTAGAAGAAGAATGTCGTTATTATTATTATTTGTATTATTATTATTAATATTTAAAAGAAGAAGAATGTCATTTTTATTATTTTGTCAGTCTGAATTATTTTTTGGTCATTGAAAGCCTTTCATTACGGAACCCAGTCCGTGCGCACCGGCCGGGCCTAACCCTGAAACGTCAGGTAAAGCGCACATGCAGGCTCGCAACTGAAGGAATACATACAAATCAAATGCTTTGGTAAAGTCACAAAAACTAAACATTGAAGTCCATGTTGCACAAAAATAAACACTGAAGTTAATAATTACTATGTTGTTGTTTTTTTACAGTGGGTCATAATACTTCATATCTTTTAGTTTGTCAGTGCATTTTGTGGTGTTAGGAATTGTTTTTCTGCGCATTTCCGCACTAACTCAAAACGTGCGTACATGTACACCACCTCCTGAGCTGGCGTAGGATTTGAGCGTGCCGTACGCCAACGTCCATATTGATAAATCTCAAAGTCACCGTGGTTTGGGTGTACGCTGGAAATTTGGTGTACGCATTGGTGTGCGTCATTAAACAATTTCTACGTCATTGCACAGTTTAAGTTTTAATCAGATTAATTGTTTACATACTCCAAAGGATTAGAAAAGGTTTAAAACACCCCTTACAATCCGAATGAAATTCCAATTTATGTGGTGGTTACATGTGACTTTTTTATTCCGACTGTGCAAAAAACTGATTATTAGGGTCCATCTAAACGCAGCTATTGAGTCAGTGTGTTTATTAAAGCAAATCAATCCAAATAATTTAGACCAGTTTTGTAAACTGGAAGGAAGGAAGGAAAGAAGGAAGGAAGGAAGGAAGGAAGGAAGGAAGGAAGGAAGGAAGGAAGGAAGGAAGGAAGGAAGGAAGGAAGGAAGGAAGGAAGGAAGGAAGGAAGGAGGGAAGGAAGGAAGGAAGGAAGGAAGGAAGGAAGGAAGGAAGGAAGGAAGGAAGGAAGGAAGGAAGGAAGGAAGGAAGGAAGGAAGGGAGGGAAGGAAGGAAGGAAGGAAGGGAGGGAAGGAGGGAGGAAGGAAATGAAGGAGGGAAGGAAGGAAGGAAGGAAGGAAGGAAGGAAGGAAGGAAGGAAGGAGGGAAAGAGGAAGGAAGAAGGGAGGGAGGAAGAAGGGAGTGAGGGAGGAGGGCAGAGGGAGGAAGAAGGGAGGAAGAAGGGAGGAAGGATGGAGGGAGGGAGGAGGGAGGAAGAGGGCAGGGAGGATGGAGGGAGGGAAGGAAGGAAGGAGGGTGTAAAAGTTTGTGTAAACCTTTCCTTTCAATAATAATATGCAAATACACCTGACTACCTTTGCATTTACCAATACTCACAGATTCACATACACACAAATATGCAAAAAAGGAAATAATTACAGTAGCACCTCTAGAGAGTATAAGACTGAACTTTGATTTTTGAAACATCTGCATTTTAGATGTCAAGTCATACAATAACTAGTAAGGCGATATACTGCCCCTGGTGGTCAGACGTGGGTAGATTAATTAAATGTATTTTTTAATAGATTTGATGGTGATTCTAATGATTTTGAACATTCCTCGCTAGGTAAAATACCACAGAGCTCTTCATCACATCCACATTCAGCTTTAAGCTTTAATCCTTTTCTCCCACTTGTGAGTATGTTCCTGTTTTTTCTATGTCAGTTGAACAAGTAAGAAGTGGGTTAAGGACAATTAAGATGAAGAAATCTCCAGGTCCTGATGGTAATAATCCTAGAGTCCTTAAGGCCTGTGCTGATCAGATCTGTGCGCTGGTTCATTATATTTTTAATTTGAGTTTGCGTTTGGAAAGAGTATCGTTTTATGGAAGACATCATGTGTAGTACCCGTACCGAAGTTAACAAATCCCATGGAGTTCTCGCACTACAGACCAATTGCTTCAACAGCACAGTTAATGAAGGTTTTTGAGAGACTGGTATTAAACCATTTAAAGTCAGTATTGTGTGGTGCTGAGGATAAACTACAGTAAAAACCGCTTATAAAACTGGGGTTGGGGTAGATGATGCACTTATGTATCTCTTGCATAAATCTTTAAGTCATTTAGAGACCCCGGACAGCACAGTCAGAATTACATTCTTTGTTTTCCCTAGTGCATTTAATGCTATTCAGCCTTCACTACTACTAAGTAAGATGGAAAATGTTGGAGTACATCAGAGTATGGTCAATTGGATAACTGATTATCTCTCTAATAGACCACAGTGTGTGAGGATGCAGGACTGTGTGTCTCAAGTAGTGAAGTGCAGCACTGGAGTCCCTCAAGGAACGGTTTTAGCTCCATTTTTATTCACTTTTTTTACATCAGACTTTCAGTATAACTCTAAATCCTGTCATCTCCAGAAATTTTCAGCAATTACTTTACCTGTCATCTCTACTAATTTTCAGCGCTACGTCAGAACATAGGCTCACTATTGGCCGACGCTGGTCATGAGTGTGATTAGGGCTGTCACTTTTTATTCGATATTCGAATATGCATTCGAACATGACGTGAAATATCCGTAATCGAACTATAAATAAACTAACCGGCTTTTAAAGTGCCATGTTTAGCCCATTTTTTACAGTCTATGATTAGACTGTTTGTTTTTCATTTTATTGTTTGCCATCTCATCCAGTAGCGGGCACTCTAAACGTATTGTAGCGTAAACTCATGACCAAATCAAGCGAATAATAGCCAATAGCCACCCTGTTTTGAAAATGGAAGATAACACACAGAACGGCCAGCCTGAGCGGACAATTTCTACCCCAACTCATCTAAAAAGTAGTGTCTGGAAATGGACTATCCGATTGATGAATCCGAACATGAACATGTTTACATGAACGATACATAAAGTAATGTGCGCGTTATATGTCACAAGATTCAAATCCGAATAGATTTTTTGACATGCGCACACTGCACGAATATGCCGCTGTTCGCGCATAACTATTCTCCTCTATTGGTTCTTTATTTGTTTTAAACAGCAGACTTGATATTTATCCGTCTCTGGTCATGATTTGGAGACGATGAGCATGATTTGCCGTGCTGCTTGCCTGCTTATATTGATCACGCAGTAAAACCCTGTGCCCAAAACCAGTCGTCCGTGGATGATAATCTGAAACAAGCGCTGGTGGGACGTTGTCCTGCTTCACTTCACAGACGCTGAGTGAAATAAGAATTTTTTAATAACGGAACACTCATTTATGACACTCTATTCAACAGGAAGAACAGCTCGCTCCGTGCGTAATACGTCATTGCACATGCGCAGTCCTTTTAGTTTCGTAGATATTCGAATATATTCGAATACATTGCTTGATATTTGATATCCGTTCGAATTTGATTTTTCTCAAAAGTGACAGCCCTAAGTGTGATGCTGGCCAATAGTGAGCCTATGTTCTGACGTAGCACTGTGCTGTTACACAACGTGAACTCACTCAGAGGCCCACATAGAACAAAACGAATAGTTGAATAAAGTCGTTATTTTGGGGGGGTTTTGCGCACAAAAAGTATTCTCGTCGCTTGATAAACTTAAGGTTGAACCACTGTAGTCACTTGGACAATTTTAACGATATTTTTACGAACTTTCTGGGCTGGCAGGTTTCAATTACAATAGAAGCCTATGGAGGAGTGAGGCAGCTCTCAGATTTAATCAAAAATATATTAATTTGTGTTCCAAAGATGAACGAAAGTCTTACGGGGTTGGAACAACATGAGGGCGAGTAATTACTGACAGAATTTTCATTTTTGGGTGAACTAACCCTTTAATGAAACAGTTCGAGCTCTTGTGAGTACTCATAGCTCAAGATTAATTCATCCCCGCTGTTACAAGGAGCGTTTTACGTTATACAAGATGATAGACTATAGACTATATTCTAGGATTACTTGGTTGTATATAATCATAACGCTTTGCGAAATTGATACTGGAGAATAAGTCTTGTTGCTGTTGTGAATGTTGTTTAAGTTTTCTATAGTCATTTTATTGTTGTGCTGCTGTGACATGTACATTTCACCCTGGAGATTAATAATAAAGTTGTAAAAGGTTATCAATCAATTTGACTACATTAACCAGAAGCATGACAGCTTGTGGATTTTCCAGTTCTAAAATTATTCCAAGCTAGTGCTAACTACATCTTTTAAGGGCCATTGACTGTAGTTAAACTACTTTTAATTTATCAGTAACTTGTAGTTTGACAAAAAACTGTTCCAAACTAACTTCCCCATCAGCGCACACATCAAACAAAGAGAAAAAAGCAGGTGCAGGATAGCGAGACACATTCCCAGGCGTTTGTGTGGCTCATTTGAGGAACATTCCCAGCCTACTAGACTGTAGGTGGAGAAGTGGTCTTATGACGCCTACATCGATGACCACTGAAAAACACTAAAATATAGGACATATTCAGAGAAGAGGCGTTTCTGTCTGGATAACGAGAGATAATAAATAGCAAAATTCCTCAGCATATGGAAAGATGTTTAGCCTGGGAGGGCTTCAAAGCAGACTTGCCGTTTTCTGCCATATGGTGCCACTAATTGCTGTTTTTTTTAACAACCTGCCACTGTTTGGATGTCAGTTACTGTCCCCAAAAAAAAGAGGACAAAGGAAGAAACAAGGCATATAGACATTGTTTGTGCCTGCTACTGTTATATGAGCTCATTCAAATTTAAGTTCATGCAAATGTCTAAATGATTTACAATATTTACAACATATATCGTAGCACATAAATAATAGTAATTTATAAAAATCATAACATTATTTAATAATCAATCATATATTATTTTACATTAATTATAAATAAATGACTAATATAAATGTTAATATACATTTATAAATATATATATTTTTATATTATATTGATATATTATTAGATTTCTTATCTTACTTTTTTAGACTGGCAATAAGTCAATGTGATAATACATTTTAGATCAATCAATCAATCAATTAATTAATAGTCTCTTTTATCACCTGCATTCTTTGTCAGTACGCCCTAATCTAACTAAATTCATGCCGTGCCATAATCAACAGGAATAAACAAGATCTCAAGGATATCTAATGTGGCCTGTGTAAGCGTTCATTGCCTGCATGCTCTCCCATTATGAAACAGGTGCTCATTAGCAAGACTTTCCTTCTGTTTTCAAAAATAAAACAGGAAATTTAAACGATGATTTAAAATGTTTTGATCCCCCTGAATATTTCTACTGATGAGCTCTTTGTTTAAGGCAGAAAGGGAAGCTCATACAGAAATGGTAATCTGATCAAAGCAGGGGATCAAATTGGTCTGATTAGCAACTCTAATCTGCTCACTTGAGAGGAGAGAGAAAACTCAACTCGAGTGCAAAATGAACGTCGAATGATACATTTTTGCACTAAAATACGAGACAAGACACAAAAATGATTATGCATGCATTAGATTTGATTTCAGCTTTTCTTTTTTAAAAGAAAAAAATTATTCCACCTTTTTGACGCAAGACAATCTAATCTTCACACATACAAGACACAGCTGATATTTCACTATATTTCTAGAACTTGCAGTATCCTAATATGATAATTATATGATTGACTGTTCTCCAAAATACATAATACAGCTATGTTAGAGATGACCATTTTTTCGTTAAGCAGCATCATGATGTGAAAGCTTTACCACTGTTCTTTCATATTAAGCATGAGCGCACACATAAGCATGTCATTATGGCTGTGTTTCCTGCTCTGCCTTAATTTTGCAACCAATGAGGTGTAAGAAAGCAATGGCATACTGAATAACATACTTAGCATCACATGATTCATTCCCCCCACAAGCACTTCTTTACACACCATCAATCTGGCCTGACACTCAACATACTGATCTACTTCTAGTTTCTAGGGCGACCAAAGTCCAATCCTCCAACATGTTACCTAACATATAGTGTGAGTCTGTGCAACAGTTTAAATTGCAGATGATTATATCATGATCATAGTCAGAGTAATAGTGGGTACAGGAATTTATCAGTCTTTTCACATTGAATATGATGGTAAAGACCACCATATTATGTAGTACATAAGTTGGCAAAATATTATACATAATATGGTAATTTACCTCGTAGAGCTCTAGGAACTGAGATTCCTTAAAGGGACAGTTCACCCAAATATTTTAATTCAGAACTTCATCATTTACTCACCCTCGTTTCATTCCAAAAAAAAATCTTCTGGGGCACAAAAAAAGACATTTTGAGCTGTTAACCACTGAATCATTCAAACAGCTATTTTCTGTTTCGGGGAGAAATGGTTTTGGAGGGCCGAAATCAGTGTGACCGATTCAGACGTTTAATTAGTGCTTCTCCTATGGACGATTGACAATATTAATTTCTTGATTTTAACTGGTAATGATATCTTAAATCTAAAATATTTTGGTGTGTGCTTTTGATTCACAGCCTTAAAGGGACACTCCACCCATTTGCATTAAGCTTTCCATTGTTAGAAACCTAGTCATACTATTGAATGGTCGTGCAACACTCTCTCATTTTCCCCTGAGACGAGAGAAATCCGCTATTTACCTTTTTCACTTCCTCCTACAATGACGCAAAAATCGTCATTTTACGTCATTGTAGGAGGAAGTGTAAGAGGGGGGGATTTCTCTAAAGACTACAAGCACTAGATCCCACCCTTTCAAACCCGCCCATAGGTTGGACCTAATGCGCTAACAGAGCTATCACAGATCAGTGGGTGGGACTTCACTTGTAGATACTGAAATCAATATCAGCCATCTTGTTTATAAGCTAAGCTAACAAGCACTGTGGAGATAGGAAGTTATGACAATGACGGAAGAAACTAAACACGATATGGAAGAAACTAAACATGATATGGAAGTAGAGGATTTTGAAATTCTGCTGCTCGAATCCGCTGTTCGTGGCTATCTTTACGAGCCGCAATATAGTTGTCACAGTCTTCGTCTGCACTGTTCTGTCCTGTTTGCACTACATCTCCCAGAATCCCTCTTGTCTCCACACCTGATCTCACTCCATCATTTCCTCGTCATCATCTGTCTCACCTGTTTGCACATCATTAGTGTTCATTGGTTTGTGTATTTAGTTCCCTCTGTTCAGTCATTCCTGGTCGGTCTTTGTTTATACGTCACCTTTGTGTGTATGCTTTGTGTATGCCTTAACCTGATCCTGGAAATGGAATAAATCTATGTTTGAATTGGAACCTGTCGACCATCGTCTTCTTCAACCCGCACACACCCGTGACAGAAAGGCCGACCTTAAAGAAAAGAAAAAAGGGAAGATGGAGATCTGAAAGCAAGCCTTTGTGGGAACCCGCCAAGCTGTGTTCCGTGGGAACCGTGGAGGTCACAGGGGAGGATATGGGCAATATAGTCCAGTTAAACCAGAACCAGTCATCTGCACAGTCAAGTTTATTTACGAGTTTGATGACTTCACCGATCTTCCTCCTCTCATCGGTCCAGAAGTGCCAGAGCCCTCTTCGCCGCTGGTCCTGTCCAGCTCAAAGTCCTCTTCGCCGCTGGTCCTGTCCAGCCCAGAGCCGTCTTCGCCGCTGGTCCTGTCCAGGTCAAAGCCCTCTTCGCCGCTGGTCTTGTCCAGCTCTAAGCCCTCTTCGCCGCTGGTCCTGTCCAGCTCAAAGTCCTCTTCGCCGCTGGTCCTGTCCAGCTCAAAGTCCTCTTCGCCGCTGGTCCTGTCCAGCTCAGAGCCCTCTTCGCCGCTGGTCCTGTCCAGCTCAGAGCCCTCTTCGCCGCTGGTCCTGTCCAGCTCAGAGCCTTTTTCGTCGCTGGTCCTGTCCAGCTCAGAGCCTTTTTCGTCGCTGGTCCTGCCCAACTCAGAGCTCTCTTCACCGCTGGTTCCGCCCAGCTCAAAGCCCACTTCACCGCTGGTTGCGCCCAGCTCAAAGCCCTCTTCAACGCTGGTTCTGCCCAGCTCAAAACCTTCGCCACTGGTCCCGTCCAGCAAAGAGCCCTCACCGCTTGCCCAGCCAGAGACTGTTAACGTCCCGTCTGCCCAGCCAGAGACTGTTAACGTCCCGTCTGCCCAGCCAGAGACTGTTAACGTCCCGTCTGCCCAGCCAGAGACTGTTAACGTCCCGTCTGCCCAGCCAGAGACTGTTAACGTCCCGTCTGCCCAACCAGAGACTGTTAACGTCCCGTTTGCCCAGCCTGAGGTGGTTTACGGCACGTCTGCCCAGCCTGTCACAGAGCCTGTCCCTCATCCAGTCACTCTCCCCAAGAATTTTTTGGGGGGGGGGCCATAGGTCTCCGCCATGGCCGCCCGAAGGGTCTCCACCACCATGGCCACCCGAAGGGTCCTCACCACCATGGCCACCTGAAGGGTCCTCTCCGCCATGGCCACCCGAAGGGTCCTCACCACAATGGCCACCTGAAGAGTCCTCTCCGCCATGGCCACCCAAAGGGTCTTCACCACCATGGCCATCCGAAGGGTCCTCTCCGCCATGGTCGCCCGAAGGGTCCTCACCACCATGGCCACCCAAAGGGTCCTCACCACCATGGCCATCCGAAGGGTCACCACCGCCCTGGACGCCCGAGGGTCCGACAGCTCCGCCCTGGCCGCCTGCACTTCCTGATCCACCCTGGCCGCCTGCACTTCCTGCTCCGCCCTGGAGGCGTTGGACTCCTACAGGTCACGCCCTGTCAGCCTCCAGGGCGCCCACCCCCCCACCCCTATTGATGTTATATGGCACGAGGTCGCGCCTATTTGAGGGGGGCGTTATGTCACAGTCTTCGTCTGCACTGTTCTGTCCTGTTTGCACTACATCTCCCAGAATCCCTCTTGTCTCCACACCTGATCCCACTCCATCATTTCCTCGTCATCATCTGTCTCACCTGTTTGCACATCATTAGTGTTCATTGGTTTGTGTATTTAGTTCCCTCTGTTGGTAAACAAAGTCATTCTTTGTTTATACGTCACCTTTGTGTGTATGCTTTGTGTATGCCTTAACCTGATCCTGGAAATGGAATAAATCTATGTTTGAATTGGAACCTGTCGACCATCGTCTTCTTCAACCCGCACACACCCGTGACAATAGTGAAGAGCAGCTGAGGCTGATGGAGGAACAGGAGGCGGCTGCCTGTCGCGGACGAGGAGCCCGGACTGGCTCGAGCTGGGCGGACTGCTGGTGCCTGTGCTCTCGCTGTGCGCTACGGACACAGATAGAGTCCGTCTGCTGCAGAGAATTTCAACGATAGCAATTTCTCCTGGACGAAATCTCTGAATCAGACGAGCACACGGACGTTTGTGTTGTGATGTGAACCATCCTAGTGACGCACCGCATATGTTCTGACTGAACATCCAGGAATCATGCAATAATTCACCATATAGAAAGAAATGAGCTCGGGCGGCTCCGGATGCAAAAAACACAGCGGATAGGCTGAAGAAACGACTGTCACTCACGTCTAGCGGAGGCTGATCTGGCGATATGTCCTCCTGAAGACTCGAAAGTGAGCAGCGTAACGTTAATCCAACCGAACTGTGTCAATGCAGAGATCGCGAGAAGCGAATGTCAACTGAGGAATAGCAGCGCACCCAGCTGTTATATGCCCGTAGGTAAGGGGGTGTGGCCTTACCTGGCAGTGGCTGCGCGCTTCTGTCTGTTAGCCAGACTTGGTGCAATTGGATGCTTCTGCAGAGGTCAGGTACGGATGCCCTTCCCATAGGTGGATCCCGAAATGAGATGATGAAAGAGAACTGCTGTTCGGATGTTCTCGTTTCTGATACTTCAGCATTCGTGACATTTTAATTAAAACAGAAATAAGAATTGTATTATAAAAAAAGCGAAAATTAAAGGATTAGTTCACCTCAAAATTAAAATTTCCTGATAATTTACTCACACCAATGCCATCCAAGATGTTCATGTCTTTCTTTCTTCAGTGGAAAAGAAATTAAGTTTTTTGAGGAAAACATTTCAGGATTTTTCTCCACACAATGGACTTCATGCGCAACCAAGGCCCTGTCCCAAATGGCACACTCCGGACTTGTGGACTTCCTCAGAGTCCACACTTCGGTGACATCATGTAGTGCAGACCTATAGGGCCCTAAGCACGAGTCCGCGAGGGCGCATTGAGAGGTATTTTTGGGACAGACTCGATCGTCACGCCGGAAACAAGAAGACGGTCTGATTGTTGTTATGGACAGGAGCTACAGGTTCTGGGAAATATGCTGCCCATTGTTGTTGTGTTTACATATGACTCAGTAAAGCCCTGACATTCTATTCTATTTATTGAATTAATCATAATGCGATCGTATTATTCAGCTCGCTATTATTAGCCTATGTTTGAGACAGCAACCACTGGTCGATGATCATAATGTTTGTATAAACTTTTCATAAAAACCGTAATGATAATTACACTTAAATATTTTCTTCTCAGCCATGTTAACAATTGTCCGTGAGCTAAATATATTCCCATCCGTCTGATTGGCCTTTCGTAAGGATTCCTGGGTAGTTAAAGTGCGTGGAGCCTGCATCTATGCGGGCTTCGCGGAAGACCGCTTCAAGAGTACAAAGGGGGCGCTGCTGAGCACACTCCAGAGCGTTAAAATGCTAAATGGGACGGCCTACGGACTCGTAGACTCGGCGAGCACGCGCAATTTAAGTCCACGAGACCGAAAGTCCGCATGAAGTGCGCCATTTGGGACAGGGCCTATGAGGCGTGTCTTACAGTGATGCGCGGGTTGATCCAAAATGAGCGGGTGCTTGCGGTCACCCGCGGTTACCCGCAGTTACGAGTCATCCAAAAATATTTTTAATGATATTCGGGTCGCGGTCGGTCGGGTCGTTTGAAAAAAGATGCAAATTAAACCTTTGTATTTATATAGTACTAGACATAATTTTCTATGAAATATATTTGCCTACACTTTATTGGCTGAATAACTGGCATGAAGATGACACACAAGCTCAGTCAACAGTTCTCGGTTCTGTACTGGTGATCCGAGAACCACTGTACCTGTGCGTTCGGTAGTAGCCTACACAGATGCGCAGTATCAGCTGCTCGTGCTCATCACTTCTCTCAGCAGTGGCACCAACATGTCTCAGTTCAGTGAACTGTTGCTGGAGTAAAATATACTTCGGGATATTGGTTTATTTCGATTCGGAGGGACTGTCAGGCATGTATGAAAGTGAGTAACTTTAGTAACTTGTGGATCAGCACTGACGCAAGACGCGAACTGTTTCGAACGATTCAGTTCGATTTAGTGTACTGGTTCGACGGGTTCACTAAAAAGAACCGGTTCAAAAGAACGATTCGTTCACGAACCGGCCATGTCTATGATCACTAGTCTGCAGAGAGATGGAGGCGGCAAGAGAAAAGGTGAAGACTGGGGAGTGGAAGCTCCGAAATAATGATTATGTTTGATGACTTTGTTATGTGTACGTCTTCTTGCGATGCTGTGTTGTTACACGTCTATGGCCCAATGACGCTACGATGAGCATTTACTACTTTTTAAAAATGCGGTCAGGAAGCGGGTCGGGTACAATATTTTCATACTTTTTTTTGCGGTCCGAGTTGCGGGCGGGTTAGTTGAAAATGTCGGTCGGGTGCATCACTGGTGTCTTAAACGAACCAGGAAACAAAAAAAAACTCTGCACTCAATTGGATAGACCTACAACCAATCAGAGCAACGCAGTAAGTGTTTTTTTATGAGCTACGCAAAGTTGTCAATAGAACCGAACGGAACTCAACTACAGTAAAAAAAATAAGAAGTAGTAAAATAATGAGTGTTGCTTCTTTTACTTGGTCCTCCATGAGTGCAACCAAAGGAGAAACCACAACAACCACAGGGCTTTCATTTCGTCCCATCTTAGTGACCATCGGAGCCAGCTGATAAATTCAACTTTTGCCGAAACCCGTAGGAAGAACGGCAAACACATCTTTCCGATCGACAAATGCCTTGATTGCAGTTCTCTGTTCGTCTTTTATAATTAATGCTCTGTCGATTTCTTTTACAACAGACGCGATAGCGGAATCTATACATCTCAGTTCTCCAGCTGCAGTCATCTTTGAGGGAAACCAGTTCAACCCAAGCGCTCTTTGATAACGTGATGATTACGTAACTGCAGATCATCTGTCCATCATCGTATAAAGCCCGCCCTGGCAATTTGATTGGCCCGACTAATTCTGAACCGATCATACTTACTCCTCAATGGATCGAGTCCAGACCGAACTTCCCGACCAAAAAATGTTGTGGGCGGGATTCGGGCTGGCATCCAGGCTACTGGGAACGTGCACAGCCCTTTGAAGCACTTCAAAACCCTTTTAAACTGCATTGATTTGGACTTCAACATGATGCTTGAAGTCCATCGGTCTTTGTCAGGTGACGTCACACTCGTGATACACGAAGTGCATTATGGGTGTAGCCGCCATTTGTAAGGTATCGATGCTGGGGTATTCTATTGTTGGAGAATTGTTTTTTACTACTATCATCATCATCAATACAGCAAACCTATCTTTGATGTTACTAACTTTACAGGATTTATTTACATTCCTACCGAAGGATACAGTAACTTGGTGAAATGTCCGCGGGCTTTAAGAGATTTATAGTTTTAAATTGTTCACTGGTAATGTTATATGCGCTTATACCATAAACAAGAAGTTGACAATGCCCAAGTATGAGGATGAGAAAGCAATGCGGGATCAGCACTCTAACTTACTGCAGTCAGCTGAGCTCATATATGGATCTATGTTCTGAATGGATGACAATTTCTCCAAATAACGGTACCTGCCATATTTATCGAGTTTATTGGGGTACGGCATTTTCTCGGTTTTCTTGTGCTTCTCCAGTTTTGCGAGTTATTTACTTGTTATCATTCCTCTCGTAATCTCTTCAATGCTCACAGTCAGTAGCGATACCTCAAAAATGGCGCCGCGGTGACGTCACACACAACAAACCCATGTGTCTGACAAAGACCGAATTTTAATTTCGGTGCATCCCTACACGGAACTGGTTATTCAGTTTTGTGAACCCGATCAACCGATTCATTGAAAAGATCAGACTAAAACAAACAAACAAACAAA
The DNA here is from genome assembly GCA_030578255.1 of Tiaroga cobitis. Lineage (NCBI taxonomy): Eukaryota > Metazoa > Chordata > Actinopteri > Cypriniformes > Leuciscidae > Tiaroga > Tiaroga cobitis. The sequence goes on from CM060610.1 coordinate 20,146,416, forward strand.
CAAACAAAAAAATTTTTGTTTGAATGAATAACATAATTTTCTGTTTTCTATTCGCATAAAGTGGTCTAATGACTTCAGAAGATATGGATCATATAACAAATAAGTCATTTGGATACTTTTAGTGATACTTATATTAAGCGTAGCGTCAGTTCTGGCAGGTCACGTTAGTCAAGCTCGCATCAGCTGACTCGCAGCTGATCCACGTCTACCTATAGGAATATGACGCCTATCACTGTTTACATATATAAGCTCCTTCAGTATTATCAGCAGCTATCACATTTCGCAGGAGCTAATGACCCTCCTCCATCCCCAGCTCCTCCTCTCGTGCAGTCAGTATTTGGTCTAATGAGTGACCATTGAATCTGAATAAATTCTTGAATTATGTTGTACTTAAAATCTTCAATTAATGTTATCTGCAATACACTCATGTTGGTTCTGTTTACCCTAAGGGGAGGTCATTGCTGCTCTTATCCATGCTAGGCGCAGGGACCACACCACCAATCCAAACTATATGCAAATGGTCAATCGTATTTGACGATGGTGGTCCTGACAGAAATACTGTTTTTTTTTTTTTATTGAAATCTCCAGTCCCTGTTTATTGTACTTGCATGGAAAATTTGTAATTGCATCTAAAATTTCTCCTAGTGTTTTCCACAGAAAAAAAAAAGTTGTATGGGTTCTAAACAACATGAGGGTGAGTAGACAATGATATTTGGGGGGAAAAAATAGTAAACTATTACTTTAAAAAATTAGTATTACCTTACTCTATGAAGACGAGCAATGCGGAATGAGCATTTCATAATTTACTGTAGAGGTGACACGCTGTACTGTACCTTGTTTATTGCAGAACTACACACATCCAGAGTCAGCTCTTCTGCTCTTAAACCCTCTCTTTTTTCATTCCCACTGTCTCTCTCTGTGCAATCCTTCACCCTAATCTCATTTCTCCATTCATTCACTCTCTCTTCTCTGCCTCTGATTCAATTTTAAAAGTGGTCCACACGAAGGTCACACAAGAAATACAATCCCGGTCAATGTGAAACTGACCAAAGATACTCTACACCAGTTTTCAGTGCTTAATTCAAAGAGCATACTTTTAAACCATTTAAACTTCTGAAAAAGGGGATTGTGTAACTGAATGTGTATCCTCATGAACACAAACAAACTCTCCTCAAGTGCCAGGACAGAAATTCTCCCCAAGGATGATTTTGCAACTGGAGACGTCATAAGCACCGCAAAGCATCAATTGTAAACCAACCGTAAACTTTGCATGTGGCTGTGACGATCCTGGGAATTGCATCGCACGTCTCACAACACACAGCGGCAGAGAGACATACTGAACTCAGACAGCCAAATAACATTAGCAGAGATATCATAGGTGCAGTCATCAAACAAAACATGCTAAAACATCACAACCCAAGTTAGAATACATTCAAGTTATTCAAAAGTCGACATGACATCTTGCGTATATATGCTGTGTCATCCTACACAGTGGTGAGGTCACCTTTAAGAGAAAGCATGCGTAAGCACCTACCCTGCAGCCTCTGCATCTCATTGGCAATCTCCCTGTCTGAACGGCCATAGCGCTGAGCAGATGCCATTCCACTGATTCCAAGTCAGTGGTGCTGATGCAGGGCAGCGGATGCGGCTCCAACCGAGACTTCTCCAATGATCTAGGATCAGCTGGATCTACCCTATATGAAAAGCGTAAATGTTTTAAATCAGTGCATGCCATGCAAACATACGGTTTCTTTCCTCCCTTTGAAGTTCTGTGCTTTCTGCAGGAAGCAGCCTCTTCCCTTTGCAGTGTCGCTCTCTTTCTGCCTCTCAGACTCTACTGTAGGCATCAGCATTAGTTTTCACTGCCACCTGCTGTCCAATCAGAGTGCAGGTCTCGAGTGCAGTCTGTTGACCAATAGTGAGGCCCGAATCGAGTCCTGTGTGTTACTTTAGCAATGCCAGACAACATTACACTAAGTGTTTCGATTAAAATGTTACATGTCTGAGCTTCTGCTCGTGGAAAATGAAAAAAGATGCTGGAATATGGCATATCTCAAGCATGTGGCTCCATTAAGTGAAATTCGAGAGGGGCGGAAAAAAACTCCCATATGTAGACACACTGTTATGCTTTTCAATTCCATTACCAGTTCAATCACACACACACGCGTGTTATAGGAAAAAAGCAAAGTGAAATGCCTGACTGGAGCATTAAGCTCAGGATTCAGAGACCGCTCTGCTGAGTCTGCTGGTTTTCAAACAGCCGTGCTTAGCAATGACCTCTACACGGTCACTGCAGATGGATGTGTGTGTGTGAGAGAGAGAGAGAGCACAGCAAAGAAGTTACTGACATAAGTCCTTGTGTGCGCAGAGGATCTTATGCCATTCACATTCACTCACCTTCTCCATGAAGCCTCTGTATCCTCCATCATTCTGAAGAGCCCATAAGGTGACAAACTGTTTAGAACCACATATGTGCAACGTTGTTTTCAAATGTTTTCCTGAAATAGAATACAAAGAAAGAGAGTTTAACACTGTCGAGCAAATAAACAAACTAATTAGCAAACAAGATCAAGAATGGTGATGTCCAGGGAATTATTTGAAATGCAAATCAGATAAAAAATCAGAGTTCAGCCTGAAATGATGATTAGCTGCAACATGTTCTCTAAAGAGTAACAGAGCCATCTGCTGTCCACCAAGAGAAGACTGACAGGATAGGATCGGACAGGATAGGACAGGACAGGACAGGACAGGATAGGATAGGATAGGATAGGATAGGATAGGATAGGATAGGATAGGATAGGATAGGATAGGACAGGACAGGACAGGACAGGATAGGATAGGATTATAGGATAGGATGATAGTATAGGACAGGATAGGAGAGGACAGGACGGGATGGGATAGAGTTACAGCACCCATAAATAATACAAATAAATAAAACAATAAGATGCCAAACAAAATATACAGTAAAAAATCTGATGAAATATATTATATTATATAACATGAAAAGAAAGATTTTTGCAACTATTATACCACATAAAAAAAAAAAAGATTTTCATGATTCATGTATTCTATAGATGATTAAGGATGGAATAACAAGTTTGGCTTTCATTTCTGATAAATTAGAATGACTTCAGCCAAAGCCTTACGATAACATTTATTTTATTTATGAATACATTTATTTAATACAATACTAAACATAATTTAGTGAGAGAAAAAAAACAATCATATATATTATACAATGTGCAAAAAAAACAACAACAGATATTGTAGAACAATATAAAGAGTTTTACAAAAAGATGTTCATGGTCCATGTGTTATGTAGACTATTTTTAGGATGAAATAAGAAGTTTGGCTTATATTTCTCATATATCACTTGTGACTTCAGTGAAAGCCTTACAATAATTTTTATTTTATAAATATTTATAAATGGTTGTTTGTTTGTTTTTTTCAGGTTATATAATGAATGTCTTCAATTACAAAAATAAATAAATAAACTCTCTCTCATAAATTATGGCCAAGAGGTCACAAACATGAATTGGCCATGTTCTTGTGGGCTTTTTAATGCAAAAACCTGTAAGAGGCTGAAAATGAAGTGTAATGTATACTTCAGAACTGTAAGGCAATCGCTGATATCTGTACTCCAAAGCAACAATGAGAGGAAATGTCAGTATAGGGCCTGTCCCGTTCCCCCCAGGCCAGCGGCTCTGTCTTAAAACCCCATGCTATCTACTGTTCTTAATCACTAACCTCCAGACACCCTTAATGAACACTATGAAAGGAAAGCACACTGAGGTGAAAGTGGTCTGCTTCAGGACAAAATCCTGCTTTCCCTGCAGGGATCTTATCAGGGTTTTGTTAAGCAAGCCTTGCCAGGATAACCCAGCACAAAGTTGGCACTCTACATGGAAAATCTGAAGCGCTGTGATGACCAGCAAGACGACAAGTGGAAGAGTGGAACAGTTAAAGCTAAAAAATCTTGAGAATGGTGTTATGAGATCTTTTGTTATGAAATACATCTAAAAAATGCTAGGGTTTCGTCTGTTTGGTTTTGATTTTATACTGTGCTTTTGTCAGCTGCCATTTCTATGTTAATTTTTACATTGGTTATATGTGGAAAAGACATTGTAAACATTAACGAATGTGTCCACATCCCTCTACTCTAATATTTTGAATGGCCATATTAAAAATAAAATAAAAATATTAAATTAAATCATATTTTTCATGCTATTTTTATACTGTATACACTACCATTTAATTTTGGGTCAGTACTCGGAAGTAAATGTATACGTCTATTCAGCAAAGATCAATTATATTATTTGAAAAACAAGTGACAGTAAAGAAAGCTTTACATAAATTACATTTTAAAATAGATTTAAACCGCAAACTGGCAAAGTGCCATCATGGTGACACAATGGTATTGTTCATTGTATACGTCATTGTTCATGCCAAGCGACTGGAAGAGAAAGAAAAATAGGGAAGAGTAAAATATGATGAATTTTGGCCAAGGGAAAGATGACAAATGACAGGAGGAGAAATGGATTTCACACACACCTTGATTCTCCTCCTCTCTGTACACTCCTCCCTTTCCTCTCCATCCCACAGGAACCCTGGTCTGCGGAGATAAGGACAGCCTGCTGCTAATTTTAAGCAGGAAAGGCAGGAAATGTGAAGTGAAGACTTTGCTTTTCCACAAACAGAGTAGCGACCCTGGCCTTGGAGAGGATCCTGTGTACCACAGTGCTGAGCAGTCTGGGGCTGAAAAAGAGACGCAGACAGAGAGAAAGAGAGAGAGAGAGAGAGAGAGAGAGAGAGAGAGAGAGAGAGAGAGAGAGAGAGAGAGGAGGGTCCCTAAAACTGGGGAGTTAGATAGACACAGAGAGAGACACAAGAAAAAGTTAAAAGGAAGAGTGAGAGGAAGAATTGGAGGGGAGAGACTGTGTCCCCTCTCGTCTCCCCTGTATCTCTGGAGGGAGCTATGGCGGATAACAGCACTCATCCCATTGTGGACATACTGGAGTCCTTCGGACTGAGTAAGATACTTTGCCATCTTTACACACTTGATATAGGGTTCTCTTTCGCATACATGGAAATTAACTTACAATGTTAGATTGTCAACTTTGTACTTCTTAAAAAAATCTGGAGAGTGTAGAAAATGCTGTCTCGAGTCTTTTAGGAGAACTAATTTTTCAACAGAAATGCAGACAGTAGTACCTAGCAGTTAAAGATATTGGCAAAAACAGTCCATAAAAAACAACACCGCCAATGTGCAGTTTTTTCCATTCGGTCTCTCCAAATGTCATTTCCAGATGATCCTTCACTCTGGACTGTAATTCCTTTCACCCATGGAGAAAATTGCATATAAATATCCATATTATTTTACACAAAAGTCTCTAAAGAGTATTTGATGTCATTTTCTTATAATAATACATATAATTGTTATGTTCTCTGGTTAAAAATGGCTATAATTTGTCTGTTTTGTTGAAATATAACACTAGAAGAACACATGGCTCCTCTCCTATGGTTTTTAATCCAATTGCTCAAAAGTGTTGTTTCAAAAGGACCTGTACCAGATAAAAGTCATGTGTGCTAATGAAATTGGTATTTCTCTAGACAATGGAATGCCATAACAGGAAGCTTCCTAAAATACAAACTATTTAATTCACTTTAGCTGCAAAGGATAAGAAAACATTGGGTGTGCCTTCTATTGTGGAATTTGGCCCAATCCTCAGCGACATTTCCATCAAGGAAAAGAAACAATAAGCGAATTATTCAATGAATAATGAATTATTCAGCTCATTTTGAAGGACGCATCAAGTGCATCCTTCATATCCTTCAATCACGCACAGAATCATTTGCACACATTCCAATTCACAAAAATAACTGACGGAAAACGAGTCGGCGCAGAGCTTGTCTGAGTTCATTATGAAACATTGTTTTGCATAGATGTTATCTTTTGTTTTGGTGTAAATTTAATGTTTTATTTGTATAGGGACAGATACAATAAACGTAGATCAAACTGTGAAAGCAGCCATCCAATGCGTGTATCATAGTGCTTGTAGCTAAAGCTAATTTGCAACACTTGTCCAAAATTATGGAAATGAATCACTTAACACTAAACTGCCAATAATGTAAGCCCTCACTGAATTGCATTATCAAAAAGCCAGTAAATATAATGATTTTTAATACAAAGTATGTTTCCAAAATTAAGTTTTAATAGTATTTTCGTGCCGTGACCGTGGGGGCGGAAATAAATTTGTGACGTAGCCATGCGGACTTAATAGACCATCTCAATCTAGCGTTCAATGCTGATGAGTAGGAGGATAGCCGCCCTAGAAGCTTCAGAAGGAGTGGTCAAGGAACGACGCAGCCCTCCATTTGAGATGCACCCTTACTTCATGACCATTAAAAAAAGTATGTTCTATATAGCATGAATGTGTTTGGAGGTAGCCTATTACATCCGCCATGTTGTCATGTGACCCACGGCATCAATTGCGTCGCTTCACTCCCATTCATAAATCCTCTTCCGTATCCATTAAATGTGCGCTTCAGAATCTCGCCGGAACTAGGTCATCCAGGTAATTTTTCGCCTACTGTTTTATGAATTCGAACATACTACTCAGCTCACATGCTGATTTTTCACTTACTATATAATATGGAAGTAGGCATATTCCGACACAGCGTATGTGTTTTAAAATCGGCTTAAAGTATCAAACATGTCTGATATCCTCTGACTGAATGGAATCATGTGAAGTTAAAAAAAAGTCTGTGCCCATCATACACTGCATAATTTTCTGTGAAATCTGTCAACTTCGACTCCCCAAAACCTGTAGACTGGCTCAGACTATTGGCAACTAGTGTTGACTCAAACTGTCACAAACTTTTTTTTTTTTTTTTTTTACCTTTCTCCAGGGGATGTGATTTTGGCCTTCTGTCTTTCTATGGTTGTTGGTCTTCTGCTGGGAGCTGTGGTCTATATGATTTTGACCTGGATGTCTCGCCGACGGGCATCAGCCACCATCACGCGTGTACCCATCCACCAGTCCCGCTTCACCACCCGTTCATCCTCATCACGCTCTCGGCCAGGCTACAGTCGGCACAGCAGTGGCTTCGACCGACGCAGCAATAACAGTCTGGCCAGCGCTGCTTTCTCCTTCCATCGGCAAACCTCGTCCTCACCGATAGACTATGGTGACTCACCGGGCCGCAAATCAAGCTTCCGGGCCTCTACCTTTCATCCTCTTCTTCAGTGTAGCCAGATTGCTCGCGAGGCAGAGGAAGGTGCCCAGGGTAGCCTGCCACGAACCCCCACTCTCACTACCAGCCCTGGGGCGGCTGGATCAACCAGCACTGTCTGTTCTATGGTCACTCCACCCCGGGCCAGAACCCGACCGGATTCCTTCTGGGGCAACAACAATCTAAGGGGCTTCCATGCTGGCCAGACTCCACCACCTGCCTACGAGAGCATCATTCGAGCCTATCAGGAGACGACCACGTGAAGGAAGGGGACATGCTATAGTTATGGGGGAAGATATACATGCATTAATAGACTTGGACTGGAATATTGGACAACTGAAAGCAATATTGATGGAACTTAAACTGACATGGCCAGTTTTTTAAAACTTGTATGTGTTGATTTGTGTATATGTGCATATTTCTATTTGTTCATAAGTGTGCAAAGTCAATCGGAAATATCAGAAAGTGTTTCAAAGAGAGAGAGTGAGATGAGTTTTTTGTTTCTACAGGTTGATTAAAAAAAGCCAAAAGACCGTAAGGTCTACAGTATATGTTTGTGTAAAACAGAGAGAGAGAGAAAGCATGAAATGTTGAAGGTTGCAATAAGCATGAGGACAAATCTCTGAGACCTCTTTTCTGATCTCTATTGCAAATTCCAAGACAGACAGAAATAGTTTTGCAACACTCATTAAATTGTGTATTTATTGGCTTGTTTTTTTGGGAACTCTAGTCTTTTGGAATCATTGTAAATATTTCTCAATGCAACTGTAGGCCTACTTGTAAAAATAAACAGACACAATGCATTTTGCAATAGCTTTTTGTCTAAAACATCTGCATGTTTTAACTGAACCAAATGCCTTCATAGAAAGCATTATACACTTATCATAAAAGATTCATTTACCCACCCTCATGTGACCATCACTTACTTTCTTCTGTGAAAAACAAAACATTTTTTTTTTTTTTTTTTTATGAAAAATGTCCAATGTAGTTTGAACCCTGGTGTTCTTCAAAATATCTTTGTGTTCCACAGAAGGAAGAAAGGCTTACAGGTTTGAAACAACATAGGCTAAATGAAAACAGAATTTTTATTTTTGGGTGAACTATCCATTTAATGTGTCCGTTTTAGAGTGTTAAACATGAATGAACAGAACAAGGACGAATGTTAAGGTGTTTTCAAGAGGGTTAGAGCACACACATCCTGGAAGTGACCTGGCATCCTTGAAGTGACCACGCACGGATTTCCTTGACAAGAGGAAGGAATTGTCTCAACAGGTTTAAATGTATGCTAACAAATTCAAATTTTATATAGACATACTGTGCCAACTGCAATCGGTTCCCTCTGTTTGGTGTTAGTTTCATACCGTCAATATTCTAGCAAAGCATTCTGGACAAGGACTTTTCCAGGCAGGCGTGAAATTTTTGACGCGTGACACTGACTTTGCGGTACTTACGGTAATGGCGCTCTACGTCAAGCGCGTTCAGTCTTGAAAACAGTTCCTGTTTACATTTGCTGTCAAGCGTGATCTTTTTTATGCCGCCTTTATCGGAAGGAACTTCAGTTTTATAGGTAAATTGCACATTTCACCTAGTTTCATTCGTTAAATGACCATTTTGCACGTACGCACGCAATGAATTTCGCTAGAATGCCTCCCAACTATTCGGCTTTTTTTATGTACAACCCGACTGGTTATTTAACCTCATCAAATGACAAATTATCATCCAAGTAAGATGTTTAGTAAGTAGTTAGCCTGATATCAGCAGTCTCTATAACTAAAGAATTGTGTTGAGTGTTTCCAAAACTGAACAGAGAATGAAAACAACTGACAGTGACTCCTCTGGCATGTCATGACTCCACCACCTCTTCTTTAAGCTTTAGCATCTAGGTTATAATCGACGTGAGAAGATCACCAGCAATCATAAACAGCTGGTAGCCTATACATGTCTCACCGGCCCGCTGGCCAAGAATCGATGTGTGCAATCGTCTGATATCTGCGAGGGAAGCTAATGTCTGTGTCCGCCCTGCGACTGATCCGCGTCCGGAGGTTGAGCAGCAGCACTGCACCTGCTGTGAAGAGAGCACTGCCATGGAGAGATCTTAGTAAGAGCCTGAACCTACTGACATGCCCACCTTCACTGCATTTATGATGCAAAAAAAAAAGAAAGAAGAAGGTTGTCTAGGAATGCAGCTCACTTGAATTTGAGACACAGCCTTAATATATCTAGCACTTTCCAAGAGACCTACCAAAGGGCCTGATATTGTTAAATGTGTTGTTTGTGACTTTGGGACATCTCTACATGCATTTTAAAACCCTTATTTCAATTTTTTCTAAAGATAAACAAATAATATTTTGTTGTTATTCATAAATTTACACTACCGTTCAAAAGTTTATGGACAGTAGAATTTTTTTAAACAATACTTTTATTTTGCAAGGACGCATCAAAAGTGGCAGTAAAGACATTTATGTTACAATTGCTGTTACACAGTGTTACAAAAGATTTATATTTCACATAAACACTGTTCTTTGAAACTTTATTCATTAAAGATCCATTCATTAAGATTGTTAATAATAAAATCTTTCTTGATCACCAAATTATCATATTAGAATCATTTCTGAAAAAAATTACATTTTTTATTCAACAATTTTTATATTCAAATAGAAAATAGTTATTTTAAATTGTAATACAATTTCACAATTTTACTGTTTGACAGTTATTTTGATAAAATAAATGCAGCTTAGTTCAGTATAAGAGACTTATTACAAAAACATTTTAAGAAAATAATACGACCCCAAATCTTTGAATGGTAGTCTATATTTCCCATAAAAAATGCATTTTGTTTGTGGCTGCTACATTCCTATCAGTCCTGCATGATAGTCCATGCATGCTTTATTTATTGCTTTGATAAATTTGACAGATTTATTCTGAATGCTTAACTGAATAATACTGAATGCTGGTCTTCATCTCTTTCTTGTCTCTAGGAAAAATAGCAAAAGTGACTGGAGCAATAGTATTGGGGTAGGTTTGTAGATTCTTATTTTTAATTTTTGCATGTATTCGACAAGCCATCAATAAAATTATATCATACAATTTTACAGTGAATGTCAGAGGAAGCAGATGTTAAAAGTAATATATCTTCTGAGCCAGATTTGTTAACCCTCTCTGAAACGCATTGTGACCTTATCAAGTTTGCTTACACAGAGGCTGTGTTTTCATCACATATGAGGTGGTTACTCTCAACCAGGCCCTCACTATTGACACCAGTGCAATACTACAGGAGAAGCACAAGTCCTACATCTACCTGACTCACGCCACTAATAGGGAACAAGAGAGCCTTGCTTCTGGTACATTCAGTTTTCACACTTGTGTGTTTTTGTGCTTGAGAGAGTGTGTAAATATCAGTGAGCTGAAAGATTAATTTGCATTTACATTTACATTTATTCCTCAAAAGCAACATGCAAATGAGGAAATACTACACCACTACTGCATACGAATGTGCCTCAGTGGTCCTGATTTGCTGAAGAAAGTACTTGCTAGTGATGAAAATGAGACGCTTTGAACAAACAATTTGTGGTATTTTTCTGGAGTTATAAAACAATGAAGCACCCGAGACGCGAGTAGCGAACTTCATCCCTCTTTTTTTACTCCTCCACCTCCGTTCTCACACACATTACGTCATTACACAACAGTTCAGGCTTTCTTTTAGTAGTCAACACAACAGAACAGTATTTTTGCTTCAAGAGTTCTTTGGCTTGACAGACAAAGTTCAGTACATAAATTAAGTTTTTGCAGGGGCATCATATAGTCTCCAATTAGATACTTTTTTTTTGATAATATATTATAAATGTATTGTTCTATATTTTGTACAACTAGACATTAAAACAGGCCATTCCTGTTTAACAGTTGATTTACCTGTTGGAATGTATTAATTGCCCTCAACAGACAATATTCCTTTTTCAGGCCTCGCTATCAAGACCAGGAAGGAGCTTCATAAAGCAGCTAGAAAGTTTCTTGAAATTACATCAAGAGTTCTTCGTCACCCACTGGACGGTGAGTAGTTGCATCTCTGTTTGATGGCAATGACAAGTCATGGAGCCTGTTAATGCTTTTAAAATATTTTTAACTAGATGTCACCTGTAGTTACACAGAGAGGAATTTACATGGAATATTGGTCTGTTTTAAATGGGACAGGTATCTCTGTTCTTCTACATAATGTGGAATCTAATACACTGCTTTAACTTTTTTTTTTTATCACAGCATACTTGGCATCAGGTTTGAGACTGAAGAGTAGTTTATAATATACACTACAGTTCAAAAGTTTAGGGTCAGTAAGATTTTTTTTAAAGAAATGAATACCATTATTCAGCATGTATGCTTTGCATTAAATTGATAAAAAAAAATGACAATAAATACATTTGTTACAAAATATTTCCATTTCAATTAAATGCTATTTTAATATCAAAATTTCCAAAAAATATAAAGCAGCACAACTGCTTGATAATACTTCTGTTTATAATAAGATATGTTCTTTAGCACCAAATCAGCATATTAGAATGATTTCTGAAGGATCATGTGACACTGAAGTCTGGAGTAATGATGCTGAAAATACAGCTTTGCCATCATGGGAATAAATTGCATTTAAAAATGTATTAAAATAGAAAACAGTCATTTTAAGTAGTAAAAGTGATACATAAGATTTGTATCAAATTAATGCAGCCTTAATGAACATAGGAGCCTTCTTTCAAAAACATTAAAAAAAAATATTATTGACCCTAAACTTTTGAATGGTAGTGTATGTTTAGCACAAAACAGTTTAGCAAAGTGTGCCAAAGTAGTAGACTACTAGTAGACTGATAGACTATAGAAAACTTTACTGTACTCTATGTTTAACTGAATGCATCTGTTTCCATTTGACTTTTGCTAAAATCATTAATTTCATATTAAATCATGATTTTAACATAATTTCTAGCGTGTCATTGTATTTGTAGTTATGTGAAATGAGCATGTGTTCATTTTGTTTTTTAAATTAGAGCGTCTCAGTCATCTAGACGCAGATCCTAATGAATGTGCGCTATGGATGCTGCTGAAAAGAACCTTCTCTGCTGACCGGGCCGTGAGACAGCAGGCTGTGCAGGAACTGGCCCAAAACCACCACTGGCAGGGTGAGAGACAGCAGCACTTCAATCTCATGATTAGAAAATGTCATGATTTATTGCCATGAATGTTCTTGCTGAGAAAAAAATCTATTTCTACTGGGCGTACCCCTTTGCCCACCAGAGAAAAAAACACATCACTATATATTCTGTGAACTCTGATTGATCTTTTGTCTTATCCATCACAGATTATCAATACCGGACTGCAGCACAGGTGGTAGATCAGCGCACATCTGTGGCTCTCGCCCGCATACCTAACGTGGACCTGCGCTTCTTTCTCCCTCCTCCTCTACTGCCACACACTGATGATGTGGGTAGCTATCATTCAGACAAAAGCCAAATTGATCTGCTGTTTGATGTCAGCTACTAGTACTAATGTTTTGTGCATGTATAGGATATATCAATAGAAGAGGAACTTAGACAGTTACTGGGATCTCTGCCCCAGTCCGAGGTGGATCAGTGTGTGCAGTACTTTACTTCCCTGGCACTTCGAGAGAGCAGCCAATCACTAGCCTCTCAACGGGTGAGACATAAACACACTCCAGCTATAGAGTGCAACAGCCAGCATCTGCAAATAAAGATCCCATTCATTTTCTCAGTAGGGGAACTTATTTTTAACAATAGCTTATAAACTTTTGTGAGCTACAAGGTTGTTTACAAACCTACATAATTGTTTAACAGTGGAATTCCAGGTGATAAACCAATCAGAAAACCAAAACCGGCCGGCCACTCCCATGAAACACTGTGAATGTAATAGTCAATCACCCTACACTCTCAAACTACTTAAATATTTGTATAAATGTGCATATTTTGCTATGAACATAGAAATATATTGTTTAATGAGCATCTTTAAATACATATATTTTTTATTTCAATTAAGTCGTTTACAATGTTTCATGGAATTGTAGTTCTTTCCCTGACTAAACACCGTCTTGTACCTTAGTCTATTTGTTCAATTTTCAAATATTTTTTTACTTCAAATCAAAGTTTGTAATGTTGTGATTCACTTCATAGCTGTAGGTTTGGTTCATTGCTTAAAATTCTTATTGATTTTTAAGTCCCCATGGGAAATATGAATGGGAAAAACACTTCCAGAACCAAGGGTGCTGAAAAAGTGAGCAAGCACTGTTGCACTCCATTTGGTCGAATTTATTTCCAGAAGAAAGAGACAATCCATTGGCTGTGCATGTTGGTCTGTGGTTATAGGGAGGGCTGTGGTGTTTTGGAGGAAATGGGTTGCCCTACGCCCAAAGTCTCACTTCTACCCCCTCTGAGAAGGTGGAGACATTCTGCCTGCAGGCCCTGGTCCAGCACTCAAAGGTGAAGATTTACAAACTCTACTAAATGACATGTATTTTGCAACAAGGAAGTAGCCGATGATCAAAGAAAATAGGATGCTTGTGTATTATGAGTGATCTTTTGTAGATATTCTGGATGTGTACCTTCAGTTTAATTAAGTTTAAATGTTACTATAATGCTTTTCCACTTTTTAAACTTTAATTAGTGTGTAATGTTGCTGTTTGAGCATAAAAAAGATCAGCAAGGTTACAAAGCTCAAAGTCTACTCCACAGGGAGATATTTTATTTAACAATATCCACTTTTTTCAAGAACTATAACGAACGGCTCGTTTGGACTACACCGTGTTTTTTCCGGATCTTATGAAGTCACAATGGTACTCATTTAAATAATTCCCAAATATGCAAAAAAGGTCGGTAAGGCCTGGCTGAGCTGCATTAGAGAAGACAGTAGGTGCATCCCAAATCACGTACTTGTGGACTATTCTATGCCATTTTGTAGTATAAATAATGCGAGTAGTGCGTTCACAAAAAAAAAAAAAAAAAGTGCACTTTAAGTAGCCGGATGATGCACTTATTTAACCGAAAAAACGAAGTGTGGAACGTTGGACACTTCTTGCACTCAACTGTCGCAGCTTTAATTACGTAGCGGAGGGGGAGAGGCTATCAGACTCCGATGTTGAATGACAAAATAAACTTATAAAGTTCATACAGTACACGGTTGAGTACATAGTGCATAATTACATAGCTTATAAGTGCATAGCATTTGGGACACAGCTAGTGTTTTCGTTGTCAAAGAAACACTTTTGTAAGATGTTCACCTCTTTTGTGATCGATTATTGTTTGTATTACGTTAGTTTTCTGACAAATATCACAATTAAATGGTGGATATCCGATATATGGTGGATATCATGAAATCTGTTCTGCACAGTCCTCTTGTTCGTTAACATTGTCAGGGTCTGAATCGGGCTAGAATTTGTTTGAAATTGACGCCATCCTCAGTATTTACACTAGAGAAGAACTTGCAGTTATGGAGGGGTGGGACATTTCCCGAACACGCGAGGGGCTTCATCGAAATCAGCGTGTTCGGGGCCAAACTGGGGAGAGAGGAGCTATAATAATGTAAAAAAAAAAGAAAAAAAAAAAAGTGTTTTTTGAACAATCAAGCATGAAAATATATTCTAGTACACCCCAAAAACAAAATTAAGACTTCGTAAAAGGGCATAATAGGATCCCTTTAAGCCCAATTTGACTTGAGCAAATCATTGTTTGTTTTAATAAACATAAATTTGAATTTCCAATTGGGTTGTTCTTTGTTCACAGGTCCGCAGTCATTGTGACCACATTGTTGCTAATGGAGGACTGCAGCTCTTGCAAAGAGTCTACCAGCTTCGCAGAGACTCTCCGAAAATTCAGTGCAACATTGTGCGAATTATTGGAAATCTCGCCCTGAATGAGAGTGCGCACACAGCCATAGTGCAGTCAGGTTAGCCTTGTATTTTAGTATTACTGATTTATGAGTTAGATTTAATGTTGAATAGAGTATTTATTTTATTTTATTTTGTGGTTGTCCTTAAGGTTGGATGTCTGTCCTGGCTAAGATGATCCAGTCACCACACATCATGCAGGCATCTTATGCTGCCCGCGCTTTAGCCAATTTGGACAGAGATGCAGTAAGGCAGAAGTACCAGGATGGTGTTTACATTTTGCACCCACAATGCCGCACAAAGTAAGCATGCTAGCTTATTTGGACTGCCTCATGCTCACCAAGGCAGCATTTATTTGATCAATAATACAATGAAAATAGTACAATTAATACAATTTAAATAACTATTTTCTGTTTTAATATATTTTAAAATGTACTTTATTCCTGTGATGGCCTAGCTGAATTTTCAGCATCATTACTCCAGTCTTCAGTGTCACATGGTTCCTCAGAAATCATTCTATTGTGCTGATTTAGTGCTCAAGAAACATTTCTTAATATTATCAATGTTGAAAATAGTTGGAAAGTTCAAAAGAACAGCATTCATTTGAAATAGAAATCTCCTGTATCATTCTAAAAGTCTTTACTGTCACACGATTAATTGAATGCATACTTACTGAATAAAAGTGATAAAAGTAAAAATAAAAGTACTGAATAAATTTCTTTTAAAAACAATCTGACTGTCTCCAAACTTTTAAAGGGTAGTGTAGATGATTTTTTTTTAAACTAATATATGTTTTCCATCCTATTTATTCAGCCAGCCAATCAAAGCTGATGTTCTCTTCGTGCACGGCCTCTTGGGAGCAGCTTTTAAAACATGGCGTCAAAAGGACCGTGACGTGACGGATGATGACAAGGTGGAAGGGGTCCGAGAGGACTACACTGAATGCTGGCCAAAGGTCAGATATTTTCTTGAAGAAACATATGAGTAAAATCTCACCAAAATACCAAAATACTATTTGCGGTATAATGGCATACTGTTAAAAGCGCTTTATAAATGAAGGTGATTACAGAGCTTCAGAGGTATTTTGAAAGTCAGACCAAAGTCCAAAGTCAGGAATTCAAATCTTATTTTGTATTTTACACAGTCTTGGTTGGCTGAAGACTGTCCAAACCTCAGGATCCTGTCTGTGGAGTATGACACCCATTTAAGTGACTGGAAGGCTAAGTGTCCTGCTGAAAACCAAAGGTAAACAGTCATGGTGTGGATATTCAAGGATCTACATCAATAAATTATCTGATTAACTCAATGTAGCATACATGATGTCAATGTTTGTTTAGGTTTTTTTAGTGTTTTTTTTTTTTTTTCCTTTTGTGCTATACAGGAAGTCCTTGGCCTACAGGAGTCAGGAACTGCTGAGGAAGTTGAAGGATGCAGGTGTAGGGGACAGGCCTGTGGTCTGGGTAGCCCACAGTATGGGAGGTTAGTCCATGGTGGGTCTTACAATAACCAGCACCTGAATATGAGAGTAACTTCCAAATCTCCCTGTTACATTTATTTGCGATAGAATAGCTTTTTACAAAATAACAAAAAAAATCCTATTGCAATTGCAGTTTGAACTGCATTTAATACTGCCACTGCATATATATCTATCTATAAATTACAGTAACGTCTGTCTGTCTGTGTGTCTGTTATTCGCATATCTCACGAACCGTTAGTCCGATGGATTTCACGATACACTTGTCACGGTTCGGTACGTTTTCGATAAAGCAAAAAGAAAGAAATGCCAGAGAAATTTCCTTGATTTAATTTTTTTAATTATTTTTTTATTAAAACTAACATCATAAAGTATGATTTTTTTACTTTGAGCAATGATGGAGCTATAATTGACTCTTCTTAGGAGCATATAAAACAAAACAGCTCCTTGGAAAAATGAAATGTAATATTGTAGTTATAAACAAAGGTTTATTTTAGTTCAGATTAACATTTGAGGGCAGCAATTGTATTCACAATGTCAAAATGAAATGTAATTACTTGAAAGCAGTAGCGGTTTTAGGCACGGGCGAACCGGGCAGTTGCCCGGGGCGGCATTTCTTCATGTCACATGGGGGGCGGCACGAGCAGTTTAAAAAAATCCTCTGCGCCGCGAAGGTTTTCTATTTTCTATCATTTCAATTCAATTATTGGCAATGGCGCCCCTGCTTGCTGAGAAGGCGCCGTGCACAGAAGTGTCAAGGAAGTCTCCTGATTGGAGGTAACTCACCAAGGGGCCGTTCACACATCGCGTCTTTTGCACGCTCGAGGTCGTTATTTCAAATGTAGGCGCACGGGAAGCGCGCTCATAATTGAAGCGACGCGCTCATTTTTTCCAGGAGCAGCGAGATGAAAATTTTGAAACTTTTCAGTATGGGGGTGCACCCAAACACGTGGGTGTTTTTCTCTTCTCCGTAAATAAATCTTTTAGCAGAGCTACAGCAAGCGTTTTTCAGTGGTGGAAATCCATACTAAAACTTCTTTGTCGTTGTGGAGAGCGCAGTGCATGGTTGTATAGCAACGACAGCCTTGGGAAATCGGACCGAATTTTACTATTAATAATAAAAGATAAGCTACTGTGCATAATAAATGTCAGGAATTTATCTTTATTGACTCATTCTTTTTATAAAGATGATTTAAAGGCTGAAATATGTGAGGTTTATCTTTTTATAAAACCTTTTTTGTCAAAAGTTTATTTGAACGTGTACATGTTATAACATAAAAAACACTCCTTTAAAATTTGGCCATCATCTTTAATGTTATTAACTTGGTGAATTGATTTCATTGTGTATTAGGCCTACTTTTTGAACAAGATTCTGTGTTTAACCGTGATAATTTTGGTCAATATATTCATGAAAGGAAAATAATTTTCATAATGATCAAATAAAATCAACTGTAATTATGTGTTTTTACAGTAGCCTAAAATGCAAAGTACAATTTTCTATTAAAAAATAATCTCTGATTCTGTCCTTTTCTCTGACATTTAAGAGTGACAGGCCTACAAAAGCTATTTTAGGTCTAAAACAGTTTGCATAGTTGTTAATATGAGAGTTATTAGAAATTATTTAAGAGATAAGTATTGTGTTACTACATAAGTAGCCTAGCTCTCGGCCACTTTCACTTTTAAAAACTCTATTTCGTGACATAGTATAGTTTAACAAGTTATAACTAAAAGTGTGCCATGCATAGAATTCGAGGCAGTAACCAATGAGCTAATGGTTCCTCCCTGAAAGTTAGATTAATAGCTATAGCAAAATAACTGGATTCTCTTAACTGTGTTTTTCAAATAAACGGTATGTGATTTTATTGTTAAGTTTTTTTTGGTGGTGGTGGTGGTGGTGGTGGGTGGGTGGTGGGTGGGTGGGGGGGGGGGGGGGGGGGGGGTCGAAGGGGGTCTCGCCCAGGGTGTAATTCAATGTAGAACCGCCACTGCTTGAAAGCATTATAGCCTACTATTCCTGGTTACAGTTAGTAGTGTTACTACAACCCTGTTGCCGATCTGTGGACGGATAGTTCATTCATGACACAATTGCTGCGTCCCAATTCACCTACTTATACTACGCCCTGAAAGTATCTACTCTTTTTGTGAAGAAAAAGTACATACTTTTTGAGTGTGTAGTAAAAGAGTATGCAAGCTTTGGGACATACTACTTCGTCATCTTTAACGGACAGATCTGTCGCGTGACAACGGCCCTGTCAATCATCTTGTCACAGTTAAAATCCTCCATTTAATCTAATATAATTTCTTACCATTTCGGAGAGAAATGTAGCACGTTTACCTGCCAGTCGTGGGTCTTTCATGCGAAGACTCTCCTCATGTGTTTGCAATTTTAATGTAATGATGCATTTAAAAGTTAATGGCTAAACGTATCTTTACAAAAGTTCACAATGCTGCTGCAGATGCAATATAATGTAGACAACATTAAATAAATACATTTTCGTCAGGTTAGATCCTGATAATTAAAGGTGCTCAAAGCGATGCTGGGTGACGTCACTTCTTGTTGACGTTCAAAGTATTGTCAAACAAAACGGAGGCTAGCTAGACCTTCCCTCCTCCTCATCCCGTCCCCTCCCTCTGTAGTTTTACTGATACTTCTTTCAAGGATGGTGTAATGTCGCCAAGTGAGATAAATGCTTTCATATTATGAAAAAAAAAAAATTATGGAAACATTACCAGAAAAACACGATAAAACGTTTCGCCACCTGAGGTTATAACTTTAGCTCCCATACCAGGACGCAATAATAGCAAGATAACGTTAGCTTTAAATTTAGTCAAAGTTGTCAATAGGCTTTGAATGAACATTCAATTTCATAATAAATAGTTGGTGAAAACAATCATTCACACAAACTGTCGCCCTACTGTGAGTTTGCTTGATTATTTACAATAGAGATCGATAGCTAGCTACTAGAAACCTATATGTTGTATTCACCAAAGTTAGCGCTGACTGCATTGTTCTAGCTAATTATATCCTTGTGTTTGTTAGGCGAACATGAAAGTCCATTTAGAAAAACCAAACTGGATTTACCCACCTGTCCAGTAATAACAGAGCTTACGTTATCTGAATGTCGGATTGGAAGCCCTTCTGCCGGCTGAGTTCTCACCACCTTTCAAAGGCTTTTCCAAATTTAAATTCGGGCATGCGTTCCTTCTCCTTTTCCCTCTTCTTTGTATTTTTGCAATCTGTTCATCAGAACGTTGTCTCTTTGGTCGTGTGTCGGCCATATCAAACTTAAAGAGTTAAAATTATGACTTCCCTCTTCATGCTTCTCTCCTCCACACCCCCCCATGTACGCTCACTAACCCCACCCCCAGGCTGGAACACTGTTTGTTTTGTTTCGTGGAGCGGGTCGCCGCAGTTTGTTTTTGTTGCTGTTTGTGGAGCCTGCGCTGTCTACAGAAACCGCATTCTTTTACAGTGGGTTCAGGGGACAGGCAGCTAGCGGATAGTGAGGAGATGTTTGCTGTATGTGACAAAAAATGTTTTGGCCTAAAAAACGTGTGACATCGCTTAGAGCACCTTTAATCACTCAAACCCCTTTATCTAAACCTCTCTACAACCGCCGGACTCGCGTGTCCTCTATGTCTGTAGTTTTTTAACACTTTTCACTCGTGTTTGTAGTTCTAACCGAATCCTCGTCCAACGCGCGATGGGTTGTGGGCAATATCAGCCGTCAGAGTGTGCATCGATCTGCACTTCGGATTCTGACCGGAAATAGTAGACCGTCCGGGTCTCTGGAACACTAATTTCAACATACTACGACTTGGGACGTACTAATTCTATTTTCGAATACTATTTAGGACGGATAGTATGCGAATTGGGACGCAGCCAATGTTTCTTCCTGGTTTCCACGTCAGCGCGGTTTGATCCGTTAATAACAGAGAAATGTGAATGTTTCTCAGATCTCGCAGCGATGTTATTACTTCAGTGGTGAATTCAAATGCTTTCTTTACGTCTTAGCGCTGTGTAGTAACAGTGCTGCTTGATCAAGATCGGCTCGCGCCGCTTTGGTCCAAACTGATAAACGTCAACCACACAATAACGAATAGCTCAGTTTCGTTACGCTTGCAATACGTTTGCCATTTGATGTTGGGCAATGTTGTGGTTGCGTCAGCGTCTCTTACGTGCGCTTGCCACGCGCGACGCGCCTACATTTGAAATAACGAAATTTTGGTCGCAGGAAAAATGGTCCAACGAACCGTTCGGTTTGAAAATGCGTACCGAAAACCGAACCGAAAGCCTCATACCGAACGGTTCAATACGAATACGTGTATCGTTACACCCCTATTCTGAATATTATATTTTATTCACGGCCATCATGTGTGTGTAGCGTTTTTTCGGAGTTCACGGTGTACCCTGCTCCCTGAATCGTGTAGTTACATTTTCCACATTTATTGTATGTCATTATGTCAGTATCAGTATTTGCTTTTTTTTATACACAAATAAAAATGCCACTGAACTTTTGCTGTGTAATTGTAACAGTGATCACTTAAACACACCAAACCAACAATTACTAAAAACACACACAAAAACTGATTTTGCACGAGCACTTTACACTAGTATGAAATAGTTGAAATATCTCAACACAACAAATGTTTCAAGTTGTTTCCCCAAATTTAACTGAAATTGCAACATTAAATGACTTCTGCAGTCTCAAAATTATTCAACCCCTTCATGGCAAGCATCTTTAGTACTTAGTAAAACACCCTTTTGCTGTCATGACCTCCTGGAAACGAGATGTATAACCAGACACCAGCTTCTGGCAGCGTTTCTGAGGAATCTTGACTTAGCCCATTCCTCGTGAGCAATGGCCTGCAGTTCAGTGATATTCTTGGGTTTGCGTGCTGCAACCACCTTCAAATCCCACCAGAGATTTTCTTTGGGGTTCAAGTCAGACTGTAATGGTGACTGTAATGGCCACTGTAAAATCTTACAGAACTACTTCTGCAACCAAGCTTGTTGGTGGAAATTGAGGTATGCTTGGCATCATTGTCCTGTTGGAAGGTCCAATGACGCCCAGGCTTCAGCTTCCTCACTGACGGCATGACGTTTTCTTCTAGGATTTCCTGATACTTGAATGAATTCATCTTGCCTTCCACACACTGCATGTTTCCAGTGCCAGAGGATGCAAAGCAGCCCCAGAGCATCACCGAGCACCACCGTGCTTAACTGTAGACAGAGTGTTCTTTTCAGGATATGCTTCATTCTTCTTCCCCCAGACATACCACTGATCCAGAGGGCTGAAAAAGTTCCAGTTTTGTTTCATCGCTCCACAGAACAGAATCCCAAAACTTCTGTGGCTTATTTATGATTTTATTATTATTTTTTTACTTATATTTTTATTTAGAACCACAGCATACAAACAGCACAGTATGGCATTGGTTTTTAACATGTTTTAACATGTTCCCACAATATTGACAATTGTTCAAACTTAATGATACCGTACACATTATACAGAGAATGAAAACAAATACACCTAGTACAAGGGGAGGAAGGGGAGAGGAAGAAAAAAATTTAATAAAGAAATTATGGAGAAAGGCCGAGATGAACACAAGGTGGATATGATAGTATAACTCATGATCACTGGAGTATTAATGGCATTACAGGAGCCCAACTCTCTCTGAAGTCGTAATGCAAATGTGATTGTACAACTCCCATACTTTTTGAATCCAAACGTTGTATGATGGAGGGGCAGGTTTTAAACATCTGCATGTAATAGACTTCATGGCTGCAGCGAGTAAAATTTGTAGTAAATATATTTTAGCTCTACCCTCAAGGCCCTCTGACGCACACGTAGAAGGGTTATTATGGGGTCTTCAGGGATTTCATAATGGAAGATTTCTTTAAGGGCATCAAATATATCTTTCCAGTAATTTCTTAAAGCAACACCAAGTAGCTTTTCCTCTGTGGTCGCCCTACTGGTTGGAAGCGGAATTGTCCATTAGCGCTGTCGTAAATAATTTAGCCTACCGCAGCCTACTGTCACACACGCGCACGCTCGCTGTTGATCCAGCACCGGCTTTGGAATCAACAATGGCCACAGACAAGGTAGAGTATGATGCATGATTTTATGAAAGACATCACAAACTAAGAAAAACTAGAGATAGTAGGCTATGCAAGCAATATACTTACTAGTCCAACAGCATGACGGCCAAGTCAGCATCGGTCGGGCACCCCTCCTCCTCCTTAAGCTCACGCCAACGAGCAAACACTGGCCCAATATTGATCCTTGTCCGGCCTCTTGCTTTATCACTCAGCCTTTTCCTCTTCCGAGTCTCCTCCAACAAAACCTTTGTCTTCTTAGTTTTTTTTACCACTTCGGCCATGACAAAAGCAAACGGAAAACAAACCCTGGTTAGTCACTCACGTCCGAATTGCCGTAAAGCAGTCGAATTTTGTAGTTCTTTTTGTGCACGGGTTCCTTCCCGAAAGCCGAAGTTGCATAGTGCCAGTAAAAGCGATATTGACCTTGTCAGGCTATGGCAGACGTGTCATTTAACTTATTTTAAGTCGATGTACCATCACAAGGGTCTTGGAAATATATTATGAAGGTTGAAAAACTACATAGTGTTACTTTAATTTTGGACATGACCTCAAAATATGGGTGTGGTTACCAACATGCTGGCCACAATTTCTCTAGCACTTGTCTGAGCAGGATGGATTCCATTTTGCAATTATCTGTGGAGTTCGAAAAAATCTGGTTATTATTATCTTCCATTTGAATTCCCTCCAGATATTAGAGTTGGTCACAAGATGTACCTCTCCACAAGCTTCCTCCCAAGTTTCAAGAGGAACTGTTTCAATAATTTCGGCCTCCCATTTTTCCTTCATCTATAATGTGTTCTTTGAATTCTTAGACAAAAATAACAGATATCCTTTAAAAATAGTTTTTAACTGCATGTCCAATTTGTATTTCTTTAAAATAACCTTCTATAGGGGAGTTTTTTTTATATAATTTCTAGTTCCTTATGGGTTGTGAGGAAATGTCTCAGTTGTAAATATCTAAAAAATTCAGACCTTGGAGTGTACATTTCTTATTTGTTCAAATGATTTAAGTGTGTCATTATGAAATAATTGGTGCAGATAATCAAGTCCATATTGTGACCACTTTTTGAAACCAACGTCTGTACGAGATGGTGCAAAGTCATTAAGATAGCCAATGCTTGCTGCAGATGAGATTTTCTTAGACAAACCAAATGATCTTTGTATAGTTCTCCAACTTTTTAAAGTAACTTTGGTCGATTCACCCATGGAGGCATTTTTTAATGATACACTGGAAAAGGGTACTATTTTAAGGGGCATGGAACAGAGGCTCTTTTCAATATTGATCCACCGGGTTTGTGTGTCTTCTCTCTTCCATGAAACCAGGGGCCTCAATTGAGCTGCCCAAAAGTAAAACCTAAAGTTTGGGAGTCCTAGCCCACCATTTGTTTTAGGCTATTGTATTATTTTAAGCCTTATTCTTGGCTGTTTTCCTTGCCAAACAAATTTAGAAATAATTTTATTCAGCAAATCAAATATAGATTTTGGCACTTCTATAGGTAACATCTGAAACAAATAGAGTAATCTCGGCAGGACATTCATACGAATAGATTCAACACGGCCAATCAGAGAGAGAGGAAGAGCTGTCCAACGATTTAAATCTTCACTAATATTTTTAATCACTTTTTTATAGTTTGTGTCGTATAACTGGTCCAAAGAGGAGGGAATAAAGATGCCCAAGTATTTAAACCCATTCTTGGGCCATTTAAACCTGCTTTTAATTTGGATTTGTTTTGAAATTTGACCATTAACATCTATGGCCTCCGTTTTATCCATATTCACTTTATATCCAGAGTAGTACCCATACTTGAGAATTAGCTTTTTTAAATATGGAATTTTTGTCTCAGGTTCTGTTAGGAAAAGTTGGACATCATCGGCGTATAACGACAACTTATGTTCCTCTCCTCCAATTACAATTCCCTTAATTCCCTTAATTCTTCCGGAATGAGTTGAGCAAGGGGTTCGATGCTGATAGAAAACAGCAAGGGCGACAATGGACATCCTTGTCTGCAGCCACAAACCAAACTTATCTCAGTACGAAATAATTAAACTTCTTTATGTGCCAGCAATTACCTGGGCATAAAATCAAGAAATTAACAAAGGGGCCATGAATATACCATCACACAGGCTCCTACAGAACCAATACATCTCAGTCAAAAGTATTATTACAACAGCATTGTAAATAATAGTAGACCTCTAACTGTGCGGATAGCTTGGCCATTAGAACATTCATAAAATATTTAATTCAGGAATAATAGTAATGGTCAGCTGAACAAAAGTCATTGTGCAAATTAAATTGTTAACATTAGTAAGGGTTGAATACTTATGGCACTGCGATCCTTTTCATGAAGTTAAGTCAGCATCAAACATCAGGTTGGGTCTCTGAAATAATTTTCCTCTTCACATAGTCCATATCCTCAGACGCATTCCGGAACTCTTTTTCTTCATCATCATGTGAAATTCGAAGTCTGGCCGGGAAAAGCAGTCCATAGGGGCACGCCTTTTCGACCCTGGAGAGCTCTCCTGATATCACTGATGGCCGCTCTTGCCTTAGCAACGCTGGCTGTGTAGTCAGGAAAGATAGTGATTTGATTCCCGTTGTGGTTGAGCGGAGCGCTTTCTCTGGCTTTTCGGAAGATCTCCATGCAATCTCCATCATAATGTAACTTTGCAGTGATGGTGCGAGGTTTCCTTGGGACGAGACTGCGATGCGAACGGTCAATCTTCACATCTCTGTCCATTTCCAGCATCTCTCTCAGAAGTTTGGATACCGCTGCCGGTGAACTCGAACCAGGTTGCTCGGGAACTCCCGTGATGTAAATATTCCCTCTCCGCATCCGCCCTTCCATATTTTCACACTTTTCTTTCAAGTCGTCGACTTAGCCTTTAAGTTTGGTTACTGTGGCCTGAAGAGTAACCATCTCATCTGACCAGGTGGAGAGCCCCTCCTCGACGTCCTTAATGTTCTCTTTCATTTGCTCGATTTCAGAACGCGTGAAAATCTTCAGCCAGTGCCACCTTCGACTCTTGCTTTATTACAGATGATATATCTGACCTTGGAGAGGAGAGAATGTCCATATTACCTCAAAGTCCATATTCATGTCTATAGCAGATCGATTGGAGGCGCTTTGTCCCGAGGCTTCAGGCCTTGTGCTAGTAGAGCCAGAGTACTTATATTTACGGAGATTCGCTGCCATCCGCAACTATAATATCAGACCGGTGTTGTTTAATATATTTGCAGTGACTTTCGGCCTGTTGTAAGATAAAATCTTTACAGATTCTGCAGGAGCTCTGAAAAACACGTCTTACTCCATGTTTCGCTCAACAGCGCCCCCATTTATATGATTTTGAGAATTTTTCTTGTGCTTTTGGGTCAGTAGTGGTGTACGTCTTGGAGTTCTGGCATGGACACCACATTTGTTTAGTACGCGCCTTACTGTGCAGCTGAAACCTCAGTGCCTGTTAAGTCTTGCTGCAGGTCTTTTGCAGTTGTCGTAGATTTTTTCCCTAAACCTAACTACCTACCAATCTTATACTCTGGCGCGTCTACTCGTCGACGTCGGCCGAGTCTAACCCTATACTCTAGCCCGTCTACTCATCAATGTCGGATGGGGGCTAAACTACCTATACCCTAGTGCGTCTACTCATCGACGTCGGCTGGGTGCTACCTATACTCTAGCGCGTCTACTCATCGACGTCGGCTAAATCTACTCCAGCGAGTCTACAATCGACTACAGTTGAGTTCCCTACCTATACTCAAACTTACTTGCTTACTAACTTACTTGGTTCCCTAAACTGACCTGCTGCGCAGCAGTAATAACAGACAGACCTCAGCAAATGTCCTCTAAATACTTTAATTACGGCCGGGAGATCTTTCCGAGCAGTTCTTAGGAAATCTCCCAAAAAGAAGCAATAAGCATGGCCGGTGGATCTCAGACACATTCCATTGAGAATCCGACCAGTAAAACACAAATACAACAGTTTTATAGAATAAGTGGTATGGCAAAACATGACATGAAACATTACTTAATTTGATTGGTTCTTCATAGACAAGCCCTCTTGTTACTAGGTAACCAAACTCTGTTTTTGGTTTCGAGTTTAGACACCTGTCTAGTTTCATTTCCCATATTTGTCATTTATACACACAAACACACACACTCAAAGTCAAATGTTTTCCCTTGGTTTCGTACAGTACATTCTAACCTGTAGTTAATTAGTCTAACCTGGTTAGTTTAATATATATAATTTAAAATTTCCACCACACAGTCACTCGAGGGGTTTTTCTGAACCTGCCTTCCCAGAAATCTGGTTGCAGCCATTAATAGCTTCCTTTTTAGCTAAATAGCTAACACATCCTGGTAGTGTAACCATAGTTCCTTTAACTTTTAACTTGCAAACTATGCTTCCAACGGTGTCTCTAGGAACATTAAGGGGCTGTTTACACCTGGCCACTGGAGGTGATCTGGGCCGCATTCCAGACGAAACTGGACAAGTGTAAATGCATCTGGTTGTTGAAACCACATATGTAAATTTTACTCCTCCCAAAAATGCTAAAAAATAAACATGTGAGAGCCTGTTATAGGCTATATGTAATGTTATAGCCAGATATGACGGCGCTACTGCAACACGCATTACCGCAGATGAGAAGCTGAGCATCTATTCATCAAGCCAACGAGCAAACTATCGCAAATCAAAATGAAAGTCGCAGACGTTTAACACACAATCATCTTCATTAAAAGTAAAGAAACAAAATGATCTTACCAGTGCTGTTGCCGCTCTCTCTTATTGCGGTCTTTGATTTAGATTTTAGCTAATGATCAATAAAATGCAGCTCATATCTGTTGCTTTCGGTGACGTGCACTCCATTAAATCTACATATAGCGCGGGAATTGAGGATCGGATTTATATCAGTTTTGCAAAAGCACATTTTTGTGAACAGGTGTAAATGGAATTGTTTTGATAAATAAGATGGCTATCCGATCTGAGAAAACATATGAAGTGGCCAGGTGTAAACAGCCCCTTAGTGCCTTGACTATCTTTTTGTATCCTGTTCCTTGTTTGGGAAGGGTGATGATATCTTCTCTTTTTGGACCATTCTTTTGACTAAGCCATATTTATAACATGCAGTCAAGCATGACACTCAACAAACCTAGCCAGTTCAGCTATTTCATGTGTTCTAGCTCAAGCACATCTGGTGCAACTAATGAAGCCCTTGATTAGTTGCATCACGTGTGCTTGAGACAACTCCTGTTTTGCAGATTTGTGCTGTTGTGAGGGATTCTATTCAGGGGGTTGAATAATTTTGAGACTACAGAAGTCATTAACAGTTGCATTTTCAGTTGAATTTGGGGAAACCACTTGAAACATTGGTTGTGTTGAGCTATTTCAGTTACTTTTGTTTGATTTGTTCATTGCAAACAGCTGAAAGTCTGTAAATTTTGCCAATGAACCTGATTTGCAATGGGGGTTTAATTATTTTGATTACAACTGTGTATACACACACACACTGATATATATATATATATATATATATATATATATATATATATATATATATATATATATATATATATATATATATATATTAGACTAAAATATATTACGACTAATCTGACATTTTCAACAGGGACTTATTTTTTAATATTCGTTTTTGTGGTTTACAAAAAGCCATTTGTAATATGGGGTCTGTTGGTTAACTCTGTATCATAATTTGATTCATAGGTTTACTTGTGAAAAAAATCCTCTTAGATGCCTCAAAAGATCCTGATCTCAGTGCACTGATCAAGAACACGAAGGGAATTTTGTTCTACAGTGTTCCTCATCACGGCACATTCATGGCTGGGTATTCTGTAAATGTCCGATACCTCCTGTTTCCTTCCATTGAAGTAAAAGAACTATGTAGAGGTATGATGTGATTTATTTTTGTTCTTTGAATTTTAATATAATGTCAAAGGTGCCGTAACCAATTTCTGAGAAACACTGTTGATATTTGAAATCACAAACACACCCCTCCCTTCATTGCTCCGCCCACAAAATGTACAAAATTTCAATGCAAGAGTGGATGTCTCTTTATCATTGCTGAAGCAAAGCAAAATAATGCTTCTCAAAAAAATAAAGCGAATATGATGAACAATCAACGAGGAAGAAAAAAAATGAACATACAGGTATACAAGCATGAGTTGGTTGTTAGTCGCCAGCAGCACACCAGCTCCAGACAATGACACTCAAAACTGTCCTGTTACTATTGCTAACATTACAACAACTGCATATCTTGGATCTGTAAAACAGCAAAAGCAATGTTACTCACGTATGGAGCAGAAATATCGCAACCTCTGTGTCAGTTTTCAGGATTTCCCAGTGCTGAATAGCTTTTCTTATATTAACTTTGTTCCTAAAGCTCTTGCCTGATCATAACTCTTCTTTTTCCAGTGATATTCTTCAAATCTCCCTCTCTCCTCCCCCATTATGAATGAACACGCCCCCTACTGCTGATTGGCTACAAGTGTGTTGTGGTTCTCGATCCGATCCACTTTCAACAGCGTTTCTCAGAAATTGCTTACTGACCCTTTAATTCATCCTGATACGATTAAGATCCTACAGTATGTCTCAGTTACACATCATTTTTCTTTTCATCTATTTATACTCAGACTCTCCAGCTTTGCGGGACTTACATGAACATTTTCGCAGCATTGCAAAGGATCAAGAGTACAAGGTCCTTAGCTTTGCAGAAACGTTGCCTACATCCATTGGGCCAATGCTCAAAATTTTGGTAGTTCCACCCCAGTCGGCAGGTAGGTCAGAGCAATTGAACAACAAGCAGCTACAGTTCTTTCTCATCATCATTCTTAGATAATTTTCAGTTTTAGGTATCTGACATCTCCAAATTTCTCCTTTTTCTCATTCAGATCTGGGTATTGGGGACCTCATCCAGGTGGATGTGGATCACCTCAATATCTGCAAGCCAGAAAACAAGGACACTTTTCTCTATAAACGTACTTTACAATTTATTCAGGATGCTCTTGGAGGACAGAGAATGAAGTAAACTCTGAAGGAAGTCCACAGTCCAAAACCAATCTCTTGCCATGTCATTGCCTCTTGAGGATTCAACCATTACATAAAAAAAGGATAATTTTACCTACTGAAAGGAAGTACAAAAATTGCAACTGAACTTTTTTTTCATGATCCTTTAAGCATTTCCTGTCCATTTATTTGTGAAATGGAAACACCACTGACCTTTCAGTTTTATTTATTTTTTCTTTTCATTTTTAAATTCTTGCCAATATGAATATGCTTTGACAAAACATATGGGTTTACCTTTTCATGTTTTTCCCTCTTCACCATTGCCTTGTACTGTATTTTGCTTAAATTATTTGAAGTGAGAACTTTTCAGCATTTATTTTACTTTTAAGCTATAACAAAAAGAAATGAGGATCAAGTTGATTGTTTACTATATCACGTCACATTTTAAAACTCATTTATAGAAAGTCTGTTTTATTTATTCTTGGAAGAAAAATACATATTTAATAACGCAGACTAAAAACTAGCCTTATTTTCTTAACTCACCAGGCTTCTTTGTATACCTACCTCACTTACAGGTTGGTCATGATCTTGGCTGTAATTTTCCAGTATTTTTTCACTAATGTGTTAATTGTAGTACTTTGTGACATCTTTATCACGCTGAATAAAGCTGTGTATCCTAATTTTATATTCCACTTAAATCATATACTTTTACTACGTTTTTACACTGAATGGGTATTTCTGAATTACTGTTTCTACACTAAATGGGATTATATCTATTTTTATGAGCAGCTTTTTCTTCTCAGAACTGTGCTCCTGGCCAGCAAGGGGCAGTAAAGCTCACAAACCGAATGCTAGAACTGTGCTCCTGGCCAGCAGGGGGCAGTAAAGCTCACAAACCGAATGCTAGTCAGTTAGTAGAGGAAGACGATTGCGACTAGATGTCTTTTTGTTATTTTCCTGAAAATTTTGGTTTGTAAATTCACAAGATAGGCGTATGCGTTTGGAGAGACCAGAGACGAACAGTATGTCAAACGTTTGTAACGATTACAAACATTCATGATGTACTGCTAACATTTTTTATTTCTAATGTTCAAAACAACTTTGCCTTTTGTCCTCAGATAGAAACAGACGCTTTAACTGAAGGAACAGCAGTGTTATCACATCCCGTCAAAAATGGTTAACGTCTTAAAAGGAGTTCTCGTTGAATGGTAAGTTTTACAAATCACAAAAACGATTTAAAGGTGCATACAGTAAATTATCTCACATTTAAAAATAAAAAACAAGATTTCAACTGTGACTAAAAAATATATATGTTTGAAATCATGTTCACTTATTAAATTATACTCCAGTTAGTTCAGTCTGTAACTGAAAACCTTTCTTTTTGCATGTGGCTAGCTACATCCTTGACTCGTCTTATCCAGTCGATGCCTAACAAACAATAACATTCTGAGTGCACCTTTAAAATAAAAGTTTTGCGTCATTTGTGGTTCTTCTTTTAAAATATGAAACAGTGACCCAGCTATGAAGCAATTTCTTCTATATCTGGATGAGACGTCAGCGTTGGGGAAGAAATTCATCATCCAGGATTTGGATGACACGCATGTTTTCATCCTAGCTGAAGTTGTGCAGATTCTCCAGGAGCGAGTAGGAGAACTGATGGACCAGAATTCATTTCCCATCACCCAGAAATAAACGCCTGAATCTGACAGCAGACCCTGCAGTCTGTGAGAGCAGATGGATGTGGAGATTCTTCCAGCACAATTGCACAAACACAGATGCAACTAAAATATATAGATGACTGCCCACCAGAATGATGCCTATTTGACTGTGTGGCATAAGTTCTTCTTCTGAGAGAATTATAATTATGTGCTTTAAGTTGCCCATGTTTCAAAGACAGTTTCTTGAATCTTTTCTGTCAAAGTATTATTAATGAATTGTTTTGAGTTGAAAATCACATTGGCTGCAGAAAGAAACAACTAATTGTATATCAATTATTTTTTTTCAACATTTCAAAAATGTTTAAAAAGTACAACATACTACTGAAAGCAGATGGTTGAAGGCAGTGATATTTATAAACATTCATAATACAAGCATCAATTTAAAATCAAAAAAGTAAAGACAATATAACAAGTGTTTTTAGTATGTCCTTAATTTGTTTTCTGGATGCATTGCCGACTGCTATATACTGACAGGTACCAGACTGTACAGTTTCAGGCTCCCTTCCAGTGTTTTCTCAACAGATTTCTAGTGAAACACCAGATCAAGCCACTGGCAGAAGGATATCATAGGGTATTTAGACAATTGAGATGTGTATGTGGTCAGGAAACTGGTGAAAGATTGTATCTTGTAGTGTGAGGTGAAAAACAGCCAAATCAGATAGCCAGAGTCAATGGCATTACATTTCCAAAATGTACTTATTGTCTTGGCTGAGGAAGGGAAAGTGAAAGTGGTGCAGTATACTCTTGGAATAACCTAGGAGTTTACCTAAAATTTTATACTCACTGGCTATACAACACCACAATAAGGTGCTATTTCCTTTATTTTTGTTTCCAACGAAGACCTTTGTGTGGAAATAAGAGGAAGTGTTATTTTGGGGTAGACCAAGAGCTTTGCAGTGTTAGATCCAGGTTATTTTGTTATCAGGTACCTAACAGCTAGCTGTCTGTCTGTCCATCTAATCGTTTCATCTATCATCTGTCTGAAAAAATTACTTGAATGGTACTCCACTGACAGACAAAATACAACAAATATCACTGCTATACAAACAAAAAATATACATGAACAGAAATTACAAAATAAATGCTAGGCAATAAGACAAGATAATCAGTGACAAAATAAGACAATAAAGTAACATTTTTGACATTATAAAGTGTCCAGTATTCTTACCTAACACTAACACAAGTGATAAACATTAGTGTTAGTTAAACATTAGTTGAGATGTAGAGCAGTCTTATGGCATTGGGGTAGAAACTATTCCAGAATCTTGTGGTGCTTGTTTAGAATAGTCCTGAGCTGTTTGCCAGAGGGCAGAAAAGAGATAAGTGACTGGTTGTTCATGATGCGCTTTGCTTTTTTGAGACAGCATGTAATAGATGTCCTCAGCTGCTGGTAGTTGTGTGCCAATTATTTTCTGAGCTGTCTTAACAACCCTTTGTAGGGCTTTCCTTTCCAGTGTGGAGCAGCTACCATACCATATCAATCTGTTTCATCTATCTCTATCTGTCTATCTGCCTGTCTGTCTGCCTGTGTCTAATCTGCCTGTCTGTCTATCTGCCTGTTTGTGTCTATCCGTCTGTCTGTCTATCTATATATCTGCCTGTCTGTCTAGCGATCGATCTGTCTTTCTATCTATCGGTCTGTCTGTCTATCTGCTTGTCTGTCTTTCGATCTATCTGCCTGTCTGTGTCTATTTATCTTTCTGTCTTTCTGTCTGTGTCTATTTGTCTGTCTGTCTGTCTGTATCAATCTGCCTGTCTGTCTGTGTCTGTCTATCTATCTATTTATCTATATTCTGAGTCCAATCAGAGCGAAGCAAATAGTAAATCTGTAGTTGTTTATTTCAAATGGTAGCCTACTTAAAATATTATGAATTTGATAGCCTCTATAACAACCTTTTAAAAAATCTATTTTTAAAAAATAAATATTAAATAAACTATTTTGATTGTGAACTCAGTCACTTTAAATGTTTACGCGTTCATACCGCATCTGTGTTAGTCACACACTGTATTTGCAACGCATTTCTGAGCCCTTGTTCTCCAGACAGCGCAGATGTGGCGCTCGGTTCTGTGTGAAGTTCTCGAGCGTGCGCACATCCACCTCCACTCACTCACGCACAAAGCGCTTCTGCTCAGGTTACTGTAAATGAGACCTCCAGTCTTACTACAATTACCTGTTTAATGGACTAAATAGCCAGCAGGTCCAGAAGCCATAATATGAAGAAACGCTACATGGATATAGGCAGGCTACGGAAAATGAAAAAGATTAAGCTCACAGAGAAGATTTCCGAAAGGTATGACAGCGCGCGCGCTGCTTTGTTGTTTTGTTATTGCTCTTATTCGTCTTCACCTGAATGGCTCGCGCTTGGCTATTCATAGCGCGCTCAACGGATTGACGCAAACAACAAACAAACAGCATCTGCTCTTATGATACGAAATCGGGGTTTAATTCAGAGCGAAAGCTCGCTGTGATTTAATGGATGAACGCAGGGCCGAATCTATCATATTTCGTGTGGAAACAGTGCAGCGAGCCACGCTGCTAACAAAATATTTAAATAAATAAAAATATCCGCCACTTAACCTTAGCATTGCATATTAAGAAATGTTATGGTATTTCATTTATTTCAAGCTCTGATATTATTGAGCCTAGTTATTATGTTGTTTGATGCAGTGTCATCCAAGTAGTCTTGTTATTTCTTCATGACAATACGATGTCTGAAAACACAGACAAACTGACAAGGGCCTCTGACTAGACAATATGCGCGTAGGAATGTCGTCTATGTAATATATTTTTTCTCAGAGATTATTTTGTTTCTGAGCTGTAAATGTGCCGTGAATTATGCATAATTATAAATTAATATAGCCTGACTTTAATAGAGCTGTGTTCATAAGTTTTTGGGTGCGTTTTTATTCGATCAGGTTTGCTGATTTCAGACTATTGTTCCTAGTGAGGTTAACACAACAGTGTAGTCTGAACTGACCCCGTCTGTTATAGTGTAAGTCATCTGGACAATAGCCTCCTGTGTTTATAGCTACGCTTCATATAGTGAAATGAACGTGCGCAGATTTCTCCTGAAGCGGTTCCTTGTTCTTTAAATAGACATGGCAACACTGTAGATTCGACGTTTAGGTGCTGTTGCAGAAGATGAAATGTTGCCATGGTTACCAAACACAAAAGGATGTGGAGAGCAGAAAGCCCGAACAAAGGAATGGAGCACAATAGACTGTGCCACCAAAACATGGATTGTAACGTCTTCAAGAACTTACTTTCTGGGCCTTAACATCTAACGTATATTCTGGCTCATATTTCTTTTGAAATACAGAACAGGATTGTTTGTTTTTGAGTCAATAGGAAGCAAAAAAAAAAAAAAAAAAAAAGATAAACAGGACCCGCGTTTCTGTAGAACGCGTAGTTCTGACTTCTGTTTTGACTTTAGTAAAACGTCAAACATATTTATTTTTTTATTAATACAATTAATTAACATAAAAAATTGTCTGTCATTGATCAATAACTCAAATAACACTGCAAAATTATGATTCTTTGTTCGGGGGAATAGACTAAAATTGTAATTTTATGTCCTGTTTTCAGCGCTTACTCTGTTCTGAAGTTCATGATTGTCTGGATGCTGGTGCTGTTAGCTGACTTTGTTCTGGAGTTCAGACTGGAGTACCTGTGGCCTTGCTGGCTTTTTCTAGGGACCGTCTACACCACCTTCCACTGTCATGGACTGGTAGGCAGCATGCAATTGTATTGTTTACTTTTAGAATATTTACAAAACCCGGTCTATGGTAAAAAAAAAAATGATTTTCTTGTTCCATTTTTATTTCCTATCTAATATATGATATCAATTTTATGTTCTGCTGCATTTGTGCATTTCAAATGACATAAAAAACAGACTTAAAGAAACTAACCTCTGCTTTTCTTTTACAGGCCATCTGTGTGGTTTTTGTGTGTGCAGCATTTACCCTGGACTTATTCTGTTTAATTTTTGTACCCTTACACTGGTTGTTTTTTGCAGCCAGCACATATGTCTTACTCAACTATATGTGGCATACAGGTAAGCCTTAAACGCTTCTAATGAAGTTGCCATTTCATTAGCAAGCACAGATAAAGTCTATAAAAAAATGATTGCTGGTTTAACTTTAAAAAGTAAGTAACCTGGTTGTCTTACATTTTTAAGTAATTAAAAACTTGAGTTAATATAATAATTGGTTAAATCAACAGAAATTCTAAATATTATGTTATCTGAACTACATAAATTGATTTGACAAAAGAAAATTGTTGTGATAACAAATCATGAAAATATTTTTTTACAGTGATGCACCTGAAAGTATTACAGACTGTCTATAAACTTATTTATGTATTTACTTATTTACTCACGTACTTGCTTGCAGAGAAGGGCATCTGTATGTCAACTGTGACATTATGGATACTCTTAGTGTATATGGAGGCCTCTCTACGGTTGAAGGACATGAAAAGCCCTCATGCAAATCTGTCCCATCTATTTGCTGCACACTGGTAGGTCCTAATTGAACATTTTAGAGCAAAATGTTATTTGGGGTTTTAAATGAACAACAACTTTACCAGCTGTGTTTCGTACTGTCCAATAATTATTTCTTCCAGCATTGGTTATCCACTAGTGTATATGGGATTTGATGCAACCTGCTACTTCTCCAGTATGTTTAAGCTGCGTACTCAGAAATCTGTTCAGAGTGACAGTGACCTCCACATGGATCTCCTGCAACAATCCCTACCTCCTTATATGCACCTGTACCCAAAATTGGTGTTGGAAGGTACGTGAAATTTCTTTAACGGTACCCTATAATAAGAGACATATTTCCAAAAGTCTTTCTAAAATGTTCCATAGTTTGATATTGTTTAAAGGGGGCATATTATGCCCTTTTACAAAGTCTAAATGTTGTTTTTGGGGTCTACTAGAATATGTTTTCATGCTTAAATGTTCAAAAAACATTTTTCCCATATTTTACATCATAATTTGCTCTGATTGGTCAGCTGGGCCAGTGCGTTGTGATTGGTCAACCACTTTGATTGTGTTTTGGAAAAGTCACAAAACTTTTGTGACCGTTTATAGCCATGTGTTGTCAGGGGGGTTAGAAACAGTACAGGGCTGTTCACACCAAGGAGTACACTCCACTCCACACCACAACATAATGATAATGGCACAGAGAAACAATATCACTGAAATCACTTTTAGAATGATTTATTTAAAAAAAAAAAAAAATCAAAGCCAATCAGAATCCATGCTTTCAGAGCTCAAGCATTTAAGCACACCTCAAGCACACCTCTGGTGTGGACGCTAATATAGTTATCGTTCTTAGTGTGGATGGGCCTTAACTCCCTTTGGAGTGGAATTTCTGCTTTGTAAGACCTTTGCAGACATTTTTCATGCTCAAACAGCAACTTTACACATAATATCAAAATACTTTAATATTGCTCAGAAAATCTAATTGAATGGTGACATAGTTTGCAATTCAATTTAGTAATCAAAAATAATTTCATTAAAATTGTGAGAGGTCTTTGTACAGATCCCAAATATAAGGTGGCCAAATCCAGGCCGACTCAATACCAGTGTCCATCGGATGCCGTCACCTCAGAGGACAAACAAAACATGGAAGACTGCCTTCAAATCCACAGACTTCCTGCGAGACCCGAAAGAGACACAAATCCACAAACTCCAGGTCCCAAGCATCGTGGAGGTGAACTTCATTTGGACTCTACATCCATGTTAGAAACGACTGAAAACCTACCTCAGGAGGACCACAGCAGCAAATCTCAAAGACC
The DNA here is from genome assembly GCA_030578255.1 of Tiaroga cobitis. NCBI lineage: Eukaryota > Metazoa > Chordata > Actinopteri > Cypriniformes > Leuciscidae > Tiaroga > Tiaroga cobitis. The sequence continues at coordinate 20,183,631 of CM060610.1, forward strand.
CTCCAAGAGCTCCCTGCCTAAAGTGCATCGAGGTTCAGTGAATATCCCTAATAGCAAAGGGGAGAAAAGGCAGAAAGCCCCCAAAGGCATCAACTCGATAGGGGACTCTGCCGAAAGGTGCTCGTCGAACATCTCACCAAGTCCTCCAAACCCACATGCTGACCAGATGTTGAGGTATGTTGGTGTTATTTCATTTCTATATGTACTGATTCAGCTCAAAATTCATAGGTTTGCAGATGGTTAATGGATTTTGAGGACATTTACACAGTGATCTGTATCTGTCTGTTCCACAGGCTGGAACAAGAAATGAGGAAGCTGAAGGGAGAGCTGCAGGCGAGCAGACAGAGTGAGCAGGAGCTGCGCAGTCACATTTGTAATCTTACCAACAGTGAACACAGTCTGCGCCCTGAAGTCTCTCTGCTCAGACATGCAAATGAACTGCTGCAGAACAAGTGAGTCCTCTGATCTCTTCATGTTGGTCTTGGCATTAGTGCTCTGGTTGATGTTTGGTCACACTGATTGAAGATTGACTGCTTGATTTGTGTTTATACATCAAACAAATGGGGTTTCTTTTTTTATATAATATAACATTAAAATGTGAATCGTTTTTTACCATGACTTTTATGTATAGATTGTATTACTCTTGTCTCAGACTTTTAAACAAACTATGAAAAATCATTATAAAAAATATTATTTATTTTACTTTTAAAAACTATGGTAATCTAAACAAAGACTATGCGAAAATGATTCAATTACTACCCTCCCACAACTGTGGCGCCATTTCCATCCCAATCACCAATTATTTGTCCCAGTAATGTTTTTTCTCCCCCCATAAATAAGTGTTACCAAGAGATGAAAAGGAAAAGAAAAAAATATACAAAATACCACTAGCATATTTTTGTGTGGTTTTTCCAATTAAGCTTATGCAAAAAAAAAAAGTGTACAAATATAATTTGTTTGTATTCAGAATAGATAAAATGCTAGCTCTGAAATTAGACTGTGCCCAAATTACACTCTGTTCCATTTCTAATTTCAGTTTTTTTTTATACAGGAATTAAAACTTTTATACATAAAGTGTTGTATAAAAGAAAAAAATATTTTAAATAAATGCTGTTCTTTTTAACTTCACCTTCATCAAAGAATCCTTGAAAAAGAATCTCGGTTTCAGTATTGATAATAAATTAAATGTTTCCTGAGCAGCAAATCAGCTTATTAGAATGATATCTGAAGGATCATGTGACACTGAAGACTGGAGTAATGATGCTGAAAATTCAGCTTTCCCATCACAGGAATAAATTACATTTTAAAAATATATTCAAATAAAATATTATTATTTTAAATTGTAATAACATTTCACAATATTACTGTTTTACTGTGTTTTTGGTCAAATGAAAGTAGCCTTGCTGAGCATGAGACTCCTTTTAAAAAAATAATTAAAATCACTTGAACAGTAGTGTATACATTAAAAATGAATGATGTGCCACAAAGATAACTATGAAAGCTCATGTTTTTTTTTTATTGTAACAGAATGTGTAACTTGACCAATTCTAACGCTGTTCCTTTAAATTCTTTGGTGCGTTGCTGTGCAGGATTCAGTGTCTTACAAAATCCAGACAGAAGGACAAACAAAACTGTTCCTTGCTGGAAAAGAAAATCAGAATGGAAACAGAGGGTCGAGTTGCAGTAGAAAAACAAACTGCAGAAGTCAGAGCCCAAAAATTTGATGAAGCAACAATGTTACTCCGGAGCGCATCACATAGGTAATTGTATTTATAAAGCAAGAGTGCAAGAAGCATTTATATGCATAATATTAATCATGTTTGTGTGATGTTGAATGATGCTTAATCTGTGTCTTTGAGACAAGGTCTAAATGGCCTGCTTTTCAATTATGGTTATAATTGGCAGAAGAACCCTCAATTCAAAATAGCAATGGCAAAAATAAACCTGTAAATTGTTGTATTTTTCCATCCACTGTAGGCAAGAACACAGTGAAACTCAAATGTTGAGGAAAAAAGCTAAAGATCTAGACTCAGAGTACAAACAACTACAGCTGGAATATCAGGAGAAAGAAAATCGAATGATAGCTCTAGAGAATGAAGTGGAGGTAAAGGACGCGGTTCGTAGATCTGTTCAGTTACATATACTGCATTGAATAGTTGTGATGTAATGGATATTTGTGGTTTATATTTCTGTGTTCTTCATGTTATGTGGATCCGGTAGCTTGCTTTCTGTGGTGTTCAGTCCGTGGATCTTTTTTTTTTATGGTTTGGAATGCTGATTCTGTGTTTTTCCCTGCTGAAAAATCCTGCATTGCTGGTCACCAGCATCAGGTATGTTTTGCATGCTGGGAAGTGGGAACAGCATGGGATGTTTGTTGGTTCCCTGCAAGACCAGCAAGATACCAGCTCTAACCAGCAGAAACCAGCCTGGACCACCATAGAATTTACGCTGGTTTGTGCTGGACTTATTCAGCAGGGTTGCTTTGGTTTTGTTTTGTTTTTTTTCATTTCATTTCTTGTTCCTTGCCCAGTTTAAATGCTGTTAGTGCCATCTGTTGTATAAACCATGCCAAGACAGAAACCACGTCTTTCAGAAACTATTGAGCATTCTGGGAATTTTTGTATTATGAATTTAATTCAATCGTTTTAATGTTTTTTCTCTTTAATTGGAAAGCATTTCCAAAGTTGTTTTTTTTTGTGTTGGAATTGAAACAGTAATGCAAGTCTGCAAGGTATTTATTAAACTAAATGTCTGTATGCAACATTTGCATGTATACATACAAAAAAATGCACAATATTTTCTGTAATTAGTTAAATAAACAAATTAATGCTATAGTATATAATGATAATTTGCTTTTAAAATTTGTAAACTTTTTTTTTAATAGCTGACCATCCAAAAATGTATGATCTACAACACTATATACTCCTTTTAAGCTGAAGACAAACATGTAAAAGTGAATTGTGTAATTATTTACCTCTAGTGGCAACCAAAGGAATGACAAAAATCATTCTTAATATGGTGCGTTCACGTGCTATGGTAATTATGGTAAATACCAAAAGCCGACGTGGAAAATGCACATGAACACCCCCTCATGTGGTATTTTCCACTGGGCAACTCGTAGAATATTTTGATGCACGAGTTGCCGAGATGAGATAACCTTTGACCTTTTCAAAATGTCGGAGAGCAACGAGAGAGTCGTGAATGGTAAAAATATGTACTATTCATAATCTAGAAAATATACAGCATATTATTTTACCGTTTGAGTTTTGATAAATCATTTTCTTGCTGTAGCAGATGACTTAAGCAATCTAAAATAGTTTTAGCTAAATAACAGGTCTGGATCTACATCTTTTTACCACATTACGACAACAAAAGCACTTGAACGCAACACACTGGTAAATACCAGTTCACAAGTGGAAAATATCATATTTCCCATAGCACGTGAACGCACCATAATTCCCTGCTTCTGCATATTTCCCATATTTCCCATACATCAAATGAGTTGAATGCACAAATGTCCAGTATTTATGTCCAATAGGAGGAGTTTGCCTGATTAACATACTGCATTCACAGAGATTATTAAGTGAGCAGCCAGTGGAAACTATCCCTTGATAATAACACTGGAGCTGAAGCTTAAAATTGGCAGACAACATTCTACAGAACGTAGCATGTAGTATGTTAGTAGAATGTCTGCAGTCACTGTGATTTTGCCAAGTAAGACATGTTCCTGGATCAACATTAAGGGCTTTCGTACAGGGTAGTTATAGAAACTAAGTTATTGGAACTAGCCACCAGGACAGCTCCCTGAGAACTAAATGTTCCTCTAGGGCATTTTTCCTGGTTGCATCCGCACCGCCAGTTGGATCTTTGCAGAGACGTAAGACGTCCTGCTGCTCTGGTTGTTGTGCGGGGCTTTTAATTTTAATGGCACGGCGGACTTATTTTGTTAATACCTAACCCTATCCCTACCCTTAAACCTAACCCTACCTATAACTTATCTCTAAACTCAGAGGTAAATGATTGGTGAAAAACACTGATGTAAAAGCTCCTAATCCTGGTTGTAAGCCTAAACTTGGCATAAACTGTAAACTTGTCCCTCAAATCTGATTGGTTGATTGGAATGTGGTTCCAGGATCAACAAAGATGTTGATCCAGGAACATGTTGTACTTGGTGAAATCACGTTCATCATCTGGGTCCATACATAAAAAATGTACTTCACCAAGCTCTTCACCAAATTCAGTGCATAGTCTGAAAGTTTAAAGTACTATTTTAAAATCTGAAAACAATTACACACTTCAGCCTTTTCCACTGGAAGTTTATTTGAAACTAGAAAAATGAGATTCAATTGTTCATCTGAATTATTCAAAATTGCTCAAATCTTTTATATCACCATTATTACATACTGTACTGTTCTGTTACCGTCTCATCTGTGCAATATTCTCATGCTCCTCCTCAGACCCTCCAGAGGAACAGATGCAGCGAGCAGGAAGCGGACGCTTTGCTCTCAGCTCTGTCCTCCTTGCAAGACAAGGCTCATCATCTAGAGTACAACCTGAGTGCAGAAACCCGTCTCAAACTAGACCTCTTCTCTGCGCTGGGAGACGCACGCAGACAGCTCGAAATAGCACAAGGTTCATCACATTTAAAATTATGCCAGTTATCCTTCCAAGACTCACAATGCTACTATTGTTTCTAAGAATACATGATATATCAATGCCATAATGGCAGTTTTTAGAGATCTTCCAAACATCTTCATCAGTCAACCTTGGATATGTAAAGGCATACTATGTAACTTTTGGCCATCTAGAGGTTAAAAAACAAAAACTGCATGCATTTTTTGGAAAATGTTTTGGTTGTACTTCAGCTCTGCATGACTGCGGATGAATTTGACCCTTCTCAATAGTGAATACTTGAGCTACTTTTATTTGTTCAATAAATACCTTACCTGTTAAGTAAAAAAAAAATGCTATGAGCGCATCGCATTTACAACATTTTAAATCCTTCACCATCTCTGAAAGGTAAAGCCAATGTTCGTTCAGGGCATGGCCGCCGATGACCCATACCAAGTTTCGTAATGATACGATAATGCGTTCATAAAATACAGGATTTTACTACAAAATTCAAAATAACATATGTCCAAAATGGCCGATATGCAACTCGGCTTGTCAAGTCAAGTCATCTTCATTTATATAGCGCTTTTAACAATGGATTGTCTCAAAGCAGCTTCACAGAGATAAACATAGAATTTAAGGTAACAGACATTGTTTTGGCTTCATAGCGGTTCTTGAAAAATTTTATTTACAGCTAAAGTTAATTTTGATTGATTCACCTCCGTCGAAATGATCAGACTTTAAACGCGAACCTGTGATTAACGCTGACGGCGTTCAGATGCGCATTAAGAATTGATTCTATAGTTATGTGCTTTTGAAAATATGTGCGCAGGTTTGTAAATTCCATACAACCCATGCCTAAACAAACTACTTGTCTTGCCTATAAATTTTGATACAGAATTTTGTTTTATTTTATCACTTCGGGGTACGCGAGCCGGATTTTCAACAATGCTTTATCTGTAGAGTGGGGAAAAAAAGTGGACTTGTAGGAGCGAATCTAATGAGACCAATGATTTTTGGGCAAACCTTTCAGATATTTTTTATATCTCCGGACCAGTAGGTGGTGCTGTGCGGAAATGCTGCATGTTGCCTCAGATCATACTTGTGATGACGTACCAAGTTTGGTCTGAATACGCTAAAGCGCTGCGGAGATACAGCCTTGCATCCAATTTGGTGTGCTCTTCGTCGAATTTGTTTGCGCGTTATTCGAGAACGATTGGGTTTATCAAAAATCTTTTGATAACTTTTTGCCAGCGTGGTCTGAAAATAATCCGATTCAATTTTCATGAAAATCGGACAAACCATCTAGGAGTTTGAAAATTGTATGTTTTTTGGGGGAAATTACGCCTTGATGCCAAGGGATCAGAGGAAAGCATATTTTTCTCTCTAGCCCTTACGGTTCAAAAGTTATTAACATAAACGTAAGTGAAACTTTGGACAGTTGGTGGTGCTAGAGAGATTGAGTTAGAGATTCCAAGTTTGCTGTGGTGAACGTTTGGACTGTCCTCTATCAGTGTGCCAAATTTCACAACCTTTTACCATACGGTTCTATGGGCTGATGCTTGGCCCCTAAAAATTAGTACATTTAGAAATGAACTCAGATTAATAAATGCTATAGAAATATTGTTAATTATTAGTTCATGTTAACAAATGTTTCTGTTACAGACAAAACTGTATAGAATTTTAGTATAATAATATAATATAAATCAATAAATGAATATAAAATGATTATTGGCTTGTCGGTATCGGCCACAATATTAATATCTGTTTTAATGTCTTTCCCTACAGTTACAATTTTGAAACAAGACCACGAGGTTAAAGAAATGAAGCAGAAGCTTGCTGAAGCGATGGCCGTGGCACCAGGTATGTCGTACATGACCCCGAGGTCCTCTATGCCTCAGTATCTCAAGTTCTTTAACTCTGAGCGCTACATGCTGAATCCCAGAGCACTCATGTACCAGTGTCTTAAGAAATAAGACCGGCGAGGACAAATCAGATGGCTTTCGAAGGATTGCTTTGATTCGACATTCCAAACACGGGGGCATCTTTGCTTCAAGGTTTGCCTGAAAACTTTGCCTTTTGACAATGCCAACAGCCTCTAGTGAGTCTACGGCCTGGTTTACTGATTTCAGCAGAGACACTGAGGCTGGTTATAGTTGACCTTGCTTTGAGCCAAGATTCATTCCAGATGAAATCAAAGTGGACTGTAAATACATTGTTGACCAGCAGATGACGAATCGAATGCTGAGCCAACCACTGCGAGCTGCATGGACGGCAAGATGTCAGTATGAAAAAATTGTGTGAACTTGATGAGGAGCGCAGTTCATCATGAGGACGTATATCCTGTGTTGAGTGTAAAACGAAGAGGCTCTTCTTCAGCCATGACAATAACAGGCCAATGCCTCACTTGGTCATTCTGTGCCTCATTATTTATGTGAATTCAATTTATATAACAAGCCAATATCAAATGTAAGTCAGTATGTGAATATTCGAGTGCTTTGTACTGTTTTGTATTCTTTTTACATTACACACATTATACAGAAGTGACCAACATCCCCCCCCAAAAAAAAACGTTTGTAGGTTTTCATGTTTCTGGAATCGTTGCCTTTTTTAATGTATCAATGGGATGTTTTTTATGAGAAGTTTATTTTTCTGGCTTGACATGTTTTTTTTTTTGTTTTTTTTCCTAAACCAAAATGAGATAATGGTTTTATTTTGTAATTCTTCTTGTTGGTCTGCATGCCAATTTATGTAAAATGATTGTTTTGGACAAAAAAAAGAAAAAAAAAGAAAAATATTTTGATGTCTAATTGTGCATTTGTGCAAGGGCTGTTTTCTTCCAATAATTCTGGGAGCAGTAATAAAGTAATTTTAAATGATAATCGTGTCTTCTTCTACATAAGATTTTCTGATGGATGTGGTTTAAAAATGGAAAATTCTCTCATTCACTTTCAAGGTTGTTCCAATCTTGTGTGAATTTATGGAACACATAATACAAGTCAATGGGTTTCAGTGTTGCTTTGGACCCCATTGACTTTAATTGCATGGACAAAAACAGTTAAAACATTCTTAAAAATATATAGATTTGTTTGTATTCTGCTGGAGAAAGTCAGTCATTCAGGTTTTGAATGACATTTTTGGGTGAACTATCCTTTTAATATTGTACTTGGGAGATTAAATAAAATCCTAATATTTCCAAATGGCACAAAATATGACAGACAAAGAATAGAAGTACCCCGTATCTCATCTTTATATCAAGAAATGGTGCAACTTTGAAAAGATAGAGGTTAACAGAATAAAAGCAGTTACGCGTTTCTGAATGTTTTGCGTGAGACAAAGCATGTTTCTTTCAAAACAACTACAGAATGAATCATCCATTATTATTTTTTAATCATTTGTCATAGCTGGTCTGCATTAAACAAGCATTGATGTTGTGTGCTTTTCAGGCATAATTTCCACTCCACCATCGGAAGCAATTTGGACCAATTTTATAACTGAAAAGAAAAAGGAAACAAACTAGAATTTTTCAGTTGTTAAACTGCATTTCATGCATAATCTCTGCTTGTAACAGACAGATGTTGATGTACCATAGAGGTGAATATGAAATTTATTGCCATCAACAAAATGAATCAGTGCAAACTGCTTGTTTGGACTGAAATGATGCTGCCAATCAAAACCCCAGCAGTTTTAATATACTGCAAATATGCTAGAAAATACAGTATATTTGCATACAGACCAGTTAAGAAAGAAACAACACTAAAGGATCTGCACAATGACAAAAAAAAAAAAAGGAATAATATAATATGTTTGTCAGTCTATGGGACTTCTGAACATGGATTGATTGTGTCTCTGTTGAAGGCACATTTGAACACGTCTGGTGCACTGTAGATAATTTCTTTATAATGAAACTCATAACTGTGTCACATACAGCGGGAAAAGACAAGTCAAATCAAGTGCCCTTTGCTTAGAAACCATTAAAATGAAAACTTACAGCATACGTGCACAGGTAATAAAGGGGGAAAAAACAGCCGCCACAATGATGAAAAGTGAAACACGCTTCAAGATGGACCATATGCATATAGATAAATAATCTGTTTACTTTTTCAATGCATCGAGAACCCCTTTCTCTTCACAGTCGTCGTAGATCTTGCATTGCAGACCAAAGTTAACTACAATTAATGTGTGCCTTAAAAGGTACAACAATAAAGAGAGTGTTATTTGCTAATTTCAAAATAACACAACACATTCCCCTTACAATAAAAAAGAATAAATGAATGATTGAAAGGGTGAAAAGACCATGAAATATGCATGTGATGTGCCTAAAAAGACAACAAAAAGGATTTGCTAAAGTGCAAACCAGAAGTAACCGATCCCACACATACTGTAAGCAAAAATGTTCCAAAATACAGCTCGTAATACTGATTTAAATAATAACCGAGTCATTTTTTTCTTCTTTTAAAACAGAGAAGCAGACTGCTACACTGACAGAATAGATGTAGACGGGAACCATCAGCCAACACCTAAAGCGGTGTGAAGCACAGAGCGCGGGGGTCGTTTTCTTTTTGAGGCTCAGTTCGAGGCGTTCTGATCCCTCCCCACAAAGCTCGCATACAATCCTCTGAGTGATGAAGCGCTAGAGTCCCGTCCCGTGCATGAAGGTAAAGGATGGTGGAGAGAAGCTGGCAGATTCGGCCCTCCGCTATGAGGAAACGGTCACAGGATTGAGAGAGCCGTTACGGCTGTAGAATCTAGAGAAGGCCTCCTCCAGCACGGTAGTGAGACGTGGCTGATCCCCCTTGAGAGACAGACCAAAAAAAAATCATTAACCAAGTTTAAAATTTTTTTTTTTTAAAGCAATAGTTAAATACAATAATATATATATATATATTAATTACAATTTTAAAAAAGTAATTTTTTGTTGTTTTCCATCCTTAAGGGAACTAAAAACACTGATTAAATTGCAGGCACAACTGAAATCTCATATATCCTTGGGAATCCCTGTTATAAAAGAACAAAAAGTAGATATAAAAAGCTAAATTATCTATTGTGCAGTATCAGGTATTGTATTAAAGGCAGAGACAGACGAAAGAAGAAAATCTGATGGAGTTACACAGATGGTACAGAAACATCCCTCGCATAAGTGGCAGATGACAATATCATTGAGATGAACTGAGAAAATTCCCTTATAGTCCAGAAAGAGCAATGACTGCTCATTGAGTGTACGTTTACACAACAACGATGTACCAAAACGGAAAACGGTTTTCCTTTGCGTTTTTCACGTACAGGCGACAACGCTGTCAAAACGATCCCCATTCACATGGATCCCCGAAAATAACTAAAAACCGCTGTTTTATGCTGCCAGGCCAGTAGCCGGCGATGTCACTTTGTAAAGAAACACTACGCACCTATAGACTGAACACATAATACGCATGCACAATTGCGTATGACATCACCGTTCACAAATTCGCGTTTTGTAGTTTACACCGAGACGCTAACGGTATCATTTTCAAAAACGTGCACTTTGAAAGCATTTTAAAAAGTTTGCGTTTTCAGGCCCCCAAAACGCCGTTGTCGGGTAAATGAATGGACAAAAATCCGTTTTTAGTTTTTACAGTGTTGTGTAAACGACCCCTGAGACTGCAGAGGGAAAATTCATGAAGAAAACTGTCTGTGAACAGCAGCAAACAGTTTTAATAGTACTACCTAACAAAAAGCCATGGTAGTACAGATGGTTAAGCTGCTGTATGCTAATTTTCACTAGCGCTAGAATGCCAAGCCCTATTGTGGTATTCTCTGGGAGAGGTCTGGCTCTGGTTTGTGCATTAACAGAGAAACTTTTCATGTCTGTTTTTTGGGTACAGCTAAACCATGGACTGTACTTTGTGTGCTGTTTTTCTGATTAGCTCACAGCGTTTGTCTTTTCTCCTATATCACCTTTCCAGGAATCAGCCACGGCTGATCAAAACATTGACAGTGATTTTGACAAGTGCCCATACAAAAAGTGCAATGTCGTCATCTTGGGCAAAGAAATTATGAATTACATAAGTAGTTTGAAAAAATGACACAAATGACATGCTAACATTCTGCCTTAAAAATGATCAACACAGGAACTCATCTAAATGAAATACAGATGTCAGAAGGACATCTGATCATTCAGCACATATTAAAGTACACTACCATTCAAAAGTTTGGAGTCTAAGATTTTTTTTGTTTTTGAAAAAAGACTCTTATGCTCACCAAAGCAGCATTGATTTGATCAAAATACTGTATAAAATAAATATTGTGCAATTTTATTACAATTTAAAATAACTTTTCTGTTCGAATATATTTAAATGTTTATTCCTGTGAAGGAAAAGCTGAATTTTCAGCAGCCGTTACTCTATTACACTAATTATATTTGCTGAAACTGATTTGCTGCTCAAAAAACATTTCTTATTATTATCATCAATGTTAAAAACAAATGTGTTTGTGGAAACCTTGATACTTTTTTCAGGATTCTTTGATGAATAGAAAGTTTAGAACAGCATTCATTTGAAATAGAAATCTTTTGTTATAAACAAATGTCTTTACCGTCACTTTTGATCACATTACTTCATAATGCAAGTTAGGGAGCCCAAACTTTTGGACGGGAGTGAACATAACATCTTGAGGGAAAGTTCTTACCTCACTAATGAAGCCAAGCTGGACAAGTTCCACAGCCAACTCCTGTACATTCTCATCTAACACACACAGAGAACACCATTCTTGAGTTTCAGCAATAAGTCAACGGAAAAGTGCTGTATTATAACAGTTCACTTTTCTATACATTCTTTGGTCACAATTCTGATCCACTTCCGCATATCTGCAGAACTCTTGTTTTTGTAACAATTATTTCATAATGCACAAATAAGCACAAAAAAAAAAAAAAATCAGATCAGAAACACACCATGCAAGTACACAAATTTGAATGCAACTAAACAGTTCCATTGTAAAATATAGATGCAAGCAGCAATTATCGTGCCAAGCGCAAAGAAGACGATAAGACCAACTGCAGCAAGGAGCAATTAAAGACATTTTAATATAATTTTAGGCAAAATGGTTGAATAATGATATATATACAGTCACTAATAATATGATTTAATGGTTTATCACTTTCGACCAATAGGTGGCACAATTACGAAATTGATGTGGTGGGGTCAGAGTGAGGTGAAAATGACACAAAGTTTGGTGTCAATATGTCAAGGAGTTGCAGAGAGTTGCCCCAGAGTCATTTTGGCATCATGCCTCAACTTTGTCGCTGCGGTATACAAAAACGGTTCGCTATCGACACGAAATCCATATATTTTTGTCGGCACGGTCCGGAGATGATACGATTTGATTTTGGTAAAAATTGGACAAACGGTGTAGGAGGAGTTTGAAAAAGTAGGTATTGAATGAAAATCAAGATGGCGGACAGGAAGTTCGGCCAAATATGGCAAAATTGGAATCTATGTTCTTGGCGTGACCCAAGAGATCTATTAAGACCAGTTTCATTGCAATAGGCTAATTTATTAAAAATGTATTAGCATTTTTGGAAATTTCATTATAACTTCCTGAAACATTTTGTTTTAGCATTAATGTATTGTCAGCGACCTGTTTCCGAATTTCCTACAGTGGTTTCATCTCGTGCAGACTAGCGTTTCGAAGATATTTGCAAAAGTTTTTTAAGCACTAAATCACAACGTTGCACTAACTGTAAGGCAAAACCTAGCATGTTTGGTATAGTTGGACTCAGCAAGGATTCAGGAATCTAAGGAGATGACTCCCGTGAAAATAAGTCACCCACATCTAAAGTTATAAGCATGTAAATAATTTTTTATTATTTACATCGGTGCTAGTCCGAAACTTCTCAGATTCTTTCAGGGCATCGTGCCGATGACCCATATCAAGTTTTGTAACGATACGTTCATGCTTTCATAAAATACAGCATTTTAGTACAAAATTAAAAATGTCAGATGGACAAAATGGCCGATATGGGGAAATGGGATATCATTCGACTCAGCATGATGCCCCAAATCTAACGAGACCACTTTTATGATTTTTTGACAAACCGTTCAGAAGTCAAGTAAAAATAGTCATTTTTCGTATCTCCGGACCAGTAGGTGGCATGTCGCCTCAAGTCATTTGTGACGAAATGTACCAAATTTGGTCTGAATACGATAAGGCGCTGCGGAGATACAGCCTTAAGTCTGTTTTCGCAAGCATTACGTAGAATTCGTTCGCGCTAGTGGAAACTAGTGCAACTTTGGACAGTTGGCGCTTTGGACAACTTTGAAAAATTTGGCACTAGAGGGATTAAGTTGGAGACTCCAAAATTGCTATGTTGACAGTTCAGACTGTCCTCTATCAGTGTGCCAAATTTCATAACTTTCCTGCAAGCGATTCTATGGGCTGCCATAGACTTCTAGAGCGGAAGAAGAAACGGAATAATAATAAGAATAATAATAAGAACGCCAACGATTTCAGCGCTTGGCCCCTAATTACTTAATTCTTCTTAACTGATTCTTTCCTTATTGTGGCAGTACCAAACATCACTGTTGGATTAAACCAAACGTGAATTCAGGTAGCTAGCTATAAACATGTTGACAGCTTAGCTAACTCAGCAAAGCTTCTTGATTCTGAGCAAGCTGACTTGAAAGACGAAACCGACTGTGCTGATGTCCATTATAGTGTCTCTTGCAGCTGAGAATGCATCACATACTTGTGCCACATTCTGACACATTCAGAACACAATGGCATGTTAAATCCAGCCGTGTAGCTGCAAACATTTACATACTTGTGTATAGTGTGTTTGGGGCCTGATAAAGTACTCACTTGGCGCCAAATCACAACTCAAGTGTCGGTTGAGCTTATCTTCCAGTTTTAGCAGTAAGGTCAGCTAGAAAAAGAGCAGTGAGGAGTTATGGACACAGAAATAAACATCTAACTTGCATAACTCCAGCAATGAATACGGAAAAAGGGCTTACATGATGCTTCGCTCCTTCCTCCACAGGCTCGATGTTGCACTGCATCTGTACGACCTTAAAGAGAGAGATTATCTTTAACGCTAACATACGATGCTAAAATACTGCTAATCCTGTTGACTGACTGTAACCACACATCTAGACTTGTTTGAGTGGAAAGTAGTAATACGCCACACGGAGAGACAGGGGGAAGGTGAAAAAAATGATTTATTCTTAATCATTGATACTTGATCACCATCTCCTTAAATCAGTCCATTTCTCACCTTCCTGGTCTCCAGCTCTGCAGGCTCAGGCGTAGGCGATTTGACAGAGGGTGGCACAATGGGGGACTTAACAGTCTCTTGCTGAGGCTGCTGTGGGCAGGGCATGCCGAAGGCAGTCAGTGGATAGATCCCATTCCTACATCACAAGAGCAGCGAACATCATTACGTTTGTGCTTGTTTTTTTACTTCTTTCTTGACATTTGAATCTGGGCCCATCTCATTTCTTATTCCCTCCCCCAAAATTGGGAAATTCTATTTATCTCACCTCACATCCTCAAGGAACTTGTCAAGCTCCAAGGCAGGAAACTGTGAGAGTCTGAGGGGAAAAGAGACAGGATTACAGAAGCCGTTTAAGGTGGCATGACAGCTTATTTGATCCTCAGGTTCATCCTCATCCCAAACAAGCTATTTCAAAGTAAAACCAATGAATCAAAGAAGGAGGCTCACTTTAGTTGGACCTCTTTCCTTTCCATAATGACCTGGTTGGGGTCCATGTTCTTGGTAATTTCCTCTAAAGCATTTTCTGCGATCAAGTCTAGTAGGCAAAAGCAAATGGTTTCAATGTGTTTAGCATCAGTGAATCTTATTCATGAAGGTGAGATGAAATGTCTGAATGGTAATGAGATTAGCTTATGACTCACGCTGGTGACTGACGATACAGTGTGCAGCCAGAAGTTTCAAAAGAGGCACTTCAAACAGAGCTTGATGGAAAAGCAGCTCTCTGGCTGTGGGCCTCTTACTGGGGTCCACCTCCAGACACTTCTGAATAAACTCCTACAACAAACACACAGAGAAACATGAGACTTCACAATGGTTAGTATATATGATTAGTATAGACCTTATGCACTAGAGAAACAAGGGCGCCGCCATCTTTAGAATATTGTCTTTGAACTTCTGTTTTTTCGGTCGCTCTGTATATCTCTATGGCATTGCTGTCCAGGAGTAATTAGCTTTTGAAGTGGATTTACTGAATGTAAAGTTAACGAAAGTTATCATGAGGATTGTGATGTTTAAAGCAGATGTCTTAACAAATGTCAGTAGACCGGGAAGATTTTAAAACGAGCCATTCATTCATAAATAGGCAAGATCGCTGTGAAAATACAGACCGGTAGACAACGGGTGCAGTGCTGACAAGGGGTGAGGCTACATAAGGTCTATAAGATTACATAAACAGTATTTTGTTAAAAAAAAAAAAAAATTTCAACCATTTCATGTTGTCATGTATTGTGTTCTAGTGCTACTATAAGTATAATTCATCATGTGTCAGCTATACTCGAAATCAAAATAACTCGTCATGATCGAGATTTCTTTCAATTCAGTCGGGTACATGAAGATTTGCAAAGCATCATATACTAGTGTGAAGGAAACAATCCAAACAGACTGAATTTATTATTTATTTTACTTGCAATCTGAAAAGCCTACTGGAGATTCGCATGCTCAGATTACACACACATCTGGAATATTTATCCAATTACACAATTGTAACTAAAGAACAGAAAACAACAGCACAACTTACACTAACATTCAAAGATTTGGGGTCAGTCAGTTTTTTGGGGGGTTGGGGGGAGAAATTAATGATTTTATTCAGCAAGAATGCATTAAATCGATCAAAAATGTCAAAGACATTTATAATGTTACACAAGATTTTTATTTCAAATAAATTATTTTGAACTTTCTATGCAACAAAGAATCCTAAAAGAATTACCATGATTTCCACAATATTATTAAACAGCACAACTGTTTTCAACACGGATTAATATTTCTCGAGCACCAAATCAGCATTTTAGAATGATTTCTGAAGACTGACTGTTGGAAATTCAGCTTTGCCATCACAGGAATTAATTGCAACTTAAAATATATTAAAATATAAAACGGCTTTGATCAAATTAATTCAGCCTTGATGAGAGACATTAAAAAAAAACAAAAAAAAACACTCTATACTTACTCTCTGCAGTGGGTCCTCCAGAGACTGGATGGCACTATTAATGGCTTCTTGTGACACATATGAGGACTCTCCATTACTTTGGATTTCCAGCACAGCCATCTACAACAGTGGAAGAAAAACCTGAATCTCTGGTCTGAATCCGATACACTGATGAATAATCTGCAGCTCAAAACAAACAGCACTCACCTCTAAGGCGCACATTCCAAAGGAATAGATGTCCACAGCTGTAGTGACACTGGCAACAGCTGAAGTGGATGAAGGAAGAGGACAAATTGTACTGTCATTTTTACATAACAAGTGCACTGAAATGACTCTAGAATGAGTTTGAATGCAGTTTAAAACCTAGTTTTACCTCCATACTCTGGAGCAAAGAAGTGCAAACTCTTCTGCTCTTCCCGACATGTTTTTACATGGTTATTAATGGTGTCTGGGGCCACTACAAAAAAAAAAAAAAAGTCAGCAAAAATAATAAAATCTATAACATTTAAAAAGTCATAATTAACACACTGTGCTTTAGCCCACCTGATCCGATTTTGATGAGTCCATTGTGCTGTATGAAAATGGTGTCACAGGTCAGGTTCCCGTGGATAATGGGAGGTTCACATGAATGCAGATAGCTGAAGGAAGAATGGTGAGAAACGTGAGTGTAACAGGAGCTCTCCACAAGACATAATGGAACACCAAAACAAGAAGAAATGCTCAACAGGACAGTCACAGACAACATTTCAGGTGCTAGTGAGGAATTTTGTCCAACATCATTAAAAATATCTCTACATTCTTGGTAAACAACAATATTTGAATACAGTGAAAGAAAAAAGAGAAAGGTACACAAACCTTAAGGCAGATAATATCTGCGTACACCAGCGTTTCCATGCCTAAAAAAGTCCCACAAAAAGTTAATGGTATCCAGGAAAACAAGTCTGCATCTAATATTATACTATGTCAGAATATTTAATTAATACCAACTAATACTTCACTCAATGAAACCAAAACATGACTAATAGTATTACTAATATCTAGGAATGCACCAATCCTATTACTGGAAAAACAGAGAATAAACAGAAACATGAATGTAAAAATTACTTAAAAGTGTAAAACAAATGAAGATAACTGGTATGATGACCCACTCCATGTTAAAATGAAGAAAATAATGCATTTTGTTTTTATGATGACCTTGGGGATTAAGTACTGTCCTGGTATTTAATATTATTATTCTGGTACCAAAAACCAAGAATTTGTTGTAGTACTCTCTCTCTCTAAAAAAAGTTTTAAACAAATCTGTTTTGGGTCACACCTGTAGGCAAAGTCAACAATGACTAACATTCAAGCAAGAAATTGAAGACAAAAGATACATTTTAGTCTGCAGTACATTATATCTCAACAGCTCTTTTGTCAATTTGTCTGAATGGATAAAGAGCAGCAATCATACCTTTTCATTCATGGTCTTATGATTCTTCTTTGTCTTCTTTAGAAACTGCTTCAGGCTCCCAGAAGACATGTACTCTGTGATGAAAATAACCTGAAGGGGGTAACAAAAAAATCTTATGAGTGAAAAAATAAATAAATCCAAAAATGACTTCTTTTTTTTGTTGCTGTTGTTACATTTCTTACCCTGGCTCTGTTCTCCTTCACATCAGCCCAGTACTTGTGAAACTTCACTATATTCAGATGTTCCAGCTGGATGAGGTTATCAAACACTGCTTTCACTTTTTCCTGAGAAATAGAAAAAGAAAAGTAGATTAATTTACCAGGAAACCTTCCTGTATGTAAACACAACATCCTAAATTCTAGAGGAAGAGGATACTATAAAATAATACTGAACTCTTACTTTATTATACAATAACACATCCTGTAACAAATCAGGGTGGGGAACAAAAAAAGGTTTCATTGCTTTTTATGGCTGGACTCACTGCACTAGTCACATGTGCTTATGGGAAAGGCAATCAGCAATGTAGATGGCAAAGCCTGTCAAAACGCAAGCTCTAAAATGACTTATTGAATTCCATGATGAGCGTCTGCCAAGCAGAGCGGAGCACAGTATTTGGATGGGCCAAACAGATGGCTGTCCACGACTCTATGCCAAGCATTAATGAATCGAGTTTGATTAAAAGTGCTCAAAGGCAATGAAAGAGTAAAGTATGCTATATTAAAAACAGCAGATCTTTTTATTATTCCAACATTCAAGAAATAAGAGTTACATAACTACAGAGAATGCTTTTCTTAAATATTTTTCAATAAAAACTTGGCAGCAAACACCAAACAGATCAGACCACTTTGTGTAAGGAGCTTACATCCAGAAATTAAGGCAAGCACACTCATTCTGTGAAGCAATCAAGCTGTCGTAACACTCATAATAGTTCAATAATCATTGGTATCGCTAATTCACAGCTTGACATGTTAGTAAGCAAGAACACAAAGTAATACAGTTGAATCTGTGGCCAAGAACAGAGACAATAATCAACAGCGAACTTTCATACCGGCACACTGACATATTATGCTAACTTCAGAAGTTCAAATTAAAAGTTCAGCTGGATGTTTGAAATTATGTGTTTTGTGTAACTAACAGCAAATCATCAGTTTATTCATATCAAATGTTTTTGAAAGAAATCGCATGCTCAGAAAGGCTGCATATTTGATCAAAATACAGTAAAAACACTAATATTGTTGAATACTACAATTAAATATATATATTTTAAAATGTCCTTGATTCCTGTGATGGCAAAGCTGAATTTTCAGCATCCTTACTCCAGTCTTCAGTGTCACATGATCCTTCAGAAATCATTCTAATATGCTGATTTGCTGCTCAAGAAACATTTCTTCTTGTTATCAGTTTAAAAAACAGATGTGCTGCTTAATATTTTTGTGGAAACTGATAATTTTATTTCAGGATTCTTTGATAAATAAATTCAAAAGCACAGCATTCTTTAAAAAAAATAGAAATCTTTTGTAACATTAAAAATGTCTTACTGTCACTTTTCTTTACTGAGCATTTTCTCATTGAAAGTTCAGACACTATTTCAGACAGAAATCAGTTGACTTCACAACAACACAAGTTTTACCTCTTGTAGTTTGAAGTTCTTCCGCTCAGAAAACATGACCTCATTCCACACGACCTCCACACCCTCCTCGGTGTCCATGGCAAGGTAAGCATTGTCGATCCCTGGGACGTTGCGCTGGTTAACCTGTGGGGGTGGAGGGGATTTTTAACTTAAAAGTAAAAACTCGTCAGGTTTCCAAGATTTTGCAAAGAAATTATATAAAATCCTCTCAAATTAAAATGATATTAAGACAAAACACCCTAAAATGAAGGTTATCATCATTTAGCAGATGAGAATATTATCAGTGAATAACGACTTCAATTTTGATCCATTCTACATACAAAGCTATTGAAAGACTTGGAATATACCTCTTCTCTCCGTTTCTGCCAGCGTCCACAGGGGCTTTCCTCCAGAATCTCAGATTCATCTTCGCTCTCCTCTTCCTCATCCTCAGTTGCAGGTGGTGCAGGCTGTGTTACTGTGGACACTGGGGGAGACACCGATGAAACCCCCTGGCCGGTAGGTGGCGAGGCTGTGGACTCAGACTTCGTGTCCATATTGGACGCAGGGGCAGGTGTGGCGCTCGGCTTTCCTTCTTCTGACATCATTGACTGATAACTGACAGCCCTGTCCGGAACCGCCACAAGAAAAGAAGTCTGGCTGACTCACACCTCGAGGGCAGGAGGCAGAGAGCTGTAAAATCAGGAGTCATTCATCACAAAGAATATAAACATGAATCATAAACAGTATAGACATGTATTACAGACAAATATTATTAAGGTAGCATGTTACAATAAGGTCTCATTTGTTAACGTTAGTTAATGCATTAACTAACATGAACTCCCAATTCACAGTATATTTTAGTTAAAAAAAATATATATAAGAAAAATATCCATCTTCATGTTAGTTCACACTGCATTAACTAATATTAACAAATACAATTTATATTCAGAAATGTTGAGATTAACATGAACTAATATTAATAAATGGTGCAGAAGTATTGTAAATTGATGTAATTTAATATAGTTAACTAATGTTAACAAATGAAACCTTATTGTAAAGTGCTATCAATATTAAATAATATTTCATATTTTCCTTTAATAAAATCTACAATAGATGAGATATCATTAGTTTCGAAATTTAAAACAGTTCAAAGTTATTTTCTTTCATGGTTCTTCTTCACAACTTTCGACCAATTGTGATTTCCCCATGACATTTGAAGTTGAAAATAACTTGGATAGACTGCTAATATAAAGTACCACTATCTGTTATAATATTTATTCACTGTATAAATGAAATATAAATGATATAAACAATATAAAAGACATGACTTTTTAATGTGGTTGATTTTCCATGTACGTAAAAAACATGTAAAAAGAAAGTAAACACTTTTCAGATTGTTATTTGATGTCCCATGTAAATTTTACTTTCTCTCTCTCCATCTCAGAATATAGCAAATTAAAAATTATGAATTTTGAATCTGCCCAAATCTCAAAAGAAGAACCCTCAAAACACTAACTCTTAAAGCGCACACACACACACACACACGCACACAAAAACAAAACTTAAACTAATAGCAGCAGGAACTTAAATTACCAGCTTTTAAGTACCGGTAATAACTTTGTGTCACCGAGTCAGTTTAAGCTGAAACACTATGAACAGTAAGGCAAATTGCTACCTCAAAATAAATAAATAAAAACCTAGACAAGACAGCTGCTGATGTGTGATAGATACACGCTTTAGTGATGTTTACATTATTACTCTCTCCTAGGTCCTGGCCTCAGTTCAACCCAGGACACAGTTTATGTTAACGCATTCAAAATTGACTGTCCCACATCATTGATAAGAAACAGGCGTAACAAATACAGCATACTACCCCCCCCCCCCCCCCCCCCCCCCCCCACCACCATATAAACATATCTTACTTTAATTTATCCTGGAATGAGCGGCGTCGCCAGCTCGCCGGAAGCAGATAAACGTCGGTAGCTGAAGACACGGAGGAGGAAAATCCTCAGACAATAAGAAAAAACGATAAATTCTTAAATGAATGGGTTCAGCTCTCGTTTGTAGAGTGAGAGTTCCACAGAAATACCAAGATATGAAATGACGGTTCAATTCCCCCTTAGCAAAGTGTGAGAGAAGCTAGCAGCGCAGCTCCGCGGCCTCCGGAGCCTTCGCGAATATAATATCTGAAAAATATATTTCCTTGGGCGATATGGTCAATATTAAATACACTAATCAAAAGATCAAAACTGTCGGGCCAGTAAAATGAGCTCAAACAAAAAATACAAATATTACTGTCTGTCAGGTTTGATGCGTTTTGTCAGATAGCCGCGGATGCTAAGTTACACTCCAGGATATTCGAGTTCTTCAACCACGTCTTCACAGAACGATTCGTTTCTCCCCGAAACACTTAAATATTCCGACACGAACGGACTCAGGTTAATTAAACAGCGATATCGCTGAAAAAGCTACACGTAAATGACGACAGCTCCGAGTTTTTGTGGTACGCCGTTGCTCATTACTGCATGAATCAGGACTAACTAAGTTCACACAGCGGCATCTACAGGATGACATGATTTGAGTGCCATGGGTGGAGCGTGAAGTCCAGCTCCACCTCTCTGGGTGTCATTTGGGTGTAATGGGTGGAGCTAGAAGGTCCAACTACACCCTTACCTACTAGTGATGTTACATTTGACACTGAAGCTTCAAAGCGCGTATCGAGTAGGCTACGCAGCGCAATTATTTTTGGTGCAAAACTACTGAACGCCTGTGCCAGTGGAATTTGTAGTTGTAGAGAATAGCCACACAGGTGTATCAGTAAATCTGAAGTCACACAGAGAGAAATGTTTTAAGAGTTGCAAACTTGTAGACTTTTTTTTATCTTCCACAAACACAACACAACAGTTACACCTTCTCAAATTCTTCATTGCAGGTGCACAAATCCTTCTACAAATCACAAATTAAGAAACTCGTAAGCTCACATTTTTGCTGCAGTGAATATGGTGCAAAACGCATCAAAACACAACTGCATCAAAACACCTGCATCAAAAAATGTGAAGTCACGGAGAAGTTTTGCTCATCCGCAAATCAGTATGTGAATTCATCCAATAGAGTTACACTTTGAGAATATTTTCTCACAAATGTCTTGTATATTTTTCTAGCACAAACAGGAGTACGTAACTACAGCTGCTTGAATCTGCTGCGACGAATCTCAAACAATATTTTTCGCTTTCAAGTGACAAGTTTCGCGCGCTCTCCTTTTTTGCACCAAGTGCACCGTGAAATGTGGTGCAAAAGTGACTTGCGCGTCTGTAGAGGCAGTGGGCGGAGCATGCATTAATATTCATGAGTTTCCCGGGCATGCGCTGGAACTGCTAATTCTAGTTCACGCTCCTCGTTTCTCAGCAGGTTTAATGGATTACTTAAAAAAAGGTAAATGTAGTTTCAGCGCGAACTTAAACTACAATTGTGTATGTTTCATTAAGTTCCTAATTTTTATTTAATTCGAGTTTCTTAATTTGTGATTTGTAGAATAGGATTTGTGCACCTGCAATGAAGAATCTGAGAAGGTGTAACTGTTGTGTTGTGTTTGTGGAAGAGAAAAAAAGTCTACAGTTTGCAACTCTTAAAACATTTCTCTCTGTGACTTCAGATTTACTGATACACCTGTGTGGCTATTCTCTACAACTACAAATTCCACTGTCACAGGCGTTCAGTAGTTTTGCACCAAAAATATTTCATACAATTTCTCATGAAGCTCCGTGCTGGAGCGCGTATTGTTTTCAGAGAAACATGTGATCAACGAAAAACGAAGCCTCTTTTTCCTCGTTCCCACTTCCCAGTCACGTGAATGCTTCACTTTGCGTGTGTTTGAACCGAGACCACTACTCTACGGGGTTTTGGAAGTTTAAGTACATTTACCAACATTTTTTATTTTTTATATATAAGCCTATAGCCTATGTTACATGATCATTATATTCTGACACATAAACAGCATAGAAACCATAAAATAATTAGACCAACATTTACTTGCATCAAGCAACTGTTGGTATTTTTATAATTAGTAGGCTATAATATAATTGTTACATTTAATCTATTGCCACACTTTAATATGTGAATTATATTATCAGAAAACGACTCGGTTACTAACGTAACCTCGGTTCCCTGAGAGGAGGGAACGAGTATTGCGTAAGTAGCTTACGCTATGGGAAAACTCCTTTTCTCGAGAAATATTGAAGTCTTTATGTAAAACGCATTGCAGCTGCACAGCATACAGCAGTGAGCGAGGCAGCTCGGTCATTGGCTGTGCTGCGGCAACTGCACGAACCTATGACGGGGCGACTCTGAACCCGCTTCCAATGAGCGTGCTTCGCGCCCGCGCGCGTCAGAGCCCGCCAAGATGGGCGTGGCTAAGGGCTATATATTGGGCGCCCCGTCATCTGAGTCCTTTAGGTTCAATCGACTGAAGCGAACTGACCAAGCACAAGCACGGCAGCTTACGCAATACTCGTTCCCTCCTCTCAGGGAACCGAGGTTACGTTAGTAACCGAGTCGTTCCCTTTCGAGAGGTCTCTCCTATTGCGTAAGTAGCTTACGCTATGGGAACACCATGTAAAACGCCGTGCATGCTGACTTCGCTCTATTATAGCCAGAGGCAGATGCCTGAGCCTTTAAGCAAAGTAATTATCCAACGAGCCGGCCGAAGGCGGGCTTTATACGGGACAATGTAGAACGGCCCAATGGCCGTCCAGTGGAAAAACACACAAGCACCTTTATGTACTGATATGCATAAAAAACCCTCTAAGTCAGTCAGAGACGGACCCTGTAAGGGAGGAGATAATGCTCAGCATGTACACACTCCAGTCTATACTTTTTTATATTTAGACCGACAGTATGTTGGAATGTAATGAGGGGACCTGTAGGTTATAAAACCTGATAAATGTTGACGGCGAGGCCCAGCCTGCTGCCGCACAAATATCCTGAATGGGTATCCCACTCGACCACGCCCACGAGGAGGCCATGCCTCTCGTAGAGTGAGCTCTGATGCCCAAGGGGCACTGAAGGCCCTTGGCTTCATAAGCCAGCGCTATAGCATCAACTATCCAGCGCGATATTCTTTGCTTTGAAACAGCGTGATCTTTGGTGCGGCCGCCAAAGCATACGAATAATTGCTCTGTCTGTCTGAACAGGGCAGAACGTTCCAAATATACTCTAAGCGCCCTGACTGGGCAGAGTAAATTAGCGTCACTTTCGTCTGCTGGAGACGATAGCGCAGCCAGAGATATCACCTGTGCTCTGAAGGGTGTGGAGAGCACTTTAGGAATATACCCGTGTTTTGGTCTAAGGACAACTCTACTGTCGTTAGGTCCAAATTCCAGGCAGGCAGCGCTTGATGACAGCGCATGCAGGTCGCCCACTCTTTTGATTGAGGCGAGAGCCAGCAAGAGAGCGGTTTTGAGCGAGAGCTGTTTAAGGTGCACAGTTCGTAGAGGTTCGAACGGGGCACTTTTGAGTGCGTCCAGGACCGTGGCCAGGTCCCAGATCGGCACTGAGGGGGGGCGTGGGGGATTCATCCTCCTGGCGCCTCTCAGGAAACGAACAACTATGTGGTTTTTCCCTAGTGTGCGTCCTGCCACAGGATCATGACGCCGCTATGGCAGCCACATATACTTTAAGCGTGGAGGGGGTGCGGCCTGCCTCCAACAGCTCTTGTAAGAAGGCGAGCACGCTCGGTACCTCGCATGTCTCAGGGTTCAGGTTCCTGGTCTTACACCAGTCGCTGAACACCGTCCATTTCTGGGGATATAAGCGCCTCGTAGAGGGCGCCCGTGCCTCCGTGATGGTTCTCAACACTCCACTGGGGAGGTCCCCGGGAACCCGTTGAGGGGCCATGCGTGGAGGGCCCACAGATCGGGGCGGGGATGGAGGATCATCCCGTTGGCCTGCCTGAGGAGGTCTAGCCTCAGCGGAATCGGCCATGGGGCAGATTGCATCATCTGCATCAGCCCCGGAAACCACGTCTGGTTCTTCCAGAGTGGGGCTACTAGGAGCACTGCACATTTCTCTTCCTTGACCCGACTGATGACCTGAGGTAGCATCGCGATCGGGGGGAAGGCATACAGCGGGCGGTCCGGCCAGATTTGGGCGAGCGCGTCTGTGCTCTTTGAGATGAAGAGGGGGCAGTGCGCATTTTCCTTGGAGGCAAAGAGGTCGACCTGTGCTCTGCCAAAGGTCTGCCATAGCCACTGGATCGTCAGGGGGTGGAGAGACCATTCCCCTGGGAGAACTTTGTCTCTGGACAGCATGTCCGCTCCCTGGTTCAAGGCACCCGGCACATGCGCTGCCCTCAGCGAGCGCAGGTTGCTCTGGGACCATAAGATGAGTTCCCTGGCCATCGAGTGAAGGGAGCTCGATCTGAGTCCACTCTGGCGATTTATATATGAGACTACCGTCATGTTGTCCGTACGGACCAGGACGTGCTCGTCTTTTAGGTACGGAAGCAGGGCTCTGAGAGCCAAAGCGACCGCTTTCAGTTCCAGACAGTTTACATGTAGGCGCTTCTCCGGGTTTGACCACAAGCCGGAGACGGGCCTGCCCTCGTAAAGGGCCCCCCAACCTATTTTGGAGGCATCTGTCGTGATCATTTTTCTCCTTGTGTTCACACCCAAACTCACACCGGACTGATACCAGTCGGCAGCTTTCCAGGGCGTCAGGGCTTTTATGCAGCCGTGATTTGCTCTGATTAAAAAATGGCCCGAGCGCCACGCGTGAGTGGGGACACGGCTCTTGAGCCAGCGCTGGAGAGGACGCATGTGCAACAATCCTAGCTGGAGTACAGCTGATGCCGAGGCCATGAGACCGAGCATCCTTTGAAAACGCTTGACGGGGGCGCGCGCGCCCGCTCTGAACGATGTTGCAAGGCGCTGGATAGTGAGCGCGCGCTCTGATGAGAGGCGCGCCGTCATCTGCACTGAGTCTAGCACTATTCCCAGAAAAGAAATATTCTGGCTGGGAGATAGCGTGCTTTTTGCAAAATTGATTCTTAGACCCAAGCATTCTAGATGGCTGGTAATCCAAGACCTGTGCGTCATTAACTGACTCTCTGATTGTGCTAGGACTAGCCAATCGTCGAGATAATTCAGTATTCGCACACCCCGTTGTCTCAGGGGGGAAAGTGCTGCATCCATACATTTCGTGAATGTACGGGGTGCCAGTGATAGGCCGAATGGTAGTACTGTGTACTGGTATGACTGTCCCTCGAAAGCGAATCTCAGAAATGGCCTGTGATGAGGCGCTATCGGAATGTGAAAGTAAGCGTCTTTCAGATCCACTGATAGAAACCAATCCCCTGGGCGAACTTGCGCGAGGATGTTTTTGGTTGTTAACATTCTGAACGAGCGAATCATTAAAGCTTTGTTCAGACGTCTGAGATCTAGGATGGGGCGGAGACCGCCATCCTTCTTCGGGACGAGAAAATAGCGGCTGTAAAAACCCGCCTCGCTCATAGAGGGAGGAACAGTTTCTATAGCGCCCTTCTCTATCAGTTTGAGCACCTCGGTGCGTAGAACATGTGAAACATCTTTTCTCACTTTCGTCTCGACCACCGCTGAGAAGCGGGGTGGTCTGCGAGCGAATTGAAGCGAGTAACCGTGTTTTATTATGTTCAGAACCCATTTCGGCATGTCGGGGATATTTTCCCAAGCTTTCGCTCGCACAGATATGGGCTGAATGCTGGTTGGGGGCGTGTCGTAGTGACGTATGGCTCCCGCCGGCGAATCGCTCTGTGCTAACACCGAGCTTACGGCTCTCAGAGGCGCGGGCGCGCGCTGAGCAGCTTTGTTGAGTGCCGAGTGCAGGGGTGCGTGTGAGATTACAGGCACGCTCGCCGCATCTGTAACGCTCACAGCGCGGGCTGGAGAAAATTTTGTGACTGTATGGGCAGTGCTTATGGGTGGGGGTGCATAAACTGTGGTAGGCACGCGCGCCACTTTCATAAAACCCCCCGCTCGTGGCGGTCGGTTTTTGGCCATGTAAACAGTGTTTGTGAGTAGGGGTGCGTGCATTACAGCGGGCACACGCGCTACTTTGACAGGATTTCCCGCTTTTACTGGGGAAGTGTTTATAACTGTGGGGACAGTGCTTATGTGTAGTGGTGCATACATGACAGTGGGCACACGATCTACATTTATGGGGCGTCCAGCCTGAGCCGGGGAAGCATTTGGCACTGTTTTGACAGTTTTGAAATGTGGGAATGCGCACTTTAGTGTGGACACGTGACCCTTTAGTGACACAGGCAGAAAATGACTCTTTATGTGATTTCTGTGTGTCGCCGTTAAAACGGCGTTTGTTTGCAGGTGAGCGAGCTGTGCGGCTGGCCCATTGACTGCTGTACAGACATTTCCAGCCGCCTGTAAGGGGACTGGGTAATGTTTTAGACGTTTTGGAGAGAGTGGTCCGGCTTCTGCGAGACGCGCGCTCTCTCTTTTTCTCCCTATAGCTAGGAAGACTTACGAGGCTCCGGGTTCAGCACAATCTTGGGCCGAGGTCCCCGTCGCTCGGGCGGTTGCTTCTTGTTGGCAGAGCGCGAGCGGCGTCGGAAGTCAGATTCCGGTCTGGGCTGAGAGATGGGAGGCGCCGTCCTGACTCGCTGCTGCTGCGGCGGTTTTTGGCGGCTCTGCGACGAGCTGGAGCGCTTGGGCAGGAAGTGACGCATAGCCTGCGAATCCTTCCGGGCTTCGGTAAAGCGCTCAGCGAACTCTCTCACCGCTGGTTCGAACAGGCCGCTTTGGGAGATAGGCGCGTCAAGGAACGCCGCCTTATCCGCATCCTTCATCTCTGTTAGCGTCAGCCACAGATGGCGCTCAAGGACAGTCAAGTTCGCCATAGCACGGCCGATGGATTGGGCGGTGGCTTTCGTGGCTGGCAGGGCTATGTCGGTGGCGCTGCGCAGGTCCTTGAACGCTTCAGGATCAGGTCCAGACTCGTCCATGGTGCGGAGAAGTTTGGCCTGATAAACTTGGAGGACAGCCATGGAGTGAAGCGCTGACGCAGCTTGGCCGGCGGCGGCGTATGCGCGACCGGCGAGAGCTGAGGTAGATCGGCAGGGCTTCGAGGGGTGAGAAGCTTTGGCTTTCCAACCCGCGCTGGAGGGTGGACACAGGTGGTTGGCCACAGCCTCCTCGAGGGGCGGGGCTCCCTCGTAGCCTCTTTCTTTCGCGCCGTCCACAGAGGAGAGTGACGAAGAGAAAGAAGGCTTCAGGCGGGCGGAGTGAGGGGCTTTCCACGACTTAGTAAGTTCGTCATGAACCTCCGGGAAGAACGGGGAGGGCCTTTGTCGGGGGGCCTGCCGGCGCCCCTGCAGGAACCACTCGTCCAGTCGGCTGCGGGCGGGTTCTTCCGGGGAAGACCAATCGAGCCCGAGGTCTTCCACGGCCTTAGACAGGATGCGGACGATCTCCGAATCCATGCTGGAGCCCACACTCGTGTCCGCTAGCGTAGATGGCGCGGGGTCGAAGGAAGAGCCCGGCCAGTCGTCGGATGCAGCATCAAGGGAAAGGCTGTCATCCTTTTCGTCATCCCCTGACGCGCCAAACGAGACGAGACCCATCGCTCTGCTGGAGGGATGCTGGTCCGCCTGTGTGAACTGAACTGGCGGCGGGGAATCCTCGGGTGGCGGTGAAGCACGCGGGGATTGGCCCGGCGTGACGTCACTACAATCCGCGTGCTCTGGCGGCCTCTGCGAGCGGCGCTGCTTCTTGCGTGGCTCAGCTAGAGGGGATGGTAGCACGGTGGTGGTGGGCTCTCTCGCGGCGAAAGCGGCGAAGCGAGCGCGCAGTTCGGTGAGGCCCAGGGTGTCACACTCGGGGCATCCGCCTCGAGTAAGGGCAGCTTCTGCATGGTCCGGGCCCAGGCAGCGAGAGCAGATGATGTGACGATCCCCGTCCGGAAGGAGGCCTCGACACGATGCGCAGGAAGGCATTTGGAACAACGCCTTTAAATTTGCTCTTTTAGCTTTGAAAAAGTGTCGCGGGGGCGAACACTAGAATGATAGCTTTAAAAGGATATGATGCGCGCCGGATGGCTTAGCAGAAGGCGTTCGAAGGCGGCTGAAGGCGCCGGCGTCCTCGTAGCAGTCCTGCTGTAGGCTTGTCGACGGCGGCGGCGAAAAGACTCCAAAAATCCGGAGGATCCAGCGAAGAGAAGGTCTTTGCTGAAGGAGATTAAATCTAAAGGACTCAGATGACGGGGCGCCCAATATATAGCCCTTAGCCACGCCCATCTTGGCGGGCTCTGACGCGCGCGGGCGCGAAGCACGCTCATTGGAAGCGGGTTCAGAGTCGCCCCGTCATAGGTTCGTGCAGTTGCCGCAGCACAGCCAATGACCGAGCTGCCTCGCTCACTGCTGTATGCTGTGCAGCTGCAATGCGTTTTACATAAAGACTTCAATATTTCTCGAGAAAAGGAGTTTTCCCATAGCGTAAGCTACTTACGCAATAGGAGAGACCTCTCGAAAGGGAACTGAACATTTAGCGTTGTCAGGCTTTTATTTGTGAAATGCTTAATGGATAACAACGGCGCTGCGCACTCAGCTGCAACAGGGCTGCCCTATACCCATAACTAAATCCCTCCACTCACGGCTCCACCCATTAGATCCACAGAGTTGGAGATGCATGTCATGTCTGCAGCGAGAAACACTTGCATGATTCTGCCACCTTCACTGCTCATGATTTAACCCTTAGTGACCTATGGGGAGAAAAACATACACATTTATTCTTCTAATATAATTTCACTATATATAGACATTATCATATATGATGCATTTATATTACATATATATTATGAATGATATATTTGTCTAGCTTACACTTACCCCACATGGAATTCTGATACGAGTGTACAGAGAATAGGCCTACCTCTAAATACATTTTTAACTTTCTGTACTGTATGTCACTCACAATATTTATTTATTTATTTCATCCATTCTCCAAAGTACTTATCCTCGGTGGGGGTTAAGGGTTATTTATATAAATGAATTATGTCTGAATATATACAATTTAGAAGTCTATTGGAAGTAAATACAAGTTTAAGTAAGTTAAAATATCTATGAAGGAAAATAGATCTAGAAATTCTTAGAAAATAGAATGTTCATCTGTAAATATTTGTAGAAATATGAATTTGGATGCTTTGTGTTACAATGTTCCAGGGTTTTAATTTTCAAATCTTTGACTGCTCTGTTATTCCCATTATCAGCATTGGAAATGTCTGAGGTCACCAAGTGGGAATCATGCCCCCATTAGACAGGCAGAAAGTGAGAAACCATCACGTCCCTGTAGGAGGCCTATAAATAGAGTTAGCTTCTAAGAGGAACGGGGAAATGTTGGGTGGGTGTATGTGTGCAAGCATAATGTGAGCATGTGCGGAACCGGTGTGAAACATTTGCCTTAACGTGACTGTTTATTTGTGTACATGGACAGGGGAGTGACTCCTCCAGAATATAAAGGAACTGAGGAGTGAAATAAGCTGAGAAAACTGAGCCACCTCAGATTCTGATACTAAGCTTCATATTCACTCATCGCTCCTTTGGCATCTGTCTTCAAAGAACAATATGGCAGAAGAACAGAGGTTTTCAGAAACATCTGTCCAGCTGACTGAAGCTGCTCCACAGACTGTGGACAGGTTTACTGCCCCTGGAAATATTTATTCAGCCATTCTGAGCCGTAATGAGGCCGTTAAAGATGCCAGGAGGCTCAAGGAATTTCAGGAGCTCAAAGACAAATATGTACGCAAAAAAGTCATCTTTGAAGATCCCCTTTTCCCGGCCCAGGACTCCTCTCTCTTTTACAGTGAAAAGTTCCCACTAAAGCTTGAATGGAAGCGCCCATCGGTGAGTGGCTTACCGTAAGGTGGCAGTGTGCATGAGATCAGCTGCATTGCGCATGTCTAGGACAGAGATGTTGTTCGGATATAACATTTCTACATTTCCAGATATGTATTTTCTTTTTTGCTTATTAAAACGTAATTTATTTTCATTTTCATTCAATATTTTTTTTATTATATTTTACAACATTTATTTAATTTTTTCCTTTTTTTGTATGTAATTTAATTTAAATATTTTTGCATTTTTTTATATTATTTTATACAAATTATTTTATTTTTGCCTTTGGTTTGTAAGCTGCTTAAATAAGTAGGGATTTCTTTTTTTCCTCAATTACAATCTCCATTAACTTCCTCCTTACCTGCCTATACCTTAATAAAATTTATGTATACTGCATGACTATTGCTTAATTGCAGTGTAGGCCTATTCATTTTTCAGTTGGTTTCACTGAACAAAGGACGTTACATTTGTTTTCAGTCTCCATCTAAATAGACTGGGGCATGAGATACAATATTTCTTGCAGGCATGCCATGAGAATGTGGTAGTGCTCAGTGTGTGTTCTCAACCAGCTGACTTTCCAATGCTTCATAAAGCAGAGCTCTACCTGATAATAGACTTGTATCAGGTTTGAAGTTTATGTAACATAATAATGTGTTTTAGAGTGTAGACAGATAACATGTGTCTTGCTAAAATTTGGAAAGAAACAGATAATTGAGAAGAGCATCTGCTAGAGTCTTCACTGGATATATGCAGGGTTTTTTGCTAGTCCATCTCATGTTACTTATAAAAACGTAACTGTTTTGATTGATGCATGAAATACATTTACTAGTTTTGCCTGATGATACTGCATCAGAGAATCAGGTTACTCAAGGTCTTAAAGTGCTAAGTCGTTAAAACAATGTTTGGAAGGTTGCCTCAAAAAGACAATCATGCCGTTTCAGACTGACACTTTAAAAATAATGAGTATGTGTCTCCCTGGACTTACTTGTACATTATTCTGCCTTGATGTCTCTGTGCCTTGAAGCGAAGTTCCTGTAAGCAAACTTTATGACTCAGGACAGCTGCTGTATTTCTGTGGTGGTGCTGAGATCTTCACATATATAGCCATATTTTTTTGTGAAGCCAGCAGAGCTCTAACAATATAACTATGATAAAAAGAATTATTATAATAACTGTAAGTTTCTCTCTTCCCTAAACAGGAAATTTGTAGCAATCCACAGTTCATTCTTGGGGGAGCCAACAGGACAGATATCTGCCAAGGAGACCTGGGTACGAAAGTGTCAATATATGACATTCTAATATAAAAATCTCATAAAATACATACTATCTTGGGATTCACCAATATTAAAATTCAGAAGGATGCCGATAAGCAGATAATTATTTGTCATGGCTGATATGGCAATATTAGAATTAAAATTAATCTATAAATAATTAAAAAACTAAAATAGATGTTAAATGCTACGTGAATTTAGGCATCACAACATTATGTAGCCTGCCTTTTTAAAAAAATTGATAGGCCTACACATTTCAAAATTGGCTAAAGATTACATTTAGCAGTGTTAGTAAATTATTTGTGTTTTTAAAGATTAGCTTTTTAAGTGACCATTAGATGATGGCAAAAGTAAATGTAAAATATGGGAAATTACCAAGAACAATTTAATAATATCGACTATACAGATAGTTAAAAGCCCAATATTAGCCGATAACCAAAATAGTACCAATATATATTGTGTTACCTCAAGCTGTTCTCTTGCCCTGGCGATCAGGGTCAAAAGTCACTGAGGTTCAGACGTCTGAGATACACAGACAAACTGTATCTGGCTTACTGTTATTAAAAAGGGAGACACCGTGATGGAGGTACACAGCTGAAGTGGTCTGTGTTGAAGAAAGAGGCCCTGTCCCAAATGGCACACATGTGGACTTGTGGTCTTTTGGACGTAGAGCAGGGTTCCTGAAATCCAGCCCTGGTAAGGAAGATATTTTGAAGAACGATTGGAACCAAACAGTTGTTTGGCACCATTGACTTCCATAGTAGAAAAAAAAATACTATGGAAGTCAATGGTGCCAAAGTTCCAATCGTTCTTCAAAATATCTTGCTTTGTGTTCAGCAGAAAAAAGAAACTCATACAGGGTTGCAACAACTTGAGGGTGAGTAAATGATGACAGAATTTTCATTTTTGGGTGGAGTATCCCCTTTAATGAGTGCAATGAAGACAATGAGTGCAAAAACACGCTGCAGGGGGTGTAAAATCCGTATCCCGGTGCTCTTTGGATGTAGGGAAAATGCAACTCATAAAAACATAAAGCCAAGGCACTCAAGAATTGGAACTTAATTAGCTTGTTCAGGTGTGTTTGATTAGGGTTGGAACTAGACTCTGCAGGGCAGTGGCCCTATAGACAGAGTAGGGAGTCCATTTGTCATTTTAGGTTTAAAAAGGTTGCTTGCAAACGCCCCTTTGCACTTTTGCAGAGCCCGCGAGCTCCGCAGCAGACTTCTACTTAAGCGGCATTATGTCACGAAAGTGTGGACTCAGAGGAAGATCACCAGGGCCCTCTGAAACATAAAATGGGACAAATAGGACACTCTTGTGGACTTGAGGGACATAGAGCATACGGCGCCCATTGTAAGTCCACAAGACATCAAATGAACATGAAGTGTGCCATTTGGGACTGGGCCTTAGGATTCCATTTGGGACAGGGCCAGAAACTCGGGGTTTGCGATCCTGATTTTAATGAGATCCAAAGTTGCACATTTCCTATTCAAAGCGTGGCAGAGTCACCAAAGATAGCCTCTGCTTGTGGTCTGCATATGGAAATGCCACCCATTTCCTCACCTCTCAACGTATCTAAACACTGTTGAAAAATAGATTGGTTGCGTGACACAGAAGGCTTGAAGAAATTAATAAAGTGTCCGCTGTGGTATCCATGTTGCGGTGCTGTATTCCACAGAGGCATCCCGTGAATGCATGAGGCGCATAGAGCAAAGGCGTTCATTTCTGCACCTGTACAGTGTACAGTTTCATACACGCAAAGGTTTTGCAGTGCAGTTTTTGTTTAAACTTAAATCCTTTGAATTTTCCAAGAGCAATACTGCATTATTTAATTAATTTTCTTTCTTTTTTTTTTGTCTGCGGAACACAAAAAGGTGAAGCCGCTGTTTTTAAAATAATTAAGTAAATGCGCAAATGACAATGACAAAAAAATGGTCTATACGACTTATGCATTGTATTACAAGCATAAAATATTTTGTATTGTAAAATATCAAACCGAAAATTAAACAGTAAATGAAACAATGTGGCAAAATATCCTGATAGCTTGAAATGTCCTGATGTGTGATATGCTGAACTCCATTCTAAAACTAGCATTTTTCAAATTGTTAAATGCACAGCACATATATACATATATATATTTCATATATTTTTTAATACAAGATTTTAGTGGGTTTTAGATTGATCCATTAACACCTGCAGGAGACTGCTGGCTGCTGGCTGCTATAGCTTGCCTGACCCTGAATGATATAGTCCTGAAGAGGGTGGTTCCCCATGACCAGAGCTTCACTGAAAACTATGCTGGCATTTTTCATTTCCAGGTATGGGCATCAACATTGGACTGTTCTGTATTTCAGATATAGTTTCTGATATATAAACATTTCTCTCCGATGAATAACAAGGCACAAGCTCAAATATTTAAAACATCCTTTCTTTATTCTTCTAGTTCTGGCGCTATGGTGAGTGGGTGGATGTGATTGTGGATGATCGACTTCCCACATACAAAAACCAGTTGGTGTTCACCAGGTCTGGACAGAAGAATGAATTTTGGAGTGCTCTTCTGGAGAAGGCATATGCAAAGTAAGTTAAAAATCTTAATTTATTGATTTTTTTTTTTCATCAGTAAGTAACACAATAATACTTTGCCATGATGATATACTGTATAAGCTCTTCTAAATATCCCTTTCTTCTGTCAAAAATGCTGAATGTGTTGGTTTGACTTCTGTTTCCCAGGTTACATGGCTCTTATGAAGCTTTAAAGGGCGGAAACTCACTGGAGGCCATGGAGGACTTCACTGGAGGAGTAACTGAGTTATATGAGATTACAGAGGCCCCGAAGGAGTTGTACAACATCATGAGGAAGGCTCTGAAGAGAGGGTCCCTCATGGGTTGTGCCATAGATGTAGGCTTCCTTCTATTCCAAACGTATTAGATGCTGTTGGGGTTAAAAAACAGCTGATACAGTAAATATAGCTGACACTTCTTTGTGTGTGCTGTCTAAAATGTACTAACTATTAAGCTTACTGTACACACTCCACTGATGCGGAACCGCAGTATAATAAAACATTTGAATAAAAATGGCTGTATTCTGTGACATAAACGTAATGTTTCATTATATTTTGTTTCTCCTGCACAGAATTTGGTCCCAACTGCTCAAAGGACTAAAACTGCATCTGGACTCGTGAGAGGTCATGCGTATTCAGTCACTGGAGTTGAGCATGTGGGTTTGTCATGTACTTGAGCATTTGTATCTTTCACATCCTAATACATGGCATTGCATAAGTACTGTCTTGCCATATACCAGCAACATATTTCAATGCAATAGCTAAAACCTCATTCACAGGGTAAACGTAAGGATGGTAAAGACCTATTGATTCGTCTGGTTCGTGTACGAGACCCCTGGGGAGTTGCCCCCCCTCCCGCCTGTAAGTCCAATGACTGGGCTGCACTAGCCACATCTGAGCAAGACAAGGAGAGACTCCGGCCTACAGAGCAAGGGGAGTTCTGGTTAGTACCTTCACATATTCATGAGACCATAAGTCTTCCAGAAAGTCTCAAACAGTTTATGCTTCAAACAGTATTATGCTTCATTTAATACTCAGAAATGGAAGCCGGTCTCTTTTATAATTTTGCTTATTTGTCTTTATGCAAGGATGTGCTTTGAGGAGTTTCAGAAGAACTTCACCAAACTGGAGATCTGTAATCTGACCCCAGACACACTTGAGGACGACTGTATGTTAAAGTGGAGTGTGTACATACATGAGGGCCGATGGGTGAAAGGCTGCTCTGCCGGAGGCTGCAGAAACTTTCCTGGTATATAGTATATTCATTGTAACCTCATTTGCAATCATGATTAAAAGTCTAAGATGGTTTTAACAGCCACTTACATTAACAATATATAGCCTAGTTTATATTATTATTAGCCAGGGATGCTTACTTTTTTATGATATACATTACATAACGGTAACATTGTAAATGTCTTTGCTGTCACTTGTCGTTAATTTAAAGGGTTAGTTCACCCAAAAATGAAAATTAAGTAATTAATTACTCACCCCCATGCTGTACCAACCCCGTAAGACCTGTAGGCCTGAAACGAGACTTCAAGAGATTTCCACGACGCGCACGCGCGAGAACTTAACTGAAGTAGTTGAAGGAGATCGCAATTCTCGCGCATGCGTCGTGGGAATCTCTTGAAGTCTCGTTTCAGGCCTACAAGGAAGAAAAGGAATAGTCGAATAAAGTCGTTATTTTTGTTTGTTTTTTCGCACAAAAAGTATTCTCGTCGCTTGATAAACTTATAGTTGAGCCACTGTTGTGACATGGAATATATAAACATTTTCTTTAATGACTTTCTGGGCCGTCCGGTGTCATTCCCTTAGGGAGCCTATGTAGCAGTCATAAACCTCTCAGATTTAATCATAAATATCTTCATTTGTGTTCCGAAGGCCTTACGGGGTTGGTACAGCATGGCGGTGAGTAATTAATGACTTAATTTTCATTTTTGGGTGAACTAACCCTTTAAGGCATCTTTGCTGAATAAAAGAATCAATTTCTTTCAAAAAACAATCTTACTGTCCCCAAAAGTTAGAATTTATGCTTATATATTCATATCTGTTGAGCATTAAAGACTGTGATTGGCTTTTCCATGAAAATTGTGTTTTGTATTTAAGCCATTTTCTTACAGATGAACAAGTTTTCAAACTATAACAAATATAATTGTAAAAACTTTTAACCATGTCAAAACATCCCTACATCACTAATAAAAACATATTTCTGTCTATTTTGTTACAGACACATACTGGACAAACCCCCAGTTCCGCCTGGTTCTTGTGGACGCGGACGTTAAAGAGAAGACCTGTACTGTGGTGGTGGCACTAATGCAGAAGGGCAGAAGAAAAGAGCGCTGCGCAGGTGCCGGCCTACACAACATTGGGTTTGCCATATATGAGGTGCGCTCAAACAAGTACTCTTTCGGTATTAATAGGAACATTTCAGCATGGTACATGTAATCAATGTGGATGGCTAAACAGTATATTTATTAGAAGTTTAATAATCATTTTATCCATTGTCTTTTACAGGTTCCTAAGGAGGTATGACTATATCATGAAGAGACCACACTGATGATATCATATCATGATGTAATTGTTCATAGAAAACCTGTAAATATCAGGAATTTTGAAAATTGTGATTTCAAGACTCATGGAAAATTCTAAAAAGAATGTAGATTTTAGCTCAAATCTGAAATATAGGCTGGGCTAGAAATAATAATGAACAACCAGATTATTAGTTTAAAACAACCCTAAATTTTCTATATTCCACAAAACATTTATTTAAGCATAAGACACCCTATTATTTCTCTAATTGTAGCTTGTCTAAAGTTATACATCACAAAAAAAAGTATTTGTCTTTGTGAAATGTTCTATCTGCCATCTTCATTTTAGATGAAGGGTAGCCAACAACAGCTGCAAAAGGATTTCTTCCTTTATAATGCTTCCATAGCTCGCAGCAAGTCTTATGTCAACATACGTGAGGTGACAGAACGTTTCTGCCTGAAACCGGGCGAGTATGTCATCATTCCATCCACCTTTGATCCCCACAAGGAGAGCGAGTTTCTGCTCCGAGTCTTCTCTGAGAACAAGAGCACCTCAGAGTGAGTCCTAACACTGAATTATGAATGTCAAATCAGTTGTCATTAGCATTAACTAATATGTAAACATATATTATCATGATGTTGTCATAAAAATGATATAGGCCTATATATTTTTTTTTTATATTATAATTATATTAATATGAAGATTTTCAGCAGCCATTACTCCAGTCTTCAGTGTCACATGATCCTTCAGAAATAATTATAATATGCTGATTTGGTGCTCAAGAAACATTTCTTATTATTATCAGTTTAAAACAGCTGATTCTTCATATTTTTGTAGAAAACATCAAACACTACAAGAATAGTAACATTAAATGTCTTTGCTGTCGCTTTTGATTAACTTAATGCATCCTTGCTGAATTAAAACGTTCAATTCTTTTACAAAAAAAATCATACTGACCCCTAAAACGCATGCTTCACATAAATTCATTAATTTTCATAAACATTCATATATTAATGTATTTGCAGTACTTATCTGTTAAGCATTATATAAAGTCTGTTACTGACTTTTCAATGAACTCATTTCATATTTAAGCCCTTTACTTACAGTCGAATATGTTTTTAAAGAACCTTTTGACCTGTAAATGCTCCTGTGCATTTGGCTGACAGCTGCATGTTTTCTCTCAGGGTTATAGATGCAGAGATTGAGTCAGAGCCTGTGGTGAGTCAACACCTGTCTCTGTCTGTCATGTTCTGTGGCTTCTCATAATAGCTGTGTCCCAATTCAGAGGCTGCACCCTTCAAAGGACGCGGACCTCAAAGGCCACGCCTACGAAAGCAGTGAAGCGTTGTTAAATGAGACGGTCTGGCCTACAGAGGATTGTTCCTGTCGCCTAGCAACTGACAGCTGCCATTGACGAGCAGCAGTAACTGGACTTTTTTGAAAGTTATATTCAACTTTCTGAAAACAAAACAGAGTTTACAACCTGTCTAAATATGTTCACCATGGTCTATTACTGTACATAACAAAGAGTATAAACTAAAATCTCATCTTAGTAAGATATGTTAGTATTAGATATCTAAGTAATTTGAAACCCAATACTTCCATTTAAAAGTGTAATCCAGCCATTTCTCTCAAAAAAGTTCAGTTGTCATGCATTTCGAGGAACCTTCGAATTGGGACAGCGATCGTCGCGCTCTGTGACGCAATCGGCCTTAGAAGGATACAGCCTCTGAATTGGGACGCAGCTCACATTTCATCCTGCCTCTCTACTTGTCCAAATCAATGAATCACTATGTCAAGTGTTATTACAACCAAACAAAATAAAGTAAATCTCATATTCAGTAGCCTTTTCACTTTATAAACAC
Source organism: Tiaroga cobitis (assembly GCA_030578255.1). NCBI lineage: Eukaryota > Metazoa > Chordata > Actinopteri > Cypriniformes > Leuciscidae > Tiaroga > Tiaroga cobitis. The sequence goes on from CM060610.1 coordinate 20,222,573, forward strand.
CAAAGAGACTAAAAAGCATGTTTATATCTATCATTTCACTTTCTTATACCAACAGACGGATGATGTCAAGAAGAAAATCAAGGTAAATATGGAAATGAGATTCAGATGTTACATCAATTTTTTTTAAAAATCTCTGAGTTCTAAAGACCATTTATTTAATGGACTTGTTTTTTGTGAAAAAGTGAAAACAAAAAATGAAATACTATATATATATATATATATATATATATATATATATATATATATATATATATATATATATATATATATATTGGCACAATATTTAAACTATTTAAAGGCACACTCATACATATTTACTGTATGCTCACTAATTTAGTATGTTGTATGTTCCGTATTTCTAATTTCTCATGTTCAGCCACTTGAGGAGGAGGAGGAGACTGAAGAGGAAAAACAGTTCAGGGCCATCTTTCAGCAGATAGCTGGAGACGTAAGAGCAAAAATGCATGTTTGAAATTCATATTTACTTCACACTATAAAGTTGACTGAATCACGTTCGCTCCTTGCAGGACATGCAGATTAATGCCAATGAACTCAGGACTGTCCTTAATAGAGCGATTGCCAGACGTGAGCGAAATCTTATCTTCTACTACTAATTCTCTAATATACTGTATGTCTCTGTCTGTAGGGTATTTATTATCTATTCCTCCCTTTCCTCAGATAAAGAGCTAAAAACAGAGGGTTTCAGTCTGGAGAGCTGCAGAAGTATGATTGCACTCATGGATGTATCCTTCATTAGGTTTGCAGTGCATTATGGGCAAATAATGTGTGCATAAATATGCACCTTGTGTAAAGGTACCGTTGCTCAGTGAGAAATTTTGCAAAATTTTGAAATCCAGTCAGTCTATCGTGATCGTGAGTTTGCCAAAAAACGTTCCCCATGCAGTTTGTCACTCATGTTCAGACTGACACTGCAAAAAAAATCTGGTAAATTTACAGTAAAAAACTGGCATATGTGGTTGCCAGAAATTTACCATAAAAAATACGGTAGCAACATTTTAGGTTTTACAGACTTAAATTTACAGTAAAAAAACGTATTTCATTATCTGAAATAATGTTAATTTACTGACCTATTGAAGTACTAATATCTGTTTTGAACCATTGTAGTAGACTGACAACCACCAATCACAGTGGTGATGTCACATGATGAATCAAAGCTCATCACAAGTAGCTTTTCCATAAGAAAGTTAATATTAATATATAGAAGCTGCACAGTGTCATTGCAATATACATTAATTGAACAACATTAAATATAAAACCCTAATGTACATAACTGATTAGAAAAAACTACGTTCAACAAAAATACATCAAATGTGAAGTGTCACGCAGGGAATTGTGGGAATGTCAATTTACGTTTTTTTTTGTGTTTTTTTTGTAAATTATACAATGACTTGTTCTTTTTCACTTCCAAAAAACGGTCAATTTAACAGTATTTTAAATGTACTGTTATCAGTTATTCACTGTATATAGTACGGAAACTTTCTGTTAACAAATTAACAGTTTTTCACCGTAGCATTTTTAATATGGTCTAAAATCACAATAATTTACCGTGTACCATCTGAACAGCTAGCTCACTCTTTTTCATTCACTCCATCAAGTGAACTATATTAGTGGAACTATATTAGTAGGAAATAGTAATTAAGGATATGGGGGCTGATTTCACATACAATCAACAAAATAATAGACCTTAGTTGGTTGGGATTAAACTACAGTGTGTTCTATGGATTTGTACGGTAGTTTAACGACATGCCAATAGGCCAGCTGACAAAACATCTTTTCAAAGGAGATTTTAGTACAAAAAAAACTCCAATGGTGTATTTTGAATGGTGCAGGTATGACATAACTTTGTAGGCCAAAACGTGGACTGGAGCATTTTAGCACCTCCGGTTCCATCGTCCAGAAGTCGATGGATTTTAATGTGATTTTGGTTAAATGGCTAAAATAAGGTCTACGGTGAACACAAGTTCAAGACACTTTGTTTTATTCCACAACACAAAATACATCAGTGTTACACCATTCGTGATTTTTACGTGTTACGCGTCTTGAAAAGGCAGTAGCTAACAAGGCTAAATGAGGCTGTCGATGAGATTAAACATCATCACACAATACAGGTAAACTCTGTTTGCTTTTACAGCCTCATTATGCTTATAATTGTGCTCTTATAAACTATTATAACTCAAACTTTCAGTGAAAATGTTTTTAGATAAAAACGGAAAGAGTCATTTGAAGCTTAGTGATGGTGACGTTGAAGTCCTGGGACCGTGGTGTAGTTCGCTTTTTACTTCTGGGCCGGCAACTCCATTTAGACTTCAAAATTCATAAAAGTTGTATTCATCTGCGAAAATTCTCTTGCTGGACAAAACGTGTAAGTGTCAAACTATTGTTGATCACAGAGCTTGTTTTTGTGATAATCCAAAACCTGTAGAAAAATCCTATTGGGTTTTTGTCCGGGCAACCAGTGTGATGCTAACTGCCGGTTGGTCACTATATGGGGAGCACCACTCTATGGTGCCCCCTTGTGGCCTGGACTTGTCCCAAATAGTTATTACCGTATTTCAAGTTTAAAATTTGTCACACGCAAAATGGCACAAAGGTTTTGAACATGTCATCTTAACCACAACACCTTAGACTGATGGAACAGGCCACCTAAACCTGCAAGAGTTCAAACACTTATGGAATAAAATTAAACAGTGGAAGGTATGCCATAATTGTCACCTTTATAAAGTTCTTTTGTAGCCTACTACACTGTATTATAACATATGTTAAAGCCAGACATGGTGTTTCTCTCTACACTATTTTCAGCTGGTGTTCACACGTTTCGACACAGACAAATCCAGTACAATCAGCAGTTTTGAGATGAGGAACGCTCTTACTGAAGCAGGTTGGCAGTCAGTTGTCTTTTTTAACTTCTCATTTGATGATATAAAAAATGTATAGGGTAATAAGATATTAAGATAAGATATTTCACTGTACCTCAGGTTTTCAACTCAACAATCAGCTGTATGACATTATTTGCATGCGATATGCCAACGAACACATGGAGCTGGATTTCGACAGCTACATTAGCTGTTTAGTGCGACTCGAGGCAATGTTCAGTAAGTGTACATGTGATGATTTTTTTTCTATTATTTTTCTAAAGTACCTTGAAGTTCATACAGACATTGCCACCAGGATTTTAAGGTGCAGCTATTGGATAGTTGTAGTAAAAATTACTCTCCTACAGGGACATTTAGAGCCTTTGACAAGGATGGAGATGGTCTTATCAAGCTCAATGTTTTTGAGGTGAGCTTAATCTGTATATTGAATATTAACAGGATTAATACAGGAGAATTTTAACCATATTTGCACTGCTATGGTTCACTCTAACAAGTTCCTGTTTTCTATATTATATACACAGTGGCTTCAACTGACCATGTATGCCTAAAGACACAAACACATATAGAAGGCGACCTGGTGACACTCAAGTCAGTGGACTTTCCCCATTTTCAACAACCTCCATTAAGTGGAACATTACAGAAAGATCTGCATTCGTATCAGTTATACTGTACACCATTGTGGCTTTTTTCTTCAGCCAATGCTGGGTCTAGAACAAACTGGATTAATCATGAAAGCCCATTTAGATCTTGTTAAACAATTATTTAGTAGACTATCCCTTTCAGATGACATTTTGTTGTCATTATTAAATGTATTAAGCTGTCATGCCATAAATGACACACGTTTGAACCCACCCTTGTAAAATGTGTGTGCTACTGTGCAACTGTAAATAATTCAATTAAATAAAGAACTTTGCACTGTTTTAATCCACTTGTTGTCATAGCCATGATTTGCAGAAAATAAACAAACAGCACAAAATAGTACAACAATTGTGCGTTCAAGACTGCAAACAACGGATAAACATATGGTTAACCTTGAGAATGAACAAACTTCTGCTGGAGTAGCAAGAACACAGATGATAAAAACAACCAAATATTTTCAACATTTTAAAACATTATTCAGATTCCTGTAAGGAAAATAACTACAAACCTTCCAGAGTCTGAATTAATATCCTAATATGTTGTCTTGTAAGCAATATTATTTGAACTGATAAATCCATTACTACACTATTTATTGTATTAGGCAGTGATGTCCATAATCTGCTGATGCTATTATGAAAATCTTTTAATGTACCTGAATCTTCAGATCATAGTCTGTGACATCTCCTTTCATGTCCTTGTAACTTGACAAAGTACCTCACACAATCTTGACTAAAAAGAAATTATTGATTTTTCAAAATTGTAGGTTACCTTTTTTATGCAATTTTACATTTCAAGATAGAAATTACATTTTTATCAGATTTTAAAAAACGATAGTTTTTTTTCCTTGGAAATAATCTGCACCGATCTGATCAAGTTAGAGCATAATCCAATGTGAACTGCAAAAAAATTTTTTATAAAACTGCATTAAAGTCTGTTACAATGATGCAGTCTGTGCTCTCAGATGAGATACATGCTCACAGAGGTCATTTGTGTTCACTGAGAGTTAGGTTCAGAATCAGATAAACCTGGGAGTGTGTCCTATGGTGCAGCTGCTCCCTGAGGCTCCCTGGGATGGCTACGAGGGATCCTTCCTCAGAGGTTCACACAGCTGTCAGGAGGCATTTAGCTCCACCTGCTGGTCTGAATGAGTGGGATCTGACAAAACATTTCAAGCATAAACAAGCATCATTACATGTAATAATATTACATATTAATCTCATATTTGAAACAAAAAAACTACATTTATTAAGTAGGAATAATTAGTTAGTCCATGAGTTGTACTGATAAAAATATATGAGATGATCAAGGAGCTCTTACTCTTCATTTCCTGCAGAATCTTTATGCGCTTTGTCCTGAGCGAGGCCATCTCTGAGGTTACCTGACAACAGAAAAATTGATATTGTGTGTGTATATATTATACACATACAAGGATTTTGGCTGTTTATTATTACTTATAAAGACATATTAAATGCATTATTCTGCTTGACTATATTCTACATCCCTTATTCCTACCCAATACTTAAATTAAACAACTACCTTACAAACTATTAATACGCAGTAATTAGGAGATTATTGAGGTTATTGGTTAATAGTGAGAATTGGACCTTAATCTAAAGTATGAACATATAAAAACAAATAAACAAATATATATATACACTGTATATATAGTATTGGTATTGTGCCAATTACAGTATAATTACATTAAATTGCAATAAATATTCCAGTATTTATTATAAATGATTTATCCACGCATATCAATTTTAAAAATGCATGTTCCCTCGTAATCTTTAATCAAAATAACTTCCTTTCCTCTTGCAACTACATTTCATCTCTTTTCTGATGAAGTGTTTACGGCGTGAGGGCGGGACAACCTGTCACTCACATGAGATCACAGCAATAGAAAACCACAAATAATCCAATCAATTCCTAGTGGACAAAATCAAATCCCATCCTTCATTTTTTCTTCTCTTTATTCCAGAATCCATTTCTCTCAGATATACGTCACAATAGGGAAGAAAAGACTATCACAGCTTCCTTTTTGTGCAGACTTAATCTAAAAAGAAATTGTAGACTTCTAAAATATTAAAGGGTGAAAACTAAAGAGCTTGCGATGGTGATTAATGGAGCAGCCACGTACCCGTTGTTTAACAGCTAGGAGACGCTGAACTTCTGTGTAAGCGCTCTGCATGGTAGAGTACGCCAGGAACAACTCGTCACCTACATCCTCCAAAGAGCTGGTCAACTTATCTTCTTTCGTAGACAGCGTCAACAACTTCTTCACTTTCCCTAAGAATCATATACACAGAGATAAACTTTATGATATGTACAAGTATATTACTGGTCAATTAGATTATAATGGTAGAGAGACACTGTTGAATTATCAATTACAGCTGATTGAGGTTTAATATCTGGCAAATAACTCATGACTAAATTGTAAAAGGACATTTGACCTAATAAAAAAAAAAAACATTTAAACTTGGATTTCCTTGCATTAATAATAATAAAAAATAATAATAATATAAAAAATATATATTTTTTAATTAAGAATCCATTTAAATAACAAATGCTAATCAAAGCTACAATAAAATTTAATACTCACTTTTTCTAGATGTTTCGTCATTTGTTTCGGGATTCAGATTGTTATGTGAAATGTGCTTTAAAAAATACATAAATAAATATTAACAAGCATTTCTATAGATTTCTTGTTACAACTTCACTCAAACTCTCATACTTGTTTTTTTTTCTTGTTTTTCTTGACGTTGCAGGAGTTGGTTTCAAAGCTGTTCTCCAGTGATGTTTCTCCCTGTTCTGTGTCACACGCATTTGATTTCTTTTTCTTAACATGCACAGTCTGAGGCCGAACGTTTTCAACAACCTCTACTGCCTGGCGGTCATTTCCTGAAGTCTGGCTTTCAAACATTTCATTCAGTGAAGTTCCAGATGGAAGAGAATCAACGTGTGGCTCTTGCCCAATCATACCTTCTCTATGAAAAAAAAGAGATTTTAAGGAGATCACAGTTTAAATGTCAGAGACAACAGATCTTCATCTAAGAATCCGAAGGCTTTTAAGTCAGAAACATGCTTGTGGATCCAATTTTATGAAACATATATGATTTTTTTTAATGTTAAAACTAAATATGCATATGAGAGAATGAGTCTCAAAGAAGGGGAAGCAAAAAGTAAATTTCATGATTTATTCACCTGGTTGCGTCCTGTTTATTACTCTGTGATGCTGCTTTGTTAACTTTCCTCATAGACTTTTTGGAACGACTGTGTTTTTGTACTGGAGGTTTGGGAATGACAGCTTCATTCTTGGTCGTTGCCTTCTGTGCTGAACAAGTTCCTTTTGTTGCTGTCAAGTTGGGTTTGTTGGCCTCCATCCTGCTTTGGACCAGTCCAGGGGCACATGTAGGCCCAGCAGATGTACCATCTTCAATTTCTGGAGTCGGTGTGCCATGAGCAGACATTTCTTGAGGAAGATTATCTGATGGGTTCTCAAGACGAGGCTTTTTCACAAGTGGCCCGTTTGATCTGTCCATATCAAGTATGCTCTCTTGTCTCTGTTTAGGCAGGTTTTGGTTAAGCTGGAAAGATGCTGGGAGGTCATTTTGATTTTCCCAAGAGACGAAGAGACAGCATGATTGTGGCAACTGGCCATTTGTGAACTCCTCATTGCCTATGCCAGGTTTTGTTAAATGCCCAATTTCACTTGTGTTTTCTTTCGATTTTAACAACTGTGCCCTCTTCCATTTTGCTTGTTTCCACTTCTTTGTTTTCTCTCTCTTTTTCTCTTGCCTTACAACAAAGAAAACAAGCAGCACTGATTGTCAAGGGACCATTCGCACAGAACACGTTCTTGTGTTTAAAATAAAATAGATTTTTCTTATTTGTACACACAGGAGAACTTATCATGAAACAATTCACAACACATGAATCACACACATAAATAAGTTCTTAACCTTGACAATGTTGAGCATATGCTCGGATAGTAATTGAGAAAGTAGAAAAATGTTAACAAAAGCTTCAAGGTGGGATGCAAAACACTTGTGCCTTAGGACTATTGATAAAAACATATCTTTTTAAAGGTCATTCAGTAATGTTCCACACTGTTCAGTCACTCAACCATCATTCATTCAAAACACACACAATTACACGCATAACGTATGAGCTGGCAAGCTTACACTTGTTGATCTCTTTGGTAACAAAGGGCTCTAAGCTCATCATCAATTTCAGCACTGTAGTCCACTGTTTTTCCATCTGCTGTAATCTTTTGGAGTTCAAACAGCATGTATTTGTGATAAAGAGTGCGAATATGCACCTTAAACTGTGCCATTCCTGTCTTAGTCATGTCACAGGCCCAACACTTATGAACTTGTGGACTGTAGGAAGAAGAGCATACATTTATTTTCACTTTTTATTATTAATAGTTGAATATGAAAATTCTTTCATAATACAGAACAACTAATGTCACACTGGTTTGAAACAACATGTGCAAGAGTAAGTGGCCGTTCACACAGAACACATTTTTCCATTCCACTGCGCTACTTTTCCATCTATATAAAAACACACGCTAGGCTAGACAGACGTGTTTGACCGTTGTGCTCACGTCTTTGGCGTTCTTAAAACACGATGCTCAAGTTTAAAATAAGTTATGACCGTATGATTTCCCCCCATTCCACTGTCCGCGTCATGCGTTTTTTTCAAAGCAAAAACACGTTTTGTGTGAACCAGCCCTAAAAGATGCATCAATCAATGTATTTTAGTCCCATACCTGCCCTTCAGTTGCTCAATTGCCTGATGGTGGACAATACTGTGCATATGTGCATCCAAATCCTGTGACAGCAAAGATAAAAGTTATTATAAAAAGAACATATCTAAGACATACATCCTACTAAGCCATAATGTGCTTACAGCATAAAAATGATCATAAAACATTCAATTTGGGAATGAAAAAGTCAATGAGTTAAATCATCAGACAAAAACACAGTTCTGTCATTACATCTAAATATTTACATTCTTATAGATTTTTTTTTCTTTGTTATGTCTTTAATTCAATGAAAAAATGTTAAAGCTTGTTATTTTAGTCTTTATCTATAAGGTTGTCACTCTCAAAGGAAAGACAGGGCATTAAATAAAAGTTACAGAAAGTTGCTAACCTGTATAGGGAAAATCTGACAGCAGACAAAACAAGTCTCCGTACATTTTTGTATCTTCCTAAATGGATGAAAATAACTTTTACATCTTTGATCCATATTAATATTTATATTGAAAAAATAACAGGCCAATTTATTTTAAAAGGCAATTTATCAATCATTTTTTAAATCAAAAACTTGTATTATACAGTTGAATGTATATGAGGTAAACTTACTTTTTATGCTCTATTTGAAGGGCTAAAAACTCCTCATCAGTCAGGTCTATATGGTAGTTCATATATATTTGTTCTTTTCTTCTTCTGTTGTGGAGTTTGTACAGACTGTATGTGTGTTTGCGGGTGGCAATATGCTCCTTGTACAGCTCTAGTCCCAGCACGGAGACATCACATGCCAAACACTTATGCAACTGTTCACTGTAATATCAAAAGTGCATTATTTTTTTTTTTTTAAATTTATACCTGAGGACTTTATAATCAGTTCTCTGTAATTCCATACCTGCCCTTGAGATGCTCAACTGCCTCATGGTGGACATAAGAATGCATATGAGTGTCCAAATTCTGTAAAAAAGGAAGTGATAGTTATCTTACCCAATCTTTTACTAATAAGGCCAAAGAAGTGTCATTTTAAATCTTGAACGCCATTCGTCCATCCAATTGCTTTTTACATGAGATTTAATTAGGTGAAAAATTCATATTGATTTTGTGAGAGAGAAATTGAAACAGTAGAAAATATATTCTTGTATATGAATTTTGGCTGTCATTTCAAAGTTGGATACAATCTAAAAATATATCGCTACACCCTTTGAATGTGATCTTAATTAAAGTTGGAATGTTTTTGAATGATAAGTACTTCGAATTTTTGATAGATAACCTTATTGTTTTAGGTAAACACGTACTTTATCCACAGATGTTTTAAAAATAATCTTTAAATATTTAAAGATGAAACCCCATTTTCAACAGATGGAAGATTTATTTTAAGATATTTGCAAAATCTCATGACTGGATGACGGACAGAAATGCTCTGAAACGTCTTACAGCTTTTTCTGTCACTATAGATTAAGATTTCACTCTTCTTTTTGTGTGTTTTGTTTTTCTAAATTCTGTATACACAAAAACATATGTTTATATGAATGATTGGTGAAGTATGCCTTAAATGTTTGTGCTTCAATTCTGTTTATAAATTTAAATAAAGAAAAATATTTTCTCTTCCTTGAAAACGGACAAAAATAGATGACTCATCCTGCACGCACTCATTTTGTCCAATCAAATACTTTTCAGGAAGAGAGAGTCCCAACAAACTATCATGTAGCAAGCAAACACATAACTATCTTATTGGCTATTTTTTTATTTTTATCTTTTGACATCTCCCACCCCAAAATAAATAAATAAACTTAGAAAATAAGGCAACAGAAAACTTAAGATTTCTTGAAGCCTGTGGCATATGTGAATGTCGATAGCAATGTTTAAATTACATTTAAAAAACAACAAATCACAATAATACATAAATCATCAAGTAAAATCAACTATTTTATTTGTGAAATTATGAAACTGTAAACAAACGAACAAACCTTATCTCCATACTGTTCGCCGCAGATCAAACATTTCGTGTATATGAAGGTTTGGGGTTTCTTGGACTTTTTCTCCTTCTTTCTGGATTTCATGGCTGCCTGTTATTTACTGTAGTAAACGAAAAAAACGTAAATATTTACTGTAGTAAAGGTAAAAAAAGCTCAGCAAAATGTTTTGAGGCGGAGTTAGAACATTTATATCATTCTAGACATTCAGAGCAGTTAGCTGGACGACTCTTGTCGTGAATGGTAACGTTATTGTGTTATCATAGAGATTACGTACCAATTATAGCCTATATTAATCTATCCAAAACACATTTTTAGTAGTTGCTGTCAGTATGCTGCGTTATCCATCCACGTGCTTGCTAATCAGACCATGTTGACTGTAAAACATTGTTGCCAGATATCGCAAAACAAACAAGCAGTTAAAACGAGCCTAGGCGACTTTCCTAAACAAAATGAGCTATCACCTGTTTTTGAGATTTGATGGACTGTCTGTATGAATGAAATAGGACTAAAAACACAACTCGATAATTTTCACTTTATACATTTATCGGTGCCTAGATATTTTACTGGACATGATGGCCACTGCTGTAAGGATTTACAGTCTAAACAAACAGGGTGCTCCCCCTAGTGTAGTGGTTCTCAAACTAGTAAATTATAGTCTGCTAAAAAAAAATTGCAGTACTGCAAAGAAATTAACTGACACATAGCAGAAAATGAGGAAAAGTCAGATGCTGTAGGGTTTCAAATATTGACCTTTACAATGTTGATGTGGGGCTTTGGAGAAACAATTTGAGGACCAATGTCTGGATGTAGGCTATCTAATGTTTATTTTGCATTAAATTGTCAACAAACTTTATTACTAGCATACTGCACACACAACACCCACAAAATCTATACAATTCAATGTTTGTTTACAAATAAATCTGTAGAGTCACGGATTTTTATATATATACCGCAATACCGGTATATACAGTTCATGGAAACGTCACATTTTTAAACGAAAAAGACAACCATCCTGTCTTTCAATCGCAGATATGATGAACGCATGAACGCACCGCTGGGGGCGCTATACTCACCAATCCTACAGAGAATACACAGAAGGGAGGCGTCGTAGTAACCCTATGGTAGTAACACATTCTGCGGTAGGTTGGCAAACACTGGAGCGTTGATGGAAGGAAGTGACGGTAGTTCCGGAAGTGATCCGGAGATGGAAGAAGATACTGGCGGGGGGATTAAAGGTTGTAAACAAAATGAATGGAATTTAGTAGAAAATCGGAAAAGGAAGAAGAGTGTTAACCAGGTATCGGGTACGGATAGTGAGAGAGAAAACCATATGACGAGAAGGAGGAAAGAAGAATATAAGGTAATGATACAATTCATGACAGGGGATATAAGCTCTTTGAATCCTTTAAAACTGTCAAAAGCGTTGAAAGAAACAATTGGAGATATAGAGAATGCTAGGAGATTACAGGAAAGTAAACTGATGCTGGTCTGTAAAGATAGCAATCAACAAAAGAAAGCTCTAGGGCTAAAAACTTTGATGGGACAAAAAGTAAATTGTTCTGTAATGGGAGAGAAAAAATGGATGAGAGGAGTGATCACAGGAATTCCAACTAACGTATGTCTGAAGAGGTAATCAAAAAAAGCATATCAGGCGCCTCAGTGATCGAAGTCAAACGACTAAAGTACATCAATAATAAGGAGAAAATGGATAGCTTGTCGGTGATGCTGAATTTTGACGAGGTTAAAATGCCAGAATGAGTGTTTCTAGGATTTATGAGTTATTCAGTAAGACTATATACCCCTCCTCCATTGAGATGTTACAAGTGTCAAAAATATGGACATGTGGCATCGGTGTGTAAAGGGAGACAACAGTGTACAAGATGTAGTGGTAATCATGAGTATGGGAAATGTGAAGAAGGAGCGAAACTAAAGTGCTGTAACTGTGGAGAGGAGCATAGTTCGGCATATGGAGGATGTCAGGTGAGGAAGAATGCTGTCAAAATACAACATGTTAAAATAACAGAAGGAATAAGTTACGCTGAGGCCATACACAGAGTCAAAGGAACAGAACAAAGGAATGCACAACAGAGTGAAGATGAACAAAGAATACAGAGGCAGACCCAAGAGGAAATAAGTAGACCTACTAACATCATCAATGTAGACAAACTGGCACTTATCACCTTTATGGCGGATGTAATAAATTGCTCAGCACAAACAAAAAGCCGAACAGAGAGAATAAGAATAATAATTAGAGCAGCAGAAAAGTACTTGCAGGCAGAAGGATTAACAGTTGAACAGGTAGGAAATTAAAGATGCAAATAACAAACTCGCAGGCTGCATGTGGAGATGTATAATGGTACTGATAATATTGCAGTGGAACGCAAGAAGCTTAATATCAAATGGGCAAGAATTTAAAAAATATATTGATGAATATGAAGAAAAACCTCATATTATTTGCATACAAGAATCTTGGCTAAAACCTCATTTAAATTTTGTCGTTCCCCAACATACAGTATTACGTAATGATAGGAAAATAATAAAGGGTGGTGGTGTAGTAACTCTAATTAAACAAGAAATCTAATTTCGGGAGATAGATGTGAATGGAGAAGTTGAATCGATAGTGGTGGAGGTATGCACAAGAAATCAGAAAATACGAATAATTAATTTTTATAATCCATGTGATAGGCTTAAAGAAGATTTAAGACAAAAAGCTTGTGGTGAGGGAAGTTTTAAATTAGTGTGGTGTGGTGACTTTAACGCACATAATACGATGTGGGGTAGTGAAGTTAATGATTATAATGGAAAAATAGTGGAAAATATTTTAGATGATAATGATCTAGTGTGTTTAAATGATGGAAGAGCAACTAGGATAGATGTTGCAAGAGGTCATCAGTCAGCAATAGACTTAACTATAGTGTCTCAAAGTCTGGCAAGACAATGCAAATGGGAAGTGCTTGATCAAAATACAATAGGTAGTGATCATTACCCCATCAGATGTGTAGTTGGTATAGAAGTGGAAAATTTAAAACAGCAGACTGGGAAAAGTTTAAGGAAGTTAGTGAGGCTAAAATGTTAGGAATGGTAATTGATAATCAAGAACCAGAGGAATTAAATAATACAATTATTGAGGTCATTTGTAGTACAGCTGAGGAGGTAATTGGGAAAAGTTTAGGAGTAAGAAAAGGAAAAAGTGTACCATGGTGGACAGAGGAATGCAGTGAAGTAATATCAGTTAGAAATAAAGTGTTTAAAAATGTCAAGAAAACATATTCATTTCAGGATGTAATAAAATATAAGAGATCTCAGGCAGCGGTTAGAAAAGTAATTAGATCTGCTAAAAGAAATTACTGGAGACAATATTGTGATGAAATTGGGGAGAGAGTAGATATAAGAGAATTATGGGGTATGATTAGGAAAATGGGAGGGAATACATTTAATAGGAATATACCTGTAATAATAGATGAGGATAAATGTATAACTAGTGAAAGTGAAAAAGCAGAGGTATTAGCAAAAGCATTTGTAAAGATTCACAGTAATTGTAATATATCAGAGGAAATGAGAAGGATAAGAGAGCAAACAATAAGAGAAAATCCTAATATCATGGTCCAAAGAAGACCCTCTGAAAGTACTATGGAGGAAGTTTTTACATTGTATGAACTCAAACAGGTACTTATAGGTTTAAGAAATTCATCTCCAGGAAAGGATGAAATATGTAATGAGATGATAAAGAAATTAACAGATGTATCATTGAATTTAATATTAAATTTGTTCAATAAAATATGGGAGACAGGAAAACTCCCTTCTTCCTGGAACATGGAGTAGTTGTTCCAATAGCTAAGCCTGGGAAAGATCATTCCAGAGCAGTTAACTACAGACCAATTGCACTAACATCAAACTTGTGTAAAATTATGGAAAGAATGGTAATAGCTAGACTAAATTACATAATAGAAAATAAAAATCTTTTATGCCCACATCAAAGTGGATTTAGAAAGGGTCGTAATACAATGGATTCTATCATATGTCTAGAATCAGAAATTAGAAAAGCCTTTAAATAAAGAAGTATTGGTTGGAGTGTTTTTTGATGTGGAAAAAGCATACGATATGTTGTGGAAGGAGGGATTATTAATTAAGTTGGATAAAATAGGTATTAAAGGAAGGTTATATAATTGGATAATGGATTTTCTTTTCAAGCGTACAATACAGGTCAAGATCGGCTCAAGTTATTCAAAAATATATACAATAGATAACGGTACTCCTCAAGGTAGTGTTTGTAGCCCCATTTTGTTTAATATAATGATTAATTATATATTTTCTCAGGTAGGACAAGGAATAGGTAAATCCCTCTATGCAGACGATGGAGCCATGTGGAAAAGAGGACGGAATGTTACATTTGTTGAGAAAAGCATGCAGAGAGCAGTAGAGGAAGTGGAAGATTGGGTAAACAAATGGGGTTTCAAATTGTCAGTAGGAAAAACGCAAGTTGTTTGTTTCTCAAAAAAGAAGAGTAGCCCACAAATAAAATTAAAATTATATGATCAAACGTTGGAGCAAGTATCGGAAATTCGATATTTGGGGTTGTGGATGGATTCAAAATTGAAATTTGACAGTCACATAAGGAAAATAATTGATAAATGTGAAAAAGGAATAAATGTTTTAAGATGTCTGGCAGGGGTAGATTGGGGTGCAAGTCGGCAATCATTAAAAAGAATATATCGTGCAATAATCAGACCAGTAATAGATTACGGTTGCATAGTATATAGCTCAGCATCAGCATCCAGATTAAAGACAATAAATATTATCCAGTCGCAAGCTTTACGAATAAGTTGTGGGGCATTCAGAACATCCCCTATTCCAGCAATGCAGGTAGAAATGGCAGAAATGCCTCTGGATGTTAGGAGATTACAATTAAAAATGTCATATTGGAGTACTATAAAGGGACACAAAGAGAATCATCCAGTGAAAAAGGTCCTAGAAAAGTGCTGGGAGTATGGAAAAGGAGAAATAAAAAGTTTTGGATGGAATGTAGAAAAAGAAGCACAGAACATAGAAATAAGTAATATAAATATTAGTCCCACAGTGGTAATACCTTCTATACCACCATGGCTTTTCCCTAAACCATATGTAGATTTAACATTGAAAGAAAAGATGCAAATAAAGGAAATATACATTACAAAGAATATAGTGGTGAAACAGCATCTAAATCAGGAGTATTATAATAGTATCCAGATATTTACGGATGGCTCTAAGAACCCAGACACTGGACATACAGCAGCAGCAGTTTACATTCCCCATTTTAAATATAGTATTGAAAAGAGAATTACAGATTATGTTTCGGTATATACAACAGAAATGATTGGGATTTTAATGGGACTTCAATGGGTGGAAGAAGTTCGACCAATGGATGTAGTGATTTGTTCAGACTCCTATTCAGTTTTAATGAGTATAAATAGTGGAAAGTCAGCCTCTAGGCAGGATATTTTGTATGAAGTGTTACAAAACCTGTACAGAATATACAGAATAGGAGTAAGTATTTCATTTCTATGGGTTCCAGCACATGTGGGAGTAGAGGGTAATGAGGAGGTGGATCAGCTGGCAAAGAGATCTTTAAAACGCAATGTAATAGACATTAATGTATCTCTGAGTAAAACTGAAGTTAAAGTATTAATAAAATCTGCTCTAAATAAGATCTGGCAAGAGAAATGGGATAAGGAGACAAAAGGTAGACATTTGTATAAAATTCAAAACAAAGTTGGGGTTGAGAGAAAGAAATACGGAAATAGAAAGGAAGATTCTATTATATCTAGGCTTCGAATAGGGCATTCAGGACTTAATTACTCATTATTTACCATTGGGAAAAGAGAATCGGGGAATTGTGATAAATGTGGATTGTCAGAAACAGTTGAACATGTGTTGATTCAGTGTTCAGGAATAGAGAAAGAAGCAATTTTATTGAAACATTAGAATATGTAGGTATTAATACGTTGACATTAGATAGCATATTTCAAAACGCACAGAAAGAGAAAAGGGTGTATAGTGCTTTAATAAGATATCTAAGGGGAATAGGATTGGTTGACAGGATTTAGTTAAATAGATTTTTTTTTTTTTTTTTTTTTTTTTTTTTTTTTTTTGGATAAGTTGCTTTACGCTATTGTCGCTTCACACTCCTGTCCAGTTGGTGGCGGTAAATGCACCTTTTTAGCTGGTTTGCCAACCGCCATAAAACTCTTAAAGAAGAAGAAGAAGAAGAATACACAGAAGAAGACGAACACGGAAGCGTCTCGGTGCTTTGATCCTTGATCTGTGCTATTAGTTTTCTTAACTGACTGAGCCGAAATGTGTACTGGATGTATGCAGAAACAATATCCCGACAGGGTGAGTTTATGATAATTGTGAATGGCACATCTCGTGCGAATCCTGCTGCTATATGTTTCTTTGATGCCATTCAAGTTCAAAGAGGCAGATGCAGCGCGGGTTGTTGGTTTCCAGCCAAAGATGAGCATCGCTGCACTTATGTTTCCTGAAAGGTTTTGTGCTTAGTAGATAGCCAAACTATCTACTAGCATTAGACATTTATCTTTTCCCATTAATTCTTGAGACTTAATATTTAATAGCACTAAGTTGAACTTGTTTGGTTTATTTGTGCACTAGGTTCAAGCGGGCATGATTTATTTATTTACATTTATTGACAGTGTTAGTCTCTTAATATTTTTGCTAGAAACTGTATTTCAGGTGTTTACTTAATCTGTTATGTGCAATAGGGTAATACCTGTCTCGAGAATGGTTCATATCTCATGAATTTTCACGGATGCGCCAACTGTCACCAGCGGGACTTTGTGCTGATCAGTGACAGGACGATCGTGAATGAAGATGAGGAGGAGATTGTCACTTACCTGCGTGAGTCACGTGACGTCACATCATTACATGAACATATTCCGCTGAACGTCTCAGACTGACGTCATCAGTATTTGCTTTTCCTCAGATATGTGCAAGAACTGTGATCATGTCATAGCCAGACATGAGTACACCTTCACTGTGGTGGATGACTATCAGGTGAGCAGTGTTTCTAAATGTTTAGAAATAAGATGCTAGGAGTTTATTAGAGATAGTTGTACAATTATAAACAGACCAATATGGTTTGATCACACTCTCTCACACACACACACACACACATATATATATATATATATATATATATATATATATATATATATAAAAATATATTCCATCTGACTTCCCAATATTTCAACTCAAATCATCACCTGTTGCTGACGTCGCAGTCTTGTTGGAACGTGGTGGCCACTCACCAACCATCCCGAAATCCTTCCATCTAGATCCAATATGATCAAATATGGCTGTAAAAATAAATCTGCATTGTTTATCCTTTTGATCTTTCATAAAATAAAATAAAAATCACAAAAATCTAACATTTCATTTAAGTAAAAGATTTGAAAGTGGGGTGAAACTCACATTATGAAATAAATGTTTTTTTCCATAACACGTTGGCCACAATTATTGGCACCCCTAGAATTTTTGTAAAATATCTCTGAAGTTTATTCCTGTTAATATTTTTTTTTAAATTAGAACACCAGGGTGACTAGAAACATGAAATTGTCTAGCTATGACTTCTTGTTTAATGCCCTTTTCACAATATGTAAAATAAGTCTCTGATGTTCCCAGAGTGTGTATGTGAATTTTTAGCTCAAAATACCCCACAGATATTTTTATATAGCATCTTAAAATTGTCACTTTTTGAGGGAAAGCAAAAACGCACCATTTTTTTGTCTGTCCCTTTAAATGGAAATGAGCTGCTGCTCCCAGCACAGAGGGCGGAGCTTCAACAGCTTGTGTCCTGAAAACTTCAAAAACTTTTAGCCTTTTATTTTCAAACCGGAGTCAGACAAAGATGGAGAGACTCAAGAAGAAGTGACAACATGTAGACAACTTTTCTAAATGGTTAGTTGATGAATTTATGAAGCTTATGTGTATTTATCTTGTTATCTTATCTTGTGTATTATTCTGTCATGATAATCAATAAATCGTGTTCCCGGAGGCGGGGTTTATGTAAATTCTAGGGTTGGGGATGTCACTAACCCGGGAGGAATGTCGTGTAGTCCCTACCAGCCGTTTGTTGTAGTCCTTAAAATGCTATTTCTTTAAAATAATATTTCTCCCTTTGCTTGGAACTTTGAGCATTGTGACTTTGCAGATGTTGTTTATGTTGTTAACAGCAACAATACACACTAACTAAAGTTAGAAAAGTGAAATCATAATCAACCACCCCTTTAACAGGAGTATTAAATATGAGGAAAAACAAAGGCCAAATTCCCTTAATCGTCCATTACAAGGAGTAAAACTGAAACTTCAAAATGGACCGGATTCTATGGTCAGATGAAAAAAAAAAAAGCTTTTTGGCAGCAACTCCACCAGAGGTAACAGGAATAAAAAGTACCCCATACCCACGGTTAAATATACTGGTGGATCTTTAATGTTGTGGGCTTATTTTTTGATGGATGTCCTGGACATCTTGTTCAGATCCCTGGGATCATGGATTATAGAATAAATACCAACAGATAAAAAATCTAAACCTGATGGCATCTGCTAGAAATCTTATAATGGGCCGTGGCTGGATCTTCCATCAGAACAACGATCTAAAACAAATATCAAAATCAACACAAAAATGTGTCACTGAGCACAAAATGAAGCGTCTGCCATGACCGTCCCAGTCCCCAGACCTGAACCCTATAGAAAATGAGTGGGCTGAACTGAAGAGGAGAAGTACCAACATGGATCTGTGAATCTGAAGGATCTGGAGAGATTGTGTATAGAGGAATGGTCTCTGATCTCGTCAGGTGTTAAAGGGGAAAACTGTTATCTATCAAACTAATTATCTAGCTGTTATCTTGGCAAAAGGAGGTTGCAAAAACTATTTAATAAATGGGTGCCAATAATTATGGCCAACGTGTTTTGTAGAAAAGCATTTATTGCATAATGTGATTTACCCACCACTCTCAATTCTTTTGCTTCAATGTAAGGCCAATTTTTTGAATGAACGATTAAAAGGATAAACAAGTGATGATAAAAAATGACAAAATATATCAATAAATAAAAATCTTCTGAGCCATACTTTTAAGTTTATGTAAATAGTACAGAACATGGATATTAAAATGTTGGACGAATTAATAGGATTTGCTTAGTTTGTTTAGGTTTTTAAAGGGGATATTTTGATTTTATGATGTATTATTCTTTTTTCAGGAATACACAATGTTGTGTATGCTGTGTGGAAAAGCAGAGGATTCCATCAGTGTTCTGCCAGACGATCCCAGACAAACAGCTCCTCTGTTCTAGAGTATTTGCACGGTGGAGGGAGCCATGAAATATGGAATGAAGACACACTCTCACGATTAATCCAATAGGATATATTGCAGAATGCATCGTGTTCTTTGTTTCTACTGCTTCAAGAGTGGCATTAAGGTTCACAGTATGGTTCCGACTCATAAAAAGACATGTTTGAGAGTCATTTACAAATATTAAACCTAATTATGAGCCATGGTTCCTTATGCTTGTGTTCATCATATGTTTGATTTGCTCACTCTATTAAAAGGAAAGTGTGTATTGTTTCCCATGTTAAAATGCTTCTATCCCATCTTAAGGCCAATTCACACAGCAACGACAGACGGCAACGTACACTTCATTGGGTTTTGTCGGAGCTTGTTTCGCCGATTGAACATGCTGAATGGGAAGAATGTCGGAGAAGTGGCGTGCTGTAATCTGGTGACTGTGTGTGCATTGTGAATTGGGCTTTCATATGCAGTGTTCTGTCGCCAATTGGATGAGTCTGCAGTGGGAATATCTAATTTGCAAGAAAGGTTAGGTTTAAGTGGATTTGCAAATGTTAATCGCAGACAGGATTTTTGTTACTATGCAACACTTACATAGAACATGATTGATTTAGATAGATGAAATGTTTTAAATGGTACACACAAAGTTAAAAATCAGATTCCTGCTTATACTAATACATTTCAGTCTATATAATGTCATACAGTATTTCTAGTGTTAATACAACAAAATATTTTGTATGCTTTGTCTAAAACTATGAAACAATGCATTTCGCTTATTAAATAATGACAGCATAATGTCATCACAAAATCAAGCATTTGGTACTTGAGTACTTATTTATTCCATTAATATGAATACATATACATTCCAACATGGTAACTTTTTTGCCTGATTGAAATATGTTTGTTAGCAAAATACAGTACATGAAGCATGAGGTGGAATTTCTTTTTCTTAATATATTTATATCTATATACAGTTCAGATTATGTACAATTCGTATGATAATAGACCATCCTCCATTCCGCAGTTGTGGGCTTATACTGATGCTTTTAAAGTAAAAGTACTTTCCGAGGACAAAACAGACGATTCAGAACAAAACAACTATTCTAGCTGCACAGCACAAAATGGAGTCGTGGTAATGACTCGGTAGCTACAATCCCTTTCTTTGTACATCCGCAAGGGTCTCTCACTCTTTAGACAACTTTCAATAAATGCCATGACAGAGAATTCAATCCCAAAATCCACAGAAGCATCTTGGCATAAGCAGCCAATTTATCATACTGTTCTTGCTGATGTATTCAAGTAATATGATAATGGGACTATAGTGTTTGAATCAAGAGTTCCTTTAAGGGTCTGTAGTGTTTCACCGCAATATATCGGCAAGTTTCTTACTGATGTTATAACTATTTACAGGGACTGTTAGTATGATATTGCAGGCATGGAAGAGATTATACTTGGCAATTGCAAGGTTGCTGACCCTTAATGTGATGGCGAATTCACTCGGTAGCAAGTAATAAAGCTACATTGTCAGGTACGTAACCACATCCAATAAATAAATAAATACATTCTATCAATGATACAGTTTACAGTACATACATTCCCTGAAATACATATATACACATGCTTGCTTGGACCACATGTATCTATACGTGAATGATATCACATTGTATAGATGGCTGTGGGTTGAAATGATTAAGATTAAACCCTTTGACCAATGATTAAAAAAACAAACAAACAAAAAAAGATAGAAAATGTAAGGTTAGAGTATCTGGAGTACCAACAAAACTTGAAACATACTGTTTGACAGAATACAATGAGTTACTAAGTGCAGCCCCATTGTTTTCACATTTCAAACAATCTCACTGATAGCGGCAAATAGAAAGTGTTTAAAATCCGACATGTGCAACAACAAAAAAACATGAAAAAGATTATTTAAATGTAACAAAAAAATATATGGCACAAACTATATAAAGTGTAAAATAAATAAATAAAAATAATTGCGATGAAAAGCAATGGGCAAGTTTTTAGGAAAAAGTTACACAGCGTCACTGGAAAGTTCAGCATGTTAATATTTCATGTTTTCCTAAAATGTCAAAAACATGATGCTTTCAAGTAGTCACAACCAACCGGCAAATACCTGGTCGTTTATCACTTTACTTATCAAAACATCACTTGTAAAAAGGCTACAGTTCACCAGGCTTCATCATGTGATGTTAAAAGCTACTTTTGAAACCGGTTGTCAAATTACTGACAACTCACGCCATCGATTACAAGATTTTCACTTTATTTGCTCGTTTTGGTTGTGGTTTTGCTCTCAGGACTTCCTGCTCTGACTCTGGTGCAGAACCCTGACCCGTGATTTACTCTTAAGTCACTGATTCGAGGAGGCGGGGAGGCTGAGCAACTACTTGGCGACTGGCTGTGACCCCCCTCGAAACGGGAAGGGGAGGAGCTTAGCGAGCGCTGCAGAGAGGAGGCGGTGGTGCGCTGGTAACGAGAGGAGCTGACGCCCATCCCACCTCGCTCATGCATGAGCTGAGAGAGGTTGTCCAAGAGGTCCGTGTCACCGGTGCTGCTAGCGCGAATGCGGTAGCGTCTGCGTCTGAAAGGACAATAACATTCAATATCACATTTCAGACTGATTCAAATTAATATTTGAGTCATTTGTTCATGAATCAAACTGGACCATCACTTGGACTACATTGGTCACGCTGTATGTTTTTGATTATCTAAAAAGAACCAGCACATAATAGTTTTCATGGACTACACTGGTATCATTGCATGTGTGGTTTTTGCGTGCAACCAATGAGGACAATTCAATACAGTGAAACAAGGGAGCTACTAACTTGCTACATTATAAAAAAAATACTAATTTTGAAATTCTTGCTTCTCTCACCTGTTCTCGCCACCTGTGCGAAGGGGTGGTTTGCCTGGTGGCGGCCGAGGAATAAATCGAGCAGACAGCTGATCCGGTCCTAGTGTGGGGCTTATGGGTCTTGGTATTTTACTCTTGCCTGACAGAGGTCCAGAAGAGGAAGACAGAGAGAGCGGCTCCTCCAACTGCCAGTCTGACCCTCGAGAACCGGTAGGAAAGGTGAACTTGTCACGCAGCAACGCTGAGGGGAAGTGCTCACATGACAGCGACAGAGATGGGGAAAGCGGAGCTGGAAAACCCCTGCGAGTCGGAGAGTCCGGGTCACGGACCGGGATGCGACTGGTTCGGGGGGAGAGTTCACGAGGTGATGCCGGGGCCGCATCAACACTGTGTCCAGTTGTTTCACCCTGGTTAGGGGTTGAAGGAGTCCCACCGTCAGGACAGCCCGAGTCACTCTCCACATCCTTGTCAGAGGCCTTGACAGAGATAATGTTTTCATCTGGCTTCTTAGGGCTTTTAGAGGGTGAAATAGCTGACACGTGGTCGTGCTCTTTTTCCGCAGGGCCTGATGGATTGTCAGGCTGAGAGTTGTCTCCTGTCTTCTGCTGAGGCTGAATGGGCTGTAGCACTGCACTGGATGACTGTGAAAAGAATAGCATTAAGAGACAAGACATTATTTATGGAGCCCTGCAGAGATAATACTCTTACAAATGTGTTTTTTTTCTTAATGTACCATCCTTTGCTTGGCCAAAATATGAGCTCTGGTGAGATTTTCTGAGCTTGCTTCACTTTTGATCTGATGTTTTTGATATACAGTAATGTGTAAATCCAAGTTGCTGGCCAAAATCCGAGACGATGTTGCAGTGAAACTACTGCAATGCACCCATAAACAATCACTACATACTGCTACAGTTTCCCTTACACAATGAAACATTATGGAAATTAATTGTCATTTCCTGTCTTTAATATTTAACATTACAGGTACACTATTGTTCAAAGGTTTAGGATTTTTTACAGTAAATACATTTATAATATTCCAAAAGATTTCTATTTTAAATCAATGCTGTTCTATAAAACTTTCTATTCATCAAAGAATAAAAATATTAAGCAGCACAGATGATTTTTACAATGATAATAATTTCGTTAGCAAACATGTAACTATAATTGTTGAGTTCTTTCCATTGATCAATTTCTTTCTTTCACATTTAAAAATTTCATGAGGTTAACTTATACCTTACTTGTGGTCAGTCTGCACAAATACCAATCAACATGCTTGTTTGCTTTGCGGTCCCTTTAAATAAAGTTTACAGGACTAAGCATTCGATCTACGTCAGACCGTCCACGAATCTTTCTACAGCGTTGTTGGCCCAGGGCGGCCAGAGCGAATTTTGACGCTCTAGCCGCCGGCGGTGTGAACGCACAGTAAGAGACTTCTTTCATCATCATAATCCTAGCATTATTCCAACTCATTTGCAGGGTCCACATCACACACACATTTGGCATATCCAATGCACCTAACCTGCATGTCTTTGGGGGAAACCGGAACACCCTCTGACACAGGGAAAACATGCAAACTCCACAGAGAGGACTCCTGGCTCGAACCAGGTACCTTCTTGCTGTGCCTACCCACTGAGCCACCGTACCGCCCCCATAAGAGACTTCTTTCAAAAACATTACAAATCTTACCGACCCCAAACTTTTTAACAGTTGTATAATTGTGACTTGATATCTCACAATGTGGACTTTTGTTTAGGAATGCAAATTCTTCTACTCAGAATGTAGCATGAGATATTTACCTGCTCAAGATGTGACCTGCTGAGGTGGACCATTGACGCAGGCTGTATTGTGGGAAGTCTTCTTAATCCAGACAGGCCTATTACACCAGACAAACCCGGAAGTCTGGCGAATGGTGGTCCAGTGTGGCAGACACCGGTGTGGAATTCTGCTGAGGCAAGGCTGCTAGCACGCTGAGGCAAGGGGTCGGACCAGGTGCGAGGGAGGGCGAGGGGGCTGGAGGAGCGTGGCGAGAGTCCTGAGCGTTCCTCCTCATCTGGTTTAGAGCCAGCTGAACCACTAGCGCCTTCAAGCTCAACTAGGACCCACTCCTGTGAGTCACCCTCTTGAGGGACGGGGCTGAGGTTGACGGCAACGTAACCGCTACTGGCTGCCCCCTCCTCGTCCTCCAAAGAGCCCTGCTCGACCCGACAGACAGACCTGTCTTGGGACATTCCTGGCCGCTGCTTGCCTAAACTAATGAGATGAAGAAGGAGAAGTGGTTATGGTGTCTCTAGGGACCAAATTCACATTTATAAGAAAATACATTAAGACTTTGTTTACTGACTAAGCCTCAAGGAAGCGTTCAATGGTGGGTTTGGGTTCGGGAGTCAGTCTCTTGTCTAGCCCCATGCTCTGACTATGGCGCATCCTTCTCAGCAGAGGAGCCACGCGGTCGATGAGCAAGGTCTCTGAGCGCACACGTCTGGGAGAGCCCTGGATGGAGCCACTGTTGGGGCTCTGGTTGCCCTCTTTGCTTCGCTCCTCCTCACTAGCCACCTGAATCAGAAACACAAGCTCATGACTACCTCCGACTTCAATACATACTATTTGGACCGGCGAAAAAGGTGATGAGGAGGGTATAAGTAACATTAGGCCTTCTCTTTAAATTCTTCTAATGAATATGGAAACATCCAGTAGTTACCACAATCATAAGATGCGGAAAATGGAAAAGAAAATGGCACTGAGACAGTCAGTTCCCTTCAGATATACATTCATATAAATTTAACCAAAAGGCGACAAGTTTACAGGTATGTAAGTAACAGAGTGATTAGCAGTCATCCCATCTGAATAGTACCTTTCTGATTAGCGGCTGAACGTGGTTGAGGTTTCGGTCGCGACTACGCTCCATATCCTCCCAGACATCCGCACCCTGCGCAGGCTGTGTTGGGATGGGGGTGCAATTATCAGCCTCGCTGAGGCGCTCACCCTGAAGGACGTCCTCTGTGTTCTCGCGCTGCAGATCACCCGGGATCACAGAGGCATTGGCCATGCTAGGAGGAAAAATTCATTTGACAATGTAGACCTCAAACAGTTTATATATAGACTCAATACACCATTGAATTATTTGATGCAGGATATCTACCCCAAATATGCAGGTGTGAGGCGGGTCAACTGCTGGGCTGTGGTTGTCAGGGTTCCAACATTAAGCGTGTCCTCTGAATCCGTTCTCTCCCAGTCATACGGGTCATTTTCCACCACATTGTAGCTTTTCATACTGTTGTCAAAGACTGACATCAGGAGCTACAACACAACGAGTATGTTAGTGAATGGCTACGCTTACAAAAATCTCTGCTAAAGAATGGCTCTGGACCTGATAATCCGGTTTAGTGTAGTAGTCCAGATTGGAGATATGGTCGAGGAAAATGTTAAACTCATCTGGGAGGTGCTTGAGCATGAGGCGATGGTTGTACGTCTCCTTCATATTTCCGACCTGTTCCTATATTGATAGCAGGATTAAGAATACCAGCAGATCTTTTATCAATGGAAAATTACAATTTGAGCAGAACTTACTTTGTCTTTGATTTTCCTCCAGGGTAGCTGACCCACCATGAACTCCACAAGCATATAAAATAATGACCAGAGGTCATCATGTCGACTCATTTCCTTTGAAAATGAAGGATGTGCATTTTAGTGAAATATGAACAAGTAATATGACCTGCTGTATCAAGGACACCTGATCGGCATCTGCCATTGGCTTGAGAATGTGTGCAAAAAGAGAGGAGTTACCTTATTCTTGTGAGCATTAATTGAAGCATAACGGACGGTCCCTCTGAATCCTGCCACTGGTCGTGGCTTTGGACAATAAAGAGAATGTGCAGTCATAAGAAAATATATAGAAACACATTACAGGTAAAGTTCAGTCAAAGATAAAAATTCTGTCAAAATGATGACATTGAAATTTAAGTCAATGTACACTTAAAAAACTTCACATCCCCCTCTACCTCTTTTTGGTTCATTTATGAGAGTTTGACTAGTATGATTCTGATTCATAAAAGGATTATTTTTAGACCAGTTTTGTGAACCAGATCAACTGATTCAATGAAAATAAAAAATCATACTCGAAAGACTCCCAAATCATATATCCCAACTTCTCTCCTGAGCTCTGAATTCTGACTTAAATTTGGGTTATTTCTCATCCAAATCTTTCTTATGACTTCAGAAGTCTGTAATATAAGTATTAGTTATACAGGTTTGGAACAACATGAATGTGAAAAAATGATAACTGAATTTTCATTTTGGGGTGAACTATCCCTTTAAGCAACACTAATATATGACAATAGCATCTTTAAAAAGACAGAGTGATGTTTCATAAACATAGCTAAGCTTTAAAATATATCTGTGATTACTCACTGGACGGACTTCTTGACATGAGTTTGTGAACTGGCGTGCCAACCCAAAATCAAGCATATAACAGGTTCGGCACGTACTGGAAAGTCGGCCCATTGCAAAGTTGGACTATTTGAAAAAGAAAAGGTTTGATGATTAGTTTATATAATCTAAAAGACATGCCCTGTGAAAAAATAAATTATAGTCAATATTAAAAGTGCTTTTATGCCCAGGACTATCTGTGAGAGTGCAGACTTACGGGTTTGATGTCTCTATGCAGAAAGCCAACAGAGTGGATGCTCTCGATGGCTTCCAAGATTTGTCGGCCCAGCCTGAGTGTGGTGGAGACACTGAATGTGCCATGGCTCATGTTGCGTCTAAGGTCTGCCAAGTTCCTTCCCTGCAGTAAAATGGACAAACATCACTTCAGGTGACTGAAGTCAGGGTTGTTGAGTTACTATGACTTGTGTGAGATAACGTCCATCAATTCAGACAAAAGAATAAATCATCTGACGCCCTACCTGAAGCTCCATAACCACATAGTTGAAGCGGTCATTGCGTCCACAGCCAACAAAACGACAAACATGGTCTTTACCTACAAAATGGTTCAAAATAAAGAAATAGAGAATGTTATACAAATCCATTTGTTTGTTTTGTAAATGTAATAC
Source organism: Tiaroga cobitis (assembly GCA_030578255.1). NCBI lineage: Eukaryota > Metazoa > Chordata > Actinopteri > Cypriniformes > Leuciscidae > Tiaroga > Tiaroga cobitis. Next base: position 20,250,096 of record CM060610.1, read on the forward strand.
TGTTTTTGCCCATAATAGAGTAGCACTGTAGCACACAGAGCTTCTTCATTTAGCGTCTTCATGTTTGTTTAATATAGGCCTTAAACGTCTGTCTTCATCTTTACCCTGAAGTCTTTTCAAAACTGCTACTTCCATCTTCAGGACCTGTTTGGGTTGCTGGGCAGACTCCACTTTCAGAGCCACATTGATCTGGTTCACCTGGTCCAGGACTTCATAGATCTCGCCAAAACCACCCCCACCAATCTTCTTCAACTAAACAGGAAAGGAAAACTTGGAATGAATGACAGAGAAATACACTATTGTTCAAAAATGTGTGGTTGGTAAGATTTTTAATTGTTTTTGGAAACCTCTTATGCTCATTGCTCACCAAGACAGCACTTATTTGATAAAACATATAGTAACATTCTGAAATATTATCATTTAATAATAAGGTTTTCTATTTTTTAATACATTTACAAATGTAATTTATTCCTGTGATGGCAAAGCTGTATTTTCAGCATCATTACTCCAGTCTTCAGTGTCACATGATCCTTCAGCATTCATTCTAATGATGATTTGCTGCTCAAGAAACATTTCTTATTATCAATGTTGAAAACAGTTGTACTGCTTAATATTTGTGTGAAAAATGTGATATATTTAGTTTTTCAGAATTATTTTATGCATAGAACGTTCAAAAGAACAGCATTTATTTGAAATAAAAACTTTTGATACTGTCACTTTTGATCAATTTAATGCATCCTTGCTGAATAAAAAATATATTTTTTCCAAAAAAGGGAAAAGAGGTACCCCAAACTTAGGCAGTGTACCGTATAAATCTTTTTTCATTCTATAATTGAGTAGACATCTTTCAAACTTGTGTTGGAGAACAGAAGTTACATGACAGTTCTGTTCAGGCATGAAATAAAATGTCCTAGCAAAACAACAATTTTGTCATGAAATAAAATGCTGTGTCTCGTGACTAGGCCTGTTTGTCAGCATGTTGTACAGTTTTTCGTGCTGATGTCAGCACTGCTCAACACACCTGCAGTGTATCGTTTGACTGGGCTCAAAAGGAAAAAAATCCCCTTGTCTGTGCAGAAGTTTACATAAAGGAATCTGACAGCTATCAGAACATCTCTACGGAACTAACAGTGAGTATCTGAATAGTCCTGAAGCCTTGTCCTCCTAAATACAGCTCCTTCAAAAGAACTCACCACTCTCCACCGCTCCCGGACCATGCTCCCGACAGCCAAGATATCAGTCTGCTCCACTGTTCCACTCATCCTGATGCTCAAGAGTGGACTGAGCACACTCAGAGAAGCTTTACACCTCACATCAGTGAGCTCGGGTCCTCACTGAAAATCACAGTAAGATCAGAAAAACATCAAGACTTCGTTTAGTTGGAACTACAGGGTTAAGGCAGAAATTAAAGTCTCCAGAGAAGTTTACAGACATAAGAGAGATGCATTTGCCTACAATGGCTGTAGACGTGACAAAAATCATAAAAAATGCATTTTATTGGTTGCATCCATTGGGCAGGCCTTTTGTAAAGGCACGATAAACTACATGAATCTGACCTGTCCTAAGGTTGTCTTTTAAACAGAAGACAAGATCTGTAAAAGAAGCTGCCCTGGTTCTTTGACTGCCACTGCTAGGGTGCAGAGCAAAACTGATGGAGCTAAATACAGTGCAATCCTTGAGGAACAGGCTTACTGTAGGCCTGAAACAAGAATAAAATCGGCAAGACACTAAGAGCCTAAATGCATATTGAGAAACATTCTTCAACTTATTTACCATCCTAAGACTTGTAGATAATGTGCATTATCTTGAATAATAATATATGTAGGCTATTATTTTTTGTATATTATGCATGTATACTATGCATAGTTTTATACTGTCAATAATTGCCTGCAGTGTTGGTGAATTAATATAGGCCTTAAAATCACCCACTACTTTCAATAATTGTTCCACTAGTCATATGGTGTAGTGACAATAAAGTGATTTGATTTGTCACAGGCCATATGCAAAAAATATGCAAATTGTCAAGCCCCCCCCCCCCCCCCCCCCCCCCCCAATCTGGGACACACAAAACTGCTTAAATATATAAACTATAAAATTAACAATTTTGCTATGTTTATACATATTGTTCTGTAAGGCATTGGCAAGTGTGTTTTTTTGTTTATTATCATATCATAAGTAAGACTAAATTGATGTGTAGCCTACGTTTTAAAATGTAATATACAAATTTGAAGAAAAAAAACAACAACAAAAATGTTCACTGTAGTTTAAAATATAACATTATAATTGACACAATTCTATTAAAAGGCTTTTACTCAGGATTTAGTCATTAAATCTGTACTTAACTATCAATACTATAATGTTTCCCCCACCAGTCAGAACTGATGGATGAGTTTGCATGCAGTAAGTTACTGTTTTAATAAGAATCATCTTAAGGGTGGCTGCAGCTGGCCTGATACGTGTATTTATTAGCTGGATGTGTTAATAAATTGTGAGCATTTTAGCTTATGCTAACATCCACAAGCTACGTTGAAAACTGCCGCGGTCTTGTAGATGTTGGTTGAGTCTTTCTCTGTCCTTACCGCATCCAGTGATAATAGAAGGAGACGTAGGGCAAGGCTAGCTAAAGCTAAAGCATCAGCCAGAGCCAAATCACTGTACAAAACAGCGCAATGAAACGGTACCGCGCTAGCTAATTAGCCAAAATGTACATCTGCGCCTCAACATACAGCTATTACTATTATTGAACATACGGTTGCCAGGTTATACATTGGCAACACAATGTTGTGACAGCTGTAATCCCGCTAATACTGCGGACTAGCTCGCTAAGCACGCGCTCATTCAGGTAACGTTAACTGTTAACGTTACCCGGTGTGTACATTACCGCTGTCTGCAGCATCGGACCAAGATGTTTCCCAAGACCTCAGAACATCTTCTTTTGTTCTATAGACCATGATGATATGAAATGTTGGACATAATAATCCCATAACGTTTAAAAACACAAAATAACGACTGAAGTTCACGTTATCTGCTTCGCTTCTCTCAGCAGTGCCCGCTCGATGACTGAGCGAGCGTACCTATATGTGACGTCACATCTGGTCGATTGGGTTTGATCCCAAACATCGTTTAGAACAATAACACATAAAAACAAACACACACACACACACACATATATATACATATATATATATATATATATAGTTACACGAGTTAACATGAACTAACAGTTAAAAATACTTATGCATTTATTAATTTTAATTAATGTTAATTTTAACATTTACTACTACATTATTTAAATCATAAGTTGCATGTTAGTATTATTTAATGAACCTGAGCTAACACTTAGTATTATTTAATGAACCTGAGCTAACACAAACTAACAATGAACAGTTGTATTTCATATTATCTAACATTAACAAAGGTTAATAAATACTGTAACAACTGTATGGCTCATAGTAAGTTAATGTATTAACTAATGAAACTTTATTTTAAAGTGTTACCGTTTCTGCAATCATTTGTATTGATAGGCATTGTTTTAAACTTTGCATTGGGATATTGTGCTCACACACTAAAAATATGTTGTGCAATAGTGTACTAGTTTATATGTAAGCAAAAAATGTCCATTAAAAATGACAAAATTGTCACAATCTTGGTTTCATACAGCATTTTCATTGTAGCAATAACCCATTTAGTAGATCAATATTAGTTTTGAATGTTCCCAGAAACTGGCAATAAGTTTGTTACACATGCAGTAGATGTAATTGATCTAATGTCATTTACAAGTCACTGAGTGAAACAGTTCTGTCCTCTTCATGTTAATTTCACGTACCACAAACAGATGCATCCACAACGTAAAAAATGTTTCTTACAAGAATGTGAGAGGGAATTTATACATTCATGCAGAGGGAACTGCAGTCAATCAAATGGAACACAGAAGATATCAATGCTTTATACATTTAGTAAAAACGACACTGTTTTTGAGATTATGGTTCCTTGCACCTCACTATGAAAAAAAACTTGCTGAGAGCTACTTTTCTTTTTTTTTACCAAGAAACTACCATGGACTAAAAGAAGATTTTCTTGTCAGTACATAATACCCGTTTCACAGATAATCAATAACATTCCTCAAATAAAATGATTAGAGAAATAATGTGCTCCCAACAACAGCACATCATGTAACAAAAAAACAAAAACAAAAAATAAAAATAAAATCACAATAATTTGTTTTGAAACCTATAAAACAGAATTAAAAACATTAAAATATTACCAGTATTCTAAGTTTTTTTTGGCATTGAAATCATGTAAAAATTATTTGTTTCCATCCCTTTCATAAAGTGATAGTCTGCATACAAAACCATTTTAAAAATCTAAGCATTACTATCCCTTTTTTATTTATTTTTTTTAGTTGAGAAATGCCCACAAACAGTGGAATTAAGCAATAAGCAGTGTTGGTTCCCAAATATTGATTCAGACTTCTAAAACACTAAAATGTGATTCTCTCTTAAAATGGAAACAACTGTTAAAACTAAGAAAATTCTTTGTGGACAGCATTTTGTTCAGCGTCCAAAATTAGCTCTCCTGGGTGGCTTTTCCTCCACCAAGCAGTCTCTCTCTTTCATGAGTTTCTCCCTCCTCTGCTCTCTGCTCTCTAGGGCAGCAGGGCAGTTTGTCCATCAAGGGTTTGTGGAGTCCATTGTACAGCGCTGTACCCACGAGTAGGATGATGAAGCCCAGAATCTGTAGGCCCTGAAATTTCTCCCAACCCAGCGCCAGACTCACCGCCCAGATGACTAGAGTACGCAGACTGTCCAGAACCATGCGAGTGGTGGCACTTATCTCTTTGGTGACGCTGATGCCAGCGAAGTTAAAGAATGCGATGCTCACAGTGTTCCCCAGCAGTGCCAGGATAATGAGAGGTTTATGGCCAATCTGACAGAAGGCGTCCAGGGCGTCTTCAAGGACCTGCCGTGGGTTATCTGCAAAACTGCCCACATGGATGTAGAACATCGGGATGAGGAGGAGAGAGAGGATGACAAATCCAAAAAAACCTGAGAGACACACAGAGAGAAGACAACTAAGACACTTGGAAAGAGGTAAGTCTTGCTTAACTGACAACTTTTTTTTTAATAAACATTAAAATTGCATCTGTTTGTCAGTAGATGTTCATTAGTAACAAAAACATATTTGATTGCATTTTTCCTGATTTCAAAGGAAAGAGGAGGACTGAAAAGTCAAATAACCTCAGATATTACTCATCTGTAAGGGTGCTGACAGATAAGTTAATCACAGACTTTTAGGGGGGCTTTAAGATGAAAGACAGAGGTCTCAAGCTCTCCTAAATAGGGTCCAGCAACACATATGGTAATGAAAACATTTGGTTGTATGATCAACATAGCTTTTTTTATCTTTACTGCCTTTTATTGCTGATGTAATCATTCTTAACCGTTAGCTTTTTCCAGCAAGGACAAGTTGATTTAATCAAATGACCGTAAAAACTTTTACATTGTTACAAAAAAATTGTTTTTAAAAAATGCTGTTATTTTAACATTCTACTCATCAAAAAAATCCTACTATAACTATTTTCAACATGGATAATAAATGTTTCTTGAGCACTACATTAGCATATTAGTATGATTTCTGAAGGATCATGTGAGGCTGAAGACACATGATCATAACTGATAGAAAACTGTTATTTTCAAATTGTAATAAAATGTCACAATATAACTGTATTTTTTATTTCTTTCTATAATTTTTTTTTTTTAAATCTTCCTGAACCCAAACCTTTGAACTGTATTGGATGAAGTGAGACTATAATCATTATGACAACATTAGTATTAAGTAGCATCAAAATACTTTGCTCAAACTAGTCATTAGCTATATATGGGAATTGATTAAAAATGAATAAATCTTTACCTTCAGTCCCAACAGCCTTCAGTGGATGCACATTGTGCTTGTAAACAAACTTCTCCTCCAAGACCATCTGGACTGAAACAATAATCTGTGCCATGATGATCAAAAGGTCCCCTATAAAACAAAACCAATGGATAATCAGTGATACAATCCAATCAGCTAAAGATGCAAGATACAATCAGGTAAAAGGAAAATATCCTGATAAACAGCTCATGAGAGGATTTTCCGACTTGTAGACAAAGACAAAGTACATCATTCTGTATGATTAAAAGCATTTGGCAGCACTAGAATTACCTGTTATAACCTCACTGAGCTTATGGGAGTCATTCCCATGGCCGTTTAGAAAGTCAGAAAGTCCAACCACCACCAGACCAAGGATGGTGACTAGGATCCCAATCCACTGGCTGGGCTGCAGACGGCGTCCTAAGAACGCTACAGACAGCAGTCCGGTGAAGATGATCACAGCTCCTCGCAGCATCTGGAAACTGGAGGCGCTGGTCATGTTCAGTGCTAGAGATATAAAGAAAGAGGAAGGAAATCTTCTTAAAACTGAATGCATGTTTTTAAATAATATAAATATAAACTTACTTATATAGTTTTAAAGTAGATCTCTGCACACTGTCCAACTCAAATTGAAGTAAAAAGACTATTGACACTCACCAATATACATGATGGACGTTCCCAACATGTCACAAAGGGCAGGGGGGAGGAAAAGCAGGGGGTTGAAACTCTGGCCTGGTTCCATAGTGGGCTCGGGTTTGCGCCGATCATAACAAAGGAGAATGTGGAACACCACCAGGCAGGACAGCTCTCCCAAAAACATTCCCACAGCCTGGAAGGGTGAGAGGAGGAGAGGTGCGATGAAGGAAGTAGCCATGTATTATTAGGGTGCATGCAGGAAAAGAGACAGAGAAGGGGAAAAGTTCTATGAAGAAAAGGAAATAGAGTCGAAACCAGTTCTCACTCGGTTAAAACATAAGATAATACTTCAGTTCTCTGCTGATCTACTGAAAAAATGTACTCTAAGGGGAAGTTTGATGTGAATAGCGTGTCGTGTATCTTGGTGAGGGTAATTGAATTTCATTACCTGTACAAAAGGGTGGGAGAAGGTATGATCTTGGGTACCATAACATCCAGGTGCAGAGAACATATCAGCCCATCTAGAAGATTAACAGATTCATCTCATTAAAGGTGATGAGTGTCATTTTTCCATATTAAAATTCCTTAACTTAATATGCAGTATAAATATAAATAAGGCACTTATGGCAAACATTAGCTCAACAATGGCTAAGATTTTGGATCTGTTTGTCCAAACAATGGTGGAAATGCAACTTGTTTAGGAAACCTGTTATATTTTTTAATAATAATAATAAACATTTTTCATACATGAAATTCAGCTCAAAATGCTTCACAAGCATAAAAACAAATATCTGCAATACAATTTCACACAATATAAAATTAAAAATACTCAAAAGCAACTATAAAAGGTTCACAAGGTAAAATAAAGACATAAACCAAACTTTCACAATTTCACACAATATCAATATACCAATAAGCAACTTTAAAAATATGTCTTAACCTGCCTTTTAAAAATATGAATGCTAGAAGCCTCTTTCACTTAATTTGGTATAATGTTATAATTTATAATTATGATTATTAGTAATAATGAGCATTTCCATACCACACATCTATCTTTCACCTGCCGGTCACTGTAAGTTTCATAAGTAACTATGCACATGGTACACGGTCACTTTTACGACCATGAAATGACAATTCATGACCTCACGACAAAGAAAAGACTAGTCTTAGCAAAACTATTTTAGAAACTGTAAAACCCAGATGCATCAACACCATCAGTGTCAGTTTTTCAGCAGAAATGGAGCGAAACTGTGGTATCAAATATCATCTGCCTAGAAACAGCAAGCATCTGTTTTAGACACAAAGCTGTATCAAGTTACTTAACAGTATTTGTGGCAGCCAGCTTCGTTCTTGACGAGATGGACAACTTAAATCCGACTGTAAGTTATTTAATGCTGCGGTTGCACTATTGACTAATAGTCACAAGTGTTTTGGTGGCAGAATTGCTGATTTTGCAGCATCAACATGTCACGAAACAGCGGATCATTACTGCACGCGAGTCATGTAATCATCTTGTTCCAAAAAGTGCAATTTTCAACTTTATAGGTGAATGTTGAATTCATACAATGTTACTAAAAAGTTCAAGCAGAATGGTTCATCTTTCTTTAATCTTGTTTGTGTTAACATTCATTTAAAATTAATTTAGACAATACAATTACATGTATTCACAAACAAGAAGGACACGATGTAACGTACAGTTTTCTGAAAGACAATGAGAAAACATCCTTGTCTGCTCTATTAATAGAGTAAAAAATGTGGGGCAACCAATAAAAGTAAGCAGAAATAACATGTAAACAATCACCATCTAGCGCGTGCGTGCTACTTACTTTGCGGATAGTGTGTTAATAGAACCTGTGGTGAGCATCAGACCGGCGAGAAAGAGCTGATATTTTGTCCAAGCCATGGTGAGTGTGGGAGTGAGTGACCGTGAACATCAGACACTCGAGACACACTGTCTTGAGATTTGTCTCTCTTGCTGGTGATGACAAGCTATTCGAACAGGTCGTTCCACTGTATGCAAAATACAAATCACATGACGGCGATCATGTGACACACCAGCTGACGCTTTATTTCCGCAGACGAGTGCGCAGGTCTTGCCACATTTTATAGCTATTATAGCTAAATTAGCTAAATTCAGTATTCATAAATATAAGTCTATGTTTTTAAAGTCAGAGTCAGAGGTTCATACATAAAAACAATTATTATGTTAAAATAAGAAAGCTATAGCCTAAAATGTGTTTCTATTTGTAAAGATTTCCATATTTTTGTTGCAATTTTTGTAGTTTTATTAATTTATTTTTATTTTATGTTTATTGAATGTACTTTCAGGAGCATGCCTTCAAACCTTTAAGGCTACAAAGATGCCAGAGATAGAGGGAGAAGTGGCAGAGTTTTTAAAGCATGCCCCAAACAAACGTGGAGGACCAAAAAGACTCAGGGTAGGTACTGGTACTTATCTACATGCAATATGTCTAAGAAGTAGGCTAATTACAAGGACAGTAAAACCTGATTTTTTAAAACCTAGAATATACAATGTGCAAACAGCGCATAAACTTGCATGTGTGACAGAAAAATATTTGTCTGATTAAATTGCCTTATATATAGGCCTAAGGGTTTTCAAGATGTAATATTTATTTAAGATTGAGGCTATTTACATGTTAGCAATTACAAAGCAATTAGATAGAAACACTTGTTGTGTCTTGTGTCTTATGTATTATGTGTTCCTTTTTTTAAGACTGATGAGCCCACAGCTGAAGATGATGATGAGGTAATATTCTTCATGTAATTTTTTTCTATATTCTGTTAGGCCAGGGATCGGGAACATATTGGGTGTGAGCCATACTTGTTTCACCCATTACTAAAATAAAGCAAACAATCTCACAATTTAAATTTTTATATAATTTAAGTAATTAGTCAAACAAGATATACAGCTTGTATGGCTCTACCAGTGTAGGGAATGATAATAATCAATAATTGATAATACTCATGACATGCTTTTTCATTCTTCTTTTACAGACCCAAATTGGACAGGTACACTTTCATGTTACTTCACAAATTAATTGTTTCATTGAGGTGACGAACTGATACAAACTTGTATTTTTTAAATAGACCTCTCTGAGTAAACACAGACAATTGTTTTTTTATTCCAATGATTTGAATTTCAGTCTCTTCCACTCTGACAGTGAAGACCTTGGAATTTAAAGTGTTTCTTTGTCATTTTGTTTTTATTAAATATTACTAATTTGTATATAATTCTTTAAAAATGTCCATGTGTTTTATCAAATGATTTATCAAAATTGTTGTTTTGTTTCTTATAAAAATAATAATAATAATATATATATACTAGAATGTATCATTATTTATTCTAAAATGAGTAATATATTACAGAAATGCAATCTTTAATTAAAATCATTAATCATATCAATCATATTGTGTTATTAATCAATAAATTCTAAAGAATTTGCTTACCTTTTATGTTTTGTGTCCAGTGATTTCTCAATGTTTTTAACGGGTCCTAGAAAGAATTGTTAAAGATGAGTTTATAACCCACTGGATCGTTTACTCTTCACACTGGAATCTTGGAAGACGGACGTTAAAAAATATTTAAACCACGTTGTGAAAATACGTATTTATAACGTTTAAAAAACCCGACATCTGTCGTATTAAAGACGTCGGATAAAAACGTTGTGTCAACTTTTTCACGATGTGAAAAAAAACGTTTAAAAAACGCAGTATTAGATTAGTAGCTTTTGAACTAGAAAACCTTATTTAACTCAAGAGGCGATGTTATTTGATGAATTCTTATAAAAAAAGTTTATTTGTTTCTCAAATGATGGGGATTTTGGGGACTCGATTCCTTTGAAACCGTTGATCAAAAATATTATTTCAGATTCGTTAGTTCAGATTCGTGGACGCCAGTAGAGGGCGACAAGTGTTTGTTGTAAGAGTAAGAGTCATTGAATCTTCCACTCCAATTCGTAAAAAAGTTTTTATTTTTTTGTTAGTTTTGTTCAGGCTGTCAGCAGATTTTTGTTACTCTAATTCGCTCGGAGTCAGTCTACTAGACAGTGACGGAAGTTGTATTCTTCCAGGAGGCCAGCCTATTTTTTTTACAGTCTATGTATCTAGCTCACCACCTCAGTCCACAGTCACACTTCACTGGAGACTTCAGTGAAAGAAAAGTCAGTGCATGGACGTGAACCAAAATGATTAATTCATTTAAAGAATTTTCAAAAACACTGATCCGTTGATTGAGTAAACACTAGTTTTATTCAACATAAATATGGCAACATGCTATTTTTGTACTATTAGTACATTTTATGCTCTAGTACTTTTTGCTAAAAAAAAAATTAGTTACTGTTCAATAGAAACTGTACCTGTTTATTATTAGATGGTTCTTATGTATTAGTACTTATTCCAATAGTGATAGTATTTAATTATAATTTACTAGTTATAAACAGACCTAGAATTAAAAAAAAATTAGAACTAGTATTTAGAACTTGCCTTCTCGTTGCTTTGGGTTTGTTACATCCTTACATTTTTGTGGTAAGGAGCATAATGACAAAGTTACAATTACAGGCTGTTTAAAATTATATACAGCACTGCGATTTTTTCTTTTCCTTTTCTTTTCAACATAAATGCCGACACTTTCAACACAACCTGTTGTATGTCTCGAAGTCAGTAAAACTTAAAGAGATATGGAAATATAAATGTTGATCTCAGTGATAAAATATGACATTCCATTCCAGCAGTGTGCGAGAAGTTCCTTCCGTCCAATCACAGTGTGCGCTTTTGCGCCTTGTGTCGCCTCGACTTTAATCCGAAACACGCTGATTGGTTGCGTGGGTGCGAACTGTTTTGTTGATAAATAATTTTGATGGATTGATTATTGTAAGAGGATCCGACCCCGAACTCTACGCATCCTGCTAACAGTAGGCTATTTCTAAAATTGAGCTTATACGGCAGAATGTAAACAGGAAAACAGGTTTGGTGACTACCGAGGTGTTCAAACGTGTTCGGATACAAAAAGTTGTTAGATTTGGCAGCCTACTAGTTAGAAAGGCCTCTCGATGCATTATGACACGGTATTTTAGCGTATCATCAAATGTGCGCACTTACGTCTAGGCGTTTACGACAGACTTCATTGTAGTATGTGTTTATGGCCATGCCGCACGCTGTTGACTTTGCCCAGGGCTTGAACTGTTTTTGTAAGGCGCTGTCATGCGAACTTGAAAACTAAGCAAGGAAGGAGGACGTCAATACCATGTTGCAACAGTGTAAGTACGCTACAGTTCTAATCTGCTTTCATACACGACATTTCGTTCACTAAGTCAAGAAACACCAAGGAGCAAAATGCACAAATACTGAAACTTTGCAGTCTTACAGGGAAGTATGAAGGACAGTTTGCTTTGCTGTGCAGCATTACTTATACTTATATTTTGTAATAACAAATGTTTTCATCGTGGTTTCTGGGTTGGGAGAGGTCATCAATGGTTTGAAAAGTAGTTCTGCTTGTTCTCTCTCTCCTGTATACTCTCCATATCTCTCTCTCTCTCTCCCTTTCCCTCTTCACTTCCTGTAATTCTTGTTGTCTTGCATTGCAATTTTAATGCCCCTCCCGTGCCTGTCTGCTGTTGCCTTCTGCATTTGTGTTTGTCAGGTTTCCTGGTTTTTGACCACTATGTTCCTTCTCTACGCACATGTCTTGCCAAATAGTATTAATTAATGGTATGCATACGGAAAAATGTGCAAATTTGTTGTCCTGTCAATCGTGAGTATGTTTTGACATGTTATGGTTGGTTAGGTAATTGGTGATCTGAAGTTTGCTTGAAAAATATTCTATTAATTGTTTCTGTAGAGATTTGATTTGTTAATTCGAGGGCCAACACTGACATTTGGGTAAACTTTTTTTGTATTTTATAATAAGATTAAAAAAATGTTTCATTGTGATATAAGGATTTGTTTCACTCAGACATTTAAAAAAAATGTCCCCTTAAAAAAATATTGAACTGAATTTTAATTTAAAACTAAATATGCTTATTATTAGTGAGTCCCTAAGGGGACAGATAATGGAAAAAATATGAGATGGGAGGAAACATTTCAATGATTTTGCATTTGTTTGCAAAAGGTTTGCGTTTCCCTGAGAAACTTGTGTTCTCTCCCAAAAAATCACTCACTTAGATCATAGAAGAGGTGTGTGCAAGTTATTGTTTGTATGAATAGCATTTTAATGTTTTTTTTTTAAAATAATGTAATAAATCTGGACAAAATTAAATTTGTCATGGCATTGACCTATTTGACTTTTTTTTGTCCTTTTATTTTGTGTAGAATGCATACAACATTATCCTCCTATTGTGACTGATTTCAAAACCTAACTTTTTGTCTTTCTCTCCTTTTTAGAACGTTTCCCTTGACTGAGGAATGACTGAGGTTTTAAATATTTACACCATCTTTATACTGCAGTTTAGAAGCAAGTGGGGAGGTGAGGCTCCTAGACCCCACATAATCCTGCATGCACTCTGCTCTGTAAAACATTATTATTATTTAACTTCGGCCTTGTTCAAACCTAATTAGGGTTATTTAAAACTGAAGTACTGAATGCCCTGGGTTTTTGCTTGTCTTCTAGTTTTACACAACTGCCATGAGTCTTTCTCCACACCAGAGAGGAATCACAAACAGTATTAGCAAGCAGAATGTTGAAGCCATTGGTGAAACAATGCAGCATTCAGGAGATCTCTTCTACAACGTGGGAGCCCCTTCCCTGGAGCAAACTCACAGCAGTCCAGAGGGTTTGGTGGATTCTAGCCCTGAAGTCCAGGGCGCTTTCAAATCTGATAAAGGATATCCGGTCCGAGGGCATTTTCAGCAGTCGGGACCAGTGAAGTGGGTGCATCAGGACCCAGTGCAGACCTCGACTTGGTTTCAGGGCCTCCCGAACATGAACATGAAGTGGCCACAGAACTTTGGCCCTTCTCTTAGTGCTATAGATGACCCAAGGGCCTTTCACAAAAGTCATGAGATGGAGGCTATGAAGTTGGAGAAGCTTTCGCCAGGTTCCTCGCAGTCCTACACAGACACATCTCACGTTCCTGGGGCGGATTGGGACCATCACACGATGGCAGTCATGCATCATGCTCAATTCCAGGCTCTCCAACAAGGTCACATACCTTCAGACCTCCAATATCAGCCTCAGGGCATGCATCACGATATGACTGATTCCACTCTGCAACCCTTCCAGTTGGCGTTTGGACCTACCAAGCAGCCGCAGGCAACTGGTTTCCAACAAGTCTTCCAAGGCAATAATGCATCTTTAAATATGAATTACAACGAGAAGCCGAAATCACAACAGCAACTCTTGCAGTTGCAACAGCAACAGCTGCATCGTCAACACCAGATGCAACAGTTGCAGCAAATGCATCAGTTGCAGCAGCAGCAGCAACAGAATCAAATCCAGCAGCAGCAACGGCTGCATCAGATGCAACAGCAGTACCACCAGCAGAAGAAAAGGCAGGAACAGCTACAACAGATGCACCAGCAGCAACTGCAGCAGCATGGACAAGGTTTTCAACACCTAGAGTCTATAGAAAAGCAGCGAGCCAAACAAGAGATTGAGTCACAGGATCTTCCCAGCGCACAGATGAAAATCGAATTGAGTCAGACCCAGCTCACTGTCCCTCAACCACAACATCTTGTTCCTCAGGAATCAAATTACCAGGAATCTAGCCCCGCAGAGCCCACTCCTGACATCCAAGAAACCCAAACCAAAAGACAGGTCCTCCCTCGCCGCTCTCGGCGACTCTCTAAAGATGGCGTCTCTCCTCAAGGCGACCAGCCCTCCAAGGACAAGGTTTCTTCTCAGAATGGAGGAGTCGGTGGAGTCCAAGGACCCACAGTGGGGGTCATTCAAAGCACTCAGAGACGGCGGAGGGCCTCTAAGGAGATCAACCTTGAGACTCTCGCTCAAAAGGCCTCAGAGATGGAATTTCTGCCAGCCAAGGTGAACCCATTTCATTTGGAAATCCATTTGAAGCCTAATTTTACAACAGTGGAATAGTAGAAATATGTTCTAATATTAAAGCTATGGTATACGATGTTAAAAATCGGTCGAGAAAGCCTAAGACGGTAGGGAAGTTTTAAAAAACTCATCCCGCCCCTCCACACACACAACCCTCCCCTCTGTGCTACCTGATCCCTGAGCTATGTCACGTTTGAGTTCACGTCAACGCAAGACTAGCAACACATGAAATGTTCTGCTAAGGTTTTGAGTAATTGTTATTCCAGCACACAGCGCATCTTGTTCAAATTCCGATCGGCTCGAACAGAAACCCGCTAGGCATACTGAAATATATTCAAGCACTCAAAGAAATATAATTACTTTGACCCGTGATAGGCGATGCTAAACGGCTAACATTGCCAATGCCGACCGGCAGCCATGAGCAAGGTGTCAAACTGATAAAAAGCTATTTATGTAACACACGTCACAACATAAAAGTATAAATAAATGTTTACCTGCTCAACAAAAAGTCAGCTGTGTCAGCGTCGGTTTTCAGTCCCAGATCTTCCTGAAGCTTCCTCCAATGGTCAATGGTGGAGGTGGACCCTATATTTATCCAACTTAGAGTCCGGCGTTACATTTTTTATTTTTTTTATCTCTGCTCTTTCCTCTACAGACTTTCTCTTTCGTCCAAACTTTACAGTAGGGGCAAGCAGGGGCCTCTTGCTGCTGTCGTTTATATTTTATCCATTGCTGATCTGACGCTACTTAGCTAACTACCATAGACTGTCTGTCAGCTGCTTGCACGCGTAAGGAGGGGGGCGGGGTCGGGTGCGGTTGGGTTGGAGACGCGAGCGCCAGGCGGAGTTTCAAGTGGAGCTGGTGATTGGATGAGAGCAGTGGACCAATGTAAGCTGTCCGGCCGGACAGCTTACATTGGTCAACTTCTCTGTGGCTGTACAGCCAATAGACTGAATGGATTTTTTTCATTCTTTTTTCTATTCATATTGTTAGGATTGTACTATATAACCATAACCAGCATAAAAACGAGGATATTAATAATGAACAATCTTTGAAATCGTATACCCTAGCTTTAAATGGTACATACTGGGCTGGATATGTCCTTAAATACATTTTGTGAGTGCCACTAGCGTCGCCAAACGAAATTGCAAATATATTAATTGTTTTCAAAAAGGTTTCTTGAGTACACTCCCTTCCTGCCATTGGTCCAACAAACTGATAGTCTCGCCCCCCTCAAATCCATTCCATTGGTTGTGCCACTGTTGCAGTTGCAGGTTGCTCAAATAAACAGTCATTTTTAATAACGCCACAATGTTTAAACTTTCTTAGGAAATCTATTGGCCAATTAAACCATTCAAAAGTTTGGTGTTAGTAAGATTTTTAATATTTTTAAAATAAGTTTATTAATCTCAACAGGCTGCATTTATTGTTGAAAATATAATAATTTATTTGTGAAATTTGATCACTATTTAAAATAATTATTTTCTATGATAATATATTTTTAAATGTAATTTTTTCGTGTAAAGGCAAAGCTGAATTTTCAGCATAATTTCTCCAGTCTTCAGTGTCACATGGTCCTTGAGGATTCATTCTATGCTAAATATGTTTTTGAAAACCGTGATGCGTTTTTTTTTTTTTTTTCAAGAATCTTTAAGTAGAAAGTTCAAAAGAACAGCATTTATTTGAAATAGAAATCTTTTGTAATGTAATAAATTATTTTCTGTCACGTTTGACCGATTTAATTGATCATTGCTGAATTATTAAATGTTTTTTTTTTCTGTAAAAAATATCTTACTGACCACAAGCTTTTGAACAGTATTGTATGCCTTAAATATTTAAAATTATTATGGGATGTTTTGCTGATTTGATGGTCTACTAAGTTGTTTTTGTTGTTTAAACAAGCTAATGAATTGGCTTATTCAAAACCTTAAAATTTTCCACTGCTGACTCGCTTTATTACGCTTTATTACTAATCAAGCTATAAAGTAAATATTACAGTACAAATTTGGCTCATAGTAGTGTTTGCTACCGAGCTTCCCCAGTCATATACACACAGTATAATGTGCAGTAAAGTTTATGGAGTTAGTGAGCATTGTGAAGCAGTCTGGTGAGCAGCTGCATGTCTGCACACCTTCACATTCCAGTCTCTCTCAAAATCCTTTGTTGAATTTGGGAGTGGCCGATTCACCAAGCACTATTTGCTAACATTTATCCAATCCAAACTTCACAAAACAAGAAGCTTATGGTATAAATTTATTCTTTAAATATAATGGACTGTCTTCAGATACTTCTATGTAACAGGAAATAGACATGTATTAAAAACATGGACTGTAACTGTGTTTTTAAGATCGCATAAACCATCTAGTTGTGTGACTCACTTAAACGCTGCAGGTTGCTTACACATAATTAACTTTATTTGTGCCTCTTTATCCCTTGATTTTTTTTCTCCATTTATATTTACTTCTGTCTTTTTAATCTTCTCTTAATAGTGTGAGGACATTACCCCTGGTAGACCAGCTGGTATGGCCCCTCTAGTCATCCCAGTCTCGGTCCCAGTTCGGAGAGGTCAAACCAAAATGGAAGTGCAGGGCAGCTGGGCACAGATGGATAATGTTCGGAATCCCTCAGAGATTTCACATCAACAGAACCAGCCTGATCGCAAACCCTCTGTTATTGTAGCACGCCGGCACTCATTAAAGAACTCCGCATCCGAGAGCTTCTTCCAGGTACAGGTTATTGTCAAGTCAGCTTTATTTATATAGTGCTTTATACAGCACAGATTATTTCAAAGTATCTTTACAGTGATAAACAGGAAAATGATGATCAATGATGCAAACAGAATTCAATTATGCTGGAAAGAATCACTAAAAAAGACAATAGTGTCCAGGGCCGTGCACAGACATTTTGAGGGGCAGTGGCTTAAACCAAAAAAGGGGGCACTATAAGGAGTTTGACTGAGGCAGTATCATCTTAATATAGAGAATTAATAACAACTCTTTTATAATCATGGGCAATAAGATTACAATTAGGATTTAGTGCTAAATCAATTTTATGTTGTTATAATTACTCTTCCAATTAAATAATTAAATATCAGTCTTTCTTATCACAATATGTATTTACTGTCAGCCAGTTTAACTGTCTGATTTGGCTGATGCTCAGTGGGCTCTCCCTCACTCTCTGAGCTGCCTCATCTTAAATGGAAGTATTAGACATTTCATTTAAATATTGTCCAGTTACAGTATAAATTGAAATGATATACAGTAGGTTACAACAGTTCTAAAGTCACACAGGGATAAAATGCGCATTTAACTTAATTCTCTTTTAGACCACTCGATGGCACAAATTCAGCTCAGCACTTTTCTTCATAAACGCTTTTGATGATGGACTTGGAAATTTGGCTGATCCATGACTTGATCGCGGCAAAGTTGATTCTGTGCTAATATGATCTAATATTTTATGTTTTTAAAAATGTTTTAGAGACTTGTGTAGCAATTTAAATACAAAGATCTCAAGAATCTTGTTTCTGTATTTTTTAAATGAAAATTTTGATGACAGTTTGAACAAAGATTTATTATCTAATTTATCAAAATAACCCCAAAAATAGTATAAACTTTGCTAAAGTGATTGTTTTGAACAAGTATCAACTTAGGCATTATTAAAAGCATATTAATTTAGCTAAAGTATTTGTATCAATACTGTGTGTCTTTTGTACCGTGCTGGTTTTACCCCGTGTGTAAGCTACCTCCTTGCCACCTCATACATTAATACGATTTTTAAACTAACAAACCACCTTTATGATTTATTTTCACACAAAATCTGTTGCTCCATCAATTTTCAAACATATATTTTTCTGCAATCATACACTATGGGAGTAGTGAAAAGCTAAGCTAACTCATTTAGATCATTTAATAGTATATTACATTTTTATTATGTATAATGTTAATATGGTCTCATTAAAATATGATGTATGTTATACTTAGATAGTATCAACTAAGGCAATTGATTATAATGGGAAATATATTCACAAGAGTTAAAGTGTGAAAAACTGTCTGCTAAATATTCTATACATAATAATTTACCCGCTGGCTTTCTAGAACTTTGAATCAATTTTTGCAATGTTGAATGGGCTTTATCCTGTCTTTGCTCTTTCTCACTCTGTCTTCTAATTTTGTGAAGGTGTTGTTTTTTGTCTACAAAATCTTATTTATTTATTAGTGTTATTTATATTAGATTAGGTTAAATAATTTGATTGAACAAGAATTCGAATTTTCTTCCAAGAACATGGATAGCCTATTGTTGCACAAGTTGTTGGCACTATTTGAAGACCAGGAGGAGCAAAACAGTACCAACAGAAATATAAAAACAAATTAGCAAAATACTAATTTGGTGGATCAACCACTGTCTGTAATGTGTGGATTGTAATTTGTAATCGACCTGTCAATGGGACGACATTCTATTCTGGAACTGCCTTCGGAGAGCGGGCACATGCTTGTCAGTGAGTGATGCTGCGGAGCGAGCAGGAAAACACGGAGCTGATTCGCATAATCAGTGGATCTTTAGCGGAGCGATAACAACGTTTTTATGGGAATCCTCTGGAGGGTTTAGGGAGGGGGGCGAGAGGGGCACCTCAGCTGATGAGGGCAGAAGGGCAGTGGCTCTAGCCACCGTGCCACCCCCCTGTGCACGGCCCTGATAGTGTCACTATTCAGCTTAAGTCAGTTCAGTGTTGGTTCAGTAACTGCAAGGTTAATAAATTATAAAATGAGTTCAATTCAGCCATAAAGCAGCTCTGCAGAAAACAGTGATGCCGTCAACCAGCCCAGTTCAGTTCTCATCCAATAGTGTCAGTGCAGTCAAATCAATAATATTGTTGAATATTAAGTGTCCCCGACTAAGCAAGCCAAAGGTGACAGTGGCAACGAACTCAAACTCTTATAACATCTCAAAGGGTTCTCAAATAATTTACATGCTTTTGAAGCCTTTAAAAATGTTTTTCTTTCTTCTGCTGAACACAGAATAAGATATTCTGAAGGGTCAAACAGTTGACTGTTGTCATTGACTTTCACAGTATAGGGAAAAAAAATACTATGGAAGTCAATGGCTACTGTCACCTGTTTGGTTACCCACATTCTTAAAATTATCTTCTTCTGTGTTCAGCTGAAGAAAGAAAAACATACATGTCTGAAACAACTTGAGGGTGAGTATATGATGACAGAATTTTCATCTGTTTTTACCATTTATGTTTCAATCAGGGTACCGGGCAAGAGGACAAATCCAGGCGCCGCCCACGACCTGAGCCTCTGGTCATACCTCAGCCATGCACTTTCATCGCCCCTTCTGTCTACTCCAGCATCACCCCCTACCAGAGCAATCTGCGTTCCCCAGTGCGCCTGCCAGACCATGCCAGCATCATCCCGCCGTACACCCCTCCGCCCATTCTTTCACCTGTGCGTGAAGGCTCTGGGCTGTACTCTGTTCTGTTCCTCTCTTCTATGTCAGCAGGCAGCCAGATCCTGCCACCCCCATCCACACCCCGAAGCAACACACGAAGCTTGCTGCGCACAAGTACGTTCCACCTTGCATTTTTGTATTTTTATTAGTAAAAATGTACAACAGTGTTCTAAGCATTAACATTTACTAATGCAGTAGTTATAGTAAACTACAAATGAACAATAGTTTCTTACAGCATTTTTTCATTTACGTTAATGTTAATTTACAGTATAAACACACTATTGTTCATTGATAGTTGTCATTAATTAATGTTAACGTACAACTTTTAATGGTATAAATATGTTTGTATATTTAGAAATAATAATAAATGAACTAATAATGAAAAATACTTTTATTATTAACATGGTAATTGTGCTAACTAATGTTAACGTATGTAACCTTATTGTAAAGTGTCTCATTTTTACCGTCAGTATTTGATTGTTTATTTATACTTATTAATAGATGAATTAGAAGTTATCATTAATTAGGTATTATTAAGTATCAATAAATTGTACATTCTTACTGCATTTATTAATATTTTTAATTAATGTTAATTTACGTTGTTCGTTTATAATTTATTAACTAATGTTAATTAACGAAATGTTAAAAATCTATTTATATGTAAAAATAAAACTTAACCTAGATGGATAAAAGCTGTAATTGTTTTGTCCATTAGTTGGACAAAATGCATTGGATATCATCTAATCAACTATCAACTAATAATGTTAACAAACGTTTTTGTAAAAAAAAAAAAGTAGTGTTATTGTATTAGTTGTTAGTTCACGTTAAAGGACAAGTTCGGTATTTTCCCCTTAAAGCCCTGTTTTAAGATTGTTTCTGATGAAATAGAACGGTTAAGATTGAAATGTGGACACATGCTGCTGGCCCGAGAATTTTCGGTTTCTGTGGTTGCACCCCCCCACGATAAAAATAAAAATGTTTATACATTTAATTCCAAGTGTAGATGAACTGTGTAGTTCATCATATTGACATGATTAATCTCTCTCTTGCTGACTTTATTTTCTGCATTTCAGGCAGTTCTGATATCAGTCCTCCTGCACTCCCACTGATTGGAGAAGCAACGCCTGTCAGCCTAGAACCGTGAGCACTTATTAAAAAAAGCTATTCATCACAATCACTGTCCATACATCTAATATGTTTTCCCTCTCTTGCATGTTTAGGCGCATAAACATCGGCTCTCAGTATCAGGCAGAGATTCCAGAACTATGGGATCAGACTTTGGCCCTAAAGGACCAGCATAAAGCAACTTTGGTCTGGCTCCCTAATTCAGAGGCTGATTCTATGGCCTCCCAGGATACAAGATGTAACTTGTCTTTAGACAGCATTGATATAGCTAATGTTCTCCAAATACATATAACACAGACATACTCACATATTTCCATTCCAATCCTTATTATTTTCCAGTTGATGACCTTATGAACCTGGTCTGCTCCAGTGTCATGTGTGGAGGAGGAACCAACCCAGAGCTAGCAATGCACTGCCTGCACGAGTGCAAAGGCGATGTCATGGTGAGCACAGTCCTCAATGCACAGTTGTTTCTCTTCATTCTTATTTGAAATTCGTTGTGCTGTTTAATAGTTTAGCAGAAAATGTGGAATTTAATGCGTGTTTGCTGAAGAAAAGTATTAATTCTATTAAAAAAATAGATTTTGCTGACCCCAAACATTTGAACGGTTATGTGTCTAAAAGTGTCCAAATACTTTTTGGAGCCACTGTATTTGATGCATAAATATGTTTTCTGGAGAAACAACAAATGTTGTTTTGACTCTGTAGCAAGCTCTGGAAATGATGATGATGAAGAATCCCATCTTCTCCAGGAACCACCATCTGGCAAACTACCACTATGCAGGTAGAAACTCATTTACAGAAACATATAGTAGTGGGCTAAAAAAAAAACGAATTAATCACACATTTTTCTGAAATTAATCGCACCTAACGTTAAAATCTTTTTATATATATTTTAAATTGCAATGCATATTTTCACACTGAATCTCAAAATTAATGCGGAAACAAATAAAGATATTTAAAGACATTTTAAATCTTTGTTTAATGACATCTTTTTACTAAGTACTATTAATAAAGGCCAGCAGCATCAGTAATACCAAATATTGCTAATGGTGTCTCTATTAATTTGATTTTTTCGATCAATTTCTTGGGATGAAATAATTAGTAGCCTTTCAACATTACAGTATAATATTACAACAACATTTAATTTAAATGAACTTAAAACAAACTTCACTAGGGCTGACTTGGTTTGTCTAAGAAACGATTTTGATTATGACGATTAATTAGTCTCTTTAAGCTGCATTATATTTCTCAGCAACAAGGTGGAGGCATTGCTGTTTTTGAAGAAACTGTCTTTCAGTCTATGTCTTTACATTGTGACTTCTAAAAGAGTGGTTGTCTGAAAAATCTGTGGTTACATCAAATAACAGCCACCAGATGGTTATTTAATAATCATGACAAGCCTAATCTTCATATAAACCCATCATAATAAATGTCACATTTAGCTGTGCCTTTAATATAGTGTGTTGTATATAGTAATATAATGTTTATGTCTCTGACAATACCAGCTATCTCTACTTGAAGAAGACCTGTCAGATTTTTTTCCCCCTAAGTTTATTTTGCACATTCATTTTCACAATAAGAAAAATTAGAAGTTAAAACATATGGCATCAGTATTTTTAAGTGAGGATCAGTCCTTGTGATACAATGTCAGTATTGCAATATCTTACACCACATACTTTAACGCTAGCCAAAGGATGCCAGGAAGGGATGCTACATTAACTGTTAAACGCGTTAAACAGAAAATATTAATCACAGAAATTAAAGTTATTTTTGACAGCCCTAACATGGTGTCACTGTAAATGGATAGTTAAATGATTGCAATTGCAATCCAGCAGATTATCTGTAATGTTTTATGGTGGATAACAAGAGAGCAATGTTCCTTAAATATTGACAGGATCAGATTGCTGGACTGTGGATGAAAAACGATTCTTCAACAAGGGAATTTCTGCTTACAGGAAAGATTTCTTCTTAGTGCAAAAACTGGTATGCAGTCTTTTTTGGTTACTGTATTATTATTGGTCATATATTGATCCATATTAAGGAAATAAATATGTTTTAAAAAAAAACCTTTTTAAGGTGACATTGTGTTTTTGTTAATCTGTCTGTTTTGGCAGGTGAGGACTAAAACAGTGGCACAGTGTGTGGAGTTCTACTACACTTATAAGAAACAAGCAAAGGTTGGTCGTAATGGGACTTTTACATATGGACCTTCAGACCCAGAGGAAAGCCTCCCTGTGGTAAAGGCTGTTACTGCTGTTAGACATTGTCTTTGACTTTTTAGCACATGTACAGTGGGATCCAAAAGTGTGAGACCAGACTAAAAAATCATTCAAAATTTAAATATAAACAAAATTTGTACACTTATAAAATCTGTGCTACAATAAATCTGTACAATTTGATGCATGCATGCTGGTAATATTTGCCTCTGTGAGACTTTTCGTTTTTATATCATCGGTCTGTTCTTTCATCTCCAACATAGATGAATGTGAAAGAGGAAGAAAATGATAGTAAACAACAGGAGGGAACACAAGATCATGTGGATGAGCGTCTTCAAGATGTGACCAAGACACTTCAGGACAATGAGAATGTGAGTATTTGGAGTGAAAGCATACTCCTCTTTGTATATAAATATAGTAAATACACCATAAAGACTTTGTAATGTGTCTCTGGGTTGGAATATTAAATGTCTTGTTATAGCCAAATGAGTAGCTCATTCTATTTGCATGGTTGTATTTACTGGCTCATCCAGAAGAGGGCAGACGTGGCTCACGAGGACCAAAAGAATGGCTCTGCAAAAGAGTCTTCTGGCCTGATGCCAGCAACTCAACCCTCCTTCAAAACTCCTTCGCCTGCACCTCCGAAGCCTCGCTCTGACAATACCGGGAAGAAAAACAGGGCCTCAACCGTCAACAAAAGTCAGGGAGAGCCGGAGGGCATTTTCCCTTGCAAGAAGTGCAGTAGGTTAGTCAGTTTGTATATGCTGGTTTATGAATTTTTACTCTGAAAATTAAGCAACTGAATTAAGCAAGTTTGTCTTAGTTGCATTTACCTCAAAGGACAGTTGAGAACAGTTTTCTTCCAGAGCTTTCTTAAACTAGTTGCACCTATATGAGAGTTTACACTGTACTGTATTTTTACTCTTACTCAGGTTGCACCTTACAGTATGTGCACTTAAGTGTACTTTAAGTGTACTTAGTACCTAGTTATAACCTAGATATTCCAATTAATATAATAAATACATAGTATGTACATGGGGAACAGGACTGTAAATAGACTGGTAATCTTACTCTTGTACTGTACATCTTATCTAAGTAGAATAAGAGTGAGAATTCTGCCCACTGAACTCTTTATCTCTGGTCTTCAGTAAAGTTTATCTGGGGATTTGATATTCAGACAATGAAATATTACTTTCAATATTTCAGTATTAATATTATTATCATAATAAATGTATCAAAATATTGCAAAATTATATTTTAATATTTCATATTAAATGTAATGGTAATATTACATCTAGATGGATATTTTCCAAATTATTTAATATATACATATTTAAATGTCAGTATTATGTATTAACTAATTTAATATATGTGTCCTGCAAGGTTAGTAGAGTACTCTTAATCAGAGATATTATGATTATAATAATTGTATTAATAATATGTCATTGGTCTGAGGCCACATAATATTTCAGCAATTTTATTCTCTAAAACAGAGGGAAATGATTTCACTTATGTTTAAAAGTATCATTAAAGATTTAGATTGTTACTCACCCTCATGTCGTTCCAAACCATACGATTTTCGTTAATCTTTGAAACACAAATAAAGATATTTAAATTAAATCTGAGAGATTTCTGTCCCTCCACTGACAGCTACGCAACTACCACTTTGACGCTTCAAAAAGTTAATAAAGAGATTCTAATCCATATGAATTAAGAGGTTTAGTCCAAATTTTATGATGAACAGATTGAATTTATGCTTTTATCAGCGAAGATAAACAGAAGCTCAACCGTACTTGCTTTGATCCACGAGAACAAACCTCATTGGTTTTTGTGGAAGCTCAAACGTGCTGCGTAACACAGGAGAATAAACCTCATTGGTTCTTGCACATCAAGTGAACATGCTTGAGTTTCCGTTTATCATAACAGATGTGTGAGTTGGTGAACGTTTATATGTGAATTAAAGCCTAAATTCAATTTGTTCATCATATAAAGCGATCTTGTCTCTTCAGAAAATTCCTATGGATTATTTTTACGATCTCTTCATAACCGTTTTGAAGCTTTAAAATGGTAGTTGTATAGGCTGTCAATGGAGGGACAGAAATCTCTCAGATTACATTAAAATATCTTCATTTGTGTTTCGAAGATGAATGGAAGTCTTACAGGTTTGGAACGACATGAGGAAATGATGACAGTATTTATATTTTTGGGTGAACTATCCCTTTAAGGGCAGATGCTTTTTACACTCTTTTTTTTCTCATTGTCTGCTTAATGCTTTTATAAATC
The DNA here is from genome assembly GCA_030578255.1 of Tiaroga cobitis. Classification (NCBI taxonomy): domain Eukaryota; kingdom Metazoa; phylum Chordata; class Actinopteri; order Cypriniformes; family Leuciscidae; genus Tiaroga; species Tiaroga cobitis. The sequence goes on from CM060610.1 coordinate 20,275,734, forward strand.
CCTATATATTCATAACATTCACACAGCTAGCCAATGGTTTTAGGTGTGTGTACACACAAATATAAAGCAGTTTCTTATTTTAAGCAGTCCTTGTACTTATTTTGACGTCCTTGTGTGTATATAGGGTGTTCTATAAAGTGAAGAGCAGGAGTGCTCACATGAAGAGTCACTCCGAGCAGGAGAAGAAGGCAGCAGCACTGCGCCAAAGAGAAGAGGAAGAGCGAGTGGCTAAGGCAAAGCAGGAGATGCTAGAGGCAGCAAAGAGGAAGGAGGCACAAGGAGGAACGAAAGAAGAGAGTAGTGGAGCTGAGGACAGCTCAGCAGAGCCAGATGATGAGCTGGATGAGGACTGGCATTGAGGAACTAGATGATTCCTTTAGTAGTCTTCTGTAGTACCAGTTGGTACCAAAAATGGGGCAGTTGGGATGTTTGAAATGATAACAGTGGATGGTATGCCTTTGTCTTTTTATTTTTACCAAAATTTTATAAGAACTTTCCTTTGGTATATATTTTTAAAAAATCATTCACGATGAATGAGCTTGATATGAAATCGAATGAATATGAGCGTTAAACTTTTCTAGAAAGTACCCGAAAAAACTTTGTATGCATTCAGTGAGATTGTATTTTTTTATGTGTTTATGTATACATAATATGTAATCAAGAACACAGACTAAAATCCCCTTCCTTCTACCTTCTATAATTTCAATTAAATATTTCTTGTGCATGAAATGTATATAATGCATAAAGAATCTCTTTGTATTATATTGTGTACAATATTGATCCTGTTGTGTGTTTTTTCCAGTACTTTAAACTTAAAAGAATGTGTATATTTATGTTTTCGATGCACTTAAAGGGGAGTGGAGTATTGGGATTAAGGGATTTTTTTTTAAATAAAACTCGCATGTAAATGCAAATCACAAAAAAATACATATTGATCACATTTTTCACACTTTGACTAATGTGACCACGCTTGATATTTGCTATTTTTCATAAATGTGCGCACAATAAAAACAAACTTTCAGTAAACTTGTATTATTTGTCTTGATATAATAAATATGAAAGGAAAAAGTTCAATTATCATCATCACATTCGGTATTGAAAGAAGAAAACAATACTCTTTAATAGTCATTTAGGTGATCACTGTTTAAATGCATTCAGCGTTTGCTGGTTGCTATGAACAAGTAGTTTGGTCAATCTCTTCAAATGAAGGTTAAAATAACTATCATTAGTATCAGAAGAGTAAAAGACACCTGGATTTTTCCACTGCTACCACCTGCAAATAAGAATGGCATTATTGGTTACTAAATATTTCTAAAATCCACACAGGTAGTAAAAACAAAATGGTTCAAATAATTTGTTAGACTGACAGAAAAGGCCATTTTGAATGAAACCCTCTTCTGAGAGTCAAATCAAATGCTTACCAACATCAAAGTTATCCACTAGCATGCCTTTGGTGTCACTGAGACTTCCATTGTTTGCTTCTGGAACTACACCCAAAAGCTTACACATCAACGGATAGATGCTGACACTGTCAAAAGGCTCAGCCAAGAAATTATTCCTAAAGTCTGGTCCAAAGGCGCGAAAGATCATTTTCATGTCCATTTCCTCATTACTGAATCCATGATCTCCTTTGTTGATATGCAAAATGATCCTCTGCACAAACAGAAAACAGATTGTTAGAATAGAAATCAGTATGATTAATTCAGGTAGGCTGTTTGCATAAATTGACCCCACCTCAAAACATGTAGCTTCAAGTAGTATTTACTATTTACACTACTGTTTGGACGGCAGATTTTATTTATTTGTTGTTGTTTTTTTCGAAAGAGATTCATCTTAATTTTTTTCAGCAAGGATGAATTAAATTGATCAAAAGTGACAGTAGACATTTATAATATTACACAAGATTTCTATTTAAAATAAATGCTGTTCTTTTGAACTTTCGAATTATCAAAGAACAAAAATATTCAGCAGCACAACTCTTTTCAACATTGATAATAATAGATTTTTCTTGAGCGCCAAATCAGCATATTAGAGTGTTTTTATAACAAATAAATGCTGCTTTGGTGAGCATTAAGAAATTTCTTTGTAAAAAACATAAAAACATAAAAAGTTTGTGAATATATTTATTTTTATTGATATGTTACTGATAAATGATAAAAACTAGCTGAATAATGTGGAGCTTGTACGGCATGTGTTAATTACCATGTTTGGCTAAATATATTGTCAGATTGTACTAAGTAAGCTTTCAAACAATAGACCCTTTTCACAGACTGTGATTACACATTTCCACAGTTATCAACATCGCAAATCTAGTAAAGTTTTTAAATTTTTCATTAAAAAAAAATAGTATATTTAACACTGTAGGCCTATATAGTGTTATTTTACCTTGTCAGTAAATGACAAAAAAAAAAAAACGAACTAACGCTGCTGCTGTCAGGGTTATGCTCTGTATTCTTGTGTTTTGTGTAAGTTTCCTTTGTTCCTGTTTTCCCGCCACTAGTTTGTTTCCATAGTTCCCATTGATTGTTTGATTAAGTTCACCTGGTTTTCATTCAGTTTCCTTTGTTTGCCTTTGGTATTTCTGCTACCTAGTTGTTCTGCTACCCGTGTTCTGAAGTTTTCATTTGAGTTAAGTTGAATTAAAGTGTATATTACTACGCCAATTAAATCTAGCTTTTATTTCCAGTGTTTCCAGTTTCAAATACAACGGCTGAGGAAGTGAAGGCAAATTTTTCATCTTTCTCTCTCATGGCCAATGCATTCAGTCTCTCTATATTTTTCCCTCAGTCGTGGAAAGTCGTGGAAACTCTATAACAGATTTTTTCTTTTGAAACTGAAGCAAATGGAAATACAAAAATTATATTTGCTGTCATCTCCTATTCACCGCTATAGAAGTTTACACAACTATGACGAATTCTGCTTCTGAGAACCCCAGAAATGTGAAAAGGGTCCATTGGGTAAAATGATTTTTGAAATTTATTTCCAAAGCCACTTACAGAGTTGATATTGAACCCCAGGTCTGCCAGAAGGACTATAGGTTGAATTCTCTCATGTTTGCCTATGTGAAAGTGTTCTGGAATCTCTTCTTTCATATAGACCGTCAGATTGGGATGCGCATTCTTCAGGGCATTATAAACTTCCTGTTCTTTGCCCTCTTTAGGTGTGATCATCCCAAACCCACCATAGTCGAGCAGGTCAAAGCGGGATAGATTGAATAAACTCATGTAATTGCTAAGTTTTATCTCATTAACCTCAGTGGCCTTTTTAATAGTGGTCATGCCATGATCTGAGGTCAGGATGACATTAAGATGATCAGTCAAACCGTTCTTGTGAATTGCCTCCCTGAGGTAGCCAATAGTGCGGTCGATCTGTTCAATGATCTTTCTTCTGGCTGGAGTTTCGGGGCCTTTAGTATGACCCACATTGTCTGGTTCTCCATAGTACAGAGTAACAAAGTCAAAGTCCTCTTTGGTGAACCATCCCATAACAGTGTCTATGTTCTGCCGCCAATCTGTCTCATTGTCATCAGGTTGACCATGATCTTCCAGCAGGGAACGATCCACAGCTTGCCCACTGTATTTTGCTCCTCCACCAGGATAGAAAAAAGATGCTGTTTTCAGACCCTTTGAAATATATAGGAGAAGTTACTGGGGAAGACCAGTCTAGTATGTGTCAATTAATTTACAATGATGGATGATTTTACAGGACATATTTAAACTACTGGTCAAAAGTTTGGAATTTTTTCTTTTTTCTTTTTAAATATTAGTTTTGAAAGGCCCAGTTTCACAAACAGGGACTAAGACTATCTAAGCCAGGATTAGACCTTAGTTCAATTAGGGCATTTAAGTGGCTTTTTATAAATGTGCCTTAGAAAAAAAACATTACTGGTGTGCATCTTGAGAAAAAACAATGGCACTGCTATATTTTAAGATATGTCTGTGCAAGTTGCTTTCATTTAAAATATCTCAAACATGCACTTTAGTCTGGGAATAGTTTTTTGATTGAATAAATGCAGCCCTGGTGAGCTCAAGAGACGTATTTCAAAATCAATTAAAATATCTTAATAATTCTAAACCTTTGACTTGTATATATATAAAATAATTTATATATATATATATATATATATATATATATATATATATATATATATATATATATATATATATATATATATATATTCTTTTTTTTCTTTTGTATTTCGCCCTTACAATCTGCTCCCAAAAAAAGCTTGTTAGAGGAGCAAGTTCACCTGATTCTGGGCTGTTATCCACAGGGGCAAAGCACCATTATCCCACCATTCTGATTTTTTAAGCGTTGCCTTATGGGTAACTCTCAACCCAGTTGTAACATTGAACATCAGGTTATGGACCACACCATGATCCTCTATCCATCTTCCTAAATGAAAGATTAAGATACAATCATATTGTTATATCGTGCTTTACAGATATAGCCAGTTAATTGTCACTATACATAATGTTGAAAATTGTATTCAGTCATATCAACCAATCGGTCTCTGTGGTCAAATAGTGGATTCAAATGAACTAAGATTAATTGTGATCACAGTGTGCATGTAGACCCACATTTCTTTTCTTTTCTTTTTTTTCAACTCAATACTCATAATGTCAAGAACTGCAAATTGGCCATTGAACAAGGTTTATGAACTTGGAACACTGCTTATGTAAACAACCTTAAAGTTGGAGTTCATGCTTACTTTGCACAGTGCCATTTAATGAGGTTGAGGTTATTGGCCAATTAAGTGTGCTCAGCAGCTCTCAATACACAGTTTAAGACTTTGGACATCATGATAATGCAGACTGGACAAGGATATGAACACTAACACAGTAAGCTATGGTGGCACACACAACACATCTGTGTGAATCAGAAGCATGAATATTTGCACTTAAATTATATTAAACAATATTCAATTTCATTAGGCTATAAAATTAATATTCTTTAAAATTTACAGTATTAACATTTATGTGTTTAATTTAAAACGTATTGACACACACACACACACACACACACACATATATATATATATATATATATATATATATATATATATATATATAATATTTATTTATTAATCTCAAGTTTGAGTTGTTAATCAGTGGCTATTTAGTGACTCAAAATAAAAAAACTAATTTCTCTGACCAATCAAATCCTATGCAAGGGGTTTAAACAACCACTGATTTAAGTATGCATTACAAAAGCTATACCAATTCAGTGTTTGGATGAATTAGGCCTTTGAATGTGTCAGAGCTTCTGTTCTGCTCTTTTTGTGGTATGTATCCCTTCTGTAAAAGGTGTATTCTACACAAACATTAATTAGATATAAGCAGAGTGTTGAGCCTTACCAGTAATAGTTGTAAAGTGTGATGGAGATGTCATGGTGATCGCTGGGGGATTAATGTACTTTGCCTTCACTCCCTCTTTAACAAGCTTGTCCAGATTTGGTGTGTCTGCATCTTGGTCGTAATCCCACCTGAAACCATCAAAAGAGATCAGCAACAACTTATTATACATCTTCCTTTCGGACAGGGGTTTACTGCTCACACAGAGAGACAAAGCCAACACCAGCAGAAGTTCTGACTTCATCTCGAGAGGCTGTTAAGCAGAATGAAAATCAGCAAAAGCTGATCTTGGTGTTATTACCAGGTGTTATCAGGGGACTGATAAGACAATCTATAGCCTATATTTTCTGTAGTTCTTAAGTCAGTTTGTTGGGTAACACTTTACAATAATATTACATGAATAATCTTACCTGAATTAATAATTGCTTTGCTATGAACTAATGATGAGTTAAGACATGTACCAATGAGGAACTAACCTTAACTACGACATGAGTCATATGAATTCCTGCATGAATATACCATCTTAACTACACGTTAGTACATGCTTGTAAATTAATGTATTAATTAACATTTCGGGGTAAACTAAATCAAACTTACTCTAGAAAATGGACACATTTTGTGGCCCAAAAGAAGAGCAAGAACCCTATCTGACTAACATCCAACTGCATTATGATATAAAGACAGTAAACCAATCCATAAAATAACCATATAAATAACCATCATCTGTGCTAACACTGATTTTTATTTTAAAAATTGCATCTGTTAATGTGTCACATTCACCTCCTTCATCTGTGTCTTCACTACACTTCCCAACATTCCCTGTCATCACCTGCACCTCATCATCCTGATCATCATCACCGTCACCTGTGTCCCATCACCCACATGCACTATAGAGCACTCACCTTCACTGCAATCACTTGTCTGGTCTCGTCGATACATGACTCACAGACTCTCCATTTACCAACCTGTTACTTACTTACTTGCTTCCCGATCCATCTGTATCCATCCATCTTTGGTGGGACTGCATCCCATCCATCTACAAGAGAGAAAAGGACATTATCCATTCAGCTAAGCCTGTTTCATGTTTCAAGTCATTTGATCCTTACCTGTTATCTCTGACTGAATACCCATCTGCACAAATAAACTTTATAAAACTTACCATCCAGTCTGTTCCTTCTGTGAGCCCTGACAGAAGACCAGACCCCCCCTAAAATGGATGATAGGGTCAGTATTGTCGTCCTTGCCAAGGAGAGCCAAAATCTCCCAGCTTTTGCCCATGGACGTTCGTTTGAGGGAACCCGTCTGGCCAGATTTCGCGGGACCCGTGGAGGCCGCAGTAGAGGCAGTGGTCGAGAGGAGTCCCGACACCACTCTCCACTCTGGCCCCTCTTCGATCCTGGGTGGGTGATGTCCAGTCCAGCCAAGCCTTCACCGCTGGTTCCGTCCAGCACAAAACCCTCTTCACCGCTGGTTCCGTCCAGCACCAAGCCCTCTTCTCCGCTGGTTCCGTCCAGCACCAAGCCCTCTTCACCGCTGGTTCCGTCCAGCACCTAGCCCTCGGCTCCGCCCACCACCAAGCCCTCTTCTCCGCTGGTTCCGTCCAGAACCAAGCCCTCGGCTCCGCCCACCACCAAGCCCTCTTCTCCGCTGGTTCCGTCCAGCACCAAGCCCTCGGCTCCGCCCACCACCAAGCCCTCTTCTCCGCTGGTTCCGTCCAGCACCAAGCCCTCTTCTCCGCTGGTTCCGTCCAGCACCAAGCCCTCGGCTCCGCCCACCACCAAGCCCTCTTCTCCGCTGGTTCCGTCCAGCACCAAGCCCTCTTCTCCGCTGGTTCCGTCCACCACCAAGCCCTCTTCTCCGCTGGTTCCGTCCAGCATCAAGCCCTCTTCACCGCTGGTTCCGTCCAGCACCAAGCCCTCTTCACCGCTGGTTCCGTCCAGCACCAAGCCCTCTTCACCGCTGGTTCCGTCCAGCACCAAGCCCTCTTCTCCGCTGGTTCCGTCCACCACCAAGCCCTCTTCTCCGCTGGTTCCGTCCAGCACCAAGCCCTCTTCTCCGCTGGTTCCGTCCACCACCAAGCCCTCTTCTCCGCTGGTTCCGTCCAGCACCAAGCCCTCTTCTCCGCTGGTTCCGTCCACCACCAAGCCCGCTGATCCTGTGCCAGAGCCCGCTGATCCTGTGCCAGAGCCCGCTGATCCTGCGCCAGAGACTATGAACATTACGCCTGCCCAACCAGAGACTCAGTATGTACCGGAGCCCATCGTTGTTTCTGTGTTTGTGTCCGTCTTTGTGGCTGTTATTACAATAGTAGCCACTGAGAGTGCGTCTCTGTCAAAGAAACCTTTGGATTTTGGAGATGAGAATTGTCCAGTCCCAGTTCGGTTACCCAAGCCTGTCAAGCTAGATCCTGTCATTCATCTGCCTGTCGTGTTAGCCCCGCCCAACCTCCCTCTCCCACCACCTCTTCAAGACATCTCGAACTCTGTTTTTTTTGGGTATCTGCATAGGACTTCAGTCTCTTCTCCAGTCTCCAGCCATCTGTACCACCCAGTCATCTCTGTCACCTTCCAGTCCATCGGTACCACCTTGGACCTGTTGGGAGCCATCTTCTCCTGCGCAAGATGACCCCTTAGCTCCGTCTAAAGCCTTGGTGCGCTCCGATCTGCTTCGACCTGTTGCCCTGGCTCCCGAACCTACGCTCCTTCCACCCTCGACCTCGGCGGGGACCTTCGGTCTTGCCGGACTCCCTCGGCACGTCGATTCCACCGAGGTCAGACGTCACTTCACCTCCGCTGCGGACTTGCGAACCATCCTCTGCGCTCTGGTTCTCCACCCCTTCTGCTGCGGTTTGCTCCGCCCTTCCTCAGGCTCCATCTCCATCCTCGGTCGTTCCAGCTCGCCCTCAGACCTCCGGATCCCAACCTCGCTCTCAGGAGGTCGTCGCTGCGGCTCCATCGTGGTCACCTGGGTCTTCATCTCTTCACTACCCTGGGTCTTCATCTCTTCACTACCTCGGCTCATCGACTACGCGGTGGGATTCATCCTCGTCGTCGTCGCCTCGGTCATCTCCATGGCGGCCTTCACTGCTTCTCCATGGCTCCTCCCTCCGTCGACGCTGCCGTGGGGTACCTTTTTGGCTGTTGCCTGGGCACCTTCCATCACCCATCTGCCCAAGGCCCTTCGCTGGCTCTCACCACGACCTGCACCACCCTGGACCTTCCTGTTCTGTCTCCTTCCTGTCCCCCCCCCCCCCCCCCCCCCCCCCCCCCCATTGAGAAGGGGGCGTTATGTCACATTCACCTCCATCTGTGTCTTCACTACACTTTCCAACATTCCCTGTCATCACCTGCACCTCATCATCCTGATTATCATCACCGTCACCTGTGTCCCATCACCCACATGCACTATAAAGCACTCACCTTCACTGCAGTCACTTGTCTGGTCTGGTCGATACATGACTCACAGACTCTCCATTTACCAACCTGTTACTTACCTGCTTCCCGATCCATCTGACAGTTAATGAATATGTTAGTGTAGGTTCACTCTTGATGGCAGCAGTGGAATCACTTAAAACAGAATGAGATTAAATTGTTTTTAATGATGCATGCATCATGTGTTCAATGAGTAAGGTTAAATGTAAACATTTCAAGACATCTAGTGTCATTCACTGATGTTTGTGACAGTTGCTGGTGTCAAATTTATGAACAATTTAAAATTGTGCCATTTTAGTACATCTTTCTTCTGATCTAGATTAGAACATGTTTGATTTACGGTAGTTTACCCCGAAATGTTAATTAGTGCATTAATTAACAAGTAGGAACTAACGTGTAGTTAAGATGGTATAGTTAAGATGTTGTAGTTAAGGTTAGTTCCTCATTAGTTCATAGTGAACAATTGATAGATCTTAAAGTTGAAATGTATTATATCCTACTTTTCCTACTCATTTATCTCCTTTAATTCCTTTTATAACTGCCTTAATTCCCCCTGCTTTTATTTTGTGTCTATTTTCTATGCAAAGCTCTATGAATTGCTATAGTGTGGTTATTATAATTCCTTATATGTAAAGCTTTTGAATAACTGTTTGAATTTTCCTTGCTTTTATTTTGTGATTATTTCCTCTCTATGAATTGCCATAGTGAATGAAATGTGCTATATAAATAAACTTGCCTTGCCTTACTGTAAAGTAGAATAGGTCTTGTTTTAATTTATTATTTCAATTATTGCTACCCTTTTTACAGTTTGCATTTTATAATATAAGGTTGGAGCCATAGGTTGGAAGGTGGAGCTCATAAATTAAGGGTGGAGCTCATAAACTGTTAAGGATGATCAGAGATCTATATTGTTGATCATCAGTTACTATCTTTATATAAACACAAGAACTACAGAATGAAAATAATTATCAACATAAATCACAGCATCTACGTTTCTTCCATTATAATGATAATGCACGTAAGGGACTTTTATTGTAGAAATACTACCGGAAGTAGGAAGTTTATGTTGTTGTTTATTTGCTCATTACAGTTTTCGTGTTCACACTGCTTTCAGGGCTGGGTCCCTGACAGCTGATGTGATATTCAGGAAAAAAGCTTTTATTTTAAACAAATACAAGTCAAAGCGTTAAAGAAAGCTTTCTCCCAACTCCATTGGATGTAAGTAAGGTAAGATTCGACTGTTAGTCGCAGTTTATTAGCTTCTCAAAAAGGCCCCTGCGGTGTTTATTGTGTCAGCTGACCTTTTTATATAAAACAACTGTCATTATGACAGTTAAGACAGATTAAATAAAACGCCACGAAGTCTGCCTCTAAAAAAGTAAAGTGGCGGTATAGTGCTACGTATGGTGTAACGTAATATTCTAATGTTTATCATACAATAATTACAATATTCATATACTGTGGTATGTTACATGGATCCCATGGTACTTTCTACTACATATTTGTGAATAATGGACAAGTTACCTACATGAATAAAATGAAATTTATATGAATGTGATATTTTTATTTTTAGAAAACACCTCTTTTTTACCTGCATGTCTGTAATGTTTCTTAGTACTGTTTTATTGTATCGTGTACATTTGCTGTATTGTTGCACACTTACAGCTAACAGATGAGTATTTTTTTTTAAATATGTTGCATGCGAAATAATACTTTTGAATGACCATCAGTATAGTAAGTATAGCATCAACCAGCAGAAGGCCCATATGTTTAGTGGAAGTAGCCTATTGTTTGCTGATTCCCAAGACCCAATTGTGCTTTTAATTTCAGGAATAAAAATGACTGCCATCAAGCACGCCCTTCAGAGGGATATTTTCACCCCCAATGACGAGCGTCTGCTGAGCATCGTCAATGTCTGCAAGGCAGGGAAAAAGAAGAAGAACTGTTTCCTGTGTGCCACAGGTAGAACACAGACACAGTCTGACCCCGCATATCCATGTCAAATCACATCAGTAAACATTTATTTAATGATTATTTTACCTCTATCAATTCTGTTTATTATCCTTAGTGACTACAGAGCGTCCAGTTCAGGTGAAGGTGGTGAAAGTGAAGAAGTCAGATAAAGGAGATTTCTATAAGAGACAGATGGCCTGGGAACTACGGGACCTAACAGAGGTTGATGCCAAAGATGCCACTAAGGTCAGAGATCATCTGCGAAATTTTATCAATATCAATTCAGACATGAAGTAAAGATTAGTAATAAAATATCTATTAGTTAAATATTATATTAGATGCATGATATATATATCTGTACTGTCCAGGGCTGCGTTTTCCAAAAGCATTGTAAGCCTAAGTAGAGCATTGAGCTATTGCCACCAATGGTCTCTATGGTCATCTTAGTTCACAATACTTTTGAGAAATGCAGCCCAGATTGGTTATTGGATGATACAGTGTTATTTTAGTATTATTTATATACTATATATATTAATATTTGGAATGAGCTATTTTTAATATTAGTAGGCTACTTCAATGTATACTTATTTTATTTCTTTTTTTTCTTTTTCATCTAAAATTTATATTTAATTTTATTTCAGCTTGATTTAAAATGAACGAAAACGATTTTTGTTTTAGTTAACAATACCAACACTGATTGGATTATTATTTTTTTTAAATAATTTAATTTAAACTTTAAATTACCCTTGTCATCACCTAATGCTCACTTAAAGTTAATCTTTAAAAACACTTATCATTTAAATCTCAAAGTGAATATCAATTTTTCATACTATACATTTTAATGTTGTGATGCCTAAATTTATTTGTAGCACTTAAAGTGTTTTATATTTTAATTATTTAGACAAATATAGTTAATATGGTTATTGGCCATAACATATTAGACAAAATAATTATCGATTTGGTATTGACCTGAATTTACTGAGAAAATCTTGTACTTTTTTCATTTCTTCCATTCTTCAGGAGAATCCAGAGTTTGACCTCCATTTTGAGAAGGTTTATCGGTGGGTGGCGAGCAGCACTGCAGAGAAGAATTCATTCATCTCATGTATCTGGAAACTGAACCAGCGCTACCTTCGCAAGAAAGTGGAGTTTGTAAACGTCAGTCCTCAGCTGCTGGAAGGTATGGCTCACTACTGCTCCTGGTGGTGCGGGGAAGCAATAGCATGTTGTTAAACTACCAGTGTGTGTCTAATATGTAATTACCTCAGCCCTGCTTTGATAGAAACAATTCTTAAAGCTTATACATATAACTATTACATTTGCAGTGGTAGGAACTCAAACTAGTTTCTGTTTTCCTGCAGCTAGTGTTCTCTCTCTTTCACTTTTTCTGAGCTCTTTGGGTTTCTGCAATGTCTATTTGAGTGTCCCTTAATGCTTTAACCTGATCTGTGCTATTCTCTTTAAATCTCTCACTGGCCAGAGCTTCCTAAAGCTGAAGGTTTGTACGCTGTTTTTTCTTCCATTTTTCATCCTCCTCCATTTCCCTTCTCCAGTTCCCCTCATTAATGGTCATTCTTTCCTTCCATTAATTAATTTGTTAAACCACATATGCAGTTATCAGGGAACATTTTGGACAATGCTCACTCTTTAGATTTGTTTGTGTGCATGTGTTTATTTTAATGAGTGTTACTTACATTATATTTATGGAGTAGTTTAGTTCATATATTCACATGCATACATACTGTTCAAAAGCTTGGGATCGGTACGATTTTAAAAATGATTTTAAGTCTCTTATGCTTAACAAAGCCTCATTTATTTGATTTACTTGAAAGAAAAACAGTAAAACCAGTAATTTTTTTTACATGAACTTTTTTCTATTTTAATATATATTTTAAATGTCATTTATTCCTGTGATGGCAAAGCTGCATTTTCAGCATCATTACTCCATTCTTCAGTGTCACATGATCATTCAGAAATCATTCTAATATACTGATTTGCTGCTCAGGTAACATTTCTTACTATTATCAAAAGGTTTTTGTGGACTTTTTTTTCAGGATTCTTTGATGAATAGTTCAAAAGAACAGTTCACTTTTGATGAATTTAATGCATCCTTGCTGAATTAAAGTAATAATTTCTTCTTTTTTTTTTAAACAAACAATACTGACCACCAACTTTTAAATGGTAGTATATGACATAAATTTGAGGGCTATATGAGTACTATTGTATGCTCACTGTCTCATTCCTTTCCCCCAGAGTCGGTCCCGAGCGGAGAAAGTCAGAGTGTTGCCGGGGGAGATGAGGATGCTCTGGACGATTACCAGGAGCTGAACGCCCGTGAGGAGCAGGACATTGAGAGTATGATGGAGGTCTGCGAGTACGCCATTTCCAACGCAGAGGCCTTTGCTGAGAAACTGTCCCGTGAGCTACAGGTCCTAGATGGGGTGAGTTTGTTAAACACTGGTGTGTTAACAATAGAAGTAGTTCATTGGGATTTCATTATAACCATTGTCTATATGGAGCGTGCAATAATTATCTAAATGTTGAGGTAAATGTTCTTAAAGTTTGTCTGATTAGGGAGTAGTGGATAGCCCCATATCAAAAATGAAACTGGGTTTATTTTTGGTGTTCGTGAATGATAATATTTCTTCTTTTCTCCTCAGGCTAACATCCAGTCCATCATGGCCTCTGAGAAGCAGGTGAACATCCTGATGCAGCTGCTGGATCAGGCTCTGTCCGAGGTGGATAACATCGAAGGCAAGTTGCTCAGTTACGAGGAGATGCTGCAGAGCGTGAAGGAACAGATGGACCAGATCTCCCAGAGCAACCGTCTCATTCAGATTAGCAACACCAACAACGGCAAACTACTGGATGAGATCCAGTTCCTTGTGGTATGTTATAGATAGAGCACAGTAGGGCTGTCAAATAAAAATGAGAATCTTGAATATTCATAGAATTGAAAATAAAAATCCAGATTCGAATGCCAAAACGGAGCATTCGAATTTTAGGCGTGCGTCAGGCAGCCTTATCAGTGGTGCTCGAGATTCGACGATATGTAAGAATCGTTGTTGCATTTGAATGTTTTTGCTAGCCTATCCAGTTTAACTAATTTAAAACATTAAAAACATTGCAGAAATAGAGAAGCTCAATGTGGAGAATATCTAGGTTATGTCAAAACCGCAACCGAGCCGTTCACACAGAACACGTTTTCTAGACGGTCACCTTTGACCGTTGCACTCGTGTCTCGCAAAAAAGACATATTTTATATAAACTTCTGTATGTTTGTTTATTAACTTATTTATTTATTTAAAATACCATGGTAAGCAAAGTTCTAGATGGAGTGTGCTTCTGTACTGCTTATGTTTTAATATTAAAACATAACTCCAATAAAAGATTATTGGTATGATTAGAATTTGTCTGTTATTATCGCTTTAACTTTTTTGTCTTTTTTATCGTGGTAGAACTACATGGATCTATCAAAAGGGCACATCAAGGCTTTGCAAGAAGGAGATTTGTCTTCTCCTAAGGGTATCGAGGCCTGCATCAACGCTTCTGAGGCTCTGTCCCAGTGCATGAATGTAGCGCTCAAACCAGGTACTGCTCTCATACTGTACATCACTCATTTTGTGATAACAGCACTTTCAGGTGTGCATGAGTATTATTGCTAATGTTTGCATGATGTTCAGGTCACGATAAGCTGATGGCAGTCAAGCAGCAGCAGCATCTTTTTTCTGAGCTCAGAGATGCTTTTGCCCGCCGTCTCACCAACCACCTCAACAACGTGTTTGTGCATCAGGTAACATATTACACATGTAGTACACAGGTAAAGTACATGCACATCTTAAATGTATGGCAATGTGTGTCATTGCTGAGGAGTTTTAGGCTTTCTTTCCTTTTCCTATGAGTCTTTTATCTACCTCTGTCTGCGATTGATTCTTTCTCCTGTGTTTCTGTTTGGCCACCAGTCGTGTCTCTATATCACTTTACTACACTGTGCTTTCTGTTCCTCTGTCAGTTCAACCACTTCAGTCACTTCAAAATGACCATCCCTCAGTTCTATAGGTCGTCCTGTCTGTCACTCCCTGTGAGTACGCCCACTCCAGCATCCTGTATGACCCGCCCACTCTAACAGTCACGCAACTGCTCTTTCTTAGACCTAACTGTCTCATCAATGCTTCTCTCTCCATGGAAACATTTCATTTAAGCATGTTCATGGTGATGTAATCCAGACGTTCTCATCTTAGGCTTCTAAGATGATCTCCCCATAAACCTCCTAGCCAACTTCATACTTGTGTTAGTAGTTGTTGATTTTGTCCCCTGAAGATGTGAAGGGGTCTTCATTGCCTTGTTTCGCTCACTCTCGATGGAATTATGGGATGCTCGTGAGAAGATATGGCCTAGTCAGCATGCAGTTCCTGTAGTGTTTGCCTTTATGATGTGGATGTTTTATAGATGCATTGAGAAGGAACTGATTGACTGTGAGAATTTTTTGTGGCAGTGACTGTCGGTTTTGTGGCAGTGTTCATGGATTTGTGACGCTTAGTGGTTGTTACCCAACTAATTACGGTTTGAACTCAGTGTCACTGTAATATAACAGCAATCTTTTGTGTGGTAGTAGGGCTGGGTGTTTATACAGATTTCGATATTTGTTTTAACACCAATACACAAACTCTCGATTTCATTCCATCATGATGTCTATTTTCTCTAGGGAAGATATTCTCTCTCATCTGCTGCTGTACACAGGGCAGTGTTTTAGACTGATTCAATAAGTAACTTGTATTTTTTAACTATTTATTAAAAGAACAGGTACCTTTTTTAATAGGGCAACTCTGGTTGTACATTATGTTTTTAATTAAGTGAAAAGAACCAGTTCATAAATTAAACTGTACTGGTCACACTCTATGTTTTTGATTCACTAAAAATAACCTGTTCATAAGAGTAATTTATTTATAAATCAGACTGGTCATGCTGTATGTTTTTGATTCACTGAAAAGGAACTGGTTCCTCCAGGACTTTTTTCTTGTTCTCGAATTTGTTTTTGCTTGCAGCCCACAAGTACAACTCAATAGAAAGCCCGTTATTTTACCATTCATTTTCTGTAAACAAGTCATTTATTAAATCACATTCAATACAGACTGTGAATGTATGTTCACAAATCTGATTTTTAAAATATGTTTTTACACAGCCACTGAAAATAGTCATAGAGCAAACAGTGAATGTTGGGACTTATTGAATTTATAATGAAATTGTACAGATGTATGTTTTAACGGATAAGCATTATATGTTGCATTATATGTTTTGTTATGACCCTGATAAAGTCCATTATCATTTGTAACCACTCACACTGTACCCTTATCATCAGTTACAGTAACCATTAAAATGCTATCATAATATAATATTGCTACAATGTCTTATCCTCATGTCCATGGCAGTGTCAGTAGATTTTTTAAAATATGTTTTCAAACATGGGACTTCGATATTGAAATTGGTAAAATAAAGATCATGATTAATTAGAAAATCTGTATTTTTACCCAGCCCTGTGTGGGAGTGAGAGTTTGTGTGTCTTCCTTAATATGAACTTGCTTGGAAAGTGTTTCCACTCACTGATTCTGTCTGTGTGTTTGTGTGTGTAGGGACATGATCAGAGCTCCACACTGTCCCAGCACACAGCTGACCTGGCACTACCCAAACACAGCCCTCTGCACAGAGACCTGCTCAGATATGCCAAACTGATGGAGTGGCTGAAGAACACCCAGAGAGAGAAATATGAGGGCCTCTCCAGGGTGAGTGTTTATCACTTCCATCACTGCCGTGATTATCATGACTGATATCAGGCAACATTGAGGTTTGGAAGCATTCTGTCACGTTTATACAAATTGTTCCGTGTTGATAGTCATTAAAGTGTGTGGAAACTCTAATCGGTGAAGCATGTGGCAAAAGTCAAGGACAAAAACAATATTAAATCCTATAACATTCTTACTTTTCATAGCACTACAGATTATTACCATTACAGCATCACAATAAGATTGTCATTAAAGTCATAGTGAAATGCTGTTTGTGACCAGTTTTACTGACATACACTGTAATGTGTTGTATTTCAGAGTGAAACAGGTTATTCAGTGAGAAAAATGTTGGATGGAACTTAATTTTATTCATTGTGAATTTATTTAGATGGTGAGAAAGTATGTGTTACATATATATCAGAATGAATGTGATTATGCTAAAAACAATGTCTCAATAGATATTTGGCTAACTTAAGTTAACAATATCCAATAGTATGCACAGCCTAAGTGACATCAGCAGAGCAGGGAGGTTTTTTGAGAGGTTGAAAATTATAAAAATTTCTCTGAAATAACATGCACTGACGAATCATTCACTTATGAATATGAATTGTTCAACGGTGTACATACCCAAAACTTGCATTAAGAAAGTAAGTAGGCCCATTTTAATTTATCCCTTAATTAAGATCATAATTGGGACTTTATTTTAATAAGACACTCAGTGCCATTACTGATGTTTTACTGTAAAATGATTATATGTTTAAAACAATTACTTCACCAACAGTAATCACAGGTAAAAAATAAAAAAACCCTGATAAAGTATTTTATCATTTATGACCATCAGTTACAGTAACCATTAAAATGCCATCATAATAACACTGCAATGTCTTATCCCGATGTCCTCTGAGAGCCGGTGGTTTTCCTTTTGAAATGACAGCATAAGTGGAGGAAAAGCTCAGCTCTGCTCAGACTTAATAGTACTGTTAATGTAATTCAACAGGCGTTAAACCCAATAAACTCAAGGGCAAAGCCATATTTAAAGGTTTAGTTGGAGTGATTATTCTTTTTCTGATCATCACTGAGTTCCAAGTTGACTCCCAAATGTTTTAGATGTATTTGTCTGTATCCTCTATTATTAATCTTTAAAATCCAAATGAGATAACAGACGTGGCCTGGATGTTGCTGCTGTGTGTACTCTGACACACTTGCTGTGTGTACTTTGTGTCCAGTTCGTCACTTGTTCCCTCTGTCTCTCTCCTCATTATTTCCTATATTCTTTATACCTTCTTCTAAATGAGAAAAAATGCTGAGAAATAAAAAAATTGGAATTTGGTCAAATTCCTGATCCTCCCTTATGTTTGTTACAGACTTACGTGGATTACATGACTAGACTCTATGAGCGGGAAATTAAGGACTTCTTTGAAGTTGCAAAGATCAAAATGGCGGGCACTAGTAAGGATGGGAAAGGAAAATTTGGTAAGACCACAATAAAAACAAATTATTTTGTTTGTTTATCAAGAAACTCTTGGAACGGGATTTTTGCCCATGCATCTTTAGTCAGTGTGCGTCTTGTGTTTGCTATGTTGTGTGTTTGTCATTGTGTGTGCTGTTTGTAATCTACTTGTGTTTTTTCTTTCATGTTACACCACATGACAAACACACAGTTTAGAGTTGAATTTTAACTATTCGACTTAATTCTCTAGTGAAATCATTGAGGTGTCAGTCATCGCTTGTCTCTGATATGATGGTGTTACGTCATGTTTTCATAGTAATGTCCTGACATGTGCTGCATGGCCCACAGTGTGTGTACTGTCTGTTACACATGCCAGTATGCCATTACATGTGTACTCGAGGCATGACACTCACATAGTTTTGTGGGGAAAAAACCTGAATACATGAGATCCCAGTATGTTTAGAACTGCATTTCACTGAATACTTCAAAACAGTATAAAGAGGGAATTATTTAGTACTATTTACACTACTGTGCAAATGTTTGGGGTTGGTAAAAAATTAAAAACATTTTTTTTAAAGCAGTCGGTTATGCTCACCAAGGCTGCATTTATTTGATCAGAAATACAGTAAAATATTGTGAAATATTATTACAATTTAAACAATTTTTTTTTCTATGTTAATATGTTTTAAAATAATTTATTCCTGTGAGGGTGAAGCTGAATTTTCAGTCTTCAGTGTCATACGATTCTTCAGAAATCATTCTGATATGCTGATTTGCAGCTCAAGAAAGATTTCTTCTTCTCAATATCGATAACGGAAACCATGATACATTTTTTTTCTTTGATAAATATACATTTTGAAAGAACAACATTTATTTGAAATAAAATGTTGTGTAACCTTATAAATGTCTTTACTGTCACTTTAAAAAAAAAATTGACCCCAAACTTTTGAACTCAAATGTTTTAGGACAAATGTTACTTTTTATTCTGTATTTAGATATATTAATGATGAATAGAAAGGGTATAATTATATTATATATCTTTTTTGTAAACTAGGGATGGGCATTTTGCTGTTTTTTTTGTCACATTAAAGGGATAGTTCACCCAAAATTAGCCCATGATTTACTCACCCTGAAGCTCATATACATTTACTCATATACGGTTTATATGACATTCTTCTTTCAGACAAATACAATCGGAGTTATATTAAAAAATGTCCTGGCTCTTCCAAGCTTGATAATGGGAGTGAATGGCTGTATGTCTTTGGAAGTCTATCAAAGTGCATCTATTCATTATTAAAGAGCTCCACGCATCTCTGTGGGTTAATAAAGGCCATCTGAAGTGAAGCGATGCGTTCGTGTAAGAAAAATATCCATATTGAAAACTTTATCGACTAAAATAACTAGCTTCCAGCAGACAGCCGTACGCATCGATTTACGCCAAAAGAGTAACCCTTAAACTTGACGCACAACGTAATGACGAACGCGACTGCCCAGCCCTGTTTGAACCGCGAGAGGCATCAATTGCCGTCATTACGTTGTGCGTCAAATTCAAGTTAATTTGACGCACAAATTAATTATATCCCTATTTTCCCTGCTCATGATGGGAAACTTCCAGGTGTAAATAAGATGTTCCTCTTTTTCTTTTTTTCCTTTTTTACCAGCTTTTTTTTTTTACCAGCTTTCAATAGTCTCAGTCTCAGCTTTTTCCTCCACATGATGAAAGAAAAGGAGCTTTTAGTTTCCAAATGGCCACTGAGCCCTTATTCTACTTAGCCTAAATTCAGCCACTGCAGTGCATGTCATATTTGAAAACTTTGACCTTTAACCCCTAACTCTGGCACCATGCTGCATGTTGTAAGCCTAACGTGTCTCTGTCTCTGATGCCTGCCTTTCTAACCGGCCTCCAGCCACGCTTCCGCGGAAAGAGAGTGCTCTCAAACAGGAGACGGAGAGTAAGTATCAGTGCCACATTCCATGCCTATCCCATAATGCCTTGCTTCCTCTTAGTCAAAAGACATATCTGCCACACAAACACAGTAAACCATTATCTTCAGTTTCAATGTTTCATGTGTATGCAAAACATATTTACAATATTTTCTAAGCTTGAGTTACACGCACCGTTTTTTATGGATTTCATCTTACCTTATTCACTTTTTTCTTGATCAAACCTAACCTCAAACGTGTCTAATGATATCAAATTTTAAAATGTTTAATGTTAATGCATCAGGGGTTAAAGGGAAAAGGTTTTTTTTTTTTTATCATGCAATAAATCCTCTATGATCTATATGAAATTATTGGTAGTTGGATTGCATGCATTGCATTGCATTCAGATCAACATGCTCGCCAAGGTAAGTTTAATAACCCATATAGAAAAGTGAGTTGTATATGAATTAAGTACATCTGGCTGGTATATTTAATATCCAGTTCATGCTCTAATGGTTTCTCCTCTAATGGTCTCTCTCAGGCCTGCATGGGAGTTCTGGGAAGCTTACAGGCTCCACCTCAAGTCTGAATAAACTCGCTGTGAGCAGCTCCAACAGCAGGCGCTCTCAGTCGTCTTCTCTGCTTGATATGGGCAACATGTCCGCCTCTGACCTGGACGTAGCAGACAGAACTAGGTTTGATAAGGTACGAAGCCACAAAGACTTGTGGATTGTACTGGCCCAATTTAAAGATGCTGATTGGTTCTGAATTTCCACTTCAAATGAAGATAAATATTGATAATTGTTGTGCAAAATATGTTTTAAATCTTACACTACCATTCAAAAGTTTGGGGTCAGTAAGATTATAATTATTATTATTGTTTAAAATAAATGAAAAGGCCTACTTTTATTGAGCAAGGACATATTAAATTGATCAAAAATGACAGTAAAGGACCTTTATAATGTTACAAAAGTTCTAGTTTTAAAAAATGCTATTTTTTATCTTTATGTTCACTATAGAAACGTAAAAAATGTATCATGCTTTCTACAAAAATATAATGCTGCACAACTGTTTTCAACATTTGATAATCATAAGAAATATTTCTTGAGGACCAAATCAGCATATTAGATTGTTTTCTGAAGGATCATGTGACACTGAAGACTGTAATGATGCTGAAAATTCAGCTTTGCCATCACAGGAATAAGTAGCATTTATAATACATTGAAATAGAAAACATTATTTGTTATTTTTTGTAATATTTTACAATATTAATGTTTGTACTGTAGTTTTGATCAAATAAATGCAGACTTGGTGAGCATAAGAGACTTCTTTTAAAAATATTATAAAATCCTACCAACCCAACTGAAGTTGCCTAGTTTTACAGCTGGAGCAACTCTTTTATTTGAAGAAATAATCTCTAGAATATATAATTCCCTGATGACAAATAAACCTCATCCTGATTTAGACAAATCTAAAATTAGATGGGAACATGATTTAGGCATTAGCACAGATAGAGAAGTTTGGAGTGTACTATGCTAGGAAGGAATCACATCTTATTTGAACTCTAGATATAGGCTGACTCTATGACTGATTTAATTTTCTACACCAAGTTTATTTTACTCCATCTAGACTCTGCATAAGTTCTCACCTCTAAAAATTCTCACCTCTATGCTTTAGATGTGGTATAGATGAGGGAACTGTTTTACGCTCCACATGGTATTTAGTTTATGTGTTCTGGCAAAGAAATTGCAGTATTACATCTGTTATACATGGATTCACCTTCCCAGTAGACCCAGATAAATGTGTATTAGGTAACTTCACCAATTTCAACCTCAAACAAAGCCTATCTCAAACGTATTCATTGCCAAGAAGTGTATTGCAATGAAGTGGAAATCAGATACTGTTATTACAATTAGTCTGTGGTTTTCGGAGGTTAATAATTGTATACCTTTAGAAAAGCTAAAGTCCAGTCCTGTTGTCTTTTTCTTTGTCTTGTATTGTCTGATGTATAACAGTACAAAGCAAAAATAAAATATTCAACAAGAAAAAAACTGTACGAACCCCAAACCTTTGAACGGTAGTGTACATATGTCCATTAAGGGTGTGTGGTCCTTTCTGTGTGCTGTTTTCTAGATCTTTGAGCAGGTTTTGAGTGAGCTGGAGCCTCTGTGTCTGGCTGAACAGGACTTTATCAGCAAGTTCTTCAAGCTGCAGCAAAATCCTACACTAGCTCAGGTGAGTATCAGACACTGTACTGGTTCAGATATGTGCGTGTATTGTATTTGTGTGTGATGTTGTTTTTAAAGGTGCAGTATGTAATATTGACTGCTAGCAGTTAAAATGGGTACTGCAGTCCAAATTAAAAATATTGGAGAGAGTTGTTTCCCCTGCCCCCTCCTCCTCAGACTCAACCATAGACTGTAAAAAAGATGGACAGGTCTGCTTCCACGGCATCAAGGTCCCGCCCACACTCGCAGACTCATTCGATAGCACAGCTGTCAATCATGATGTTACACCCCATTTTTATAGCATCGAATAACTAACTAAAACCAAACTTATTGGGCAAGCGAACACTAGAACATGCGTCTGCATGATGAGATTATTTGGAGTGTAATTGGATTTTTCAGTTTGGCTCACGTCCCATTTGATTACATGGGTTTAAGACCTATACTGCAGCCAGCCACCAGGGGGCGATCGAAATGCTTTGGCGTCGCTTTTCAGGACTTTTCACACTTGGCACACTTGGGCTGAATCCGAAATCGCCCCGGTAACGCTTCCTTTTACAGTCCTGTTACCCATGTACATACTATGTACTTATTATAGTAATTACAATTACTGGGTAATAACTAGGTACTAACCCTGAACCTACCCCTAAACCTACCTCTAACCCATGTACTTACCTTATATTAGCCAGTAATTTCTAAGTAAGTACACTGTAAGTACACGTAAGTACTGTACTGTAAAAGGAAGCGTTACCATCGCCCCCTATTCAGCCATTTGTAGTGTTGTCCGAAACCATAGTGAATGTTATCGAGTGCACTCATTCTATCCCACAATGCACCTCAATAACGAAAGTACAACCGATGTACACTCAACGGCTGTCCCAATTCACTCACTCGTTTTCATTCACTTCTTCAAGTGAACTGTATTAGTGGACTAACGTAGGGAATAGTAAATGAGGGTATAGGGGCGATTTCGGATTCAGCCTTGGACTCAAGGCACACGCGGGTTGCCAGATATGCAACGGGAACGAGCGCAATTGACAATGGAAAGCGTTGGAACAAGCCTTACACTAAATGTATCTGAACGGGGTCTCTGAACTTGTTTGTTGGCTGGTTTCCATGACTGCAATAAGCTGTGTTTTCTGCTGGCAACCCGGGGTGTGAAAACACTATTGGCTAAATTGGCAGTGGCTGGGATCACACAGACCAAAACATAAACAGACATTCCGACACAGACGAACGCACATTTCAAAGTAGAATAACTGGCGGTAGCTTTGTTTTTCGGAGAAACAGGTATTTAAACTTGGCATGTTACCTAAATCTCTGCTAACATATTATGGTATTTTTATGCTTTAGTACAGTCAAAAATTACATACAGCACCTTTAAAGGAGACATATCTTTAGGGGTGACCCCGAATAGTCGAAGATTCGATGCTTCGATAGGAGGAGCCTGATTCGACTACCAATCTCACGGTCGAATCTTCGCAGATGTGTTATTAAACGAGGATTATGTCATTTTGGCTATATGAGTGTGCTCAATGTCTGATTTCACATAGAACTACTGGTTTTCTGTCAATACGTTAATATAGGCCTACAACCTATTATGATAATGCTGTCAATAAAAATGTGCAAAAAAAGAAGCTTTTAATAAATATGTTTAACGTGCGTGCAGCGTGAATAAATCCAAACACCCCGTGACAGATTTAAGTTTCACTTTCGATCCTTGACCGACAGAGGAGCGTCTTGTCGGCAGGGATTTAAATCTTTAAAAATGTCTGGGATAAGAAAATCTAAAGATGCACACCATCAGAAAGGATATTCTCCAAGGCTGGATTTAGCATCAGGAAAACCATGATCGCACTTCTGTCGGCCAACGTTAACAGGTTGGTTTTCCTCGGGACCTTCTAAAACGCTTAACGTGAAAAAAGCTTTTAAAACGCTTAAATGGCACTTTTACGTGCTTAATGTATGTACGCAGTAGGCTACACACATTAAGAAACCATTCTATGTGCAGATAAGCAGATGAACCCAGAATATGAACGCAACGCGTTTCTCCTATAGAAAGTCACGTAAAGCTTTTTCTTTAACGGTTTTCTATGGGAGGAAAATGCTTATAATAAAACGCGTTGCGTTCATATTCTGGGCTCATCTGATTTTCTGTAGGCTATATAGTATGCTTTATTAATAAGGTGTGTACAGAATTTGATCTTTTAATATAACAGTTTTAGAACAAAGCCGTTAAGCGTTTTTCACGTTAAGCGTTTTAGAATGTATTTTATCCGCGCACACAATTTGAAAAGACTCAAACGGACACAGGCCGAGTGAAAGACTGGATTTTGTTTTTTTCGATCAGGTAAGTGATTTCAAAACATTTCAGCCGGTTCTAATTTGATTTTTGGATACTGTGAACACGTTTAGCTAAAAAGACTCCCGCTCCAGTTTAGCGTTTATTGTTGTTTCTGCAGTTAAAAAGACAAAGTTGACAATCCTGGCCATACTTTCGTTATTTTAATAATTTCTTTATTTTTATTTTATTAATTGATCACTCAGGGTGATCTAATTTAACTATTTGTGACATGTGTTTTGAATATGTTCCCCTGCACTTAGGCATTTTGCACACATTTGTTCTGCTTCTTGTGACTTGATTCTGACTTATTTCGTTTTGTATTTTTATTTATTATAAATGTATATTGTGTTCCTAATTGTTGATTATTTTTCAGTGCATCGATGTTGCGCTGTAGGCCTTAGAGCATGCTCGTACAGGCAATTCAGCCGATTTAATTTGATTTGCATGTGAAATGCACATCCTATCTGCAGTGTGGCCTTTCTGCAGTTATTTATGTTATTTCTTAGTTTTATTGATCCAAAATGTTTTTATACATTTTCTTCTATATCTTTGTGTGACGTTCTGTACATCGTGGCTTTAAAATGTTTAAGCCCCGCCCCCTCCCCAACACCACACACATGATTCGACTATTAGTCGACTATAGGCAGGACTTGACGAATCTGATTCGACTATGAAAATCCTTAGTCGGGGACACCCCTATAAAAATCAGACTTTTTCTGTGTTTAAGTTCTATAATTGGGTCCCCGGTGCATCTACCAACCCAGTAACTTTGTTTTGGTAAGACTTTCTCTGCAAGCATGTAAAAAAATAAGCCAATCAGATTTGGCTCCCCTTCTGACATAGGAAGGGGATCTTATTATAATATTACCGCCCCTTAATCTGCACGTTTCCACCCACAGCGCCGCCATTTGGTTTTCGCAAGTGACAACAGTGTAACCAGTTCTATCACAATGGCAAAAGTTCGTGCAAAGCATGCAAACTGTTCTGTCGTTGGCTGCACAGACGAGCACAGAACACTATTTAGAGTCCCAGACTCCGATGAGATAAAAGAGCAGTTGATTAATTTTATTTTCAACGGAAATCCCCCAGAAACAGATGAATCAATGTAACTCCACAAAAACGACATAAATGTATCACTAACCATTCAGAAACGTCCAGGTGCGTCTAAAAGTTGCAACCTCTTCCTGAGTCTCTCTGTAAGGCTGCACTCTGCTACTGGTTATTTCTGACATTTTGGATGAGTGAGATTATTCGTGTGTTTTGTTATTGTATTCTTCTGAATGTGGGCGGGGAGCAGCAGCTCATTTGCATTTAAAGGGACACACACAAAAACTGTGCGTTTTTGCTCACACCCAAAAAGGGGTAAATGTGACAAGCTATAATAAATCATCTGGAAGGTATTTTGAGCTGAAATTTCACAGACACATTCTGGGGACACCATATTACATCTTGTGAAAAGGGGCATAATATGTCACCTTTAATGATGTTCTAAATGCCTCATTAGGCAGAGAATGTGGATGACACCGATGGAACAGTGCACTCCAGACCCACCAGTGAACATAGATATTCAATATCTGAGTGAGTCACAGTTCTCTTGAGCTCTTAGTTCATTCATTTCTTTCTGTCAGTCATCCATTTAACAGTCAAATCTGTTTTTAAGCATATTAAAAAAGCCTTCAAATGCAAAAAATTATCGTTCATCCATTTCTCTTGCAGTAAGGACATGGTTCGGATGATGATGAATAAGATCTTTCAGAGCATCGAGACAGAACTGAACAGTCTGATAGCTTTAGGTGATAAGATAGACAGCTTCAACTCTCTCTACATGCTGGTGAAGATGAGTCACCACGTCTGGACAGCCGAAAATGTCGATCCCGCCTCATATCTCAGCACAACACTGGGCAATGTGCTGGTCACTGTCAAGAGAAACTTTGATAAATGCATCGTAAGTTGAGCTCATGATAAGCATCTTTTTATCTATGTATTGATGTTGAGACAAGCATCTGAATCTTCTGATGTTTCTGTTGCCCTTTCAGTCGGGCCAGATTCGTCAGATGGAGGAAGTGAAGATTTCAAAGAAGAGTAAAGTGGGCATCCTGCCGTTTGTCACTGGCTTTGAGGAGTTTGCTAAGCTGGCTGAGGCTATTTTCCGAAACGCAGAGCGACGGGGTGATCTGGATAAAGCCTACATCAAACTCATCAGAGCCGTGTTCCATAACGGTGAGGGTCATAACCAACCAGACCTTTCATACATTTATTAAATCTTGAATAGATGTGAGAATGCAGGAGAAGCTCTAAATCACTTGAATTGCTACGCTTCAGACATTTTTTGAAATATAAAGAAAAGAAAACATGATAACATGGGAAGTGAGGCATTGAGAACCAGTGTTGTTTTAGTTTTTTTTATGTAGTTTTAGTATTATTATTTTTTTAATAAGCTTATATTTTGTTATAATTTTATGTGCTTTTGTAATTTTTGTGTTGTTGTTTTTTTGTATATAGCTATTAGAGATGCACCGATTGATCGGCTGGTGACCGGAATCGGCCGGTTTTCACGTGATCGGCCATGATCCGCGACCGGCCGGTCAGTCTGACATAATCCGATTTTATGCCGGTCAAATGCACTCGGGCGCGCATGATTTACATCGCGCAACATCAGCATCACACGTGCACACGGAACGCGCACATGTAGGAAACCTCGTGAATTACGGCCGTTTCACACCACAAGGTGCAGCGCGTTTTTTTTTTGTTCGGCGTGCATGTTAATCAATGAGTGCATTCACACCGCGAGCCGGAGCAGCGCGTGAGCGTCGAGCAGGAGCGTCGCGTGAACAGTGAAGCGTGGGTTTCGGCGACGAATCTATTTTTGCTGCGCTCAATTTAAGTGAAAGCACACTTTTGATGGACAAAATAAATAGGATTTCATCCAAAAAGTGCCCAAAATGCAAAGAATTTGCATGTCTGGTGTGTTTTAACAAGAACTGAAGTAGGCTAGGCTATGTCAGAAAGAAAATGAAGACTCAAAAATATTTATAGAAAATTTACCCATTTAAACTTGTTTTTATTATTATTTAATTGTTTCCCTGCACATGCTCCACTTGTCCTGTTTAGCCTGGCTGGACATGTGTCAGATGAGAGAAGAACTGCTTGAGAAATATAACTTGCCATTGATGTACAAGTGATTGCAATAGGCCTGTGTGTGTGTGTGTGTGTGTGTGGGAGAGATAAATATCTTTATACTGCAAGGCTATATTTATTGAATTTTTATTTGTTATTTATATATTATTTTATTGCCATTACCTGTTTTCATACAGAAGTTTAGTTTGCTAAATATATCAATTTTGTTTTATTGGATATTGGATGTGAAAAGGAAATGGTTCTTCCATAACACTGCACTTTAGATGTGTGAGAATTTTCCACACTAGGAGTCATTTATATAGTTCTATTTTATAGCGATTATCTGTTAAAAAAATGTTCTATGCAAAATGTTCTATTAAAGAGAAGATAGAAAATAAATATTTGTGTGTGCTGTAAAGTGGTTTGAAAAAATAAAATCGGAATCGGCTAAAATCGGTATCTGCAGGTCAAACTCAAGGAAAAATCGGAATCGGGATCGGCCTAGAAAATTGTAATCGGTGCATCTCTAATAGCTATATTTTTATATAGCTTTAAATGATTTAAATTCCAGTTTTAGTTCTAGTAATTTTAGTTCTTAAGCCTAAACTTATTTCAGTTAGTCACCAAGGTTTCTCATTTTCTTTTAAGTTTTTTTAAGTTGAAGTTTTTCATCTAATATTTATCTATTATTTCAATTACCGGCAATGATTAATGATTAATATTTTTAGCTTTAATTAACAATAACAACAGTTTTGAGAACCATTTAAGAGTCAAGGGTGCTGGTCCATTAATTGAAAATGTGACTATTATTATTCTTCATGTACATCATGAGCATAAACACATTTAAATTATGGGTGGCAAACCACTATAATTATAATAATAATATGTTTAATTTATATAGAGCCTTTCCCAAGTTCAAGGATGCTTCACAATAAGAGTAAAGAACAAACTATCAGTTCATACATAGATGGACAATAGACATTTGCCCAGTCCAAGAAATGAGCGATTGCAGTTGCGTATCGCATTACAATTGGAATACAAACAGAAACAATAACAGAAACAAAAACAACACTATTTACAGGCAGGATAGAAGGTGGGTAGTTGAAGCAGAGGTCTGATGCAACAGACTAATGGTACTTAAAGAAACATTTTGACTGTATTAGAGTTATGGAAAATATTTAAGAAAAACATGTCTTTATATACTATACTATACACAATCAGGTTTAGATTTTTTATTTTTGCGGTTCTGCTATATCGTTTGTTTTCCACACTCTTGTCTGTTTGTATATCCATAGTGGAGAAAGTGGCCAATGAAAGCCAGAAGACTCCACGTGATGTGGTGATGATGGAGAACTTCCACCATATCTTCTCAACTCTGTCCAGCCTCAAGATCTCCTGTCTGGAGGCAGAGAGAAAGGAGGCCAAGCAGAAATACACCGAACACCTGCAGTCCTACGTCATCAACTCGCTGGGTCAACCGCTGGAGAAACTAAATGTGAGACAAATCTTTATGGAAACCTGGATTGAGCAGTTTTCCAGTGCATCTGTGTAAATGAGGAATTTAATAATGAAACTAAAATGTGTTTGGATTATTGATGTAATTGGATTTTCAGCCTTTGTTTATGCTGTCTTCATCTTTGCATTAGAGTGTAATAAGTGTCCTGGACCATGGTTAATTGTCTTCACATCTTGCAGCACTTCTTTGAGGGTGTAGAGGCTCGTGTAGCCCAGGGTGTGCGAGAAGAAGAAGTGAGCTACCAGCTGGCCTTCAATAAACAGGAATTGCGTAAGGTTATTAAAGAATACCCTGGCAAAGAGGTGAAAAAGGGCCTGGACAACCTCTACAGGAAGGTGGATAAGCACCTGTGTGAGGAGGAGAGTCTGTTACAGGTGAAAAAGAACAAGAGTCAAATAATGAAACCCTAAATGGCTAAATTGAATATGGTAGCATTTATAATCTTTTGAGATTCATGAGAATGTCAGTTTAAATGTGAACTTTGTTCTGTCCATTAGGTTGTTTGGCACTCCATGCAGGATGAGTTCATTCGGCAATACAAGCACTTTGAGGGCTTGATAAACCGCTGCTACCCGGGGTCTGGAATCACCATGGAGTTCACCATTCAAGACATGCTGGAGTACTTCTCCAGTATCGCTCAGTCCCACTAAAACAGGAAGCTGAATCATAGTGAGAGAGAGGGAGAGAATGTGCTTAATTTGTACATATATTACAGTGCATTTAAGGGAACTAACACTGAAACCCTGTTTGTAACTTGATATTTTGTTGTTACTGATTCCATGAGTTTTGTTGAAAACCAACAATTCTTCATATAACTTTTGTTTAGTGAATCGCAAATGAGTGAATCGCTTTTTTTTATTATTACACTCAACACTAAAAATGTGTGTGGCTGATCTTTCATGCACTAGAATGCTGATGAGTGTCAAAATATTCTGTAAAGAAAATCACAAAATAAACGGCCTGGAGTCACATGAAAGTAAATAAAGCATACTATTGAAAGTAAATTTTCTTTATTTCGTTATTCTTGTAATTGATTGTTGATTATAAAGCAGATAGTTGTCTGTTTACTTCATGCCAATTACAATAATAATATTAGCGTCCAGACCAACAGACCATGGCATGCTGTTCTGTCTGATTCTGATTGATATTTCAATTGTTCATAAAAAAATCAACCTGAATCTTAAGTGATTACAACAATGTTGTTCTTCTGTGTTGTTATCGACGTCATAGTTGTGATGTGGACTGAGATCTGAGAGCTTTCTGTCCCTCCATTGACAGCTACGCAACTACAACTTTGTCGCTTCAAAAAGTTCAAAAGGAGATCTTAAAACATCCATAAATTGAGAGGTTTAGTCCAAATTTTCTGAAGAGACACGATCACTGTATATGATTGAATTTAGGCTTTTATTTGCATATAAACATCCATTAACTCACATCAGTTCTAGTAAGCAAGCTCAAGCATGTTCACTTGATGTCCAAGAACCAATGAGGTTCATTCTGTGTTACAAGCAGTTTGAGCTTCCACAAGAACCAATGAGGTTTGTTCTCGCGCATCAAGCAGGTTCAGTTGAGACTCTGTTTATGTTTGCTGCTCAATGTTTAAATGAGTAAAAGCCTAAATGAAATTTTTTCATGTAAGGCGATCGAGTTTCTTCAGAAAATTTGGACCAAACCTCTCAATTCATATATGGATAAGTTTTGCGATCTCTTTGTGAACTTTTTGAAGCGTCACATTGGTAGAGTAAGTTACAGTCATCAATGGAAGAGTACAGTCATCAATGGAGGGACAGAAAACTCAAATTTCATCAAAAGCTCTTCATTTGTGTTCCGAATATTGACGAAAGTCTTACGGGTTTGGAACGACATAAGGGTGAGTAATTAATAAAGAGTTTTCATTTTTGGGTAAACTGTCCCTTTAAGAAGTCTAATTTCAAGAGCTCCACCACTAGTGGGAAGTTATGACTAGTTTCCCCTGAAATCTGCAACCCAACCCCCATAGCGCAGCTTTTTCTTCTTCCATCTGAAGTCAGATGAGTTGATTGCTTCACTGAAGCGATGGATGTGTGTTGATCTATTTGTGTATTTTGAGTCACCGAGCCTCGCCAAACGGACGGACTCTTTAATGCATGTGATTCACTATGCCCCCTCGCAAAAAGGAGTACGGGATTAAACGAGCGAGCGGATCCCTGAACCACTTCAGACCGTCCGTGAGCGCGACCACCGTGCGAAGACACTCTGCCGTCGTGCCTTCGGTGCTGACGTTCGCCGTGATCGTGGCATCCGGAGGCCTGTTGCTCATGATAGAGAAGGGAATGTTGAACAGCGTGCAGACTCCGCCGCCACGAGCCAACGGGAAGAAAGTGGAGTACCGAATGAGGAGTAGCGACGCAGCTGTGGACGTGGAGTCTCAGGTAACGTAATGTAGACGAACAGAGACGCAAGTTCGTTAGAATGTGAACGAACGCAGCGACGTATTTTGTGAAATTCATCAACATTGTTGTATGTTTGCATGTAATAATCAGACTTTCTTTGAGTTTCGCGAGTCTGGACATCAAGGAATTTTCACGTTAACTCCGGCTGCGTCTCAAAAGTTAAAACCTAATGAGCTGCATACCTAGACATTGGGGGATGGCAGTTTTGAGACAGGTCATATACGGTGTCAAAAAATATTAAGTTACTTTGACCCTTTACCCACATAATGTATGAATATATTTGCTTTACAAAACTATAAATGTACGACAAAGTGGTCATTTAAAAGAAATAACGCACAAACACACTTTTCAGTCGAGTTTGAAGTTTGTTAGGTTTCATTTGATGTTAGTTAGTTTTCCTGTTAAAATCCCAAATAATCCTAAAATTTCTTGTTCTTTATTTGCCCAGCCCAGCTACTGCACTATTCTCGAGTAACTAGAAAAAAGAGTCCAATTCAATGGGAATAAAAACATTCAGACACTAGTCAATGTGTAATCATCTCGAGCCATTTTTTGCCTTTTTCAGAGGAAAATTTCTCAACATATTTTCCTCTGGAATTATAGCAGTTTCTTCTCTAACTCCTGGACAGTAGAGTAAAAGTAGTAATTCTAAGGCGTAAAGTCCGATTAATACCATTTATATTCGATAAACGTTACTCCTATTATTCTGTCCTATAATTACTCAGCTGGTGGATAAGATGAATCTGGTTAAACTTAGCATGTGGAAAGCATCTTTGATGGTACGAAGAAACTCCATATTTCGTTCCAGAAAATATTAAACGACTGCTTACCTTCAAGCCAAGATATGAAATGGAAACTTAGGCAAATTCTTTGAAGTTAAGATTCCTGCTGTGCACTTGACAGAGAAGCGTACAATCACATGACATTTCAGGTATACCTTCTCTAATCTCGCTCAAGCAAGCACTGATGTGAAATCTAGACTATTAGATTGTGATGTTGATGAGAGTAATCGAAAGATATTGTAAAATTAATATACATGGTATTCAATGCTTATAATAATTTTAATGTTGATTTTTTTGAACATTGAAAGTGAAAACACTCATTCATATATTTTGCAAGATTTTTAATGTTTCCTTGTGCTTGTATCCTAAAAAAATGATTCCTGAATAAGCCAGGATATGATACAGTGCAGGATATGATCTAATGATGATGTCTGGCCATCCAGTGGAATGTCCAGAGTAAATGTAATTTTGTAAAAGAACATGTTGGTATACTATACACAACATCACAAAACAACTTTAACCTTCCCTGCCCCTCGAAACGGCATCTGTTCTCTCTCGGCGGAGGGTGGAACTAAATATCCTCCACAGCAAAATTCGAATAGTATTTAGATTTTTTGTATAATTATTACAGATTGAAAATTTGACACTTTGTGCATTCAAGTTTTTATGTCTTTATTTTGTGCTAAAGTATATATATATATATATATATATATATATATGTAATATAATATATGCCTCTTTCCCCCAGATTGTACAGGAGATCCGTAATCGCACCATAAGATCGATGTGCGGTCAGAAGAACACGGCTCACAGTGTGTGGTCTCTCAGTCCACTGCAGAGGAAGACTCTCCTCCAGCACATACTGGTGAACGACGAGCATCACTTCCTGTACTGCTACGTCCCCAAAGTGGCCTGTTCCAACTGGAAACGAGTGCTGAAAGTACTGAGTGGCGCTCTAGCCAACGTGGACGTCAGAGTGAAGATGGATCATCGTGCTGATTTACTCTTCCTGTCTGACTTTTCGCCAGAAGAGATTCGTCATCGATTACGGCATTATTTTAAATTCATGTTTGTGCGGGAGCCGATGGCCCGCTTGCTTTCTGCCTATCGGAACAAGTTTGGCGAAATCGAGGCATATCAGCGTAAATATGGTGCAGAGATTATACGGCGCTATAGAAAAGGCTACGCAAAGGATAAAAAAATAGCAGGAAATGACGTGACATTCACAGAGTTTGTACGTTATTTACTTGACGAAGACCCAGAGAGGATGAATGAACACTGGATGCCCATCTACAACCTGTGCCAACCCTGTGCCATAGAATATGACTTCATTGGCTCGTACGAAAGGCTGGAGAGCGATGCGGCTTACGTTCTGGAACGTGTCGGAGCACCGCAACACATAGGTTTTCCTGAACGACAGACGTGGTACAAACCCGTCACCAAAGAAACGCTACATTATTACCTTTGCACGGTGCCACAGAAGTTCCTCAAAGATCTTCTGCCCAAATATATTCTGGACTTTTCTCTGTTCGGTTATCCTTTACCCAACACAACCACTGAATACTGTAGGCATTAACAAAGACATTGGTTTATGCCTGCTGTATAAGACTGTCTATAATCTTTCAATATGTTAATATTAAAAAAAAAAAAAAAAAAAAAACTTTTTTTTTACCTGTACAGATTTTAAAAGATATTTAAATAAAACCCTCAGCACGGAGTTTTTGAGAGCTATTTAAGTTCAAACCACTATTTAAAACTGGAAAAGCTCAAAAAGATTTTTTTAAATAATGAGATGCAGTAATATGTCCATATGAATGGGCATAAAATGAAAAACATTGTGCTGTGCGCAAGACTATTATGTGTTTTATATCAGTAAGCAGATGCTTCCACCATTTTCACTTGTCAATTCAATTTCTATTTTCCTTTATTTACTTAGATAATCATTGTTACTTCTGCGGTCACCCATATTGTAAGACGTTTTCTTTGTTGATTCGTTTAATCCTTTTACAAAAAATGAAATGTGATGCTCAAATCGAGAGAATTTGTTAGAAAATTTCTTGAGGCAATTCCTGTTTGTATGTAATGAATTGTTCTGCGAGTGACGTGTGTTGTTTCATACGACCAAAACAAATATTTCTGACCACAAACTTGAACCCTTCCCATCTGCTGCTTCCTCTGAAAAGATGAGGCTCTGAGTTGAATCCCTTAAGAGGTTCTAAAGAATGCAGTTTCACATCCAAAAGCAGAAGTACTGTACAATGAGGAAATAAAAAATCTTTGAAATCCACAGGCTGGAATTCTGTTTTTTTTTCTTTTCTTGGACTGAGCATAATATTTATTGTAACAGAACAGCTAATAACAAGCTAATTGTGTTTTGAATCCCACAGGCAAAATTTAAAAAAAAAAAATCTAATGAAAGCAGTAAGTGAAAGCTCAGTTCACACGGCCTTAACATAGAATAATGTAGTCTGGAAAAATACAAGGGTATACTAAAAGTTAATTTAAGCGCCGTTCGTGCCAAGAACTATAAAAAATAAACACAATTTTAAGTCGTCAAAGAGTAGCACAGTCCAAACCACAACTATATCAACAATGTTGTTGGAATGCTTTATATTTCAGCCGATGAACAATAAAAACATTGACAGCCAATCAGAATCCATCTGGCTTTGAAGCGCTCAAGCATTTAAAGGGGCAGACGACAAAATTGCAGTGTGTGCTTACAATAACAGAGCGTTATCATCGGTTGGTATTGATGCTAACATAGTTATAGTTCTTGCTGTGCGAACAGGCCTTTATAATGGTGTTTGTTTATCCATGGACCCCATGCGATGCTAGGATGTTATGAGTGGTTGTCAGAGTAGCCAACCGTTTTTGGTTTCCAGAATGTTCTGGGAATATTAGTTTTTGTAACAAAAATAACCAACAAAGTTCCTGAAATATTATTGTTTGGTTCCCCAGACCTATCCGAGTAGTTTTTAGTGCATTGCCAAGGAGTTGTTAGAGGCCATCCACACAGAATATGTGATTGCATTTCCATTGATTCAACTAGCGTCTCGTGCATGAGGCCATTCTAAAAACGCAGTGCTAAAGATTTCTTAAAAGTTTAACAAAAAACAAACAAACAAAAAAACAGAATAAAACCAGGGTTTCCATTGCTTTTTCCAGGTTTTCAATAAAACCATGTGTTTTCACTCATTCCACTGCGTAAACTTTGATGCAAAAACACATTCTGTGGGTTTTGTGGGTAGATGCTTAATTCAAGTCAAGAGCTGAGACCTCAAGACTCAATGACATAATGGTTGAGTTATTCCTCTTAAGGCTGGGATTGTTTTATTGCTAGCCCTTAAGAAGAAAAGTTTGATCATTTCACATAGCATACTTTTCAACAAACCACGTGATTTGAAGTGTCATTCTAGTCTGTAGCAAATGGTCCATAATTTGGTGTTTATGAGCAATAGCATGGCTTAGCAAGCACCACTATTAAATATCAAAATAAGATGAAACATTCAAAATGGGGGAAAACGTTCAGCACATCTATCTTAAGTTTACAGAGTTCACATGCTGTTAACAACATCAAATAAAAGCTAAAAGAAAGAACTACAATTTAAGAAGGCATGTTGAATAAATTAATTTACTTGGATGGATTTTTTTCTCTCCTATTATATAAAGAAAAAAGAACAGTGATTGATTGATTGAATTTCACTCTGATATCCAAAGGCAGAAAAAAGAATTCCATGAAACAGTACACAGAGCAGACAATGACAGATTATATTAAAAACGATGCATGTTTATTAATAAGTTAACCAGTCAACATAAATTCTATTATACATACATAAACATAAAACAGGTTGGAGTGGTAGTGTGATATTAACACAGTCCTGAGTAACATGGCAAAATCCACTTTCTGAAGACCTCTTTGGTCACTTTTATTTCACTTCAGGCATATTTTAGAACAGTTTTAATCTTTAGTTTAACTTGTTATAAAAAGGTCTGCCATGTAAAGATGACAAGCTGCCTCATTTTCCATTAAAAAGTCCCAAACTATTAAGAAGAATAAATGACACTACGACTACTGCAATAAAAAAAATAATTTCATGTTACAAAATGTATATCAACACTGCTCTACACATTGGCTTTGGTGGCATAATTTTACCTTTGACCTTAAATAAATGTACAAGTACTTCGCTTTTAGAAGCCCAAGAAAATATCTTCTGGACTGATCTGAGACATTTCTGACTCAACACAAAGTTTCTTCAGAATTGATTAAACAAGAATCTTTCACGCGACATCCCTGTTTTATGTCAGCGCAAATGTGACAGGCTGCGTGAACCATTTCCTTCGCCGCTACTCCTTAAAGCTCACACTTCTGAAATGTGAAGTTAAACAAGGTTATTTTAAATCATACAAGCATGGTTATGAATATCACACAAGAAATGATGTCTGCTGCAGTTTTCCAAGGCAATCCTCACTTTTCTGACGTCTTGTCTACGGAGCGCTCTGGTGTGCGGAGGATGGAGCGCTCAGGAGAAGCAGGCCGGGGACTGAGAGAGGTGCTGAGAGGAGAAGAGCTTCGCAGTGAAGAGAAAGATAAGCCCTGTCTGCGCATTTCCTGCACAGCTCTCTCTCTACAATGGAAAAACACTTACACACATTAATCAACATTTCACAAACCAACATAGCAAGATCATAGCAGGCACATACACAAAAAAACTCATAATACATTTGAAGTTCTTTCAATACTGTAATAAATAGTTGAGTGTCATTAAAATGTTTTTATTTTAACCTATTATTTGCCTCATTCAGACTGATGCTTATTAGGGTATTGTGTCTTTAACAACATGCTCATCTTTTATTTGTCTATGTTCATGGAAGACTATGTAGTAGATTCTGGATAAATTGAGAATCACAATTTTTTGCTTTCAAAACGATTCTGAACAGACAACTAAACAAAAAATAACACGTAAATTGCAGTCTATTTAAAATGTTTGATGAATCTGAATACAAAAATTTTTTTTGGGTTTGAATGAATGTTTCAATGACTAGCTCATAAATACTTAATTGCTTCATTACTGGATGAATCAGTTTTTTTTTAGACGAATCTCTTGAATGATTAAATGACAAATAAATCTTTTAGCAGCACCTGGTGGCGTAACGATGTGATCGACACCACTCTATTAGTCTTATTTACTCTAATTTGATCACGTCCGTAGACATCAGGGTTTATAGAGCTATACACTTTTAGCTATACACTTTACACTTTAGCTATACATCCCAGGTCTTTTGTGATAATATGAATATTTGTAACAGAAATAATGATACTGTGTGGTTGAAAACACTGAAGCTGTTATACTGCTCTCTCTGGCTCAGCGGCAGCACCCACGCAGATTTGAATGGTCCCCTGTGATTTTGTCAAAGGTTTAATAGACACAGAATTGTTGTCATTTAGGAATGACATTGCGTGGGTGTTTGAATCGAGATTGCGTTCTTTTAAGGATTAACCGTACAGCTCTACCATGTAGACTATTCCAAATGGTCCGATGATGGTAAGAAAGTTCAGCAGTTTTAGTAATAAAGCCTGGGTCTCACCTTTCAAAGCGCTCAGTGGTTAGCTGTCTCTTGAGGATGTCCATTTCTGTCTGTAGCTGAGACACTTTTCCACGCAGCTGAGAAACCTCTCTGGCATGACCAACCCTACGAATACACACATTTTATTTCAACAAATACATTGTTATAACTAGTATTGCTTTTTAACTGTGCTGGAGAGCATTTAGACATATTTATCTGATTGATGTCTGTTTGTTTCACATGCTGCTATCAGTGATCACCATGGCAACTGCACACTTGCACTAGGCAACACTATTGAGAAACTGCTTGTTTGGAGGAAAGCAACATTCAATGGACTCTTTATGCAGCCTTTAAGAGGACACAGTCCTCAGTGTATCCCATAAACAAATGCTTTACACAGTTACCTTGTAGAACAGATTCTTACAGGAAACAATAAAAAATGTCATATACATTGGCAGACTTACAATACACATTGTATAATTTATATATACACATACATTTATTATAGCCCCTGGATATTTTAGAGTGCATGTCAGTTAAAAACAAAGTTTGCCCCCCTCTAAATGACCGGGTGCGGCTTGTTTGCCTCCATCTGTTCTTTTTCCCAATAATCCCTCATTCAGTTCTCTGGACAACTTGTGTACAGAAGCGCTGTGGTCTCTATTTTTCAAATGCATTTTGCACGACTGTAAAGTGACATCACTGACCGAGGGTCTCCGTGCCTAATGAAATTCGATTATTACTTTATATAGTATGATGAGTTGATGTAGTCCTACAGATCAGTGTGTGGAGCATCTGCTTATATTCTTCCTATTTGTAAAGGATATCATTACATTTTATCCTCTTTAAAACACAAACCAATGATGTAGTTTGATCTATTTTTTAATGTTATTGTTATTCTCCATATGAAGAGCTCTTTTCCGATAAACTCCATTTAAAAAAAAAAAAAAAAAAAAAGAGTTTATCATGTCATTTTGCTGTGTACTGAACCTATTCACTGCTCCATCAACGTTTCATGCCAAATCGCTATATTTCCTGGTTTAAAATGTACTGCAAGATGCAGTTTCTTTCCAAAACCCAATAAGCGCCAAACCTATTTTTAGCCTAAACGCGATAAATCCTCTCGACTAATCAGAATCCGGTGAACGTTCTACGCAATCCAACAGGGTGGCGCTTTGAACAGAGGTTTGTTTATGTTCATTCATTCCTCAAAATGAGTGAGTTTTCTAGTCGATTAGTAGTAGTTCATTTAAGCCATTAATCACATATTTATATTGATTTAATTATTTAAATATGGGAGTGAAACCATAATGAGCATTTTTTAATTGCCTATTCCGCATCTCAACGCACGCATAAAGCTTGCCACAAAGAACCGACAAAAGTAATGATTAGGCCTATGCATGAAACATTTGAATTGTTTATTTTTTTAATTTAACTAGTGTTTTCTGTCAGATATAGCTGCAAAGATAAAGTTGACTATGCTGACTCGCCATCTTCGCAGTAGTGAACGCGCCTATAGAGAGAAATGCACACTTCGAATTAGCCTACATACGCAGAGAGTAGCCAATTTCTTTTCGTTTTTTACTGTTTTGTTTAAATGTAGACATTTCAAGCTTTTTATAGATATACTTCTCAGGATTGTGAGGCAAGTATCGCTGTGTTTCGGCTCATTTATGTGATGCTCTCCAGATCACGCGCGGGCGCTTCCGTGTCCTGATTATATGTCTGCTATATTTGCTTCTTATTTATTTATTTATTATTAATCCAGTCAATTTGTTGATGAAACATTGATTAAAATGAAGATACAACTTATACAAAACGAAATTCACTTTACAGAAAGGCTTTCTACTAAACAAAACTTAATAAGTGGTCAAAATCATGTCTGACCCATTCCAAATGTTTTCCGATATATTGGGCATCTTATGATCCTATCATACTCATCTCATGCGGTTCCCTTTTCATATAAATCAACATAGATGAAATTTAAAAAAATAACATTAGCCTATATTATTAAACATAAATACGAAACGTATGTTTAAGTTTTTTTTTTTTTACTTAGCCTATATGTAAGTGTCACGCCGCTCCGCTTTACTCACATGCTGTGTAGCCTATACATGCATGTGTGTTTGTGTGTGTGTGGTGGAGGGGTGCCCATCACTACTTTCGAATATCGTTATCATTATTGAATATTTTTAATAATTCGTTTTTTTTTTACGCATATGTAGTGGACAAATTGGTCCTACTTGTTACAGGTTTGACACTTTACTAAAAATGACTAAATAACTAATTGAATAGCTATTGATATTAGGGCTGGGTATTGACACAAATTTCACAATTCGATTCGATTTTGATTCACAAGCTTGCAATTCGATTCGATTTCGATTACGATTCGATTCGATTCAATATTGATTATTTAGGATATCAGGTACAATACATGGCAAATTTTTTCAAGGAAAACAAATCTCTTAACTAATGCTGTAAACTATGGGAGTCAGTTGTAGCCTACTAGGCTTCATTAGCCTACTATAATTTTGAAGGTAAAAATGAACTGATTTGAAGCTATACAAACACTTAAATTACACTTATTTATTTTTATAATAAGAAAGTTATATGAAATATAAACATTTAAATGGTGGCTGTCATAAAAACTTGCCAGATTTATTCAAACATGTATTAAATATTGAAGAACATTAAAAATTATAATGAATATGTAATATGGTGCATATATTTAGCAAAATTCTCCTCTCTAGAGTTATTTTTTCTAGCTGACTAACTGACTAAGTTACAAAGTTTAATGTTTTTTCTGAGGTAAATGTGACGTTACATGCCATTGTTTACTTGCTGTTTAACTGACGTCTTTCCACAGATGAAACACTGATTGAGCGATACCACGTTACATGATACGGATTTCGAAGTTGTACTCTATCTTTTAACACACTTTCAGATGCTCATTGATGTTTATTTGGCGCTGTAACTGGTATTATTAAGGTGGAGTAACTGGTATTATTGAGGCGGAAGAGGAGAATGAGATCATGTGCGCTCCGTGCTGCTGCTTCTCTTGAGCTGAGCCAGAGCAATCTCACGCCACAGCGTCAAAACGGTATTTATGTTTTTGAAATTCGTAAGAAAATGGACGTAATTCGAAATTTGAGACTTTATTTCATAATAATAGTCACAAAGCACAAAGATTATTTCGATTTATTGGATGGGATGCACGATACAATGTTCTACGTGATCATCAAATGAAAACAGGATGACTAATCTATTCTTGAGATTTAAGAATCGATATCGGCACGTAAAAATGAGAATCGATTAATATCGAGAAATCGATATTTTTTACCCAGCCCTAATTGATATCATTACTATTTTCAGGTTCTGCACCAAATGACTATTAGCCTAAATGTTTACTAAATTTAATTTATAGTAATTTATAGTATGAGCCCCTGATTATGTTACATGCTCTCGTTTTTTTTTTTTTTTTAAAGACAAACCATACAGTTTTGGAAAAAATGGATGGATTTATAGCGTTTTGGGAAAAAAATAAATTAACCTTTAATTTATCATAAACAACATTGTTGTTTGATTTAATAATCATTGTTCAACATGTTCAGACTGAGCCAATAAAACATTTTAACAGGATAAATTGAATATTCACAAAATGTGTGGGTCTAGGTAAAAAATAAAATTTTCCTGAAAACTATTGAAATGGATTTATAGCGTTTTGGAAAAGAACTCCTCATATACACCACCATTCAAAAGTTTGGTGTCACTTAAGATTTTTTTATTTCTTTTTGAAATAAGATATTACTTTTATTCAGCAAGGATGCATTAAATAAACCTAAATTGACAGTAAAGACATTTATAATGTTAAAAAAAGATTTCTATTTCATATCAATTCTGTTCTTTTGAACTTTTCTTTTGAAACTTTCTATTCATCAAAGAATCTTAAATGTATAGTGGTTTCCACAAAAATATTAAGCAGCACAACTGTTTTTAACATTGACTATAATAAATATGTTTCTTACTGTTTTTAATCAATTAAATTCACCTTTGGTGAGAATAAGAGATTTCATTAAAAAAAATCTTACCAACTAACTTTTCAACAGCAGTGTACTGCCCTACAAAGCAAAAAGGCAGTAACTACGCAGAGTGCAGAACAGAGAAAAATGACTTTAAAGTTATCCTGTCATCCAGCCTAAGTAGTTGAAGGTAGATTATTGGACATGTGGCTGTTTTGTGACTTTATATTAGCTTATTCTTTGTACATATCAATCCTCATATTCAATTTGATATTTTACCCCTATTTTGCAGTTACTGTATTCTTGCTTTGTATTACTTTACAAAAACGTGGCACCAAACCAAGGAAAAAGGCAGTAACTACAGATTCTCCAAAGACGATTTTGCCACAACTTGGGCTCTGGGTGTGTTAGATACACTGTATTTGAAATAATTGGAACCATTTGGACAACATTTTTTTTCAACATTTTTGTGTTGCGAAACTAGTGTTACGGATACGTGGTGTAAATTTTTAGTAATCAAAAATCATGTCTAATTAATTGAAATCATGAAACTTTTATTATAAACTATTATTAAACTAATACAATATTTAAAAAAGATTCTATGAATATTACAAATAAAATATATAAAAATTCTAATATATTAATAATTATCCTACATTTCTTTTAATCATATGAAATTAAACAAACGTTTTTTGTCAAACAACATGCTGCACAATTAGCTTTACTGTTAAAATTAAAACATTGAATACAAATTTAGTTTTAATCTTAATTTATTTGTATTAGTGTTAGTATTATTATTACATTGAGACGTTTCTAAATTCTACTGTACAACAGTAATAGGCCTATATTTCTGTCAAGTTAAACCGAACTTTTATTTTGACGGGTTGCCGTGAAGACCTTTGTTTCTGTGTTTATGACATGACGATAGTTTTTCTCAGATGATGCGGTTAAATGCTCACAAAGTGACTTTAAGAGCGGATCTAGAGTCTGGAGAGTAAGTTCATGCAGTCGTGTCCTCATATGCAAAAAACAGTGCTTCAGCGCGCGCGTGTGTGTTTGTTAAATGAAACTGCGCGTCGCCGTCGACTGCCCCATTTATTCACAGAACATGTAGGATTTGTATTTAAATTGTACTATTATTGCGGTTTAATATTCACACAGTAGTCTATCACGATTTAATTTCAAGTGTACTGAACTGCTATATCGCAAAAATCATAGTAACTAACCACTAAACTACATGGAGCTCTTGCACCTTTTTTTTTCTTTCTGGAATATTTTTTTCATTCTTTCAGGGGAGGGGGGTAGTTTGGTAGGGGAACAATTTGGTGAAGTTAGAAGGGTGAAATCGCAAATGTTAAAATCGTCCCGTGAGGATGCCCGAAAATCAGCTGTGTGTTCACCAAGGCAACAGTAACTACACTGCGCAGAAACACCGTTATTTTTTGTTGGGTAAAACATAACAAGAACACAGTAATGGATGTTACTGTACTCTTGCTTTGTTTCACTGGGGCTTTTTGCAGTTACTGTACAAACGACTACCATTTTTCTCCAAAACGACACACATTTGAGATAAGATGTTTTGTCACATAACAAAGGATGCCTTGAATGTCATGAAAATGATAATAACTCATTTTTGACAAAAAATGCAGTTACTGCCTTTTTGCTTTGTAGGGCAGTGTAATAGAAACAATTTTATTTATAAATGGCTCTTTTGCACATTGTTTTTCCACTTACATTTTGCTGTCAGCGAGAACGAGGCGGTCCTTCAGCACTTTGAGCTCAGACTCTTTCTCGCTGGCACTCAGGTGCGTCTGAAACTCCTTCTGTCGATTGGTGGTGAGCAGAGTCTCAAGATTGCGTACCGTCAGATGCTCACTGGCCAGCTGCTTTTTCAGAAGCTCTGTCTCAGAGCGCACATCCTCCAGTTCACCAGTCACCTGAGTTTGATGTTAAAAGGTTAGTTAGTTGTACATTCGCTCATTTTTAAACCCTTTCTAAAGACGTAGTTGACAGAGAATTGTGGTGTGTGTGAGTCGTACTCTTTCCAGCTCCATGCTCTTAGCCGTCAGCTGGCGAATGGTGAGCTCTTTGCTGGAGTCGAGCTTAACGCACAGTTCTCTGACAGAGGCCAGATCTGCCAACACTGAGTCTTTCTCGGCTCGAGCTGCCTGGACCTCCTCTTCCAAACGAGACATTGCCCGTGCCATCGATGACACCTGAGCTTCGTATGCTTGCACAGCGTTCAAGTGCTGAGAGAAAACACAGGTGATGAGGCAATGGAAAACATTTAGTGTATGTTTACATGACAACAATGTACTGAAAAACAGAAAAGTTTTTCCCTTTTTCACGTACAGACGACAACTTTGTCAAAACGATCCCCATTCACACGGATCAACGTTGTCACAAACCCTCTGATGGGGGTGCCTATAGACTAAACACGTAATATGCATGACGTGTCAGTTTTCACAAATTCGCATTCACAATAAAAGTATCGTTTAGACAAACTTGCACTTCGAAACCCATTTTCAAGTTTTTCAGGCCTCCAAAACGCCACTGTCGTGTAAATGAATGGCCAAAACGCATAAAAAGTTTTCAGTTTTTAGTTGAAAATGGTGTAGTCCTCATGCTCAGTCACTTGTACCTCCTGTATCTCTCTGTCCTGCAGTGAGACTCTCTCTCTGAGGTGTCTGCGCTCAGTGTCGGATGAGAGCAGCTCCAGTCTAATAGAGTTGTTTAGCCCTTCAGCCTGCTGCAGCTTCAGTTCTCTATCCTCCGAATCAGTGTGGATGGTTCGAAAACGCTCCAGCATGTCCCTGTTCTCCTGTTCCTATAC
Organism: Tiaroga cobitis; assembly: GCA_030578255.1. Taxonomy (NCBI): domain Eukaryota; kingdom Metazoa; phylum Chordata; class Actinopteri; order Cypriniformes; family Leuciscidae; genus Tiaroga; species Tiaroga cobitis. The sequence goes on from CM060610.1 coordinate 20,320,458, forward strand.
ATAACATGGATAAAACAGCGTCAGTGCAAAAATAAACTGAACATTAAAGTAGTTGCTAAATGACTACATATGCATTTGATCTGCATTGATATTGAATTTAATTTAATTCTGCATTTAGCTGAACTTTTGCTTTTTTTCCAATTAGTACTTTTACTTATTTTCATGGAAAAATTTATATAAGTTTGGGATCAAACAATAATTGGTGGCCACCATGGACCCCCTTTGAAGATCCCTAAACAGTTAAATTTAACCCTTGATTGAACAATGGCACCTTTAATCAAATTGTTTTTGCCAATGTTTTATAAAAACAATAAGCCACTTAATTCTGTGTACTAAAATTATTCTACCATGGGTAAGGAGGTTTTAAGAAACATATTTTAAGTTTAACTCTGAGAAAATGAGTGTAATGCACCTTTTATGGATCATTAACATATTCGTTTGATATATATATATATATATATATATATATATATATATATATATATATATATATATTTATATATCTTTTTTTAACATTTTTTTTTAATCATAATAATTTTATCACGTAAAAAGGGAATATTGACATGATTTCTGTCTTTTCAATTTGCTGGAGTGTTTTTTCCTTCCATCTCTCACCTTGGCAGCCATCAGGCTTTCTGTCCGCGCCACCTCAGAGATGTACGAGTGAACTCTGAGCTTCAATTCATCCCTCTCGTTCAGAGCTTCCTGCATCTCTGCGTGCACAGCCTGGAGAAAGGGACACAAGAATGTGAGCACGTGTGACGTTTACTGGTCACAGATGTCACATCAACAGGAGTGGGTTCACTTTTACAATCTGGAAGGCTGGGAAGAAGAAAAACAAAGAAAAAATATAGCTGTGAGCAGCTTTTTAACTGTTATAGCGCCACCTATGGTCCGATCTTCATAAAAGTTTGAATGCTTGTTTAGAATCATACGTCGCATTTACTTACCTATTTTAGTGAAGTTCTGAGTTTTCGTTTAGGGGTAATAGGCTTTTGCGTGCACTTGGCCACGCACATTTTCTAAATGGCACTGTTATAGCTACACAAAGAGCAAAGGTCAAACCGGGAAGTTTCTATACATTCCGTCTATACATTTTATAAATCTATATGGATTCCAACGGTATAAGACACTTGAGCATACGCCTAACGGTTTAGGAGTTATGAGCGATTTCGCACTTTCCGTCAGGCCGATCAGGGCGAGCCTTGGTGACAATGTAGACGGTGTGAGTACTTCCAGCCCTCAAAGTTTCAAGTCTCTACGACTTAAGGTTTGGTCTACCCGATCACTTTTAGGGAAGAATGCTGATCCTATGAAATTTTAACAATTACAATTGGGTTTCAGCGCTACACGCTTGAACCCATAAAAATGCGAAGCAGAGGTCTACTGGTGTGTACCTGGTTTTCTCTGGTCATGGTGGCCAGATCATCCTGTAACCTGCGGTTCTCTCTCAGCGCGACCTCTCTGTCTCGACTAACCACTGAGAGTTCCTCTTGTGATTGGTCCAGCTGTCTGCGCAGGCTAGCGATTTCCCTCTCTCGACTGCTCAACGCCCCCTTCAGCTGACTGAAATACATGTCATACAAGACTTTGAAGGCCTTCTATTCCTTTACAAAAATGCAGAAACATCCCATCATTCTGAGAACATACATTTTATTACTCACAACAGAAAACGGACACTTACTCCAAAGAGTTCTCCAACTCCGTGACTGTTATCCGGACTTCCAACAGTGTCTTTTCCTGTAGATCAAAACTAACTTTTTTAAGCAGTACCACAAACATTTTCATGTATTGACCAAAACATTCTGTATTGAGAACAGGGCTGTAATAAGATGTGTGCTGAGTATCAGCAGTACCTTCCTGTGGATCTCCTCCTGTAGCAGCACCACACTCTCAGTCTTCTGGTCCACATCGTCCTGCAGGGAGTCTTTCTCTCGGTCTAGAGATGCTACTGTTCTCTGCAGAGTCGCAACCTCATCTTTCTGAGATGATCCATGTCTACTCAGATCAGCTGCACAATAAACACAGCATTTAGAATATTCTTTCTACATAACAAATTTTACATCATCTATACAGTAAAATGTTGCATGATTTCACACCAGAACCAATGAAATTTCACAATTTTTTTCAATATAATTTTCATTATCACGACAATATTTAAATATTAATTATTGAATTTAAATAAGTATTCAATTTAAACAATGGCATGTTGCCTTCGAGCATTTCTTAGTTATGTCAACATTGCTTTTACCTTTTCAATTATTTAGATACACACCATGTAATAACAGGAAAAAAATTAGGGTAACACTTTATTTTACAGTGTACTTGTTACATGTTACATGTACTTACTATAATAATAACAACAGTAAATTATGCATAATTACAAGCAACTAAACCAAACCTGTATAAGTAGTACAAGTTGTTAATTAAAGGTGCTCTAAGTGATGTCACGCGTTTTTTAGGCCAAAACATTTTTTGTCACATACAGCAAACATCTCCTCACTAACCGCTGGCTGCCTGTCCCCTGAACACACTGTAAAGAAACGCGATCTCTGTAGACAGCCCAGGCTCCACAAACAGCAACAAAAACAAACTGGGCTAACCCGCTCCACGAAACATGACAAACAGTTCCAGCCAATCACCGACAAGAAGGACTTGGGGGCGGGGTTTGGGGGGGTAGTGCGCAGATGAGGAGGAGGGAGGGTCTAGCTAGCCTCTGTTTTGTTTGACAATACTTTAAACGTCAACAAGAAGTGACGTCACCCGACATCGCTTAGAGAACCTTTAATATTGCTTAGTGCTGATTTATATACACTGTAACAAGGACACTAATGAAGTAAATAATGTGTAACCTAAATTAGTATTGGCTTAGTACTGAAGTAGCGTTACTTCTGACACCCCTAATACAGATATGCATAAGAATAAACAGGAAAGAAGAGACAGAATAGCCTATTTGCATAAAGATGTGCATTTGAATAAATTAGAAGAGTGCAACACTAAGAAATACACGCACTGATTTTCTCTTCTAGTTTGTCGATCTGTTGGTGAGCTGCCTGCAGTTCATTGGTCTTCACAGATAATCTGTGCTGAACATCTGAGAGAGACTGCTCCATCTGCTCCTGCAGAAGCCTAAACGCATACACACAAACACATTCTGGGTGGCACATATTTAAGCACAAGGACGACAGGCAGAAATGTCCGTCTACAGCAGTGGTACACAAACACACACGGACCTGAGTGCACTGCTCTCGACTCTGTGATGTGTGGCCTCCTCTACGTTCTGCACCAGCACTGCTGACTGAGTCTTCAGCTCCTTCTCAACAGCAACACGACACTCCTTCAGCACAGCAACCTGAGTGCGCAGATCAGCCTTCTCTCTCTCCAGCTACACACACACACAGTAATGCATCATATTATGATATATTTAGTAGGGCTGTCACTTTTGTGAAAAAATCCTGTTCGATTTTTGAGACGTAAGTGTTCATTGAATCGATTGTAAAATCGATTTTCCATGTCTAAAGACGTTTCCATTTTCATCACCAAATATAGGCAAATCCACGGACACCTAACAGGCATTAGGACGAGCGTAAAGAGGGCGCTTGAGACGCACAGTGAAGTTTCGTGCACAATGACAAACAGGAGCGCAACATTCAGGGATTGAAATGAACACCCTCCGACCCACCAAATGCGGGTAAAAATGAACTTTGGCGGGTAACGCTGTCAAATCACGAGCCGATCTGGCGTGTTTCTATGTTTAGGCTTCTCACTTTCTTTGCTGTGGAAGTTCGAGTAAGCCAAATCTGCGCAGATTTAGTGCAAATACCCAACTCGTGAGTCCTCATGATATATTAAATACAGCGTATTGTGCAGAATCTGCGCATTTCTGGCTTACTTGAACACACACATCACTAAGCAACAAATAACGGCGCGCTTGTTCACTTGCATTGAAGTAATGGCGAATATTAAAAAGCATTTGGTTAACAGAAAAGACATTGTTATTTTCCAACATCCTACATGTTCTGTGTACTGTATTGATCTGTCCACCTAAAACACATTTTTGGTAAAAAAAAAAAAAAAAAAAAAGAAGAAAAAAAAAAAAAAAAAGGGCCGTTAAAATCGATTCCCTATTTTCGTTTTCGATACTTGTGTTGGTTGGTCCGATCGATTGTGCAATCGATTTTCGAACGTAAAGTGACAGCCCTAATATTTAGATGGGTTTATGCCACCTAAAACTAACCTCATATTTAGGGCAAATTCATAAGTGAGCATTACTTTGCCCTATCCACAAAGAGACAGACCACTTTGAAGGATGGATGTGCATTTTTTACACCCTAGATGAATATTATTATCAGAATGTAATGTTGCATCAAAATTCATGTTTATAGCTCTTAAGATTGTTGCAAATTAAAATTTTGTGTCAAATAGTCTTTAATCCAAGTTTATTTCAACTCGCTTTTTCTGTGCCCCGTTCGAGAAAAGCAAGCAAAAAACATAAAAACACTAATAATCTGCTAATAATATACTTATTAGCAGATTATTGAAAGTTTTAAAATCCTCAGGTCTCAAAATGAATCGGAAGAACTTGTCATCCAGTATCACATGATCATAAACGTCAAATTATTTCCTTGTAGTGACCTTTAAATGTACAGTTCACAAAGTGTCTTTTAGAAGGAACATAAAGGGGTATTTAGATGCTCACATTCATTTGGAACAATCCTACAAGAAGCGTATCTTTCCTGCAGAAAAGCAGGGCAGGGCAGGCATTTGGAGCTGACATGACTAAACACACTGGTAATGTTTGTGAAACTATAAACAGTTCATGCACTATTAGTGTTGTACCATCTCAATGGTGTTCTCCAGGTCGAGAATCCTGATCTGCTCCTGTTCTCTGTCTGTTAGAGATGAGCTTTGGGCAACCTGCAAAGAGAGAGAGAAAAAAAACACTGGCAGCTTTATCTTGGCAACTCTCCCCTTAACACACAGCTATACCACTCACCCAACAAGTGCAGTACAGTTTAGAAGTGCTTTACAGAATTTCAAACTCACAACTCCAACCACAGAAAATTGCTTGTCCATAATTGGCAGCAATTTATGGTCTTCTAAAAAAAAAAATCATTTGCAAACACACACATACCTTGAGTCTGTCTCTAAGCATGTCTCTCTCAGCAGTAACTCTCTGGAGTTCAGCTTCAGTCTGTTCCCTGTCGTCTCTGAACCTGTGCTGGAGTTTAGAGGACTCAAGCTCCCCTTGGACACGTCTCAGCACCTCCTGAGTCTATATTTAAAACACATGAACAAATATTCCCAAAGAAAACAGCTAGATGTGTATATTAACTTAAAGGGATACTTAACCCCAAAAAAAATATCTCTTATCATTTACTCATGCTCATCCTGTTCCAAACATGTTTGACTTTCTTTCTTCAGATGAACAAACACAGATTTTTAGAAAAATAATCCATCTGTGAGTCCATATAATGCAAGTGGATAGGTTTCATTATGTGCATAAGTTGACACTCCAAAAACCAGGCAAAAAGCACCACAGTAATTGATACGACCCCAGTGGATGAATTGATGTCTTCCGAAGCAAACTTTTTAAACTTTAAATTATCAAAAATTCCAGTCAAGATATTCATGAGTTCACACTTAAAGTAAAGTGTCAGCACGTTGTGAAGCTCACACAAAAAGTGGAGCTTCACACATGCTGATGTTTACGTCAAGCTTGAACTCCAGAATTAGCGTATGACAGGTGGCTGGAACCAAGAGATAGTAAATTATGAAATCATTTTAATTTTTGGGTGGAGTAAAACAAGAAGCTTCAAACAGATGAAAACCTTTGCAGGTAGCAGGTGGTCTCTCACCTGCTGGTACTGTGAGCTGAGCTGGTCTCTCTCTGCAGTCAGTAGTTTAACTCTGGTCTGGATGTCCTCTATGTGTTTCTCAAAGCCCAGCAGCACTGACTGTAGCTCATCCCTCTCCTTCACTACACGTGAGAGCTCTGCATCACCATCTCTCTAGAAATACAAAAATAGTCAGTTTCCCAGCAAGGTTTGACCCAATCATGTGCAATATTATTATTTTGGTAACTAATTTAAATAATTTAAATAAGTGTCTTAAATAAAGTCAATAATCCATAAAATGGCCACAGGAAAAGAAATCTGCACCCTTGTGGCAAAATAATTCAAAAAGGTATTAAGTAAATAATGTATGCATATTGCATACAAATGTATAAATGTAAATCAATGTATAATGTTTATTAAAATAATTAGGTGTTCAAGCACGAAGTGCTGAAAACCTATTGTAATTGCTATTTTGAATTGCTAAAACGCATCGTGCGCAGCCCAAACCGTAAGGCCTAGAGACTTGAAACTCGGCCAGATGGTAGGCCACACTTTTGGTGAGAACCTATCAGAGCATGACATCGATTGGCCCATAGGTGGCGCTACAGCAACCAAAAGTACTAAATTGCTCATAACTCCTAGACCGTTGGTCCTAGCCTCAAGCTAACCACTGTGATCCTTGGCTCAAGACGGACAAGATGTATATCGCCAAAATCGATTTAGGCCAGAAAAAATTTCCGCTATGTCGAATTTTGTCCAAAACCTACTTTTGCGAACTAGTCCCTGGTTTTTCGCCCGATCGGAACCAGACCAGTCTAGGCCTATTCTCTGGACTCTCTAGATCAATAATTATCGAAAAAAAGTTTAACTTTGCCCTTTGGTTTGCTATAACAGGATCATTTATAAAAAGGGGCGTGTCAAAACACACTCAAAAGCCTATAAATCATAAATAGAAACTCAGAACTTCACAAGAATTGGTGAGCATACGTGACATAACATCATGAATAAGCATGCAAAGTTTTATGGAGATCGGACAATAGGTGGCGCTATAACTGTTGAAAAGCTTTAAAACCATGTATTTCCTATGGTAAATTGCTTGACTTGGCTGTAAATGGTGTTTTCCATCTATGATCGTAAAATTTTTATATCATAATGTTTAAAACCATTTTTTTGACACTTCACATCAATGCAGCAATGTGGTAAATCATGGTAAATAAAGAAACATGGTAAATCATAGCAAAAAATACTATTACATGGTGTATCATGGCAAATCATGCTAGCAATGTGATGAATCATGGTAAATAATGCTCTAACATGGTAAATCATTCTAGAATGTGGTATATCATGGTAAATCATCCTATAACATGGTAAACTATGGTAAATCATGCTAGAATCATATTAAATCATACTAGAATGTGTTCAATTGTGGTAAACCATGCTAGAACAGGGTAAATCATGGTGAATCATACTAGAACTTGGTATATCATGGTAAACTATGGTAAATCATGCTAGATTCGTGGTAAATCATACTGGAACATGGTAAATCATGAAAAATTGCAATGAAATGTGGTATATCATGGTAAATCATGCTAAAACATGGTCTATTCCATCTATGATGTCAATGGTTAAATGCTTGCTACATAAAACTTAATGTCTTTTGATGCTTTTGTGCTTAACGGCCTTAAAGGCCTTAACTGCTTGAACACCGGTAAACGCTGCTTGCAGCTTTAATTGTAATTATAATTAATTGTAATATATTTATTTTACATTTTTGTATTTAAATATGAGAAAAGGTATATACTAGCATGCTACTGCATTATGAGTGCAGAACTTACAGGAATTATTAAAACTGTACAATCTGATATTCAGGCCCTGCTTAAACCATGTACCATCATTGTAATTACAGAAGTAATTGTCAGCTCCCACCTTTTCATACCAGCTGCCTCTTCCTCTGGGGCTCCTCCCCCTGCCTGGACTAGGGGTGAGGGTTTTGTCTGTCCTGCCCCCAACCAGACGGTACCGCTCCACTTCCTGTTTATAATAATTCCTTTCCTCCTCTAAACTTTTCACAAAGGCATCTAGACGGGATGGAGAGTGATCCTTGCCACACATCCCATGCCTTGCACGCATTCGCTCTAATTCTAGAATCATCTCTTTATCTGAAACAAATACAGCACTAAAATTAAACGAGTGAATGACAAACCATATATCACTTTACACGCAACTAATACATAAAGAGGAGTGTTACATCTCACCAGCCTGTGTCATTGCTTCTACTTTGTCCTGAAGTCTCTTTTTGTCTTCCTCCTGAAAGTTGATCAGTCCCTCCATCTTGTCATTCTGTTCTTGAAGATCAAGTAGTTGATCCCTCAGACGGTCTTTTACGTGATCTCCATCTGCCATATCCTTCAACAAATCATTGCAAGCTTTAGACGCTTGACTGAGTCCAATGAACCATAACAACGCATTACCACTAGATATTGGCATGAGTAATCTGCGAGCAAAAACTTAGTCTGCTGTAGGAAAATGATGTAATATAATTTTGTCATTGAATCTCTCACCTAAATCAGTTATGACGGATGTTCCATGTAAGCTCCAGGTGATGCAAATGTTTTTTAATTGGTCATTCTTTTCTTTCTTTTTTGTAACAATAATAAATATAGTTTATTATTGTTGTTTTGTCATTATTTATTAATTGTATTATTATTGCTCGATTTTAAAAACAAAATACTGATGTTATTTACATGTCATCTTTGTATAACTTAATTTTAATTTTCAGATAAACATTTTCAGATGTGTGTTAAGATTATTCAACTGCAAAATTACTTGAAATGCCCAGAGGCCAGTAATAAAGAGTGGGATGTCTGAAAGGATAATAAACATGCACTCCAACAGAAAGACATTCCTGACAGTCAGAAACATTTAAACCATCCATGTCATGTCAGGCCAGCCAGGATAAATGTGCTGTTCGGAGGCAGATGGTTAATTTAACAGCTCATTTCACATGCTGCTTTGTGGACAGTGGACCCATGCATGCACATACCCGTCTCAATGTAGAGATGACCTCCTCCAGGTCCTCTAGCTCCCGCTGTTGACGCTGAATCTCTTTCTAGAGACAGAGATAGAGTCAGTATTACTACATAAGGCAAAATATTTAAATATTTAAACATTTAAACATCCAAGAATGAATACATTAAGACCAAATATTATTATTAATATAAATAAAAACGACTAGAATTAAAATATTACAATTAATATATGCTGCAAATATTTTTCCCCCCACACATAAAATATAGATATCAAATAAAAATAAAAATAAGATACCATACATAAATAAGATATCACAGTCTCTGTGACTGCCCAAGGCTCGGTTTCCCAAAAGCATCGTGAGCTAAGTTGATCGTAGAGAACATTGGTGGCAATGGTCTCCATGATCAATTTGGGCTCACAATGCTTTTGGGAAAGGCAGCCCTAGGCTCTTTACGCAATAAAATAAAACAAAAAAGTTAATAGAAAAACAGCTAAAAATTAACATTATATATCAATATATCATGCAAAAACACAGTTTGCTAATCCATACAGTTTCATTCCAACTCACACATTAAGAGTAACACTGAGGCTTAATTTATTTACTTCAATTTTTTTTTTTACAAGTATAGACCCTGCTGAGATCACCTTGGCCTCTTGCAGCTCCATGTCAGCAGTCTCCAGAACCATCTCTTTGTCTTTCTCTAGTTGCTGGGCGAGCTGGTCTATTTGAGTGAGCTCCTGACACAGCTCTTGATTTCGAGCGCTCAGGTCAGCCACCTCACTAGACACAGTCTTCTTCCTCTGCTGCAGTCCGTCAATTCTCTGCTCCAGGGATCTGTTGGTCTCCTGGAGATACTCTATCTGAAAAAGGAAATGAGTTATTATCAGAGGGGTGGGGTTAACGTCAACCCGGAAATAAACACCTGCAAACAGAAGGAGGTTATGGACAGGTCTGAATTAGGGTTGTCAAGCGTACTGCTACTACCGGTCCCAGTCTGTAGATCAACAAAAAAACAAGTTGACCGTTTCAGCATTTCTGCAGTACCGGTTGCACAGAGTGTGAACGCAATAGTCTATCAGAGGTGTTAGTCAGTTAGTCAGAATCCGCTTAACACACTTGAACTGCCCAAGGTTTTGTTTTGTTCAACGCAAGCCGCACGCCTGCAAATGCTTTCAATATAATAATCAACAAAGTGTAAACATGCTGTAAATAAGAGATTTATTGTACAATTAAGACAGCTTTTTTATTATAATGGTAGTTTTTTGCTAAATTGCAGAATTCAGTGAGCTTGCGCTTTAGAGATTGATAGCATTAGTGATTATAAAGGGAGGGCTCTTCTCTTGCTTTCTGTTTATTACCCATTCACAATCTGAATACAAGTTTAGTTTTTCATGCTGCTAAGTACAGTGCAGTTTCTGGATTGTGGACTCTATTTAAATTTGCAATTGAATCAGAAACTGGGATGACAGTGATAACCAATGGACGTGACAAAACGGTACAACATTTGATGAAGTACTTATTTCAACAGTTTTTGCTCTGGTACCAAAACTGGTACCAAGAACTGCAAAATTGTATTGATATTGGTACCCAGGGCCGTGCTAGGGTGGGGGAGGGATGTCCACCTCGGTTAAAATAGAGTTAGATTGGGTGTCTCAGTCAGGTAACATGCCTAACAAGATTAAATAAACAAAATTATCAGATGGATATCCCGTTTACCTGTAGGTTCAAATGAGCAATAAGTTTTTCATTGCTGATGTTTTGAGCCTCCAGAGAGATGACATCATTAGGTCGACCACCATCCAGAGCTCGATTCAGACGCTCAATCTCTTTATCTCGCTCTTCCACCTGTCCAGAGCACAAAGTACATTTGTAAGGGTTAATGTTATGAATACATTTACACTGTTAATAAATGATAAATAAATAACAGAGATAATATTATTTTTTAGTAATAACCTCTCATTAGTGCACATATATGTGGGCTCTTGAAGGAGGTCTCATATAAAAAGGACTCTCAGTTCTACTTTAACTATAATCACTGACACTCTGTCATTCTCCCTAAACAATCAACAAGTAGTGGCTAAAGCAAAACCATTTGCTCCCTTAAAAATATTAAAACAGCGCCTAAGAAAAAGTAATCAGACTATACACAGTAATTAATTTATGAAATGTAGGTGCGTGCACAGCACAGCACACTTACCTGTGTGTTGAGATGCTTGATTCCGGCATGCGCTCTCTCCAGGTCAAGCTTGAGCTGTGCCACTTCCTTTTGGAGTTCCTGGATTCTAAAAACAAAGATTCAATGTTTTTTTATTATTATTATAAAAACTGTAAAAAAAAAAAAAAAGTAACTAATTTTATTTATATTTATAAATTCTGTTTATATTTTAACAAACAGAAGTATATTAATTTTTAAATGTCTATTTCATGTTAATGTGTTATAACTGGGGAAGGCTGTCAAAATGAATGTGTTAACTTAAGCAATTCCTTGTTTTAAATGTTGCTAATAAATATATAATATAAATATTATGCTTTTTTATTTTCTTTAAAAAAAGACTAAATGTGTTACCTACAAATGCATTAATTACAAAATAATTGATTTATTGTGATTCTGTTTTGTTTTCTTCCCCACACCTGTCATCAGCCACCTGAAGAAGGTCAGCGATATAGGGATCATCTGGTAGTGCCAGAGATGGAGGGATGAGGCCACTGGAGGGTGGGAGGAGTTCATCTATTTGCATCCGCTGGCGTCTAAATGGGATTGATCGCTTCTTCCCTCCTATTTAAATTTAGTCATTGACCATAAAATGTTCTAATACCAGCATAAACAGACAAAGGTGAATACCATAGCTGCAACGTTAAATAAAACATATCTACCAACCAGGTGTCTGAACAACAGCTTGCATGTTCTTCTCCTGGAGCTGTAGGATACGCTCCGTCTTGGCTTTGCAGTCCTTCTCAAGGGACCGAACTTTGTGCACATACTGATTATTGAGGAATTTCAGATCTGATGTTTCATGGTCCAGTTTCCTGATGAACACCTTCAGCTCTGTTGACAAACAATAGTGGTTACAATAATAACCATTCCATGTGATTAAAAAAAGATCAAATCTGTTTGCAACAGGATTTGAGGCATTAAATCCAATCTGTACCCCTGCTGATCCGATCCTTCTCCTCTCTTAGTTTCAAAAGCCCAAGGTGCAACTCGTTGTTTTCTCTGACTATCCGGGCATTTTCAGCTTTATACGGCTCCAGAAGAGCATCCACATTCCGACTCTCCTTTTCTGTTTTTCCCGCAGCAAGCTTGGCATTCCTGAGACTTTCAGTGGTGTGGACCAGGTCGCTGAGAAATAAATGAAAACAGATTGATTATGCTTCTGTCAGATCATGTTTCACATATATACATTTACAAAATGTATCATGTTTTATTATCATGAAGACTGTTTCCAGCAATTAACTAAAGTTAACACATGTGTCATGCCAGACATGCTGGCAAAAATAAATCGTGCCAGAACTAGTGAAAAGAATAATGGCAGGGCAAGAGTAAATCTGAACAACCGGCTCAGAAAAAATAAAATAAAATCTTTATTGGTGGATAGTATAATACTGCATACTGTAGAGAGAATTCACCTGAAGAGCTTCTCAACCAGTGGCAGACTCTCAATGGCCAGAGGTTGTCGGTAGCCCAGCTGATCTAAACGCTTCCGCAGACTGACGAACTTCCGCTCTGCGCTGGTCGTCATGGTCATTCAACACAAAAACACGCTCCGCTCTACACACACAACGATTCACATGACAACAACCGAGCCAGCACTGATATTACAGACACTGTATGACATATGAAAACAGTCAAAGCACCAGTTGATTTAATATCTTTATTTGACCTTCATAAAGAAAATTGAAACATTTGATTTATTGTTTAACTTTTATGATTTAGTAAGGTTCAAATGCTAGTAAAAACTGCCAGATTATAATTAACGTTGGTGGCTTTTCAGAACCACTAAGAGCTTTAAAACAGTCAAGACAACAACCCGCTCTGTGGCTGCAAGACTCTATAAAACCCCAAAACAGACTTTATTTTGTCGGCTGCCTATCTAGACAGCACTTTTGGGTGTGTTGCGAACTGTCTAGGTAAGTTGAGGCAGCTCACTAGGTTTTAAAACACGACCATAAAGATACAATGAACAATTTAATATTACCTAAAATAAATACAAAAATTCAAACAATTTTCACAATACATACTTACTCCGACGCTTGATGTTGTTTACGTAAACTGTCAGTCTGTCTTCAGAGGGCAGTTGGCTGTATTAGCTTCAGTCTTCATTCTGCAGCATATCTGGCACATGGAAGTAAGTTAAAGATTTTCTCCTCAGGGGTAACACAATAAACGATGCAACAATTAACCCTCCAAAGTCTTCTTTCTGTTTGTTGTTTGGGTATTTCGCCACAGCGCTTTCATTTTGTAAAGCTGTTTGAGGTTGGCTTATCATCAGTGTCTACTGCAGATTTCCTCCCCTCCCCACGGTGAACGGTCTTCCGGTGGCGGTAACAATGTTTGAAAATGGCGCCGAGGAGAAGGGAAGACTAGTCCTGCTCATTTCCATCAAACTGAAGTCTTTGAAACAGCGCCATCTAGTGGACACTGAGTGGAAATAGCGATAAAAAGTGGTCAAGTTCACCCTAAAATGAAAATTCCCCTTACCCTCAAGTTGGCCCAAACCTGTATGAATGTATTTGTTCTGCTGAATACAAAGGAAGATGTTTTGAAAAATACTTGTAACCAAACAGTTATGGGACATAATTGACCATTTTTTCCATACTAGGGAAGTCATGGTGCCCCACAACAACTTTTTGGTTATACAGAATTATACAAATGATGAAAGAATTTTCATTTTTGGGTGAACTATCAGTTTAAGGTATGGAATCAAGGCATGACATATGAAATCATAGTCAGATTTTTTTTTTTTTTAATGGAGCAGTTTGAACCTTTAGACAAATTTAAAAAAAAGTTTGCACCTGTGATTTATTTTTTGTATAATATTTGATACATCAAGCTTTTATGGCTCAAATAGTATGATAATGTGATAGACCTCACATTTAAGGAAGAAAGCAACTTACAAAATAATTGACAAAATAGTACAATTATTCCAGATACTGTTGTGGTAAAAAAAAATATGCTTGTAAATGAACTTCCAAGCCAAAAGTGCATGTGAAAAGCTGACATTTTAACCAGTAGCAGCACGTAGTAACCTAGCAAACACAGAACGTTCCCCTAACGTATTTGGTTCCCGTTTTTGTTTTTGACAACCAAATAATAGCCTTCTAGGAACGTTCTATTTTTTGCAACCATTCCAGAACGTTGCAGGGTGGTTATTTTTAAATCAAGTAAATGGCGCTGAATAAATGTAAAATCTGTGTATACCCCGTGAAATATCTTATCCTACCTAATAGCAGTGGCGGCCTTAAGCATCTGGGGGCCCGTTTCAATAACTAATATGGGGCCCTACCCGTATAAAACATAAACATAATAGAGCAGAAAAAGCAAGGATTCCTGTTGGTTTGCATCAATGGTATATTATTTTATTATGTGTACTTTCAGCTTCATGAACAGGCAGCTCAAGAAATAATCCAACCTTAGTTGATTAAAACTATACAATTTACAGCGTTTTACGTTGGAATAAGCCTCGCCCTTTCACGCAGGTTAACTTCACTTTTGCTAGACAGAATAAAGCTTTTCTCTTGTTGTCCGATATCTTTCGTTTTTCACCCCCACTGGCATATGTACGTTTCATTTCCTCTTAAAATACTTTTTCTACTGAAAATAACATTTTAACCTAACAGCAAAAAACAAAGTAAATACATAAACTACCAATATTATACTTCAGATCGCTTAAGCCGTTCGCGGGGGTGGTAAACGTCGCCATGGTAACCGCGAGTTCTACCAATCAGAGACGTCAGTGTTTTGCAAATAACAAGGTTGATTTTGTAGCTTGTGGCTTTTATAGGAGCAGAAACTTTCGTTTCACAACCTCGTAGCTCGTGGTCAATCTACCTTGAATGGTTTAGACATTATGGCTGAAAATCAATATCCTACGGAGAAATGAATGGGATTTTGCTGGTCTGTTGGGGGCGGGGCCCCATTGGAGGGCGGGGCCTGTTTCAATTGAAACGGGTGAAACATAGGTAAGGCCGCCCCTGCCTAATAGACCAATGTTATCTTATTTAATCTGCAATATGGTTGATGTGCTCGGGTTAGTTCAAGTATTAATTAAACAATAAATAAAAACAAGTGTTAGAATAACGTTCTGCGAACCAAACACTAACGTTCTATTTCCGTTAAGAAAACTTTCCTGGCTAACCAAAAAAAAAAAAAAAAAAAACATACATTAAAGAACATTCTTAGAACCAAAAACGAACTGACTCGACTGATCACGTAAGGTAGCTACAATTATAATAATTATAATGTACATTAGGCTATGTAAGAATAGGGAAGTCCACACCACAACTATAAAGAAACGTCTCAGATGTCGTTTGAATCATTTTAATAAGAGCGAATTTTTCCAGCTGAAAAACATTGACAGCCAATCAGAATCAATTAGAGCATTTAAAGCGGCAGACTACATAGAAAATGTATGTTTTGGTGTGGATCGTTCTTGGTGTGAACGGGCCTAAAAGACATATGTTTATTAATATCTCGTTTGAAGTATTTTAATGATCATTCACAACAACGGTGTACAATTGTATAAACAGACACCGAGGACACTTATAATCTCTATAATTATTTAAGATTGTGACCTGCATTTAGATGTTTACGCATTCATTAAATCAAAAGGGTGTATATGTAGAAGCTGCAATATTATGTCAGAATGGTCTGTTTTTATTGTGTGAACGGCCTCTGCCACACCCTCCTGTTTCACGTGCAGCTGTGAGAGAAGCAGCGCCTCCGCGCTCACTGAATGCGTACGGGAACTGTCTCGAGGAGGAGGGCGAGCACTCGCAGCATCAGCAACACACACATTCACATACACACATACACAAAGAGGTCAGCTCGCAGTGCTGCGACTTAAATGGAAGATAACCGAGTCCGGCGAGACACAATAAAGGAAGCATAGGGACTGATCGCTGTGCCGTGACACACGCGGGAGAGGTAGGAGATTATCAAACATTTGTTAAACTGCATAGCTTTGTCGGTGATACTGACCTTGTCATTTAGCCCATCTTCCAAAATCCACCATTCTTTACAGATGTGTGCGCAGCTGGGGAGGCATGAACATGTCTCGAGCTGCATTTCGCGTTGAAATGCATGATAAAGAAATCTGTCATTTTGTAGAAAACACCGTCGATACGTTTGCATCATCACATCCATCTGGCCCCTTCATATGTTGCCTTTTATTAGCTTATTTATGAATGACAGTCCTTTTGATTAAGTGATGCTTATGAAATGTTCGCCAAACATTGAATATTTGAATTATGAGTCGTCGGTCATTCATAATATGCTTAGTGGTGCAGGCAATTGTTGGTTCCTTGAGCTGTAGTGTCGTTTGCTCTCACGATGCATATACCTGCCACAATGCATGCTTTTGTGGCAAAAGATGCCATCGATAGCTTTGCCCGTTCCTAAAAAACATGGATGGTTACTCATTTAGATAAGCCAAATATACATCACTGATACAATTTATTGGCATTCATTAATGCAAGAAAGGCCTATGCCCATAATACCTTTTTTTTAATAGACAGTGTCTGGCCTAATTTTTCTTCTTTTATCATGACGTAACGATGATGTAATGCCGAACTCTAAATTGAATTTCAGTTTTGTTTCTTTGTTTGTATTTGCTACCAGATCCACACTATATAAACACCCCGTTGTGGTGTTCATGCATGAGTTGTTTATAGCGTTTATCTAGCACTGATCTTATTGTTAAAGGCTCAGTGATGTGAGAATGATAAAATCAATAACACACATAAACATTACACTTACAATATAAGGTTGTGATTTCTTCTTACTGTACACTTCATATAACTCATAAATGGATGGATGGATTTTTAGTGTAAATACAGATGATGAGGTTTAGCAAGCTGTAATCTTAAACCGTTTTCTTGTACGGAACATAAATTAAATCACAGTAATTTCTCTCTGAATTGCTTGGATCACATGCTTCTAATAATGGCCGATATGCCCATAAGTATTTTTTATACTAGTTCGTCTCAGAAATGAAACATAAAACTAAAACAAGTGCATTTAGACATTGCTAAATTATAATGAATCAATGAAAAATTGATTCAATTTGGAATTTGCTAAAGATTCCATTTTACAGTGTAATTTTTTAATTATTTATGTTTAACAATAAGTGAGTATTAGATTATGGTAATTGTAAAAGATAGAGGAAATGAACATGAAAAATTAAATTAATTGGGTTGATTAATACCAATAAATAAAAAAAACATCTAATATCAAACGAATATCAAAACGAATAAGGTATATTGTGCATTCTTATCTGGCTAAAAAACAAAAGTTGACACGGGGTCAAATACATTACTTTTTAGCTCCCAATTATTTTATTTTGCCTGAAATAATTGAGTATTATAAATCATAATTTAATAAAAATAATGAATCCTCACTGAAAACTTTTACATTGTGACAAAATATTATATTATAAAGTGACATAAAAAAATTATAAAACAAGGAGAAAGAAATGTTCTTTAAACACAAAATACACAACTAGACACACAAGCTTACTCCTTTGTCAGTTGTACATTCTTAGGCCTGCCATTTGAAGGCAAAACTTCCATTTATAAGACATGCAGGAAACGGCCTCAAAAGTTCCCACTGCTGACCTCGGTTCAGGGGCATGTTCCCCTTAAACATCTTGGAGATTTGTGCGTTCAAGTAGAGGAAACCAGAGAAACTGCTCCCGAGGCTTCCTCCCACTATAAATAATTAATGAAAAGGCCAACTAATATTAATCCATAAAAAGTACTGCATCAATACAAGTTGACCAGTGAAGAGGAAAGGCCATGTGTGTTTGACTGGAGTGTCTGTGCTTTTGTTTGTGTGACAGGCGATCCCACAGCATAATCTGAATAAGGTTACACATCTTTAGTCGGCAGCGGCTATGCCTTATAGATGCTGGACTTTATATGATGTTATTTTCCATAACAATATGACCTAATTAAACCCACTTTAGTAGGCTCACAAATTCGATGTGACAGACATTGGCCCCAAAACATTATGTGGTATAACATTGCCCTCTAGTGTAGTACAACACAGATAGACAATATTAATATAGAGCTATCCATTGATCCCAAGAGAAATTCATATTGCCCTATTACACTACCAAACAGTGTCTAAATAGGCACTTATAGAGTAACGTGACCCTCTCAGATATAATGTAACACAATCTGCACTTTAGTATCATTAGAACATGATCTTGAGCAGAGATACACACTTAAAACATCACATGAAGTAAGTGTTCATATGTTTTTCATTGACTGATCCAGCCATATTATAGTAGCAATATAATTGAATGCATGTATGGAAACAGGAAAATGTTGCCTAGACACCAGAACACACTATTGCTGACATGTAGGTCAGTCAATTAGTCGGGGCAAGTGGAGATTCACATGCATTTGAGGTTGAACGCTTCAGAGTTCAGTTGGTTTTCTGTCCAAATTAGTGTAAACACAATGATTATGTGTCCATTTCATGCATATTTAACATGCTTATACTTTTATTTTGAAGTTTTTCCACCAAACCCTCAGATCCTATGTGAATCATTTCATAATTAATAATGAATTCTCATTTAATAATTCATCTGAAGGCTTGTTGCTTTGACTAAGACTTGTGTGGTGAGGTGGAGAGGGAAGCGTGAACACAAAACTATTGATATAAATCTCAAGTAGCCGAACACAATCAGTACAGACCACATTTAACAATGACACTGCACAAGTTTCTGTACAAAAAGGGATATTTTAAGATCTAGACGCAAGAATGGAGGGGTTAGAAAGACAGACTGACAAAACAAAGGACAGATTTATTCAATTCCTATGAGTGCAATGTTCTGAGATGTAGATGCCTTTATTTACAACTGTTTGTTCATAGAATAAAAGAGTGTCTGTATGTGTGTGTGTTTGATAGAGAGACTGTGACAGGAGGACACAGCACAGTTAGGAAATGTGTGTCTGTCTGGGAACGCTCTGTAATTACATTATGGTTCAGCCCAGTTCCTCCTCTCATTTTAATCAGCAACTATGCTGTAAGTAAGATGTTTTAGCTTGAGTTCTCAATCTGCTATAACTGTGCACCATTATACATTAGCTGCTGCTCCACAGCAATAATTTACTCAATAATAAAGCATCTCTAATTTCACCCAAACTGCAAGTCATGTTAAACAGAAAATACCTTATCAGAACACAGGTCAGGCCTTGAGTACACACAACTTTGACCAATGACAACGCTGAAGCAAGACTTTGATTTTGCTGGTCCAGACTAGTTAGTGCTGGTCCTGCACACGTAGGCTCTTAAGTCTTTCTGGTGAAGCTGGTTGGCCATGGAAATGTTGCTTGTTAGAAAGCCTGGTGGGAACACATCACACCAGCATCTAAAATTTGTTTGTCAAAGATTGGTCAATATATTGCTTTTCTTTTTATTATTTCCTCTTTTATTAGTGGGATACACAGATTCTTTCTATTTGATATAGGCCTATGAAGTAAGAAATAGGAGTGATAAATTATGTGTGATTGTTTTTGCTATTTTTATCATAATTATATTTATTTTAGATATGTCTCCTCATTGTAAATAGGAAGAGCATCATGCCATCAGCAATTCCCTACAATTATTATTTATTACTATATTTATGAAATACGTTGAATGGATGGATAGGTAGATAGATAGACATAGATACATACATAGAGACAGATATAGACAGATACAGATAGATTTTTGTAGATAGAAATTTAGATAGAAATGTGTTCTCTGTGGAGTCATATTATGTAGTTAAAGGTCACTGGGGGCCATGTGCTTTATTAGAGTGGGCTGCTTGTCTTGGCCTGTTCTTCTACAGATCTTGAAAGGAAATGTTTTCAGATTGAATCTGACTCCTTGATGATTCCCTTCTGTGTCTGTTCTGTGGGAGTTTTTATTAAACGCCAATATTCACTGCCACTAGAGTCACTATACATTCTCTGAAGTTTAACACATGCAAGAAAGACTCAGCCTTCCAGTGCAGGAGATTTTGAATCTCATGTTAACAATATAAGCACCAGCATTATAATGCATTTATTTTTAGAGCAGAAACCAAACAATTGAAAATAGCTTTGTTGGGAAGCTGCAGTGGATAATTCCCACACCACTGATAATGCAATAGGTTTCTCAAACATGCCGACTACACATTTTGCCCTGCCCCCATCTCTCATTGTCCAAATAAGTAGTCCTGCTTCATACTTGCACCAATTGGTTGAGCGAGCCACACACTGACATCATGGACTAACTGTCTAGTTTGCAAGTGGTTTACACAGATGTCTCTGTCTGCACATTAAACTGAGACAAGTGACATTATTGTAACATCAAGAAAACTGGACAGATCAGCTTATAGGGGCTGAATCCTTTTGGAAAGCATGTTGCATGTTCATAGTCTATTAAATATAGACTAAATATAGTCCATCATCATACCTATACTTTATTAGCTTTTACTATGCTGATATTTTGGACGTGTTTGCAATATTGTTTTTAAACAGCAGTTCAATAAACAAGAATTCAATATTGAGTAGCTTCCATTTTAGACACAATATGCCCATTACTGGTCTGTTTTGCCTGTTTTGAAGTTGCAAACAATTGGTGTTTTTGTTGCTGAATGAATCAATATTTTTGAACGAATCAGTAGAGTGAATGAATCAATGACTCTCTCATAAAAACAGACACTTGGGGTGCTTCTGAAATCCCATACTGTAAGTACTACACTGGAATTTGAATTTACTTCGAGACTGTAAAAAAAGTTTGTTCTATATAGTATGAATATGGGTGGTATGAATGAAAGTCGGATGTACAACATCCACCATGTTGTCTGTCACGTGACCTACCAGCATCAGTTGCTTCACTGCTATTCATAAATCCTCTCTAGTGGCCTCATGGGATAGTAAAGTGTCCATCAAATGCGCACTTCAGTATCTCAGTGGAAGTAACAGGTCATCCTGGTACTTTTCGCCTACTGTTTTTCGAATACTATGTATTTGGACATACTACTCTTTTGGCGTACTGTTTTTTGCTTTCCATATAGTAGGGAAGTATTCACATGTTTGAACAAATTGGTTGAATGAATGATACCGTGACTCAATCGTAAAGACATTCACTTATTTTGTTCCTGAATGAATCAGCGTTTTTGAATGAATCGTTTGAATGAATGATTCATAAAGACAGTCACTTGCCAACACCTACTTGCGTAACTATATTATTAAAATATAAAGCACTGTTGAACCTTTGCCCTTACCCCTCCCTTACCCGAACCATACCACTAAACCTAACTGTCCCATAACCATACCCATGTCCCACCTCAAAAGCAGCAAAAATATTTTGCAATAAAACATGAACTCAGTAACTCAACGCATTGTATTTAACAATTCATTTTTTTGACACAAATACATAGAAGTTAAAGACACCTAATATAAAGTGGGGCCATTCATCAAACTGTAATGATGTGCATTACAGCAACTTTTGTATTTGATGTTGTTGATATGACTTCATAACAGCCATACTGTATGTTCTGATTGAGAATATTAATCAAGTAATAGATTCAACTGAAATGTAAGACATGGCATGTTTTTATATGGTTGGAATATAAGTATGACCACATAAAAGCAGGCTACTTGAAATTGCCCCTTAATAATACAGTTGATTTCTGACACTGGAGACAGGTAGCAGTTTGTGCCGTTATTGATCCGCCACACGTCTTTGTTCAGTTAATGGAGGCCCTTGTTCTTTGAAATTGTTTTAACACAATACACACACGCATCCTCACATATGCTGACAAACAAGCTTTCAGTCACAGTCTTTGTGTGTGTTGGGCAGTTTAAAATCATCAATGCATGTCTGTTCTTCCTGCCCCTGGTAAGCTGGCCAATGAACAAAGTGGCATTCTGTGAGTAGCAACAGAGACAGCAGTATGAACCAGCACACTACCTCACCATCATCACCCACTTTTCTCTTCTCTCGGACACATTCTGGGATTGTTTTCAGTCACATGTGTGAATGTTTCTTGGGCACAGGCGACTAAGATCTCACATATAGGAAATCATGCAAACGTCCCACTAAGAACACAAAAAACGTACATTGTGAGAACTTTATTGGAGTATGAATATGCATACCATCTTTTTTCACACTGTATTCAATAACGTAATGTTTGTGAATTCATAATTTGTTAACAATCAAAACTGCATATGAAGGAACAGATATATTTGTCCTCATGTGCGCACAACAACACACAACTATAAGCATTCTTGAGTTCTCTTTGCACCTGTGCAATGTGACACCTGACTCTAGGTAATAGCGCAGCTCCACAGTAACAGCAGGCAGGTGGAACAGCCACACATGCATAAACGCATACATACTAGACTCTTACCCAGATAAATCGACAACCAGGTAAGCCTTTATTCTTGTGTACTCCTTCGCCCATATATGCGATCAAGCGTTTTTCTGTGTAATGCATGTGGCAAGATATTGTTAAACACAATAGGCCTCTGTTCATGAAACTGCCATTATCTCTCGCCAGCCCCATATCCTCAAAGACCCATTGTGCCTTTCTTATCGTATGCATTGTAATGAAAATAGATGTATGAATATTCAATGATAACAGTGCGTTGTTTATTTTCAAAGAATATGTAAAATATAATTTATGTGTATTAAAGTAAGTTTTTTCTTCCTAATTTATTTTTGTTATAATCTTTATTATTTATTTGAATACTTGTTAATGGCAGAAATGCCCCATAGTTTGCATGTGTGGGTACACATCTGTAAACTGTATCACATGATGAACTCCTGGCCTGCATTTTCCTTCTTTTACAGTTATTATATTATATCATACCATTTAAAGACACAATATGTAAGATTTTTGGATTAAAACATCCAAAAACCACTGGCAATGTTAATGTTCCCAACAAGAAATCAGCTATTTTAACCAGCAGTGTAACATCCCGTGTCATTATGTCGCCTGTCAATGATTTTATATCAGTGTTACCCTCAATTTCAGTTTTACTTCCTTCCTTTACTTCATGCCATTTAGCAACACAAGTCATCCAGCTTTTATTAGTATGATATACTACTAATATCGATAGTTCACACAGCAGTGTGCAACAAATGTCTCATTCCAGCCACCGAGCGAACGCACAGAGTAACGTTATAACATAACTTTCAACACACTCAAATCAAATGTGTTTTTAGTATGATTGTTTTGACCAAGTAAAACAGCAGTGCGTTACCCCACAATTTTAATTTGTCAAATAAAGAGACATGAGTAATTCAGCATTTGCATCTGTTTCACTAGAATAAAATAAAATAATGTGAATTAAAGTGATCAAGCGTAAGAAAGTTTAAGTTCAGGGAAGGAGGCGAACGTTAAACGTAAACTTTAATCGTAATTTTAATCGGAAAATAAACATAAACAACAAAAAGAAAGGAGTGGCAGCATCCAATTGCATAATAATATAAGCATATAAGCATAATAAAAACAGCAATGTTAAATGTCCTTGGCTCTCGGTCCTGCCCTGCTTCAAAACACAGTTTTGTTAATAAAACTTTAATACATAAGCTCATTCATTAACATGATTTTTGCCTGAGTCCCGTCAGATTGCTTTCCATCGGCTGTGGATGGGAAGATGACAATTCCCATAATTCCACACTTATTCACGGCGTCATCAAGCTTAAGCTTAAAAAAAAGACAAGGGCTGACTACAGAGCTTGCTCATGCTGACTGCAGACTAAATACTGAGTGAAAATACAGCTACAGGGAGTTGCGTAAAATGCCTGTTTGGAGAATCTGGAGTCTAGTGGAGTAGTTGAGCATATTTAAAAACATTTTAAATCCAAATTCATCATTATTTGCCATTTATATTGTATACTTAATATATATGTTATACTAGGGAGACCAGGACTTGTAGTTACATGAGGAAGTTGTCACAAGGGCCATATATCCAAGTAAAAATGAGGTTTTGAGTCAAAGATCCATTTGTACGAAAGCTTGTTTGTTTGCAGTTGTTTGTCTGTTGGTGTCAAACTCTGAAATTAGATCAATTTGTATGAATTCTGTCCACCAAACAAAAATGTCAGTATTATCACATTTTTTTAACTGTTGTGTATAAAGTGCACAAAAATAAAATGACACTATCATAGATTCAGAGGAAAGTCAACTATAGATTTTAACCAAGCTAATCTGTGTTCTGACATTTTCATACAGTTTTAAGAAATGATATGTTGGGGCAAGTTGTTACATGTTTTATATATTGTAATGTTATAATTTTATATATCTACAGTTTTTATTGTTTAAAATGTTGTAATGGTTCCAACGTGGCAGCTTAACCCATAAACTGTGGCATTATCTTTTTCCTGGGCAATAGTGTTCAAGGTGGGTATGCAGAAACTGACTTCCAAAAATCCACCAACACACAAAGTAAAAATTGTGACAACTAGCCCCAGGCCCCTCAATTTATTCTACTGCAAGTTACACTGCCACAGAGTTCATAAGAGTTATGTTTGAATCAGAATTGCCTGGTTTAATAATGCTGAAGTCAAGCTTTGAAAGGCAACCCTGACATCCATTGAGGTCTTGGGCTATTGATGACAGATTTGTGTTCATTTGATCTCCATAACCATCATTCATCCAGAACCAACACAGTTAGAAATATTAGCCTTCATACTTCAATAAACACTCTTAAGATAAGGCATGCTATTACTAGAGATCTATAAGTTGTGATTCAATGGTTTTGTTATATTTTTTTCCTAAAGCACCAAGGAGCAGCAACCGAGCTTTGTAAATCAAGGTGCAGAAGGTTGAATCCATGTTCCCTAAGGTTTTCCTTCAGTGGTATGCAGCTCTTTCCAGCTGTGCGGCTGAATTAGGTAAAAGTGTGCTTTTGTGCTCAGTAAGCACAGGCAACTAGATCAGCTTTGCTATACGCTGCGCAGTCAGCCATCCCATTTTGCTTCAGTGATTTCTAGCTGTACATTCAAGCCGCCCCATTGTACGAGTGAAGCTAGCTTGCTATCATAATAATATATGGGCCTTTGCGAAAGGCAAGATCATTTCACCTCTGATACATAATACATAAAGTGTGATTTGCTTAATGTGCAGGCATTACTGACAGCTCCGAGCCCCGTCGCATATTTAGGCTAAAATAATGGTGACGTAGGTCATCTTTACAAAAATATGGCGGCACTGACCTGCATCTTCCCCTAGTATCTGACAAGCCTTTAGTTCTGTGTAGATAAAATACAACATCAGAACCGCCTTAAATGTTGCTGTTGTCATAGCAATAAGCACACGTTGTTTACTATTAGCTGTGCATGAGAATCAACACAGAAGGCAACATTATGCTAAAAAAATGGCCGTGAGCAATTTTGTAAGATTGTGATTCCAGTGTAAATGCATTTATGTTGCCTCTAGGCCACATTACAAACATTTGTAGTTCAAATGAAGCTTCTATGCCTCCTTTGAGTGGAAAGATTACTTAATCAATGGTAATTCTAATAAAATAGCATCTGGAAAATTTGGCATTCTGTAAAGCTTTCTTTCACAAAACTATAGCAAAAATAGTTAATTTATACAATCATTCAAAAGTTTGGGGTCGGTAAGATTGTTTCATGTTTTTGTCTCTTATCACCAAGGCTTTTTTTTTTTTTTTTTTAAATAACTGTTTTCTATTTTAATATGTTTTAAAATGTAAGTTTTTCCTGTGATATCAAAGCTGAATTTTCAGCCTCATTATTCCATATTATTCTAATATGCTGATTTGGTGCTCAAGAAAAATTTCTTATTACGGTATTATCAATGTAGAAAACAGTTGAGCATGGTTTTTAGAAACCATTACAAGTCAGAAACCATCTTATGTAACACAAATGTCTATACTATCACTTTTGATCAGTTTAATGTCTTTAATGTCAATCTTACTGATCCCAAACTTTTGATCAGTAGAGTACGTGGCCTGAGTTACAAACTTTAGCTACTGCAGCAGATCACTAGCGCATCTTCATCTTCCATGTATTTATTTTAAATATTTCAATCTCTTTATGATGGGCATTATGGGATATCGTATGACTGCTAATAATGAGTCATGTAGCTTTTAGGTTCAGGAGTCACAGGGGCACCATTCCAGGAATCCACTTATAGCCCATTTTATAGCCCACTGGTTTGGTCAAATAGAGGCAGGCCTGTGCTAGAAATGTTTGTAATGATGGTTAGAGCTGCTCTTGGTGAGTGAGGTCAGTCTGTACGATTAAACTTCAGCAAGTGGGTTAAATTAACACTGTAGCAGCTAGAGCTAACTTAGCCGCTAACCCACTGTAGCTCTGCTGCAGTCTTTTCTGTTTGTCTGGGGTGTTTTCAGTGTCCTGCTGCAGTGCATGTGGCTGCGATTTGTGCATTTGCCATCGTCATTTTGTCTGGAGCTTCTTTAATGCGCACAACACAAGCAAGATCATTCGTTAACATGGGCCAGAACATGATGAATACGCATGCGGTTTGGACCACGTTTACACTTGTACCGCAGGTGCATGTGCACAAACACAAACACATCTGGACTAGCATCAGACAAAGACACATTGATCCATTCAAGCAGCAGCTGAGTCTGTTTAGACAGTGAAACTTTTAGGATGAGCCTGGGAGCCGTTAGAGGACACTGTCTACTCGTACAAAGAGAAACGACTTAAGGATGACGTAAGACTGTAATCATTTACAGTTTGCTATGATTAACAGTTAGTGCATTGCTGTGCTGCCAAAAGGTTTGTATCTGCCAAAAGGAATGCAGGTTTTGAGGCAATGAGTTTTGATTAACTAACAACAATAGTGGCATTTTAAATCTTGGCATTTTCTGTCCTGGCATTCTGAATGAGCGTATGTAGAATCCCAGAAGCAATATGGAAAAACACCATTTGCTTTATTTTAGGACTGACTGATATAAATTACATTAGGCGCACATTGTGCATGAGAATTTGAGTTGATTCTGTGGTAAAAAATTACATTTTTGCTGTTTCTATATGCTTTATCTTGCTCCTTTGTACAGTATGCCCTATGGGGGTTCCATTAACATAAGATAGAAAAAGTGCTTTCTAAATAGCCATTCATTTAGATTTTGCACAGATTGCTGACCAGGCATAAATATGATGTGATAATGCAAACTACCTCTATGGAGGTGCACTACGCTACACACTACAAATAACTGTGATGTTCTCCACAGACACGATACTCTGCAATTACACACTAATATACTGACACTCCCTAGCATGTGTGTACACACACTTCACTAAACAAAACACTAAACATTTGTGCCTATTTTATGCAATTTCATCACAAAAACTTATTCACTATCCATCCACAATCCAGTGTTAGTACTGTATTACATTATTATTAATAATATTTTAAAGTAGCTTTTATTTTTATATTTTCAGTTTTCATTTAAATTTTAGTTCTATTTAGTTTTTTCTTTTATTTAAATCATTTTTAGTTTTAGTCATTTTAGTATTTTAACTTAAACATATTTATTTCAGTTAGTTGCCAAGGCAAGTTTTTAAAGTTTTTGTTATCTAATATTTAAAAGAAATGTTTACAATGTTTTTAAATCATCATAATTTTCTTTAGCATAAATGCCGTTTTTTGTAGATAAATAAGAATTCTATACAAATTTTAATTATTGTGTACATATATACTCCTTACATTCCCTTTTTTGTAAGGAATAATATACAGTCAGCTGATCATCATCACAAAAAATAAATCCCAACAGGGTTGTTTTGCAATAATGACCAGATGATTGTACATTAGCCCATTGTACATTATTACACAGATATTACTTAAATAAAAAAAATGACAAGAAATATTTAATATTTATATATTATATTGATTTATATTGCAATAGTTACTTGTAGTCGTCAGAAAAAGCACAGCTATACATGAGCTGTCAGTTATACAGCAAACAACAAAATTAGATATTTGTGTACATTTTCTTTTATCATGGCAGCAGTACATTATTAAATTATGAATGAAGAGCATCATAACTGGGCATATATCCAGACTTATGCGTAGCCGAGTAAAGTTTACAGTCCCAGTAATGTATAAGCGTTTGATCTGCAAGATGGGAATTGTATTCCTCAATTCTTATCCAATTCCCAACACAGAGAAATAGATGGTCCTATTATTTGCAAAAAAGTGATGGCAAGAAATAAACCTAGGATCAAAGGAAAACTTTGTATAAGCTATGAGATTATGATGATAATAAAAACAGATGAATCATTGAATAAATGGTTTTATGAAAGAGAGTTTAGGAGCCCATAAGGAAAGAAAGGGAAAGTGATCTCCAATTATTGTCATCTCCTCCTTCAATTTTCTTTTTAGACTTGCACACATGAACACATCAATGAGACAAATACTTCTGTGTTCACGTTTATCCCCCCCTCTACCCTTGATGCAGACAAAGCCCGTCATAACCATGGCGACGGACAGTAAGGAGGCTAAGCTTGATGAGCTGGTAGAGGTAACAGTATCTGAAAGCCCAGGTAAACAAAAACAGAGTGAAGATCTTTGCGAGTGGCTTGCTCTTAAAGTGGCAGTGCAGCACACTAAATGCACCAAAGATTATCAGCACTGTCTCTTTAAGAACTGTTTGGCGTTTCATGAGTTACAAAAAACATCAAGAGTTGTGTGCTGTCTGCGTGAACAATGACAAAAATGACAATTCTGTCAATATTTACGCACCCTCATGTCTTTAAAAACCTATATGAAGGTTTTATTTGAAAGATATTCTTTAATGTTCTTTTCCATGCAATTACAATGATTGGGAAGACTGAAGCTTTTATTGCTAATTCTCTCATCCATGCAGCTGGATGCCTAAATTTCACCTTAAATTTTGATCCGTTAGCTGTTAATAGTGACTGTTAGTCACATTAATCTCTTTTATGGTGTTTTTGTGTCCTGTATAAGGTTTGAAATCTCCACTCCTCATTCATTGTAATTGCATGGAGCAGAGTGACCATCACATTCTCCAAAATTTCTCCTTTTTGGAACGACATGATTTTCATTTCTGTGTGAATTATAAGTCCTTTAAATATGACATAATCGCGTGTTATTGTTGCTTTACACACCTTTCCGTGTGAACCTTCTGCCCTCAAACTTTATAACCATGTTTAACTATTAATATCCCACGTGTGACTTGCTTCATTCTTTCTCAGCATGGTTGACGTGTGGCATGTTTTAGTTTGAGCTCGATTCTAAATGTTTTTACGAATGTGTGTCAATGTTAGGAAAACAAATATGCTGCTGAGAAAAAATGTATGATATATTTATCAATTAATAATGCCAAGATTTGGAGTGTGAGAGGAACAGTCAGGTTCAGGTGTAGCACATGCAGTGGGACAGAAAAAAAAAAGGTTATTGGCTTTACTGCACTAGTGAGAAATATGTGTATGAGGAGCAGGGTTGAGCATTCCTATGTTGTTAAGTGTGTTTAAGCTTTTGTTAAGAAGTGAGAGGAACAGTCAGGTCTGAGTGAATTTATTTAGCAGTACTGACACTCATAGGAACAGGAAGGCCGTATTTGAGTGGTTGTAGTATGGAGGAGTACAAGGGAGACACATTGAGGGCTGTTTCTCTGGCTAAGTGATGTCCACTCACATCATATGCCTCAGTGATTGAGGATGCCTGCAGCACTGCATTGTGGGCCAGAGAAATGGAGTAGTTGCAGCTGGGAACAGACTGTGACTTGGACGAGGCTTTGAGGGGGAAATGATGAGACAAAATATGAGAAATCATAAAATCATCCAGTCATATGCGCTCGTAACGCAGTAAACTCAGGAACGATAATAACTTAAGGAACAACAGAAGTGGCCACTGACGGCAGGTACCAAACGTCTTATACTTTCTTTGTTATTGTGCCATTGTGTTTTGAGAAGCAACACACTTACTGTGTAACTCCACACTACTTTCCAATTTTAGCCTGTAACAGATCCACACTGATCTACTCTGTGGTGTAGAGTGTCCCTGTCACTCCAACCATTTCACTTGGAGCTCCTACAACAGAGATACAGTCGCACACTGATGAGCCTTAGAAATGCACACAAACACGTACTTAGAAACAGAAAAGACGGCCTGGATATGTTTTGCTCTTGCTTGGTTTTTATGCTTATGCTTATGGCTTTTATACCTTCAGAAAGACCAAGAAGGGATCCACAGGCTGTAATAGACAAAAATCACACATACAAGTACATATACATAACAGGAAGGAACTGAAAAATTAAGGTAGCGGATTATCAAAAAGGAAAACTTATACACTACAATTAAAAATTTGTTGTCAGATTTTTTTAAAAAGAAATTAATACTTTTATTCAGAAGGAATTCATTAAATCAGCATATTAGAATGATTACATTTAAAAATGTATTCAAATAAAATTTAAATAATATTTCTCAATATTACGTTTTTTGCTGTATTTTTTATCAAATAAATCCTGCCTTGGTGAGCATAGGAGACTTCTATCATGAAAACAAATCGTCATGAAAAAATCTTCCAGACCCCAAACTATTAAAGAGAAATCATATTTTATTTTATATGTAATTTTATTCATAAACAGTGCTTTTTGAGCTAGTCTTATCTCTGTAGCGTTTATGATTCCTAATAACTTTCTAGTCTCAGGAAATGGTGCGTCTGCAGAGCTCTCCATACAAACCAAAGGTCCTTTATCTTATCATTGGTTTAATGTCATTACATGGGAACTGTGTGATTCAGTCAGTCAGATACACTTTCCACCTGCAGATTTCCACTTTATTTGGTAGGTTGTGAATTATTCTGTAAATTATTCTCTAAAGATTGTTTTTGTACATGTTAGGAATTAGTTGTTATACTTTCGTGCTTGATTGTTGGTAATGAAGCTCAGATTTAATTTTCAATTGGTATGTTGTCAACATAAGTAACGGATGGAAAACAAAGTAGTTTATTTAGCATTAAATATAAGCTACAAATCCAGTTGAGTTTCAATTATTTGTATAGCACTTTTCACAACACATATCCATCCAAGCAGCTGTAAAAAGAATAGTGCCTTACAAAACCACCAGTGAGCAAGCTGTGATGTTTAGATAGATTGGGAGGAACATCCACCTGTAATACCTCTCCTGAATTTATAAAAAATTTGCACAATACGTGATGATCAGTGTTCTTGTAGTCTAAAGGATTATTTGAGTCATCTATTAAGGTAAAACGTTTTGCAGTTGCTACATCCGTATGTCTCATCCATGATTGCTAGTCACATGTGGATTGCGGGGCTCATCCTGACGCAAAAACATTTTCAATAATGTCTACATACAGAACGTAGCTTGAACAACCTGATGAAATGTACACTTGATCAACTCTCATTTTGTATGCATTTGATTGGCTGGATTGGTATCAATCTTAAATGCATCTTGGAGGGATTTTTCCTTCAGTAAATATTCCCAAAGAGTTTTAAGTAAAGCCCGTCACGACTCCTCTCTCTTCTCAAACTGATGTTTAAATGGAACATCTGGTCACCATAATCATACAAGGCTGTCTCAGGACAAGGACTTTCACACGATATAACCTGATTCTATAGCGCCTGATCTGTTCTGGTCCTCCATTTCATTAACATTAATTAAAAATGCTCACATAATGTACATCTACTGTACCTAGTGTAAAAATACTGTATGCTTATTTTTAAATATGGACAGCACTAGCACTAGCCTTTTACTATTTGTTGACTATTTATCACCATTCTTTGCCCCCACTTTTTACCAGAGCGGCGACGGCACGGCAAATTCCAGCCATTCAGGCGTCTATTTGGTAAGAAGAAAAGAAGGGAAGCAGAACGTGGGTTTGAGGGATCTGAACTTAAACCTAGCCATTCCACTGATAATGTCTGCAATGGGGTGGCCACAGTTAATGAAGAGAACAATCAGTATCTAAGGTAATTCTCTTATGTATTTTAGAACCACTATAGCTGGGTCTGGAATTCATAATCAATGCATAATTGTAGTTTATTTTAGATGCTGTCTAAAATAAACAACAAAGTTGTTTATTTGTTAATTTGTGTATTGAAAACATTCACAGATGTGCTATATTTAAAAAGTGTTTATATCTGCATTCACAGGGAGTTAAACACCCTAGGGTCCCGAGCTTTTTCACATGAGAGTGTATTTATCCCCGAGGAGACAGAGAAGACACATCCAGGACAGACAATGTCCCAGGAAAACGTTTCAGACAAAGTCAAGAACATTCAGGTGAAACTCTACACAAATAGTATAATTAAAAATGTCCATATGCACACAGTCAAGCCATGCACCAGACTTTTCTAACACTAATTTTGATATTAGCATTACACCAGATTGATTTTTTTTTAATTTTAGATATTTTTGTTACCATCAAGGTCAAGAAATGCTGGTAACTTTAGGACTAAATATTTAGGGCTAAACAACATTTATCCATTCTTTTACTCTCTATGCTTTTGTTGGCAGAAGCAAATTGGACATAATATCAAATTTGGTCAGAGACCCGCATCACTTAGAAAGAGTGAGGGAGATGAAGGTAGCTCAGATGAGGAAGAGGTACCACAAAGTCCGTTAAGGGTTCTTGCTCAGGTGGAGAATGAACCACAGGAGACTGAAGCCAAGGAAATAGTAAGTTAATCTCCAAATTATTTTCCACTACTTACATATAGTAACATAGTATTGCTATGTCAGTCACACTTTATATACTAGAAAGCACAGTTAAAGATCACTGCTCTGTTTTAGCAAGTAATGTTCTAAGAAAGATTCCCTCTCTTGCCAAATGATCATTTATGCACTTGGAAGGCACTATTATTGAAATCAATTAACAATGCATTCATGGTATACACTTTATCAGTAACTTGCTGTTGCTAATGACATGCTCTAGTTAAGTTTCAGAAAATTGTAATATCATGAGACTATCAATACATTAGCCACTTTCCCACCGCCGGGCTGAACGTTCTAAGAATGGTAAGGAACAGTTCCAGTTATATTTCCTCTTGAACCCGGTTCGCCATGGCACTATTACAATCCGTTCTCGGCCTGGAATTTTCAGCACGGATGGCTAACCATGCTGGTATAATGTGTGTAATTAGTCTCTTGTCTGTTACCTGGCTTCCAGTTTCACTGGAGCTGTGCTGTGCAAGTGTGCTATTTGAGAGAAGTAAACAGAAGTTAATGATCAAATTAAAAGAAATATCTGATCATCCTCCATAACGTGGTCGCTATTTACATCTCATACAATTTAAGCAACGAGAACGGTTTGGTTGGACGGTGGAAAAGCGGCTATTGATTCCATAGACATATAACATGCTTCAGAACCCTGCTCTCCCATAGTCACAAACTCAAGATTGTTTGTGTTTTTGCTTTACAATTAGGCTGTCAGCCATGACAAGGTCCAGCACAGAACTCCAGTCAAATCCCCACGCTCTAAGCTCCCACCTCCCCCTGGCACAATTGAGTCCATCAATCTAGATGCTGTCCCTCAGTCTGTCCCACGCTTGGACAATACTGCTGCCAAACACAAACTCTCTGTCAAACCGAAGAACCAGAGGGTATCTCGCAAACACAGAAGGTTTACACAGGTAAAGGGAAAGGTGTTCTTCAAAATGTGAACAGCGTCTATTAGGATATCTTTAATGTAAAAGGGATAGTAAAAGTGATAGTTTACCCAAAATGAGAAGCATAATTTACCCATCATTTACTCACCCTCATGTTGTTACAAACATATGACTTTCTTTCTTCTGTGAAACACAAATAGTATTTTAACTGTATTTGTGCATACAAGTCAATGGGGTCCAAAACAACTTTGATTGTATGAACAAAACAAACAAATAAAACAGACATTTTCCAAATTATTTTACTTTGTGGTCTGCAGAAGAAAGTAAGTCATACAGGTTTGGAATGAGATGAAGATGAGTAAATCATGTCTAAATTTTAATTTCTGGGTGAACCATTGCTCATGAGAAAATAACTCCAAAACATTAAGTTCTGCAACTTTAAATATATTTCAGGAGTTTCACGAGGAGGATCTTTCTGAAATGCAAGAGGAATATGAAACACAAAAAGACGAAGAAGTATTTGATTTGTCAAGAGAGGAATATAACATTATCCATAGCAGCAAAGGAGATTATGAACCTACTGAGAAATCGGTGAGGCGACAGTTTCATGAGGAGGAGTTAGAACGCCTTGAGCTTCAGAGGAGGGAAAAAGAGGAAGAAAGAAAGATGGAGGAACAACAAAGGAGAATCGAGGAGCAGAGGCTAGAAGAAGAAAAGTGGCGTAGACAGGAAGAGGAAAGACTGCAAAGGGAGGAAGAGGAGAGGAAGCAGCGAGAAGAAGATGAGAGGAAAAAAAGGGAAGAGGAAGAAAGGAGGAGAGAAGAGGAAGAGCAAAGATTAAGATGTGAAGAAGAGCGAAAGAGGCAAGAGGAAGAGAAAAGAATGCAGAAAGAGGAAGAGGAAAGAAGAGCAGAAGAGAGAAGGCAGCAGGAACTTGAGGTGGAGCGTCTTCGTATAGAAGAGGAAAGAAAAAGTGAGCAGGAGGAGAGGAGAAGAAAAGAGGAGGCGGCAGAACAATGTAGGACTCAAGAGTTAGAGGAGAAACGGCAGAGAGAGGAAGAGGAACGTGTCCATGAGGAGGCTGAGAGGAAAAGACTACAGGAAGAGGAGGGGAAAAAGAGTCAACAGCAAGAAGAGACAGCTGGAGCTTCTGACCCAGAATGGAAAAGAAAAGCAGAGGAACTGAGATGGAGAGAGATGGAGGAGAGACAGAGACCCTTCACTTTCAAGGTCTCCTCAGGCGAGAAGCAGATACTCTTCCAGAAGGTTAACCTCACTCCTGTTACTCCAACAACTGGCCAACAGGGCGAAACAATAGCTGAAACCAGGGAGGGAGCAAAAGCTTCTTCACCAGGATGCACAGATTCACCAACTCGGTCTTCATCTCTTTACGTCCCACATACTGCAATTCTTGTGACAGGAGCCCAACTTTGTGGAACTGCAGTCAATCTCGATCAAATCAAGGACACAGCCTGCAAGTCACTTCTTGGCCTTTCGGAGGGCAAAAAAGCCATGGGCACTCCTCCAACCAAGACCAAGACATCTCCAGACGATAAATCTGGGAAAACCAAATCCTTTTACGAGTCTTCCTTATCTGCAGACCAATCCAACGCTGCTGTCCTGGCAGAATGGGCAAGTATCCGATCCAAAATTTTTAAAGGTGCTGAAGAGGGAAAATATCCCGAATACCCAGATCAGAGTCGCAGGCCGATAAGTGAGGATCTAAATACAGTGCCATTTTCTCACACCAACCTCAGGAAAACCATGTCAGCGAGTGCTAAGTTTTCCATCACACCAGCCAGGAAGAAATTTCCTGATTCCAAAAGGAACTCAGAGTTTTTTGGTCAGGAAGAAGATGTGAAAGTAGAATCGGCATCTATGGAAACTCCCTTTGTCCAAAAAGTAGAGTTGCTGTCTTTAGGTACCAAGATCCAGAGCAGGGGAAGCAAGGTTGTTCGCATCGCAGATAGTGCTGAAGAATGCATGTTTGCCAAAGACCTCCCCTCCTTTCTCGTTCCCAGTCCGCCACATGGATCTCCCAAGTCACAGAGATCCGAGACTGGCTCCCCAAGTCAGGCAGAATCAGAAGATTCCGACACAAAGGATGAAGGCGATCAGAAGGATCAGGGTGGTGATGAGCAGCCCTCACCGTTTGGAATTAAGTTGAGAAGAACCAACTACTCTCTTCGTTTTCACAATGAACAATCAGCAGAGAAGAGAAAGAAAAGGTACAGTGCAGGAGACAGTTTTGAAGGTGTCCCAGTGCCCCTCACCTCCATTGACCAAGACCCTGATACTTCTACAGTCTTGGAAAAGTCTAGCCCTGTTTCTCCACAACAAGAGATTGTTGAATTTCGTACCTCTGTAGCATCCAATAAAGAATTTCGAAGCAAGTTTAGCAAAAGTACTCTCCCTTTGGTACGTACTGAAGGCGATAACTTTGCCCCCAAACTTCCACTTTACCAAAAACCAGCTACTTCCCCTAAACCATCTGAAGGTGCCACTCCTCCACCCTCTCCCCTCCCAAAACCTGGCAGAAGGACTTCAGGAGACATGATTTCACAAAGGACAGGGGAAACAGAACAGATAGCTACTGAGAAGAGCAGTGATCATAAAGAAGTTGCAGTATCTGTACAATACCAGAAAAATGGACAAGGAGAGGAGTTTAAAGAAAAGAAGTCATTTTTTCCATCCATCAGCATCCCATGGAGAGAAAAAACAGATCGCAGGACAGAACTCATTAAAAAAGGTTGGAAATCCTTGTAGAGCTAAAACTGTATGATCTTCACCTCATTACAATGCTTGCAAAGCACCACTGTATTGATATTTCTTAAACTTCTATATTAAACTTTTTACAATTAATTCAATCTGAATCGATTGGGCTCTCCATTCTAACATTTGGCGATATCTGCATACTAAATTGTGATGTATTTTCTTTTTTTTTTGCATCTATTTAATCATATAGCCATATTTAGCAATATTCTTGTCATACCTTATGAGTATTGGTATTTCCTTCAGAAAATTAAGATATTTACTCTCCTGGGAAAGAGTACAACAGATGAGTAGAAGATTCTAAAGTGGGTTCTAGTCTCACTTGTCAATTTGACGCGTAAATGTATTCTCCTTCACAGAAAAACCCTCTCTGCAGGCCAGGCACTCTCTGGACAGCTCACGAACACAGGAGAAAGAGGCAGGACCACTTTGGATCACTCTGGCACTGCAAAAACAGAAAGGCTTCAGAGAACAGCAACAAAACCGCGAGGATAGGAGAAGCCAGAGAGAGGCTAAGCTGGCTGAGAAACAAATTAGGGACAGAGAAAGCGTATGTATAAATCCTAAATATAGCCATAGAGTCTATTATCATAACTAGCCACTCTGCTGGTACTGTATGTAAAGTTGTACTAACAGCGTCTTAACCAGATGCAATGTAATAATGCAACAATCAATAAAACCTTTCTTTCACATAAATCTTACCAGCCACGACAAATGACATTTTTTTTGATCACTTGGTTTCTATTTTTGTGATATTGTGCTGGGTAGCACTGTCCTTTTGGAAATCGCAATGGTCCAAAATCCTGCTGCGTATAACTGTAGACTACAACAATATCACAGTACAATCTTCTGATTGGCTGAGAGTTTTGCTTGTTGTAAACTTGTCGCCCAAACCACTTGCACCTGGTTTGGGCATGATATAATGTTATACTAAATAAAATTCTCTGTATTAATAGCAATCGGTGTTATTTGTCTCTGAAAGGCTGAAATGGTCAGTCCCACAGAGGATAAAGGTAATGGAAGTTCCAGCCCGCCCAAACCTCAAACAGCAGATGAGAATAAAAGACCAGACACACTCCTGGCCCGTTTTGAACGACGCGACAACTTGAAGAAAGCCAATACCTTGCCCAGCTCAGTCACAGGTAAAAAACCAAAACATTTGAAAATTTATTATATTTCCTGTCAGAAACTTTATACTGGGGTTGTTTTTGGTAACTTTGGGTCTTATACTCAGTTGTCATGAAGGTTTTTGATTATTTATTTATTACACATACACTCACCTAAAGGATTATTAGGAACACCATACTAATACTGTGTTTGACCCCCTTCCGCCTTCAGAACTACCTTAATTCTACGTGGCATTGATTCAACAAGGTGCTGAAAGCATTCTTTAGAAATGTTGGCCCATATTGATAGGATAGCATCTTGCAGTTTAGTGTTGTCAAAAAACTTGGTACTTCGGTACCAAGTCGGTACTAAAAAAATTAAACGGTTACGGTCCCAGCTTTTCTAGGTACCGAGTACCGGGTTAATCCGGTTCTTGATGCGCTGTCGGAAAGATGCAGAGGTGCGTACTCTTCATAAAAACACTCTGAGACACGACGACCGGCGCTGCTAATGCGGTGGCTCTGAATCCACTTGTTGACAAGAAAGGAGGAAAGAGCCACATATGGAAATATTTTGAATTAGGCTAATGTCATGTTGCCATAAAGGGCCGTTCACACGTTTATATAGCGCGTTTTTTTGCGTGTGCAAATTTCAAGTGTAGGCGCGCGGCAAGCGCGCTCATAATAGAGGAGACGTGCGAGCTCGTCTTTCCAGGCTCGCCGCTGTTCATGGTTGCATAGCGGAGACACGGGAAAGCAAGCGCTTGTGGAAAGGAGAAAGCAGTGCGATGCGCTCTCCATGATGACGAGGAAGTATCAGAATTAATTGATTTCTAGCCCTTGCATTAGAAATCAGCTACAGCGTTCTCAAGCTTTGAAGACAGGCAAGAGTGACATTTTTGGATTAAATAAAAGTACAGTTAAGTCAAATAAAACATGTTTTATCTCCTGTATAGTTTGGTAACACTACAATAAGACACCATTCATTAATATTACTTAATGCAACATCAACACATTGAGTGAACAATATATTTTTACAGCATTAATTAATGTTTGTGAATGTTATTTAATACAAACACTTGATTGTTCATGTTTGTTCACTTCATTCATTGTGCATTAAATAATGTTAACAGATAAAACTTTTGATTTAAAAAATATATATTAGTACATTTTTAAGTTAACCCCATGGAGAATAATTGCTACATATAACTGTTGTTTATTGTTAGGTAATTTTATCTAATGTTATCTAAAAAAAATAGAATCTTATTGTAAATTGTTTTTAATACTACAGTTTCCATCTTTGTAACCGTGATATACACTTTAATATGTGTAAATTTAATCTAAATTAAGCTTTGGTACCGAAATTGGTACCGAGAACCGTGGATTTTCACTGGTATTGGTACCGAATACTGATATTTTGGTACCGTGACAACACTATTGCAGTTGATGGAGATTTGTGGGATGCACATCCAGGGCACGAAGCTCCCATTCCACCACATCCCAAAGATGCTCTATTGGGTTGAGATCTGGTGACTGTGGGGGCCATTTTAGTACAGTGAACTCATTGTCATGTTCAAGAAACCAATTTGAAATGATTCGAGCTTTGTGACATGGTGCATTATCCTGCTGGAAGTAGCCATCAGAGGATGGGTACATGGTGGCCATAAAGGGATGGACATGGTCAGAAACAATGCTCAGGTAGGCCGTGGCATTTAAACGATGCCCAATTGGCACTAAGGGGCCTAAAGTGTGCCAAGAAAACATCCCCCACACCATTACACCACCACCACCACCAGCCTGCACAGTGGTAACAAGGCATGATGGATCCATGTTCTCATTCTGTTTACACCAAATTCTGACTCTACCATCTGAATGTCTCAACAGAAATCGAGACTCATCAGACCAGGCAACATTTTTCCAGTCTTCAACTGTCCAATTTTGGTGAGCTCTTGCAAATTGTAGCCTCTTTTTCCTATTTGTAGTGGAGATGAGTGGTACCCAGTGGGGTCTTCTGCTGTTGTGCGTGTTGTGGCTTCACAAATGCTTTGCTGCATACCTCGGTTGTAACGAGTGGTTATTTCAGTCAAAGTTGCTCTTCTATCAGCTTAAATCAGTTGGCCCATTCTCCTCTGATCTCTAGAATCAAGAAGGCATTTTTTCCCACAGGATTGCCGCATACTGGATGTTTTTCCCTTTTCACACCATTCTTTGTAAACCCTAGAAATGGTTGTGCGTGAAAATCCCAGTAACTGAGCAGATTGTGAAATACTCAGACCGGCCCGTCTGGCACCAACAACCATGCCACGCTCAAAATTGCTTAAATCCCCTTTCTTTCCCATTCTGACATTCAATTTGGAGTTCAGGAGATTGTCTTGACCAGGACCACACCCCTAAATGCTTTGAAGCAACTGCCATGTGATTGGTTGATTAGATAATTGCATTAAATCTGCAGTAGGGAGTTTTGAGAAAACGTTGACTTAGCCTGAAAATTTGAACAAGCACAACTTACAGGTCCCACCCTCTTGCTCTCTGCTGCGCTACAGCCCTCCCTCCACAGCTCCTCCCCCACAGCGGAGCCTTCCGTGAACGCGTAAGCTAGTAAGCAGGGCCACCGATGACGGCCGATAAACAAATTACACATTCACTAATAGGGACGAAACATCAACAATATGCTTTACATTGATGGCCTGCCCATACTTTGACTACAAACTTGGTCCTCAAATCATTACGTATTTTGCAATACATGTAACTTTATAACGTTGCAAGTTATAAATAGCTAAGATAACGTTAATATAACGGTAACTAATGTTACAGAATGCAAGTAATTATTCTAGCGATATGTAATGCTAGATAAGGTTTGCTAGTACATTATTTCAGCAACATGACAAGCCAGTGAATTAGCAGGTTTCAATTGTTGCTTAGCGCAGTGCGTGACATTTTATCTACATGTTATGCAGCTAGAGTTTTGAGACTGAGTCAATGGGCTCTCTGTCTAATTCTTTCTTTTTCGCTTGTTTATCGTCATCGGTATTTTTCCTTTTACCTCTTTGTTTTATGAGCAGGTGCCACTCGATAATTGGCAGTTTAGGTTGTTTCTCCGCCATAAGCACAGCTGCAGCACACCAGCAATCTTGAGTTTGAACGACGGTACGCGCTCACACTGTGCAAGAGAGGGGTGTGATCAGCGCGTACACGAGCGCAATTGACACTGCTAAAACATTCCTCCTGGCTCTGATTGGTTGTTTCTGACCGGGAGCGTGTATTTCTGCAAATGGCAATAGGACCACTGGGAGGAGCCAGAGGAGCTTCATTTTTTCACAGATTATCTGTCTCATATTCTACTGTCAGGACATAATGACAGTTTTAACAAATGTAAAAAAAAAAAACATTTTTTTACTAAAGTTACCTACAGCAGCTTTAATGAGAAATTGAACAGGTGTTCCTAATAATCCTTTAGGTGAGTGTACATACCCCAGCTGAATTGCAACTGACAAAAAAAGTACGAATGGGAGTGGGATTTAGACATGGTTCAATGTTTTTAAAACTGAGGCATCTAACCACAAAAATGCAGAACAGCAATCTCTAAAATTGTTCATCCACTTGTAAACAATGAAAGCAAAAGCAAAACATTTGGAAATCACAGCTGAATCATATTTTTTTTTCATTCTTTTTAAAAGTTGAAATAACAGACTCTACACCATCTCCGCCAGCAACAAAGGATGTGACAAAGCGCTTACCTCCTGGTGACACTACCCAGGTTTCTACCGAGCCAGCCTGGCTTGCCCTAGCCAAGCGTAAGGCCAAAGCCTGGAGCGACTGCCCACAGATCATCAAGTGATACATTACTACTGACCTAGTGAAAAAGCAAACAAGTCTTTTCTCCTTCATCCACATCAGTCAACCATCACTGCACTCCAGCTCACATCTGGCTCTGAATAAAAAAGTCCATAATAAGCAATCAGACATTTACGAATAATTGTTTTTTGAGTTTAAAAAAATGTTTTTCCACAAAGACAAAATATTGTACTAATATTCAGACTGGCTACAGATCAGTTGATGAGAGAAACAATGACATCAATGCCACCCCTATGGGTTTTCAACATAGGATTATTGCAATAACATGCATCAATGGTATGTTTATTTAATTTTGTGTTGCAGCCAATCAAACAAGCCCTAGAATCTTCATCAAGAAGTTGCAGCCCTTTATATCTTTGTAATCGCCAGTGGTCCTGTTAACTGTGTACAATGCATGTCAAACTGTTGATACTAAATATTACTAAAACAATATGAGCGGTTCACATTCAGTACAAATGTAACATTTCAAATAAGACAAGACAGTTATTACTTTGGTGACAATTTTGGGAAGTATTTCAAGGGCTAACAATAACAGTTGTTGAAACCATCACAAATCTCCTCCCACCTACAAGCATGTAAAGTGGAGAAACGGTTTTGTAATTTGGTGGGATTTTTTTTCTTTCATGTACACTAAAATGAGTTGGCACCCATAGACATTGCCGATGGACAGACGTGGTCATTTTTTTAATTTCTTAACTTATTATATTTGATATCTTGGCAAAGTAAAAAGATCTTCACTGTGTCCGTGACAACTGTGAGTACTGTCATTTTAACTATTGCTTAAAAATTATCATTATAATGACACGTCAGCACTGTTTACTCATGTTATTAACTAACATTGAATTTTTCCTTCAAGTTTCCATGACAATATAGGATATATGCACTTGAGCCATGCTGTCAGTTGATGAAAAAATCTACTTCTTGCAGTGTCCATACCCGTCTGTTTCTGTAGAACTGCCTGCTTGCTGTATCATAACAATGCTATCCTTGCGTAGCGTGTGCTAGCATCACTTTTACAGCTAATTAACAAAACCCGCGACACGACTAAGTGATGGGACATGGGAGATCAGTGTTTCAAATGCAATGTCCCAGGGGGGATTAAGAAAAAGAGGTCTAGCCAATGAAATTGCCCCTAACAAAAAAAAGGGAACATTTCCAGCGA
The DNA here is from genome assembly GCA_030578255.1 of Tiaroga cobitis. Taxonomy (NCBI): domain Eukaryota; kingdom Metazoa; phylum Chordata; class Actinopteri; order Cypriniformes; family Leuciscidae; genus Tiaroga; species Tiaroga cobitis. The sequence continues at coordinate 20,363,014 of CM060610.1, forward strand.
GTGAACGAACAGACTATACTGGCATCACCTCTACGTCCTTGAATAAGGCAGCTAACTCCAGATCACTCCAGGGGGGATTGTCCTTGAAGGTGAACTGTAAGTCGTTCTGGATAGAAAGCATTTGCTAAATGATGGAAGATATTAAAATGGAAACCTTGATCTCTCAGCAGAGCCATTGACTCCACTATCTAATGTAATGTTGTATGTATGTATGTATGTATAGAGGTGAAATGAAACGGACTGTATTCCTTTGGAGATCTCCTGAACTGCAGTCACGTCACTTTGTTTTTACATTGGTCGTGTGCAATAGCATAGCGCAAACAGTGTTGTATGTGATATGAAACAAAAGGTTTGTTGATATTGCACTTATTTTGTTCACTTTAGAAAAAGAAAAAGTGACGCAAATGTTATGAAATATGTTGAGAAAATAAAAGGAAGCTGTTTGAACACGGCAGACTAAAATTCCTGTTTTTGCACAAAAACAAACATGAACATTAATGCTAAAAACTTTTATGTATTTTGTAGGATATATATATATATACCGGTATATATATATATATATATATATATATATATATATATATATATATGTATGTATATATATATATATATATCCTACAAAATACATAAATGTTTTTTTGTATATATATACACAATGCATACAGACTATAAGCATATATTTTTTTCTAATAAGCACTTTTGGGAGTCACCCAAAAAAAATTAGCTATTCAACTGGACATGGATTATTATGATTAATCACCTTTTGGTCAGTTCTAGACAATAAACGTAATCATTACGACATCCAACAACCAAGTTATGCCCCCATACGACAGGAGAGGAGAAAAGCTCGCCTGGCAAAGACAAGGTTGCCATCAATGTGCCGGTTTCTCCATCTAAAACCCACACCTTTCCATCAGTGGAGCACACGGCAGCTAGTGTTCTCAAACCCCACGGAGTGCCGTCAAATAAAAATGGAGTAGAGAACACCTTGCCTGTGGTCTGGAACTGCCACAATAATGATCCATCATTGCCATTTAAACAGTATACATGACCGTCATGTGATCCACATGTGACTGTGTGATTGGGTGATGGTGATGTGCTCCTGCTGGGTGGTGTAGAAATTGTCTGATTAGTCAAAAATGTCAAGGAAGAAATGCATGGCGATGAGAAGATTGGTCCTTTAGTGGAGAAGTCCCATAACTGCAAAATAATGGAACAAAATCAAACTGGTGCACAGAATGCGGTCAAATAATAATATAATATAATAATATTTTCATAATCTTTTCTACACTGCAATTAAAGTCTACTGGATGAAATCTGAGAAGTAAAAAAATATTACTACAAACATTACTGAGGTTTGAAAAATAAATGCAATATACATATTAGAATAAAAGAGCATTGTTGTGGTTTAGTGTTCACTGCTCTAGTGGTAATGACCATAATTTGAAAAATAAGATTTAAAATCGTGGTTAAAGTCACATATATTCAGCAACTTTTCTATTTTCCTCTCACCTTATCTCCAAAATGGCTTATTCCAATAATATGGCCATTTACTGAACCAATGAAGACAGAGGAATCAGAGCAGTGAGGAGATGAGAAAAACGGGACAGTGCCGGAATACGTCCACAAGACCTTTCCACTGTCCTGGACAGACAATAAATGGAGAATTACAAGACAAACGTTAGCTTTCAAACATGACCTCTGACCCCTACTTCATTCCCAAGATCTTTTGTACCAGAGAAGTTGGCTAATAACACTTTCAAACTTCCAATACTCAATACTGGTATGGCTTTTTGTGCATGTACTCCAGTGAAGAAGGAACATTTACTTACTGGATTAAGACAGTGGAGATTCCCACCCAGAGTACTACAGTATAACTGTCTAGGAGACAAGTGGACATAAGGGGATGAAAACACCGCACCGCCGCCACAATAGTACTGCCATTTACAAGTCTTAGCCTGGGAGAAATAGAGACAAGTGTGTGAAATATCAAGGGGACATACAGAATCTGCAGAACACATTTACAAAAAACAAAGTAGAGCTAATATAATATACATTTAGTTTTAGCCCCAGTGTTGTTATTGTTAACTAAAGCTAAAACTATTAAAAATCCTTTTTGTTAATTGAAATAAAGTTGAACTAACATGAAATAAATATTAGATGAAAAATGTAACCTTACAATTTTTTTTAAAATTAGACTAACTAAAATAAATTAAGTTACTAAACTAAAAAAAAATGACAAAAGCAAATTACAAAAATACTAAAACTCAAACTAAAATATAAAAATAAAAACTAAATAAAAATATTAAATAAATATAATTCTAAATATAAAATATAAAAATAAATACTTCAATAGTAATAGTATAAATGTAACTAAAAATAAATATAGTAATATAATAAAAATAACTATGAATAATACTAACATAACACTGTTCAGCACTACAGAAATACAAATAAACAAAACTAAGAAGTATTTCTCCAGTATATTACCTGTGGGTCTAATGCATAAATATAGCCATCATGGGACCCTGCGAAAATCAGCCCAGTTTTAGGGTCTACAGTAGGGGAGCTTTTCACCACATCCCCCGTCTCAAATGTCCACACTGTCTCTCCACAGGAAACATCCAGGAAATACACTCGTCTGTCGTAGCAGCCTGTGAAAAAGCGTTAAACACAAGTTAAAAATGTGGATGACAAATAAAACTGATTTATAAATTTAACCCTGAAATCTCAAAGCTCTACTTTTAGAAAAAATAAGAAAAAAACTCCATATTCAAGCTAAAGTAGCAACATTACAACTATGTTAGCTCTTTTAATTCAATTAAACATTCCTTTAAGATCAAGTACAAACCTACTGCTACAAGGCTTCCACATTTTGAGATGGCAGCAGAAGACTCTAACCGATCTCCAAGGATACGCTCCCAAATGACCTCTCCGTTGAAGAGGTCAAGAGCCTGCAGTCGGTGCGAATGAGAGCCAATGAACACAGTGGCCTTATCAGGACCCAGCAGCAGCACTGGAGAGGCATCCACACATCTGCCTGTGTCTGAACTCCAGAGGACTCGCAGGCCAAGCGGCAGGACGTCTAAAGAGTCTTTTCTAGAACCCTCACCTAAAACTGCGCTCTCAGTGACGGGCAACAACTCAGTAACTTCATGGTGCTCTGTGACCTTTTTAATAGCAGAATTTTTCTGACATGTCTTATAACTTTCATGTGACGAATTAGATAAAAACCCCAAGTGATTGTCTTCAGAAGTATTTGTCACAGTAAGTTTGCTTTCGTTTGTCTCTGGTGCATCTGAGAAGTTTCCCTCTCGCATTTTCTGAAAACAACCCCAATGGATAACCTCACCAGCTCGTCTCACAACTACAAATCCCATAATCCTCCTCACTGAGGGAACTACAGAACCCTTTGCGCTTTCCGTAGCATTCACTGTGGCCATTTTCTTTAGTTGTCTTTTAGATGAAACTACAGAGTCTGAATAATCTAGCATTCTTTTCTTTGATGGTTGGATTGCATTATGTGTTTCTGTCATGACGTGGCTAAGCACATCTGAGAAAGAGCCATCTAACATGACCTCCAGCAGGCCCACAGAGGTTGTCCCCATGGCAACAGTGATCTCATCACAGAGACGCAGGGCCTGAAGGGAGTCTCCTCCACTTAACATGAAGTGTGCATCTTCCTCAACCACCACGTCATTCGGCAGACCAAGACACTCCTAATACACACGGACAAAAACACAATAGCAGATTCACTCAGCAGGCAATGGGAAAGATGTTGCAATATTCAAGAAATACCTCAACGTGTCAAAGAATTAGAACTAGTACTTTTTGTGCTAAATAAATAGAGGAGAAATATTATTTATACCTTCCACAGGGTCTGTAACTTCAGTCTCACAGATTCAATGTCTTTCCATACAGTTTGTTTATTTATGTCTTGTCTTTGAGTGTCACACATTCTCATCAACTCGTCAATGGCTATTTTACCTAAAACAACAGGAATGTAAAAGTGAGTATGAAAACGATGACCACAATGAAAAAACATGTTCACAGCTGATTAAATAGATATGCTAAGTGATTGTGAAGTTTAAGCTTTTAATAGTATGTTTGTGTGTGTGTGTGTGTGTGTGTGTGTGTGTTGGTAAGACTTTTATGAATATACTTTTCAATATAATTTCATATTTGACTAAATGTAATTTCATTTACAGAACATTTCAGGGTTCTTTAGATATATGTCTAATACGGTAATAATAATAATAATAATAATAATATGCATTTCAATTTAATTTAATAAATTCTATTTGGGTTGGTAATAACGTCAATTTATCAGGGGCTACTTTAAGTACATAATTTAGGTCATGGGGGCAGAGGCGCCTCTAGACAACAAGGGGCCCCTGGGCTAGATTACAGTAGACCCCCCTACCCTGAATAAAAATGTCACTAGGCCATTAGTCAATATAGACATATCAATTTGTGCTCTACTGTGAATAAATTCAACTGGCATAACTTTTCTTCCTTGTTTTTCACGTATCCGTTCATACGGTCACGCCACCGCTTAACTTCTCGAATACTGGCTGTATGAAAGAGCAATGGGATCTATCAAATGCAACTATAATGACAGTGACTAAGTAATATCAAAGATGACACACAGGATTTTTGCCAAAAATGCGGTTGTGATTCCTGAAAATGTACGGGTGTGAGTTCAGTAATAAAATGCAGTTGTCACTGTTGTAATCTCCCATTTATAAAAATAATCATTAAAAAATATATTATTTTTGTGCAGCCAGCAGCCCCTCCCCAGTGTAGGCCCATGGAAGCCTGTGTGTTATTGCGCCAGGGGGCACAGCTGATATAAAAGTTTGCAGTAGCACCTCATTGCAGTACACGAGATCCAGGGGGCGGAGTTGGATCCCGATCTGAGGGGTGGAGATGGGTAGGATTAGGGGTGGGGTTAGGGATCAGGGGGCGGAGATGGGTAGGTTTAGCTATATGTAAGGTGGAAGGAGTTGGATCTGGATCCAACACCTCCCCCTGGATTTCGTGTTCTGCAGTGAGGACCATCTCAAAGTTTGGGAAACCCTGGCTTAGAGGATAGTGCTCACTTGCCATGAGAGGTGAGTGGAAGCGCAGGGATGAATAATATCAAGTCAGGAATGCTGTGACCGGCCAAAAGCTGTGATAAACTATGGCGAATCTCTCCTTCAATAACTCTCAGCGAGAGGGAGGTGGCATTTCTAGATACTTCTTCAGCAGTGAGGTCTTCAGAGGATTGAGTAGAATGTTGGAAAGTTTCTTCGTGATGAATTTCCGAGGAGAAGGATGAAAGGGCTCCTGGTTGACCCGATGCGAGCACTATAAATGCCACCAGCCTGTCACCCTCACTCAGGCTCACTGCACACGCCTCAACCTGAGGCAAATTCTCAATGACCTGAGGACAGAAATAAATAAATTCATGATATAAAATGTTATATGTACCTTTCAATCTTCTCAGATTTTATTAGATATGTTAAAGTCGTAACATGACACATGGGTCACATAGAGCCTACCCGCTGCAAGGCATCTAGGTGTAACCGCTGACCAAACCGTTTGACGAGCCGATCCTTCCTGCCCTGGAAATACAGACGGGAATCGCGCACCAGCACCCAGTCACCAGTAGCACGCATTGTTCCCTTGACTACAGTTTCTTCATCGTCAAGAAGACACACCCTCTCCTGACCACCTAAATAAAAGAAACCAAATTTCACTTTACAAATACAAAAACAACTAACATGAATGTGAAAGAATGTACACTACCATTCATGATCAGTAATATTTTCTTTTTGAAAGAAATTAATAGTTTTATAGAGCAAGGATGCATTAAATTGATTAGACTGACAATAAATATATTTATAGTTAAAAAAAATAAACTATTGCAAATAAATGTTATTTTGAATGTCCTACTCACCAAAGAATCCTGAAAAAAATGTATCACAGTAAACAAAAATAAATATATAAATAAACAGCATGACTGTTTTCAACATTGATAGTAATAAGCACCAAATCAACATTAGAAGGATTTCTGAAGGATCATGTGACACTGAAAACTTTGAAAATTCAGCTTTTGCAGCTTTTCACATGAATAAATTACATTTTAAAATATATTAAAATAGGAAAAATAATATTATTTACTGTATTAAAAAAAAAAATAATTCAGCCTTGGTGAGCAAAAGAAACTTCTTTCAAAAATATTCAGAAATCTTACCAACCCCAAAGATTTGAATAGTAGAAAGCATGTTTCTGAAAGCATGTTAATCAACTTTACATTATTTTAAAGAGCATTTCAAGGCCTTCATTATTCTAGTGACTAGGGTTTTAAATAACTATCATACCAATGAATAAATGTCCATCTCCTTCAGTGACGAGACGTCCTGTTTCATCTCTGACCTCCATTATGGTATCCAACATCGGTTCTCCAAGAGGCACAGATAGATCAGTTCTGTCAAATAAAACATGATATGTAAACAGACAATGCATCACAAGAAATTGTTTAATACTAATAATATTTACTATTGCATCACTTAAAGATAAAGCAGTTGAATTTGAAAACATTCTCTATAGACGGTCAATATTACTGTTTTGTGGCTGATGTATATTTACTACAGTGTCATTTTAGAATTATTTATATACTATTATAGTATTATAGTACTATTTAGAAATTGTATTATGTGCTTTTGTCATTTTTATTATTGTTCCCTTTTATAATTTTACTATTTAGGTTTAATTTGTCTTATTTCAGTGTTCATTTTATTTATTATTAATTTTAAGTTAGTAATTTTAAGGCTTCAAGGCAAGGCAACATTTTTAATCCTCGTTTAGTTTAAGTTTTCCATCTAATATATACAGTATACACTTCAGCTTTATTTCAAAGAACAAAATTGTTTTTAATAGTTTAAGTTTATGATAATAACCCTGTTTTACTTTACATGTTATCACAAAAAAACAGTTTTAAAAGATCGCTATAGTTTTTATAATCAGACTTCCTCAATTATTTAATTAATAGTGTTGATGCAATATTCAGTGTAGATACCGCAAAATGCAAATGACGGATTTTACTTAGTTTGCCATTTCTAGGTAAACAATTTGTACGCTTGCAAACAAACTGAAGATATAATGGTAAATTACTGAACATGCATTGCTAGCTCCAGTTTAGCATTATCAATGTATGGCTGAAGGCTTTGTGGCACTCACGTGTTTTCCAAGCACAGGTGTTCTTCTGGGACTTTGTACCAACTTGCCCAGCAAGAAACTTCTGTAGTGCCGTAAAGATTACAGATGTGTGTGCCATTGCCTGCCTGCCTCCAGCTTTTGAGAAGATTTAGAGATGGAAATGGCTCTCCTCCAAAAGCCAATAACCTCAGGGATGAATTTGCACTAAGCACCTCCTCCTGAAGGACACGCCTTCCAAAGCGCCTCACAAGAGTGGGAGTAGCCTGAAAAATGATTAAAATCAATTATATTAGTTTAGTATTGAACAGTACTATATGTTGTGCATGTCAACTTGGACTTATAATGACACCTAGTGGTGTGGAGGCAGTATGGCATAAACGTTTTTGGTTTATAATGCTAGTATATATATATATATATATAAAAAAAGTTATTCATAGTCAGCCATGATTCGTTTATTCTACTACTTAGATTGTCCAATTACAAACTAAGGGGTTACCGAAATAAAGTGAGTAGTATTCGAAGTCATGTGATTTCAACATGGCCACACCCATAAGGAGACCCAATACATGTAAAAACACTACATGTTTTAAACACTTAAAGTCAGCATGTAACGAAAGTTTCAATAATCTTTTCTATCATAGCATGTATATTCAAGTGGCACGGCCTCTAGAGCAAGAAAAAATGTGGGGTGGGAATTGATTGGATTGTTGTGGTTTGCTATTGAGAGTGAGGAGTCACGTGCCGATTTGGCCGGGGTCTGATCCGGTCGGCCATGATGGTAGGAGACGCTATCGGTTGCCAGGGGCAACGCCTTCAGAACTTCACAGAGGCGCGACTAAACATTCCAGAAATAACATTTTTCATTTTAGCGATACGCCGCAGTTTCTTTGGAGAAGAAGGAAGAGAAATGAAAGGGGTTCTATCGGGAGAGACTAAATAACAATGCTAGCCAGCTTTATTTAGAGAAACTGCTTGTCAATAAACTGACAGCAGCAACAGCGAGCAAAGCATGATTTCAAAAGGAACACATTTCAGCACAGTTCGCCTTTTATTTAACACAAACGAACGAAATGAATGCTCTGTTATTCAACTAGAGTTGTTTAATTTGTTATAGATATATCTGTACCGCGAAATATTTTAAAAATACACTTTTTTTTTGAATGACATACGTCTCGCAGTGACGGGAATGTCCGATCTGTCCGCTTAATGTTGCACGGCAGGTGCAAATGCACGTATCTGATTCATATCAGATTTATTTCCACATATGAATGAGGCCTGAAACATCAAGTATGACTGAACTCTCACAGTTTAACGTTACAGGTTTGGGGGTTTCTTGTCTTGCACCCCTGCAGCCGCGGCAGAATTGATCATAAGCTTCTAATGACTTAAAGCTTCTGAACTCTTGCATTGTGTAACTTAGGCAGTAACTAACGTTAGGCACTGATACCATAAACCAGGTAATTGACTGTGTCAGGGTATGTGAAAGGTGGTAGTGCTTTGGGTCTTTCGTCCATTCTGTAGCAGGTCGTGCGGGTCCATGTTGTTGATGTCAAGTAGTTTCTCTAAATAACGCTGCTTGTGTTGTTGTCTCTCCCGATAGAGCCCCTTTCCTTTTGCTTCCCCCTTCTTCATTTATTCCAAAGAAACTGTGCCTTATCGCAAAAATGCAAACAAATATCAAGCTGCTCTCTCTCTCTGACGCTATTTCTCTCGGTCTCACGGTCGAAGTAACCACGACAACGGATAGCGTATCCTTCCAAGATGGCGCATCCTTCCCACAATGCAACGCGGAGTGATACGCGTGACGTCACATTCTCATTCTCAATTGCGGTGATATCATGTGAGTGACAGATTGTCTCGCCCTCATGCCAGTAAACACTTCATCAGAAAGATTTTGACAAAAGGGAGGGAAGTTACTTTGTTTACGAAAGTTTAGAGGGCACATGAATTAAAAGAAAAGATGGGCATGGATAAATCATTACATAAAAAATGATATCATGGTGACTTTAAATAACATTTTGAGTATAAAAACTATTTCATGAGTAAAAAAACAACTGAGACCCTTTAAGCACTGGAGTGTAAATTAAAATTCTTCTGAGGGATGCAAAACATGTTAAAAACATACTGAAAACAAATTATTGGGGCATGAAAATAAATTAGCACATGTCAAAAGAACAGACTCATTATCTCTATAGTCTGCATAATGCACAAATTTCAGCTGACTTCTTCCACTACCAATGTCTATTTCAGCACCATAGTCTCAACCTCACAGCATATGCAAATTCATGAGAAGATAAATGGAGAGATGAAGTGATTTGATTATTAAAATCTCTAATTAAAGGCTGTCAAAAACAGAAACTCATGACTGATAGTTCAGTGAAGAATAAAGTCACTTGCCTGTAAGACTGTTGTTGTGTTTCGTTTAAAAAGCACATGAGCAAGTCTGCGTGGCATCTTTTTAACAGCGGAGGGGACAATTAAGAGACATGCTCCAGTAGACAGGGCCAAAAACATCTCCACCACAGAGGGGTCAAAGGTTAACGGTGAGGACAGGAACACAACATCTTCTGCAGTCATCTTAAAGACTGATCTATTAAAAAAGTATATAAACCATTCATTATCTCACATCCTTTATATGAACACTTGGGCTAGTTGTAACAAAGGCTATATCTCAGTAACTAAGGTTTTTAGTCAAAACTCCAATTGCACAAATGTGTGTTTTCTCTAGCACTGGTTTTGCATGTTGGTTTCAAACACCTATAGTTCAAAACTTTTATTTTATTTTATATAAATTATATTCTCTAAAGTAAATTAGCTATAGCTGACAGGTAAACAAGTGAACATATTAAAACCATACTGACCACATTCAGGTAAAAATATACAATATAATGAAGGTATATTTTAAACAAAAGTCCAAAGTGTTCTTACCGTAGATGTATAATATTAGGCATTATACACGTGTGTGGGACCTTCACTATTTTTGGAAGCCCTGTCGTTCCGGATGTGTGCAAAACATACGCCAAAGGCTCCCTCCGCTGGATGTTTTTGGTCATAGAAGAGCTGGTAGGCTGATCGGACATGTGAATGTTTGCGTCCTGCTCACTTTGTATTTTTATTAAAGTGAGCCTATGTGAGGACAATGTTGCACATATTTCCAGGGAAAGCAGGCTGGAAAATGCACTCTGGAATTGCTGTTGGTTACGAAACTTACCATTAATAAAAAGCAATATATCATTATTAATAATATAACTAATATAATATAACACAATAATAAACCCACATTAAGCAGTTCATTTTGTATCAAGCAGTAGTTCAGTCTGCACTTGTTCATCATTCTCATGGTGCACAGAGGTGGGGATGCAGGATCAAGAGGTACATATGCAGCAGGAAACTGCAGAATACTGTTCAGAGACGGGTATATTTCAATATACATTGAACTATAAAACATTTGTTAGCTTAATTAATTAGCTACTAGAATGACTATCTATAACAACAATAAATCGCACCCAATAATCCAGACAGGAAGGAGGACATCAGCATGGCAGAATAACCCTATGATACTATCATGTTTCTGGACAGAGACGCGCAAGTGTCCAGTTAAATCATTTGCGAGGGACATAACTTCTTCATATGTCAAAGAGACGCGCGCTGCGATGCTGCTGTCGAACGCGACAGCTGTTTTATCGCCATGTTCAAGCGCCGCCACGTGCACCAACTCATGAAGGAATTTCGCTGTCATATCTGAGCGAAACTTATGTTAAGTCATAATTTGAGAAATTGCGCCCTACATTATATTCCCCTCTGTCTATATGAGCTCCTGTTTTGCAAACTAGTCATAACCAATTCGTGAATCTTTTGAGTCGAATGCTCGTTGAACCGGTAAGTCTGAACGAATCGTTCACCAATCTCGTTCAGTCCAAGCGGTTCTCGATCATCTCATTGAACAAAAAACAAACAAACAAAAAAAACGATTGTTTTTAGACAACATAATAGTATATAAAAGTATATTTAGATTTTAAATTATCATAGCGGGACGTAAAGGATCAAATGTTGACGCAATTACGCTATTGCGTAATAATCTAGTTTGTGCTTTTTGAAATGAACTGTTTGAAAGAACCGATTCGTGGAGATGACTCGGACAGCCCACTTGACAAACTCGCGCTTTAAAATGACGTTTTAGTGTTGCTTGAAATAACGTCCAATCACTGCTCGAATGTTTTACTCGGCGAGAAATTTGAAAGTACTGGCGACTGGCGGGGCAAAATACTAGTTTATGTTGGTCGGTCAAATACATTTAGTTTGCAATACATTTAGTTGATGCAACATGTCTGCAAAACCTTTATATGCAGATCAATTTAAGAGAAATGACGATGAGTTCAGATACACGATGGAAGCTATTTTTCAGAAGGTAACGTTAGTGTTAATTCAAACGAATTTGTAAGATAAAGTAACGTTGTATGTATTGGCATATGTCTTATAAAAAATATTAATAACATATGTAGCGACTTATATGAAGCAAAATTTTCCTTAAAATAACATGTTTATTACGTAATTTCTAGTATTCCAGTCTAAATGATCCTGGAATAGACGTCTGTCTGAAAACAATGACCTGCAGGACTGTAAGAGGTAAAATATCGAAAATAAAAACTGATGTTGTTTCTCCTCACTAGATGATTATAAAGTTATAAACACAAATTTTGTTGTCTTTTTACCTAAACTTTCAAATTTGTTTCTGAGTTTGTGAAATATATCTACAGGTCCTGTGCCCATTGACAGTGCAGAGGGAGAACGTGAGTTGGAAGAATTAAAAGTAAGAGTCGATATCGTAAATATGAGTTTATTATTATTACTATTTAGCCCAGATTTGAACCATGGTTCCATTAGTATAACCTTACGTTTCTTTTCTATTATTCAGACTCGAGTTAAAGCAGACTATTCCATGAGGGGTAAGAAACAGAAACAAAAATCTGTTTAGAGTATTATGCCATTTATACTCAATTTTCATGTTTAATCGTTTCATCATGTTGTATTTTATAGAGTTGGAGGACCACGACAATGATCAGGTAGTAATTAGAAAATTATAATTCCATAAAAGCTCAAAAATGGCTTCTTATTGCCAAATGTTGTATCATTTTATTAGGGGTGTATATCATGCATTTCATCACAATACAAATCGATTCCCTCCAACGATATTATATTTACCAGTACCTCAAAACATGTTGCCATACACTTGTGATTTGATTGGATATAGATTTTTGATGTCTATGTTTGATAAATCTATAATAGTACAATATGATGTGCCTATTTTACACAACCAGTTACATTTTTACAAACGCAACCAAAAATCTAACTTGAACAAACTGTGGTCTATAACCAAATTTGGACATTCACAAAAAAATACACTACTTTTTCTAATAAAATATAGAAAAATAAATAATGGAGAGAAAAAAAATCAATTTGCACATGGCATCATCAATCATCTGGTGACAGCTCCTCATTGGCTTGTGCAATGAGATAAACAATGAAAACGGACAAGAAAGTCTTTCAATACATAATATTGTTAGTAATTTGATCAATGCATCAATCCTTATGGATGTATTACTACACAGCTACATTTTATGGAGCTTGTACAATCTGAACACAGACCAGCAGTCTGGTGTGATATAACTTTAAGTTTTTTATTTCAGATGGATGTGTCAGGGGTCACTGAGGATGATCTTAATGGCTCTGGTCAAAAGGAGAACAGCGAAAACCTGTGTAAGAAATGAGTATAAAACACTTAAGACACAAAAGGCTTAACCCTACAATTTAGTACAAAGTAAACATTTCAGTTAGTATTTCTGTGCTATAAAATATTTACAGTATAAACTACACTATTTATTTCTTCAATAAATTAATGTAAGAGTAGTTCTTATCTGATATCAAAATCATGTCTCAATGATTATCTTCTAGGGCACGGAGGTGGATCATTCCAGCTCTCTACGAGTTTGAATAACACATCTTATGGTTCTCTATGGGACGGGCTGTCTCAGCCTAAGGAGGAGGATGAAGAACTGGAGAAAACGCTGAGCAGCCATGGCAGTACCCTCCTGGATGTCTATCCCACCATGCTCAACCAGATCGGCGAAGCATATCGGCGACAGCATGTGACTGATGCGGCGAGGGCTGTGGTGCAGAAGTATCGCCGCAAACACCGGCAAGCCGGCCCGACGCACCACAACTCATCCTTTAAGAACAGACACAACTGCACTCTAAACAAAACAACAAATATCTCATTTACCAATCAAAGTCCAGTTCAAAGAAACATAAGCCACTGTTTCAAGGGCAGTGACAAACTTCAAAACTTTCTCAAGAACAAACTAAAGTCTTCACCTCTCAAAAATTCATCCTATGAGGCCAGTGCCTGTTTTTACTCACCCAGGAGGAACAGTGCAGATGTGAGCGGTGTGACGGATGAGTCTCCATGGACTGATTTGCATTTAACCAGGAAGGCAGAGCAGATTACTGCTCGTGTGATTGACTTCTCCACACCCCCATATTCTGCTTCACCCTCATTTAGTGACCAATCTCCAAATCTGGACCAAACCTATAATGTTGGACCAACATCTCATGCTGTTCCAGCCTCATATGTCTTTACTTCTCCACGACAAAGCAAAGCAGATCTGTCTATTAATGACAAGAGAGGAATGTCAATTATCTCCCAAACCTCCTCATTGGACAAAGACTCCTTCAGGGACTGCCTACACTCTCCTGTCTCCTCCCCGCAGCGTGGTCTCATTGGTGTTTTATCTTCTAGGGGGAAGAGTAGCTTCAGACCCAGTGTGCTGAACATGGAAAAACAATTAAACTCAACAGCAAGTCCAAAGCAAAGATCTCCTGTCCACCATCTAGCCCATACTGAGGCCCCCAGATCTCCTTATGGTGCCAAACATGTGGCGTTGTCGTCACCCCGACAGCAAGTTTACGACCGTGCTGACCGAAGTTTATGTAAGGCGGAGAAACCGTTCCATTTTACACCATCCAAACGCCAACGCTCTCTTTCTGGCCCTCAGTCCACATACTCATTCAATGAACCGCAGATTGATGCTGAGTTCAGAAAGCTGTATCACCACTTCATCTGTCGTGGGACTTCATCACCGTGCCCTTCCTCCCACTGTCACCTCTGTGAGAGACACTCGAAGGAGACATTCCAAAGCCCTAGCTTTTCCTCCAGCATGTCTGCTCTCGCATTGACACCTCTGAGGGCCAAGCTCAAGAAACGGCAGCGTCAGCCCGAGGTGGAAGAGTCACTCAGATTCAAACGCTTCCGAGAGAGTCGTTCCCCACTTAAGCATCTCCAGCTGACAGGCAGATGTGTGAACTCTGCCATGTCAGAGCTTACTGAAGACAAACTTACCTGGGATAGAGCCGTCCTGCTGCAGTGCCCCAGTCCGCAGTTCCTCAGAGGCACTGGAAACCTCAGAAGAATCAGGGAGGCTAAATTAAGAATGCAAATAAACCAACGTGCTTTGTCTTGGGTAAGAGCATTATTGGTGTGACCATTATTTATATAATTTGTTTACACACACATATTATTATAGCATTTATGTTTGAATTACCTTTTTTTAAATATTATTTTTTAGAAATGTCACATTAACTTTATTTCCGTTAGTTGGCATTCAAGGCAACATTTCTAAATTTCATTTATTTTAATATTTCAAATAACAAATTAAATGATCAACCTTGATAAGAAATTATTCATGAATGCCACATCAGCATATTGTAATGATTTCTGAAGGATCATGTGACTGAATACTGGAGTAATGGCTGCTGAAAATATTTATAATTTATTAATGCTGTAAAACAGAGATTTTTCCACTTCCTTTGCAGAGAGATGCCCCAAGCAATATCCATCCAGTGGAGGGTTTGTAGCCATATGTTCATGTCTTACAAATACTTACTCCGCATCATTATGGCCGCCTTATCTTTCTTATAGATATCCCAAATTGTTCACTCGTTAAATCATCCTTTACTTTGCTTCAGCAGCTGTGTCACCTATGAGACTATTTAATCAGGGTACCGCCCCACTCTCTCCAAGGTAATTCCAGCACAATCACATCCAAGAAATATCAATTTAGGGATTACAACATTATAATGTGCAATTTAAAAAAATTTTTTTTTGGAATTTGATTAATATTACATCTCAAAGCTAATTTTTTTTAAAACACTGATAACATTGTTAGAGTAAAAATAAAGGCAATGAGCATGTACAATTACACATCAAATAGATTAAAAGAATCTCAGTACTGGCTGATAACAATATTGTGCATACCTAACATTTTCTTAGTTATTTCTGAAATATGCAGATTTGGTTGTTTTGTTTTCTGAAAAAAGATTAGAGAACCGTGATTAAGAATGTCTTCTTCAGTCTCTCTAGGAGGCGACTGCAGTATGGATTTCAGCTGTGATGACCCTTACTGTGCGCATCCCACAAACTGCATTTCCCCTTGTGGGATAAGCAACACTTACCCTAGTGAAGAAAGCAGGGGATGATATGAAGTCACATTGTAGACACTGCTTGAAATTCAACAGTCCTGTTTTAAATATATATATATATATATTGTAAACCCTGTTTGTTATTAATGTTGTGTAAATATCTTTGCATCACTTTGAAAGACCTTGTGTTTCATTAACAATTTTAATTGAAAACAGCATTTTTTTTTAAATAATATTGTCCAATTACATGTGCATTGAAAAAATGCTATGTTGGTCTGTAAATAATTTAAATGTTTTGTTCAAACTTTTCAATAAACAAATATGTGGTTTTCACATACAGAGTTTCATTGTGTGCCTGTCTTGAGGACCAACAGAGTAGCAAGATAAAGGGTTTCTTTAAGAAGCAGGACTGCTAAAGCTTACATTAATTCAAAACTTGGTCAGTGTGAGAACAAAGTTCACAAGCTTACATGGTTATTGAAATGGATTTTGTGAAAGTTTATTTTTTTTACAATTAGTGTTTTTTCTATTTATTAGATGATAATCTGTCTTAACCAAACTAGTGGTTTGAAATCTGACAGCACCAGAAATGCATTTAAAGGAATGTTTGAGAATTGAAAATGTTTTATTTTAGTTCTAATACATTATTGGCCTACCTTTTTTATGACATTTACAACTACAACAAATGTTAAGGCGGCACTTTTCCATACAAAAAAAAAAAAAAAAAACACAACAACCTTTATGTGAAGTACAGTTCAGAGACCTGAAATTCACCACTCTAGCTCCACAGGGTATTTTCCTGTGAGACAGGCTGTGCAGTGGCCATATCTAGTAGTCTTAGTGCTTGAGCTGATCCTCTCATCTTTCCCATGTGACTCTATCCCACTTTGAACAGCAGATACCAGGCCCTCAACTGACAGGTAACGGACACTTGTAGCACCTGTTCAAAGCAATTAAAGCACATAATTATAAAAAAAAAAAAATTTGGAAGAAGATTGGAAAGTGTGTGTACTTGTATACAAAACCTTAGCAATTAAGTAAATCTCTGCACCCTGACTTACCAATATAACTTGCTATGTCTTCAAACTCTGGTTTGTTAGCAATTAGCTCCTCTTTGGTAGGAATGTTGATGCCCATGTAGCATGGGAACCGGATTGGAGGTGATGCAACACGAATGTGGACCTGTAAGGTGTCATGTAACAAAGACATTATGTCGGTAAAAAAAAAAAAAAAAAGAGCAAACATGCAGTACTAATTCAAAAACATTTGACCTCTGTTGCGCCTGCTTCCTTCAGCAGTTTAATAATAGGTGAGATGGTGTTGCCCCTCACAATGGAATCATCGACAAGCACCACTCGTTTGCCAGAAAAGTTGTCAGTCAATGCCCCAAACTTCTTCGCCACTCCAAGTTGACGAAGACGAGT
Source organism: Tiaroga cobitis (assembly GCA_030578255.1). Lineage (NCBI taxonomy): Eukaryota > Metazoa > Chordata > Actinopteri > Cypriniformes > Leuciscidae > Tiaroga > Tiaroga cobitis. The sequence goes on from CM060610.1 coordinate 20,380,119, forward strand.
GTTCGGTTGAATGAACGTTCTGCCCACGTAGCGGTTCTTACACAGCACCTCTACATACGGAAGGCCAGACTTATAGAGAGACAGAATGTAAAACTTTATAATGTCCCTGGGTGAACCAATAAAGCATTAAAACATGTGCACAGCTTCTCATTACTCACTTGCTGTGCGTATCCTAATGCTGCAGGTGTGGCTGATTCTGGAACAGTGCTGACTACATCAGCATCAGTGGGCGCCTCAATGGCCAACTCCCGTCCACAGCGCTGCCTCACTGTATATACCATCTGACCTGTTACACCAAAAAAAAAGTGCTTATTTCACCTAGTACTATATACTACCGCTTAAAAGGTTGGAGTAGGTATGATTTCTTTGGATGTTTTTTCAATAAATCTCTTATGCTCACCAAGGGTGCATTTATTTGATTTAAAAAAAAAACTTCAAAACCCATAATGCACTGTGCTCAATCCGACTGTCCGTGAGCGGGAATACAAAAATGCGCAAGTAGGATATTTTGTTTTATCAAAAGCATTTTCGTCATATGGTGGACTTTAGCTTACAAATAAACCAGGAAATCTGGGTGCAGGTAACATGGAGAAAGAGTACACTGTTCATTTACATATACTTCCGACATTATAACAATACAAAGCTGGTTGAGAATGCGTGAACTTGCCCTTTAATTTGTCCTCTGATCCCAAACTTTTGAACAGTAGTTTTTACCACATATTACTGTTATATCTCAATCCTATCTATCACTCAAAACATAAGAACGATTGTAAACATTATGAACTTGCCTTCAAATATGGAGTCTGGCCTTGCAAAGTAAACATACTCAAATATGCAGAAAGCAGGAGGGTCTCCTTCAGGTCGTGGGACAACACTCAATGTCTTTAATCCATTTTTAGAGATCTGGACAATCTCTCCAGGCTGTACTTCACGATAATACCTGACAACAGAAAAATGGAAAACTGTACACAAACAAACAAACTGATAAAATACACAGTAGCTGTGAGGGCTTAGGGATGGAAACCCCTTTAAAGAAATTGTATAGATAATCAAAAGCCAAAGTAAAAAAACAACACTTTCCCCTATTTTAATTACACCAAAAGCAGAAATCAAAATCAAACAGAGTGCTTCTTTTAGAATGATGTGAACATACTTTGCTCCAATGGACTGGAAGCTACAGGACTCAGATGAGACCACCCAGCCTTCTGTGTCTGCTTCTCCAGCACCTAAAGAAAATAAAAAACGTGTTTAGCAGCCACATGCCAAGTTATAAATACACACTTCTTATAATTGGCCACCAAAAGCACAAAGGAGGATTTTTTGAAGAATGGCGGTAATCAGACAGCTGATGGACCCCATTGACTTCCATAGTAGGAAAAAACCAACTGTCTGGTTACCGACATTCATCAAAATATTTTCCTTTGTGTTCAGCAGAAGAAAGAAATTCATACAGGTTTGAAACAACTTGAGGGTGAGTAAATGATGACAATTTTCATTTTTAATTTTCATTTTTAAGTGAACTATTCCTTTAAGCCATTACATTTTGCATACTAATTAATAATTTGACAGATAATTATTAATCATGAGAGCTTAGTCACACCAAAATAACATTATATTATATCTATACTGATAGTTGTGACAATATATAATCATCCCTTTGGATCTGTTGCAGTTTGAATCTGTTCATGTTGGTTTCATAAGTTGATTACCATTTGTAGCATGTTTTACCTGTTATAGTTGAGTGTGTACATCTATTTACAGACTAAGACTTAAATAAAGCTGTCCTTTTATAGTGTCTTCTAGGGCTGTGCGATTTGGGGAAAAAATGTATTTAAGAAAAATGATAATTTTATTTTACTAGTTTAACTGTAAAATTTCAATACTAATATTCATGGCCCTCAAAAGGAACCCTTTAACAACAACCAGTTTATAAGCACTTCTCATTCCGAGTATGGGAAGATTGTTGGCACGTGTTACATTCCCAAATGCATAATATATGTGACCCAAATTCAGAGCAGATACAGAGATGTCTTCACCTCCAACCCTTTCCTTTACTGAGAATGACTCTTTTGGTCCGCACACACCTGAGCTGTGCAGTTTGGATATGGGCACTAGACGTCCAATAGAAAGAGGCCTATTTCCATAGGGGTCTCTCACAGCATAGATCACATCTTTATACATCACTAGCAGTGAGTATGAAGTAGGTGTCTCTGTCATCAGGTTCTTTATACTGACAAACACAAACAAACATTCAAAAATACATTTTAACAAAAGTCTACAGAAAAGGACTTAATTTTGCAATTAGTAAGGCAGACAGGGTTTAACAAACAGTGACCCAATCAGATGTTGCAGTGATGAGGATGGACTTGTGTAACTTACCGAGCAACCCAATCAGGAGTGTCAAGCTCCTCCATGGGTGGAGTCAAAGCAAGGAGCTGGGTGATTAGTTCACTGTCTGAGCTGGTGGAGAGACCAACACCATGGCGCATAACCTACAGCACACAAACACCTTGTATCAAATAGAAAAGAAAAAAAATAACCCCACCCTTCCACTGAAATTGTATCCCTAAAGGGGCGGACACACTACACTTTTAGTTCCATTGGCTTCCATTCATACGCATGTGAATGCGGGAGACACAAGCTCATGCAAATTTTTCTGCTTTCCAAAGTTTGAAAAACTGCCCTAATGTCATGTTGTGACCGGAGTTAAAAGAATCTAAACTTTAAATCTGAAGGATTGCAGTAAAGTGGAGTAGATTGCACATTTTACCATTTTGGATTTAATAAATTGTCGAATAATATTTTTTAGTATGTGATGTCATATGTGACGCCATTGAGGTGTCCTAAGAATTTTTGCGTGCTCAAAGTCTAGTGTGACCGCCGCTTAAGAATCAAAACCCACCTTCTTGCGCAGCGCAGAGGCATTGACCAGTTCTCCATTGTGTGCCACTGCAATCTTGCCATGCAGCGTGTCTACCACAAAAGGCTGGCAATTTTGCAGCTCTGAGATGCCCGTGGTGGAATAACGTGTGTGTCCGATGCCTAGGTTAACATTGCGCAGTTTCAGCAAATCCTCTGGTTTAAAAGCTGTATTCACTAAGCCCATGCCCTGTATGAGAGAGAGAAGCAATTATGTCAGGCAAGTCTAATCTTGCATTCACTGCTGTATGTTGATATGTGTTGGCCCATGCATGAGGAAGAAATCATGTTTTAAGTGATCAGTAGATGTTGTACACATCGAAATGCAGTGTTATTTTTACACTACCTTCAGGGTGGTGTATGTTGGTGGATTTGCTCCAGTACTCGTGACAATTCCAGCACTCTCCTGGCCCCTATTTAACAAAGCGTATAGTAAAATATTCAGTTATTTTCAAATTAATGATCTAAAAGAAATTATGCAGATTTAGCAACTGTCTTACACAGCAAGGACACATTAAAATGATTCAAATTTAAAGTACAAGACATTTATAATGTAACAAAAGATTTAAATTTAAATAAATGCTATTCTATTGAACTTTCAACTCATTAAAAGAATTCTAAAATGTGAAAATAATAAATGTTTCCACAAATATATTAAGCAGCACAACTGTTTTCAACATTAATAATAATAAATAATGTTTCTTTCTAATGTTTAATAATGTTTCTTGAACACCAAATCCACATATTAGAATGATTTCTGAAGCATCATGTGACACTGAAGACTGAGTAATGAGAATAAAAATTCAGTTTGGGAACATCACAGGTAAAAAAAAAACAATAGGCTACATTTAAATAGAATATAATAGAAAATACAATAAAATAAAATAAAAAACAGTTAAAACTGTAATATTATGTCTCATTAAAATTTTATTTAGATTTTCTATCAAATAAATGCATCCTTTGCAGAGCATAAAAGGCTTTTTCGTAAACATAAAAAAAAAACCTTACTAATCTCAAACTTTTGACCGGTAGTGTATACTGACATCAATAACATTATAAGAGGAGCCCATTCACAATCATGATTCATTTTATCAACGAGTGAAAGTGTTGGATGGTAGAGAGATTACCAAAGTTAAGTGAGCAGCGACTGGTCATGTGATCTCAACATGGCAGCCTCTATGAGGAGTCCCACCCCATGTGAAATAAACACTTGTATTAGGCTTCCAACATGAGTCTTCATCTCATGTGAATATTAGGGTTGGGCATCAATTCAGAAGTCCTGATTCGATTCCGATTCACAAGATCTCAATTCGATTTGATTATCAGTTTGATTAAATGATTTCAATGATTCCACTATTAAATAAATAAAATAGTTTTTTGGGCCATGTATCCTTGTAATAAATTAGGTTATGCACCCTAAATTTTAGATAACAGTGAAATTTAACAATTCTCGATTCCAATTTCAACACCACAGCCAAAACTTCTAATATCAATTTCAAAGATTATTTAAAAACAAGTAAACATTCATTAATATATATTTTTTTTTTAAATACAAGAGAACAAAGATACAAATGAAATATTCTGTGCTCTTTTCAGGTTTTTCAGGTAGGTCTAACAGTTCTCAGTTCACTGTACAAATTAAATTAAGGTTCCTTAAAGTAACTAAATGTTATTCAGTAAAGAGCAGGGAGTGATTTCTCTGTCTTTTGTTTGATAAACAATTCAGACAGCAGCAGGAATTAGCACATGCGCGTTCTTTCTCTACTGTTTACTTAAGCCATAACCGACCGTATACTTGTATACTCGCAAAGGCGGGCATGTTGACATAAGTCTGTGGGAATTTGTCCGTTTATGGCGGTTTAAGGACAGGGAAACTTGATTTTTTAATTTTATTATTTACACGTTGTCTGGAGCAGCTGTGTGCGCACACAACTTCTCACAGCGCGCTCACGAGTTCTCCTTATATTAGCCAGGCTTGAAAACGCGTGCAAATAATAAACTTTCGTGACTATGAAGCACTGGCCCGATCGGGACAGTTCATTCAACTGTCCGAAACGTATTTCAACCTGAAAGCCGCACCTGCATGTACAGCACTGAATGAATGACATGCCCGTAACAACGAGCTAGGTAGCCTAAAGAGAATGGCATCTAGTGGAGAAGACTGGTTAGATTAACGTCGGTCAATCAGATTTCATGTTAAATTTTTGCCGAAGTACATAGGGAAAAAAGATCGATTCGTGGCTTTTGAGAATCATTTCGAATCGACCACAATAAAAAAAAAAAAAAAAGAGTAATCTATTTTTTTTGCCCAGCTCTAGTATGATTTTAAACATTTGTAAAAATACTAGTTAGTTATTTATGTGCAAAACATTTTTAAATAAGAAAATGTACTTTAATAAAGAAAGTGTAGCTATAGTGACAAACTGATCGTATTTGTTAAAGTGATATTGCATGCAGCGAACCATTTAAAAAACGTGTCTTTGCAAGACTAGTCTGAAGAGAGAATGTGTGGGGGGGGGGGGGGGGAGGTGGAGAGGGAATGAGAGAGAGAGTGAAAGCATGAGGGGAAAGCATAGACAGTTTATCCCAAAGATGTGACCGAATAACCATAAACGACATTTAAATCAGGCATGCAACCAAACGCCTTTGAGCCTTTTCCACGTGTCTTTTTGAGGAAGATCGACACAGCAAGTGCAACTCGTTCGCCAAGCCACTTCTCACATTTCCTCCCCGCCCCTCCCCCACCACACACAGCTTAAGCCAGTCATGAGGCTGTACTCGGTCACGTGGCCGTTCCTAACTGGCTCAGTCGTCTGGTTGCCTTGGACACTGAGCTTAAAGTCAACAGGGAGGGGGAGCAGAGAGGATAAAGGCAGAGGCGAACAAACAGAAGCCATTTCTAGGCAAGCTTAGAAACATGGAACCTGAAACAGACCAACAAAGACATACTGGGGAGGACAAGAGGCAGAGGGACACAGCTGGACACTGGAGAGGGGATGAAGTGAAAACTCTGCTTTCAGTGTGGAGGGAGAGACAAGCCTGGGAAGAGGACGAGAGCAGGGCCAAGTATGAGGCCATCTCAAGCCGTCTGAGAGAGCTTGGGGTGTGTAGAGACTGGCTTGAATGTAAGACCCAGAGTAGGAGCATGGCTCTTCCAGACTGGAGACCTACGCAGACGGTCTACAAACGCTGTTCTGCAGATAGCAGGCCACAGACCCAAAGGCCTCACGTGGCAGATGAAGAGCCGACTGATGCCAGAAGAGAGGAGCCTGCTTCACTGACAGGTCTTCAGGAAGGTAATTCTCAAACAATAACAAAACTAAAATCCTGAAACTACAATAGTTGCCTAAAACACTCAGGTTAGAATTGAATATTTGCTTTATATATATATATATATATATATATATATATATATATATATATATATATATATATATATATATATATATAGTTAATTTTAAATAATATATAAATAAAATAAAATACATTCTACGACACTTTTTAATTTCCAGTAAGACAGTGCTTCACAACTAGGGGGCCTAAGGAAACCTCTAAGCCTCAAGATGACTTAAAATTATTTTACATAAGACAAAGCAACTAATAAATAAATTAACTTATTTTTATCCATCTCAACTTCTTTGAAGAACCCAGGTTCACGCGGTCTTGAAAAACCTAAATATATATAGTAGCCTAAAAGTGTGATTTCTAGCTTTGTTGGGTTTAATTTGTTAGAAATTGAGAGTAAGAAATATTTTTAAAAACCCGTATCCAGTAAAGGGTTAAGGTTAAAACTGGAAAAGTCATGGGGCCAAATATAGTTGTGAAAAATGGGGGGCCTTGGAAGCAAATGGTTTGAGAATGCCTGCTGTAAAACCTTTAATCTGAAAGCCTGTTAGCTAATACTTGCACGAGCTAATTTATTTAAAAACCTGGTGGATTTTAAAAACCCACCTGGTGGCTCTATTCAGCTACATTGTTTATACTAAATATTCCTTTGTCTAATGTTGCCAAACCTGTTGTTAAGTGGGAGCCAATTTACTTCTAGGGCTGGAAGGAGGTAGACACTGGTCTGACAAGGAGGTTCGGGCTCTTCTTACGGTTTGGTCTGACAAGGAGGTTCACAAGCAGCTTCAACGCTCCCACAGAAACAAGGCCATTTTCCAGGAGATGGCACGTCGGCTGGAGTGCCAACACAGCGTGGTACGTGACTGGAGACAGTGCCGCACTAAATACAAGAACATGAAATATGACTACAAAGTCAGCAAGAGCCAAGGCCGGCCAATAAGGTTCTTCGCTGAGCTTGATGCTATAATGCAGGGCAAAAACATTGAGGGTAGATTTGAGGAGAACGAGTCACCAAGAAACATACTAGACAGGGACCAGGTGGCCATGAGGCGTGAACCTGTCGAAGAACAGGTTATCAAGATTGATGATGGTAAGATTTGTTTTAATTAATTGCTACAAAATAGTTCAGGTTCTCCATCTAGAAGTTGACTTTTTCCATCTTTATGCCCTTCTTTTAGATGAAAGTCTGGCAGAGATGCAAACAATAATGAATGCCGCCACTCATCCACTGATGGCAAGAGAGACAGGTGAGTTCTGACAAAAACTGGAATGCTAAATGCCGTTTCATCATCATAAATTTCTCAAAAACCTCTCATTTCTTTTTCAGCGACGACAAGAGCAGCAGCAGTAAACGAGATGAACATAATAACAGTGCATGATTCAGGCAGAAACTGGAGTGAAGAAGAGGTGGCCGCACTCCTTCAAATCTGGGCCGAAGAAGGGATTCAACGACAGCTACAGGGTTCAACCAGAAACAAAGACATATTTGTGCAGATTTCACGCAGGCTTCTTCAGCAGGGTGTGGAAAGGGACTGGAAACAATGTCGCACTAAGTACAAAAACCTGAAATACCTCTACCGTTCTCTGCAGAGAGGAAAAGCCGACATTGGAGATCCTCGCCGTGTCATGAGGTTTTATGAACAGCTGGATTCCCTTTTGTCCAAGCCTCCTAGAAGTCGACTGAATTACGCTGAGTTTTCCGACACAAATCATTTACTGAGGAACTCTAGGTTGTTTACTCCTCCAACATTTGAGGAACACACCATGGGTGGACTTCCACATGAGAACAATGACATTGTTGCAGTTAGATATGACCAGCCGTCCATTGATGAGGCCACATTGAGATCTCCTGCCATTTCTGCAAGAGTCTTTCAAAACCAGACTGAGACCGAAGGCATTTTAACAAGACCAGAGGAAGTGTCAAATGTTGAATTTGAGATACCTGAAATGAATTCCACAATAGTAAGGCCAACTGGCAGCCCTCCAATAGAATATGAACAGCATCTCTCATCTGACTCCATCTCTGCTGTTATTTATGACGACAGTCGTAATTACAGAAGGATCCCAGGTATTAAAACAAATTATACCAGTGGTTCTCAACTGTTTTTGCATCAGATTTGACATTAGATATCATGTGACGACCATAAACACGACCAAATTGGTATATCGTATAAGAGGAAACTAAATGAAACAAAATAAAGAAAAATAAATATTTTAGATTTTTAAGACAATAATTCACTGCACAAACACAATTATCCTTCTTGAACACATATTTAATGTAGTCTGAGTAAAAATGTATTTTACCTGGCAAAGTTTTGTTCATGTTTTTTGAAAATAAGGGCATATTTGAGGATGATCCAATCGGTCCATGTTGGCACTTCTGCATTTTCTGCCAAGTGACAGATGAATTTGTGTTTGACTCAGTTTGATCGAACACAAAGCCTTCAATGTCAACAACAAAAGATATGGGAAGCATTTGCCTCATTTTAACCTTTTTTTTTTTTTTTTTTTTTGCTGTGCCAATTACACAGTTTTATTTTCCTACTGTTAGAAACCCAATCAGACAATTGTTTGGTCACGGCTCACCAGTTGAGAACCACTGAATTATAATACACAAAATACTTATGTGCACATAATGTTACTCTCATTTGCATTTTCTCAATATGTGTGCATATATTTGCAATGTAGACAGCAGCGACCCATCATACACAAGAGGAGAGCATGTGTCGGCTACCAAAGGGAAAAAGAGGAAAGCTGCAGACGAAGGTTTTTCATTATATTCTCCTCACAGACATTCTCAAAGTTGTGAGCAATGAGCAGAGTTAGGTGTGAGTCAATCTTGTGACTTCAGTTTGACTAATAGAATCAAGATTGGGAATTAGAGCGCACTGATAAGGATACATAGAAAGCATTTCATAACAAATCCTGAACTTTGTATAACAAAGCGAACAATCCTGAACTCATTTAGAAATCAAAATAAAATAGTTACACATGGGAATTAGGATGGAACAAAGAGTAATTATAATAAATGAATATATATTTATTACTGGAAATATATTAATTACAAAATTCATCAGTATCATCACTTTATTTGACAAAAGTAGCATATTAAGAAAAGGTCAGTGAACAAACATGTTCTTTGACCCATGTAACAGTGTTAACAGTATCTTATGTGTGTTTAGGGGATCGTTTGCTTTGTAAACAGTTTCATCAGAGCACTGATGATGGAGAAAGCAGCACAGACTGGTCGGAGAATATAGACTTCCAATGCAAAGAAGAGGAGGATCAATACATTCCGATCATGGAGATAACCTCTGTGTGTTCAATGGCATCCGATGCAATCACATCTGAACAATCGGTGAGATGCAGGACAATAGAAGTCTATTGATCTGTGATTTTACTGCATAGCTGCAGGGTATTGCAAATCGTCATGTTGACTGAGCTATATCAGCATTTATAAATCATTATATCTGGAAGAAAACAAGATCAGGCAATTGCAAAAGTTGCACCTAGGTAAATTATGCATCTGCATGACAAAGAGCACTAAATTACCGTGGTCAACATTTGAAGTGGATCAAAAAAGTTCATCAAAGTTGTCCAAAGACAAGAACGGGTATTGTTCAAAATTCACGTAGGCTATAACTTTCAACAAATGTTGACTACTGTAATTTGTATATTATATGTGAAACGAGATTAATTTCATTGTGTTTTCAACCTGGGAACCACAAGCAAATTCCTGCATATTATAGGATACTTTATATGCTTTATTTAAAAGAAGAAGAAGAAGAAGAAAAGCATATCAGTCTTAGATGATTTGCTGGTTTAGCTGGTTTTCCCATCCACCCTAACCCCCTTTAAAATGCAACAGAACAGCCTGGCCAGATTGGGAGCATAGGCTGGATTATGTAATATATTTTCAGATGGAATTATCTTAATATTTTGTTCCATAGTAAGAGTAAAATAGCCCAAGTCGCATAAACAGGGAGCAGCTAATTAACAGCAGCACACTTACCTGTGCTGTAAAGCAACAAGTCCAAGTGTCAAAATCTGTGCGACCTCCAGTTGCGTTGGCCATTCCCCCGCTGCCACACAGCCGAACACCCCGCATTCCTCTCCAATGCCCGACTCCTCAAACTCCATGTCCTCCTCTCTGAATAGAGCTGGCTGGGTTTGTACTGATGGTTAGCATGTATTTCCACGCTGGCTGGCTGGAGTCTCTCAAACCACGTGTTTGTTTCCTCACGTAGCGGAACATGCAAGGCAGAGGATTTGGCAACACAAATGCTCAAATGAACAAAAACACAAGATTTGAAGTCCAAAGTTAGTGCAAAAGGAAAATAAAAAGTTTAGCAAAGCAAGTTTAGTCAAATCAATAAAATGTTCAAAGTCGTAGAGATCAATTGTGGAAAAAATGCGCTCAATGCCTTGCGTAACGTGCTCAAACTTCAATGTAGTTTGGAAAGATATCTTGCATCAGAACGAATCTTTGCTCCTAAACAATATCAATGGATACGTCTTTTCTTTTGTCTTTCAAAGTATGCAGATTAAGATTGTGCCCACGTGGTGAGGATGGCATTACTCTGATTGGTTTTTATGAATCGGCAGAGTGTCGTAACGCGTTGCTCTCGTGAAAATAAATGAGTTGAGACTCGCTCCTCTTCGACATACTTTATATCACCCTTCCTCTGAAGTCCAGGTAGTTATTACAACTTTTGCCTGAAACCCAGCGACACAGAATAATCAAGTTTCTAATAATTTTTTGCAGGAAAAACGACGCTCAACAACAATGTCGAACACAGCAGGTAAGTTTGGAATCATTCGTCTGCTCGAAGAGTTCTGGTGTTCACCATGTTTTTACCGCTGTGTAGTGAATACAAATTTACCCACATGGCATTACGCAATAGACATATTAAGTTCTTTTGTTTTCTGAAATGTTAGTAATACGAATCAGCAACACTACTAGATGAGGAAATATGGTAGTATAAGTATTTTCAGCCAAGATAAATCAGACTATGAGTCAATGAGTCAAAGTATAAAGTTGAATTTAAAAAAAAAATCTAGTTTAAAAGATGTCCATTTCTTAAAAATGTTTTTTTTTTTTTAAATATACAAAAATGATTTAATGACTGTAAAATGTCATTAGTGTAACCATCAAAAAACAATTATTAAATAAATTAAAATACTTTAAATTAAAAATTATACATTCAAATTCCCAGAGCAAACCCTTTTTTTAAATAAAATATGATTTTTTGGGTCATTAAAAATCAAGAAGTTTTCTTAAGGTTTATCCATTTCTCCTTAACAAAAGTTTATTTTGATTTTATGATTATTGTCTTAAAGTCACATACATTGGAATCAATTAATGTGTATTGTTGCCTTGGTCTTTTATGTTTAGAACTGAAACTATGTCAAAAACTGAACGAGGGTAAGACCAAGCAGATCTTTGAGCTTGTGGGTGAGCCAGGTCATGTTCTGGTCCAGTCTAAAGACCAGATCACAGCGGGCAATGCGGTTCGGAAGGATCAGATGGAGGGAAAAGCCGCCATTGCCAACAAGACCACCAGCTGTGTGTTCAAACTTTTACAGGATGCTGGTGAGATTTCCTTTTTTGTTGACTTGATTAAATGAAAACTAATTATAGAAAACATTTGGCAACCTGGTTAATTTATTAATATTATCACAATATAATATAATACTAAGAATATTCATTCAAAAAATCTAGTTGAAGATCTTCATGAGGTAGCCCCAATTTCAAAGTTGCCAGAGGTCTCTTGAAGTAATTTACTTTTAAAATAGTTCCCACAACCTCAGCAATTTTAGCGAATTAAAGTTGGTGTGCACCATGTGCAGCTTTTGATGAAGGTTTTACTGTGGGGAAATGACTGCCTTGTGACAGCCATGCTTCCTTTAATTATTCTCCATTACAATATGCATGCTGTGTTTTGGCTATTAAGACTGCTGTCCCAGTTTCACAGTGTGAAAGCATGTGTCCTTTGTCAGTCATGCATCTTCTCTGCAGAGTCTGTGTCAGTATATCACTGCACTCTGTTTAAAAATGCTGTTAATGTACTAGACCAATCCGTTTGCCATTTCTAAAAGGATGCACACAGTAATGCGAATCGTGAATCACTTTCTGTCAGGGCTTAAGACGGCATTTGTCAGGCAGCATTCTGAGACTGCGTTTGTGGCGTCCCGATGTGAGATGATACCCATTGAGTGGGTCTGCAGGCGCATAGCCACAGGCTCCTTCCTCAAACGCAACCCTGGGGTCAAAGAGGGCTACCGCTTCACTCCTCTAAAAATGGAAATGTTCTTTAAGGTGAGGTTCTGTTAATCAGAAATAAAGTTGAGAAGGCTTTTAATTGATCACATTTTAGTAATGTCATGCAATTTCACATTTTTTCCACATATTGAACACCTGTTGACTTCCATTATTCTTCATTCAGGATGACGCTAATAATGACCCTCAGTGGTCAGAAGAGCAGTTGTTGGCGACTGGGTTTGAGCTGGCAGGTCTGACTATTGGTCGCTGTGAGGTGGACATCATGAGCAAAACCACGGTGGCCATTTTTGAAGTCCTGGAGAAGGCCTGGGCCACACAGGACTGCACGCTGGTGGATATGAAAGTAAGAAATCTGGCGTAGAGAAGTCCACACTACAACTCTAACGACTCCAGAAGAACGATATTGTTGGAATTACTCTCAGAATAATTTTTTTCCATCTGATGAACGAAAGGCCAATAAGAATCCATCCTACTTTAAGTGTTTAAGGCAGCAGACACCATAAATCAAGCGTAGCGTTAGTTCTGGTAGGTCACGTTAGTCAAGCTCCCATCAGCTGACTCTCAGTTGACCCACGTCTACCTATAGGAAGACAACGCCTATCACTGTATTCATATATAAGCTCCTTCAGTATTATCAGGAGCTAATGACCCTCCTCCATCCCCAGCTCCTCCTCTCATCAGTCAGTATGGCCTTCTGATTCCCCTTGAATCAGAATAAATCAAATTATGTTGTACTTAAAATCTTGAATTAATTATATCTGCATAGATGCGCAGGGAGTTCTTGCCCAGAACAACCATACCGCGCCAATCCACACTATATGCTAATTGGCAATCGTATTTGACGATAGTGGTCCTGATAGAACTGCAGTGCATGCTCATAATAAACAGAACATTATCATCTGTTGGTGTGGATGCTGATATAGTTATTGTTATAGCTATCTTTAAAGTATTGTCCTTGGATTGAACAGGCTCCTTATTATTTTTGTATTATTGTGGTAATTGCTACTTGCAGTAGTGGTTTAATGCCCATAATCTGTCATTTTAGATAGAGTTCGGTGTAAATGTGACCACTAAAGAGATTGTGCTGGCTGATGTGATTGACAACGACTCATGGAGGCTCTGGCCAGCTGGGGATCGCAGCCAGCAGAAAGACAAACAGGTAAATAGCCAAGCATCATGATGTGTTTAAAAACTGTACCTCAGGCATGAAATTTATGCTACTTCTTTACCAGAGTATTATATTAGAGTAAAACTAGAAGCCACTTAGAGTTTAGTATTAATCCAGTGAAGCAAATGTCCTTCTGCTATGAATCATGATGATCATGATCTTTCCTGAAAGAACTAACTAACCTGTGGCAAGACCTATATTAGTATGACTGTTAGATAAACACTGTTCTCTGTGTAGGTTTACCGTGACCTGAAAGAAGTGACTCCTGAGGCCATGCAGATGGTGAAGAGGAACTTTGAGTGGGTCGCAGAGCGAGTCAAGGTACCATTATTTACAAAAAATTATGTTTTTGATGTGTTGTTTGTTTACCTTGTAATCTTTAAATCAAAATATAACTGGATCTAGGGTAAAAATGCCGTAATTTTCTCTGGTGACATGCTGGATTTCTCCAATCATATAGTCCATTTAGTCTTTCCCCACCCACTCAAGCTTGCATTCATCGGCCTCCATTTTTAAGTGTAATGCCCACATCTGAAAATCCAATCAACAACCAATGCTTTGAACCAAGTCCCACCTTAATCGTTTTCTTTTAATCATTTGTTACACTCAATCAATTACGCTCAATTTCTTTTACTGCATCAAGAAGCTGAACGCTAACATTGAGCTCTGTGACCTTTGGCTATTTAGTTAGTTCCCCTAGTTCAGGCTGTCATCCCTCTTAACTTCCCTCTTCCTCCAATAAAAGTCTTTCACATCTAAATGACCGGGAGATAATGTTTGGAGTATTCTAACTGAAGCATTAGTGACTAATGGGAATCTGATTCTGTATGTGCATCTAGCTGCTCCTGAAGTCACAGGCGAGAGGAAGAGTAGTAGTTCTGATGGGCTCTACCTCAGATGTGGCTCACTGTGAGAAGATCCGTAAGGCTTGTGGTACATATGACATTCCCTGCCACCTTAGAGTCACCTCTGCCCATAAAGGCCCTGATGAAACACTCCGCATCAAAGCTGAATATGAGGGTATGGCTGAACATAACATTGTCATCTGATCTATTAAGAACAGAACAAGCATGCCCTTTCTGCAGACTTTTTTTCTCATGGCTTTTTTCATTGCCAAAATGATGTAAAATGTATATTTAAAACTATTTGAAATTGTTTTCAATAGCTGTTTAAAACATAACATATTTTAATCCAGAACACTTTAGTAATGGTGAGGTTATTGCTTAATATAATAACTAATTTAATTGATCAATGTTTTTCTCCTCAGGTGATGGAGTTCCCACCATCTTTGTAGCAGTGGCAGGCAGAAGTAATGGCTTGGGTCCCGTGATGTCAGGAAACACTGCGTATCCAGTTATTAACTGTCCTCCAATTACCCCTGACTGGGGTGCTCAGGACATCTGGTCATCTCTTCGCATGCCTAGCGGTACCGATTTAAATGTCATTAATTATTGTTTGAGTCACTTTATGCGTGATATGATTATCTGTATTGTAATTGGTGAGTGGACACTACTACTACAGACATGCATGGGGTCTGAATCTTTTTTTTAAGTGTCTCTTATACTCACCAAGGTTTCTCTTATTTGAGCAAGATACAGTAAAACATTATAACAATTTAAAATAACTTTTCTAATTTAATATCTCTTTAAAATGTAATTTACTCCTGTGATGGCAAAGCTGAATTTTCAGCATCATTACTCCAGTCTATAGTGTCACATGATCCTTCAGATATCCTTCTAATATGATGATTTGCTGCTCAAGAAGCATTTCTTATCAATGTTGAAAACAATTATGTTGCTTAATTTTGTGGATTTTTAAGGATTATTTGATGACAAAAATTCAAAAGAACAGCATTTATTTGAAAATAAATCTTATATTACATTATAAATGTCTTTACTGGCACTTTTAATGCCAAATCAAATTATTTGTTTCTTAAAAATCTTACTGACCCCAAACTTTTTAATGGTAATTAAACTACTGTGCAGCTGATTTGTATGCAATGCTAAACATTTTCTAATTCTCACTCTTTCAGGTCTGGGCTGCTCCACTGTTCTTTCTCCTGAAGCTGCTGCTCAGTTTGCAGCTCAGATCCTAGGTCTAAATAACCATTTGATCTGGGCCAGACTTCGGGCATCCATGCTGAACACCTGGGTCTCCCTGAAACAAGCTGACAAGAAGCTGCAAGAGTGCAGCCTGTAATAGATCAGCATTTTCATTCCCTCCAAACACTTTGTTCATTTCGCTTACATTTTTGTGTACACACCAGTCATTGCCTATAAACAAGCCTATGTGAAATGCTGACCTAGAGCTTATTTGCAATAATACCATTTCAGGTGTACATTACATCAATAAACATTCCTCTGTTACATTTGTCTTGGTGATTTGTTCTTCTCAGCAAAAAAATAAAAATGTGTGCATATAAGGATTATGCAATAATTTAGTTTATAAATCTGAGGTAATTTCACTGTAAGTGTCTGTTCTTCAAAACAAAAGTTTAACTTTTTGGTAAAAAAAAAAAAAAAGCATCTTTCTCCGATCCTAAAACATATTGGCCAAAAACATATTGCATCCGTAGTCCACTACTGCCTGCTACAAGTGCTACTACTAGCACTTAGTTCGTGCGCCACCCAGTCTGAATAACACTTCTAAACTCAAATACGCCCATATCGGTTTTTGTAAGTTGAACCGTAAAAATGAATTACCATATCTTCAATCTCTGAAGAGTCAGGTCTAAACACCAATGATTGATTCGAATTCACTACATGTTCCTAATTTAGCAAAACATTCCACTAAATGAAGTTCTGTTTTAACCACTTCACACATAAGGACCCCAGTATGATGTAAACTAGAAATACTCTGATTCTTTAAGAATGGTAATGTGACCGTAATAGCTCAGATCACAGACAACCAGCTGTCTTACAGTGAGTTACTAAAATTAGTTATTTCTACACAAAGAATAATTCCACACTTCAAGTATTATTCATTATTTATTTACATTATTTATTTACTTACTACATTTTTTTAATTAAATTATATTATTTTAAAGTTTAATTATTCCAGTAGGCCACATTGTGATTTATTTTTTTCCATCCCCAAATTTAAGTCCTCTTAAAATGGTAATCAAAACCTTTGTTATACCATTTAAGATATTTAATACTTTTCACGACCTTAAATTTGATACAACTGAATTTAGGACTATTTAAGGACCTGCAGGGACCCTGAGAAAAGTTGACATTTGATGTGCACAGACAGAACCTTGAATTAATTTGATTAAAAATTAATGAAATGTTGTGCTTTTTTTGCGTGGCACTGCACATAATTCATATGGATGGGGACAGTGAGTGGCCCCCAGTTTAAAATCCAAACTGGGCTCCACACCCACTGGTGAAGAGAAAGTGAAGCGCTGCAGCAGAGAAGAGAAAAACAGGAACAGCTCCATCCGTGCCAGTTGCTCTCCAAGACAAACTCTCTTTCCTGAAAATCAGAGAAAATAAAAGGTAATCATAAAGGGTGTCTTTTTATGGGGGCATCATTTATGGGGTTCAGCATTGTCAATGTATATATTTGGATTACTTTAGAGGAAACAGAGTTTCCCTATACCTAGAGAAAAAGGTAAAAAGGCATCTCTCCTTCTGAAATTGCCCTCAGCATCCAGGAAGTGACCTGGATTAAAAGAGTGAGGCGTCTCCCACTCGGACTCATCAAACAGCACTGATGTCAAACTGCCGGTCACCATTGTGCCCTACAGAACCACAAGAGGCTTAACAAGAATAAATTATACACACTACTATAATGTGCTTTAACTAATAGGCTCTGCTTAAGTTCACATTCTTATTTTAAACATCACTAGGCCCACCTTTGGGATAGAGTATTTTCCCATCTGAGTATCTTCCACTGTAGCTCGGGCCAAATTTAATGGAAGAATATTTCCAATCCTCTGTATTTCATGAATGACAGCATTGGTGTAGGGCATGTTGTCCTTGTCTGATAAAGTTGGCTGTCGTGACCCTCCCACAACATGATCAATCTCCTCCTGAACTTTGGCTAAAGAAACCAAAATTAGAGATAGTGTGAGTGTGTATTTTTTATGTGCATATGAATGCCATTTCTCACAGTAAGCTCTTACCCTGTATCTCAGGATACTTCATCATGTAAAGGAGACCCCAGTACAGAGTGGTGGAGGTGGTCTCAGTTCCCGCCACAAACAGATCCAGAGTACAGACGCACAAGTTCTCCACATCAAACCCAGCGGCTGTGTCGTCTTTAAGCTAAACAACACAAATGAGAGGCATTTCAATTCAATAACCATACGCTAACCTTCAAATAACCATCACTAACACCTCAGAAAGGGTCTTACTTTTTCCATCTCAGCAAGGAAGCAGTCAATGTAGTCCCGTGGATATGATGGATCATAATCCGCTCTGTGTGCATTCACCTTCTCTTTAACAAAGTCAATCACTTCTTTCCACAGAGCAAAAATGTTCTTGTGCGGTCCAGGCAGTCGCCGCATGAGCCATGGGACCATGTTATAAAGCTAAAGAAATCAAAACAAAAAGTAGATGAGCAGTGAACGAAAGCAAAGTTAACTTGTTAAAATTAGAAAATGTTTACTTGAGCCCAGATGCCTCCTTCCAGATAAATGGCTTCATTAATGTTCTTCAACAGAGACTGGAAGTCATGGTCACTGTACTCAAATCGATTCCCAAACACAACCACACAGATCACATTTGAGACAGCGTTGTTCAGCAGTAAGCGAGGGTCAAATGGTCGACCTGGAACAGTTATTCATGTAAATTACACTGCTTAAAATTTCAAATGCAATTGTCAATTATTTTCAGTCAACAAACCTCAGTAAATACCTTGTTCATTTGAAATGGCTTCATTCAGAAAGCAACACTCAAGACTGATGGATGGCTCTAAACTTTTCTTTCCCAATCCAAAGTTTCGAAGAGTTGAGAGTGCGAATCTCCTCTGCTGCTTCCATTTATACCCATTGCTAACAATTAAACCTGCTTGCAAAAAAAAAAACCTTTACAGCTAATAGATTACTGACAATTTATGGTGAAATGCTAAACCACCAATTTAACATTCTGATATTAAACTGACCTTTGTCTCCAATGATGTCAATAAATAAAGGTAACATGGGACGATCAGAAAGGTTATCACCCTGTTGTGTATAGACCTCCTTTACTAGTTTATATCCATCCAACACAACAATTCTTGGTCCAAAAATTCTAAGGCTGAAAATCTTTCCGTATTTTTCTGCAAACTGTAAAATATGATTTCAAAATCAACATATGTATCTTAGAAATAATAGTAGGTTTCAGTAGTTTTTAATGTCAACTTCATTAATTTTAGTCCATCTACACAGACTAAAATTACATGTAATTTATGTGAACGAAAATAACATCGATTGAAGATAAATTAAGATAACAAATTATGAAAACGCCAACGTATCAACATATCTTAGAAATAATCATAGGTTTCAATAGTTTGTAATTTTTCGTTCATTTTAGCCTATTTACTCTGACTACAATGATGTCATTTCTGTCATGAAAATAACATTAATTGAAGATTAAGCAAACATGTGACAAGCTATAATAGACCAAACTTTAGCCACATTTTCCAACATTCTGAAAAAAATCTAAACATGAATTAATTCAGACATGTTTATTAGTTTAATTGGCTAGCTGGTTTAACTAGTTTTAGCTGGACTGTTTAACATTCCCAGTCTGACCAGCTGGAAATATAAAGTTGTCAGAACTTGACCTCATGAAATAATAAGTATTATATACTATTTAGAAATACTTCATGCATTCATACTGTTATAACTTTATCATGTTTTGGATATTCCATTACGTAGCTCATTGTTATGGCAGGAGCACCCACACCCTGACCATGTGAACAGAACCCTCTGTCATGTGTCCATTATTTGTAATGCTGCATTCCAGACAGCTCGGAATTTGGAATGTTCCCACCTCGTTCTTGGAAATAGCCTCTGGAATAGCACTCAAAGTCAGATTTTCGACCTGTGAACTCAGGGTACATCGATCAACCCCAACCTCAGCAAGATGAATCATTTGACGTCACTTCCAAGATGTCTGCAAGTCCTGCTTCCAATGAGCATAAACGTAAAAATACACTATTAATAACACATTTAAAATGAACTGGATCAAGCATTCTCTTTGTGAGAATAATTTTCCATGGTTCTTTATCCCCAATCTAGTCTTTACAAAATGTGGCGGTCTTAATTTTTTAAGCTAGCTGCGTTTACAGGAGCCCATTTTGTTTGATTTAAGAATACTTCCAAATTGATGACTTGTGATTAATCAGTATCTAAGAGCAGCATCTATGAAATATGGGTTGTGTTTTAAGCATTTGAATTGTCACCTGTTATGCATACGAAATTATGAAACGCGAATGTAAACCGTGTATTGAGTCGCGTTTCAAACTCATTGATCAATATGCTTGCGTATGAGTCAGTGAAATGTGCGCTGGTTTCTCTCCGCGTTCTGCGCTGGTGTCCGAGTCTCATCGACAATAAACGCAAGCTCGTATCAGCCCTATCCACCGCGTTTACATTGTTATTAATAGTGGATTTCATGCGCTTCCATGTCCAAGTGTCTGCTATCAGACCCGTTGAAGTGCAGTTTCTGTTCATGTGTGCTATGTGTGTTGTTAACCCTATATAGCCTACCCTACATACAGTTAGGGTGATGTACATGACTTAAAATGTGATATTGTCCGCACACATCTTGCGTTTCGTTTGGTCACACCACAAGGTGTCACTGTGGCCTCAAAGCTTCAGCACTGCCACTCTGAGCTCGATTGCTGATGTCTGAGGTAAACCCCCCCCCCCCCCCCCCCCCCCCATAAAAACATATTAACATAAATGAATGTGGAAATAAATAAAAGTGGAAATAAATAAATGAATAGATGTATAAATAAATAAATAAATAAATGTGTGAAAAAATACAATTATACATAAATAAGGAAATAAAAGTATAAATACTCATTTATTTGTACTTTTTTACATTTCTTTGTATATTTAATTGTGTATTTATTTATGTATTTTTGCATTTTTACATTTCGTTATATATTTATTTATTTTTTATTAAGTCAGCTTTGGCAACGTTGTATTCGCCTATTATTGTTATTTCAATAAAAACAAATTAATAAATGTAAAAACGAACATTAACATTAGACACTCATTTTATGTAATAATACCTTCGTTTTTGCTTTTCGTCGGCTGTTTTTAAAGCGATTTTATGTTGTTTTTTCCATAATTGATAAAACACACACACACAATATGCTCCTCTCGTGGCGACATCATGTGGTCAACATGTGAACGTAACATCTGATTACATGGAACTGAGGTCTGAAGTGGGACATTGAAATTTTGATATTCCAACGTCCAAACTCGTCTGGAACGCAGAATAAGCAGTTCAGATCATGCGTGATCGCCTGCTATCGAAACATCGATTTACACAAAAATAATTTTATTTACCTCTGCAAACTGAAGATGAACTTTACTAATATCTATATGATGAAGGTCTCCTATAAGCGGCAAAGACCATGGTCCAGGAGGAAAGTTCTTCGGCGCTTTATGTCTGGAATAATCACTCAGCAATAAAAACACACACGAAAATATCAAAATACTTTTGATATCGATCCACTCGTAAACCTGCAACAGCTCCATGACGACTGACACTTACTGGATTGTTGTGTGTGCAAGTTTAAACGGTGCAAAAACAAATCTTTAAACGGAGGGTCGAATTCATGCGCGTCGGAAGCAAAATAATGTGGGTGGGTCTTCCCATAGACTTCGCCCTAGTGGTGGACATTTTAATTCTTTCCAGAGATTCGTTCATTTTCAGTTCGTTCACCAAAATGATTCGTTCAGATATGTTCAGTGACAATTTCTTCATACATAAATACGCCAGCAGGTGGCGAAAAAGAGTGTCTTTTGTGCTGTGTCGTCAAGGAACGTTAATTACTTGTTACAAAAAAACGGATTTGCTTTGTTAAACTTTGTGCCTAATTTACTCATTAAATTAATTAAATAAGTCTAAATAAGTGGTTCAGATGACCAAAGCACAAGGTTTTCTTGCATAATTAACATTTTAATTGTTTGGTCAGAAATTTACACATTCATAAATCTGGGAATTATATTAAACGTTGAGTTATGTTCTGTATTAGCCTAAATATGAATACATTACAAAATCGTATGTGCACACCTGCGCTTTGCTTCCGCTTTCTGCTGAATGAGATTGAATCACATGCTAAATGACCGATATACCTAGTTCTCTATTCTTTCATTCATTATTCACGAACGAAATGTACCAGTTCGTTCAATTCGTTCACGAACGAGATCGCTCTATCGTTCAGATTCAAAACACCGGTCAGTGATGTGCGTATTCGGTCAGATCCAACCGGCCTACATGCCCCTTCACAGCCCGAACTGACATTACGGTATAGAGATGTCAGCAACTTATTTGCTTTTCTGTATCATGAATAACGTGACGCTTCCATAACGAGTTGTTCCCTTAACAGAGATGTAAGCGCTGTTTCTCTGGCATGTTCAAAGGCTCATAAAAATGTATCTTGGCTTGATACACAGTCTAACGGTCTAACTCTAACGAAATCCAAATTTTAAACATATCTTACTGAAGCAATATAGGCCTGCCGCCTTACACTTCCTATTTGAGCCAATGCAGATGAATGAACAAAGTTACTTATTTCCACAGTAAAAGAGGTTATTTCAGGGTAAAGACCACCCTGATTGTAAAGTTGTAAAGCCTAACGTGATTTGTTGTAGCGAGAACGTGCTATGATTGGTCAGCTCAATGTGGCCGTTATCTGATTGGCTTGAGTAAACGGTGGGTGAAGTCCACTTATTTGCTCA
Source organism: Tiaroga cobitis (assembly GCA_030578255.1). Taxonomy (NCBI): domain Eukaryota; kingdom Metazoa; phylum Chordata; class Actinopteri; order Cypriniformes; family Leuciscidae; genus Tiaroga; species Tiaroga cobitis. Next base: position 20,402,739 of record CM060610.1, read on the forward strand.
TTTGTCTGCACGTCCACGCAAGAAGTGTTTCAAAATACACAGATGCGTGAGGGGACTTGGGTCATTCTATGGAAATTTACATTTTTCTGCCTTTATAAAAATATTACACTTAAAAAACACTTTAGGGTTACAATTTCTTTACATTTTAAAATAAAACAATATGTTTTTTGAACAATTACACCTTCTTGAGCCATTAATGTGGGAATATTTTATTTTTTATTAATTATATAAAATTCCAAGGACCACAGAAGTGCTCGTCCCCACAGTCCCTTCCACAGAATCTACAAATACCTTGTATGTTGCATGGGTCACTCTTGAAAAACGAATGACTCCATAATTAAACACAGTGTCAGATAAGAGAGGGATCCAAAATGTGTGTTGGAGCTACTTCAGTACCATTATTGGGAAACGGCTCTAGGAAATCTTGTCAGTTCATTATGTGGAAATTAAAGGCATATAAAAGCTATATTTTCCACAGAGCATCACATTTGTAGATATTAGCTCAAATTATAGTCTACATTTTATTATTCCATATTTTCCTAATGGTTTATTGTCAAAAACAAATTACAATACATTTTAACATAGTGTGGGCAACTCTGGCCCTCGAGATCCATTTTTCTTGCAGAGCTTGTCTCCTAAAAGAGAGGTGAGGGCGATGGGCCTATAATCCTTGGATGAGGATGGGTGGGAGACTTTGGGAAGGGGGGTCACAACTGCTGTTTTCCAAAGCAGTGGAACCACCTGGGTGTCCATTGAGCGCTGGAAGAGGGAACAAAAAATTCCACTTAATTGGGCCGCACAGTGCTCCAGCACTCTGCCTCCAATGTTATCCGGCCCCGGGCTTTTCTGTACGTTAGTCCTCTCAAACACTCGCTGGACCATCTCCTCCTTAATGATCAAAGTACTCCCCATGCCAGCATTGTCTATCATAATCTGTTGCCAGGCAGAGACATTATCACTGTCATTTATTTCAAAGCGGGTCAATTTTTTTCCCTGTCTTAAAGGGGGCGTTGGCCATCAACTTTATACCAGTCCATGCAGCCCTTGAATTCCCCATAGCCAGGGTACGCCCCTCCCACGATTGTTGATTGACAGCAGCGTTTCAACACATCCTCGCCCTGAGCGAGCTGTCATCATAGTCCGTCATTGTTGATACGCTGGAGCAGAATGGCATCTAAGCGATTGTGGTGTTCTGTTCTTGGGTGTAATAACGAACACAGTCATTTTGATGTTCCTAAATCCGAATTGCTGAAGACGCAGTGGCTGAGTTTTGTTTTCGAAAGAAATATTCCCCACGCTCAACGTCAATGCTTTCATGTTTGCACGAATCATTTCTCACCAGATAAACGAGGGTCAGTATAAAGCTGGTTTTGCTAAGAAGCTGCTCCTGAAAAAAGAATCGGTAGCAACTATTTATGTTCCCTCTGCACCTCCAGAAGAAGTGAGTGTAAAGTTTTATTAACCTTTATATTAATCTTTGCAAATCGCGAAAAAAAGTTTTTCATGACCATTAGTTGTAACGTCAATCTGTCAATGAACTAACGTATACATCAGTAAACACATAGCGTTCGTATCTCACTACTCTACCCTGCCCGTGCATACAAAAATAGATCAAAGTAAGTGACATTACGTTAACCAACCATTCAGAAACGTCCTGTTCGAGCCTTAATTGTCAAACTTCTTTGCCGCCGTCATCTTGTTCCGGTCCGACTCCCGTTCAAACTGATACGCTCCCGCTGACATCTCTAAATACACCCTCAACTGTTGTCAAGGCAACACTCCAAGTGCATTGTATCAAAACCAAAACGCCCACAGAACAGAGGGGCGGAGTGAGCAAAGCTCATTATCATTTAAAGGCATATGCACTGAAACGGCGTGCTGAAAACAGAACTGTTTTTGACCAGGTAAAATGTTTTTGACCAGGTAGTGTTTTCTTAAATGACTAATGAGAATTTTTTATAAAAGTATATTACAAAGTTTTCATTTAGACCCTAAACATTCATATTAACTTGTACAACAATGGCATTATATGACCCATTTAATCTAAACAATACAGATGAGAGGCATTTCAATTCAATAGCTATACTGTACATTATTATTACCACAGAGAATTCCTGTTCCAGTACACTTAGTGACCCCAAAGTAGATGAGCAGTGAACGAAAGCAAAGTTAACTTGTTAAAATTAGAAAATGTTTACTTGAGCCCAGATGCCTCCTTCCAGATAAATGGCTTCATTAATGTTCTTCAACAGAGACTGGAAGTCATAGTCACTGTACTCAAATCGATTACCAAACACAAGCACAGAGATCACATTTGAGACAGTGTTGTTCAGCAGGATATGAGGATCAAAAGGTCGATCTGAAATATTATCATGATAATAACTGTGAAGTAACAACAAAGTTAGTTACAGTTCTTTTTATTCCACAAACTTTAATACACACCATTCTCATTTGAAAAAGCCACATTTAGAAAGCGACGTTCAAGATGGATGGACGGCTCCAGGCTTTTCTTTCCCAATCCGAAGTTTCGAAGAGTTGAGAGTTCAAATCTCCTCTGTTGCTTCCATTTATATCCACTGGTAGCAACTAAACCTGTTCGCAGCACATTTAACAATACTTTATCATTTCACAACAATACTGATCTCATAGCAATTTTACGAAAATCTAGTATTTGGAGAGAAACTGAAATTGTTCTTAGTGTCATAGGCGTCAATCTAACACTGTGTCTACTTCGGACGTGACTGTTATTGTGTTGTGCTGCAGCAGCTTCAGGCTGTCTACACTGGATGCGACAACGCATTGCAAATCCATTCATGTCAAAAGTAGCAGGAGTGCGCTGAGTATGTCAGAAATAGAACAGGGCATCAGTTTACTCTTGGGGCATCACTGATTAGGGGCCAAGCATTGACGGTGCAGGTCTGCTTGAGTCTATGACAGCCCATAGAAACATTTGCGGAAAAGTAATGAAATTTGTAAGATAGCAGACAGTCTCAATATGAACCATAGCAAATTAGTTCCAAACCCTCGAGCATCATAATATTAAACAATATTGGGCTACACGCTGCCTTGTGGGAGCGTCCAAAAACTATTTCAGTCTTTGTTTAAAAACATTTTGCATGAAAGTTCAAGTTATTATAGTTTGAAAGAGCACAATTTTAAACACAAAGAGGTAAGTAGATGAGTTTACCTGTTTGGCTGATGATGTTTAATGTCCCCGACAACCTCTGTAGTCACATTTAGCCACTTGTTAGCAACTGCCTTTTACAAGACAAGAGGGTATTACTGATGTATTTTATATTGTAGAATGATACGTAAAAATATTTAAAGCTTGTGTTCACCACAGACCCTATTTCAAGCATTTAACCAAAAACCCTTTTTGAAAACACATTGAGTTTAGGACGGTGGAACCAGAAGTTCTAAAATAACCAATTTCCAGGTTTTGGCCTACAAAAATAAGTCATCCCTGCACCACTCATTTCAGAGGATGCATCCTTTGAAGGCTGCATTCGAAGGATGAATGCACCACAGCAGTGTGACAAAGGCTGTCCCAATTGCAAGGCACCTTTGAATGCGGCCTACAAATGTGTCCTTCATTTCCCGGGCCACGAAGAATAAATCAAGTGGACCCTTACCAGCCTAGCATGTGGAGGTGGAGAACATGGTCCACTCGGACTCAATATCTCCAGACTCCCCCAGGATCTGGTCGAAGCCCCGCCGGAGGTGGAAGTTGAAGATCTCTCTGACAGGGGACTCACCCAAACGTTCCCAACAGACCCACACAGTACATTTGGGTCTGCAAAGTCTGTTTAGCTTCCTCCCCCGCCGTCGGATCCAACTCAGCACCAGGTAGTGATCAGTTGACAGCTCCGCCCCTCTTTTCACCCGAGTGAACAACCAAACGACCACAAAGTCGATCATCGACCTCCGGCCTAGGGTGCCCTGGTGCCACGTGCACTGATGGACACCCTTATGTTCGTTATGGACAAGCTGTAACTAGCACAGAAGTCCAATAACAGAACACGGCTCGGGTTCAGATCAGGGGGGCCGTTCCTCCCAATCACGTCCCTCCAGGTGTCACCGTCGCTGCCCACGTGGGTGTTGAAGTCCCCCAGTAGAACGACGGAGTCCCCAGTGCTCAGTCCAGCACCCCTCCCAGAGACTCCAAGAGGACCGGGTACTCTGCACTGCAGTTCGGCCCGTAGGCACACACGACAGTGAGAGACCTATCCCTGAAGGCGCAGGGAAGCGACCCTCTCGTTGACCGGGGTGAACTTCAACACATGGCGGCTGAGCTGGGGGGCTATAAGCAAAACCACACCAACCCGCCACCTCTCACCATGGGCAACTCCAGAGTGGTAGAGAGTCCATCCTCTCTCAAGGAGTGTGGTTCCAGAGCCCAAGCCATGCGTGGAGGTGATCCCGACTATCTCTAGTCGGTACCTCTCAACCTCATGCACAATCTCAGGCTCCTTCCTCGCCAGCGAGGTGATGTTCTACGTCCCTAAAGATAGTTTCTGTGTCCAGGGATCGGGCTGCACCGGCCCCTTCTGGCCCCTCCTGCAGGTGGTGAGCCCACAGGAGGGCGGCCCCACGTTGCTCCTTAGGGCTGAGCCCGACCGGGCCCCATGGGGGGAGGCCCGGCCACCAGGCGCTCAAATACTAGCCCCAACCCCGGGCCTGGCTCCAGGGTAGGGCCCCGGCTGCGCCATGCATAGGATAATAATTCACCTCATAATTAAAACACAGAAGTCGCTCTGTCCAACGTGCGGTCCTCATTCCAGTGTGATCTGTGCCTTTAGAGGAGAGGAGCACTGTCAAGGCCTAATGATCCGTACGTAGAAGAAATTTCCGACCCCAGAGGTAAGTTATCCATTTTTCAACAGCCCAGACACATGCTAAAGCTTCCTTTTCAATCGTTGAATATTAATGTGCTCTGTGTTGTTTTCATGAATTTGACAGAATACAGCACCTAGTCCATAGTCTGATGCATCTGTTGAAATGACAGTGGGCAAGTTAGGGTTAAACAATGCTAAAGCAGGGCTTTGAAGTAACAACTCTTTTACAGTACTGAAACTCTTCTGAGCCTCATCTGACCAACTAAACTCAGAACCTTGTCTAATGCAAGCACGCAATGGTTCTACTACTGTAGCGAAATGTGGAATAAATGTATTGTACCATGACAACAATCCAAGAAGGGAACGGAGCTGATGTGCATCTTTAGGAACAGGAGCATGAAGCATTGCACTAAGATGACCTTCATCTGGGTAAATACCCTGTGCAGATACAGTAGGACCAAGGAAGCGCAAACTGCTTTTATTAAAGTGACATTTTGAATCATTCAACTGCATCATGTATGCGCTGAATAACCACTTTGAGCATGTGGTCATGGTCCTTTTTTGTGTGTCCGCAGATAATGACATCATCCAGATAATTAGTTACATTTGGCAATCCTTGTAGAACAGTTGCTAGCATTTTCTGAAACGCAGATGGAGCTGAAGCAAGGCCATAAGGTACTCGACAGAATCTAAATAGTCCTTCATGGGTGATGAATGCAGTCAGATCACGTCTTTCTTCATGTAACAAAAGCTGGAAATAAGCATTCTCTAAATCAATTGTAGAAAAGACAGTTGCTCCACGCAGCATAGACATCATCGCATCAGCTTTATTTGGTTCTCGCAGGTCTACACACATGCGAATACCACCTATCTTCTTCTGAACAACTACAATTGGAGAAATCCACGGTGATGCATCCACTCGTTCAATAACACCCAAGTCAAGAAGGCGTTAAACTTCATTACTGACAGCATTTCGAGAAGATAATGGCAACCGTCTAAGTTTCTGACGTACAGGTTTTACCACTGAAGAAGTCTTTACCTTATGCACAAATCCTTTTGCACATCCTAGCTTAGTAACAGGCACAGAAGAGGAACGTTGCATTACAGGAGCTGAATACAGAGTCGGTCCTAGAATAATAATAATAATAATAATTCATTGCATTTATATAGCGATTTTCTAGGCACTCAAAGCGCTTCACATGGAAGGGGGAATCTCCTCAACCCTAGAAGGATGGAAGAACCTTCAAACTTGAGATGCAATCCATTAATTAAATCCATTCCAAGAAGGGCAGTGCCAAATTCAACTATAAAGATTGACGTATTACAGTTCATATTATCTCTGGTAACAGTAACAGGTAGGCAACCAAGCACTGGCATTGGATCTCTTGAATAAGTCACTAACTTAACAGGAGGAGGCAGCAAAGAGTCTTGTTTAAAGTGTTTTTCATACACAGATTGTCATGATAGTAGTAGCACACTTTATCTTATTAGATACTGAATCATGCATGAAAAGAATCTGAAGCTCAGGCAGTTCAATCTCATGTACAGAACGTGTTTGCTGTGAACGACACAATCTTGAAAAATGTCCTAACTTTTGACAATTATTGCACTTTACAGAAACTGCAGGACATCTGGAATCATTTGCAAGATGTTTTGTAGATCCACATCGATAACATGCACGAGCCAAGGAAGTAGCAAAAGACTTTGAAGGCACAGACAGAGGTTTCAAAGGTGATTGTCTTTTGTAACAATCAACAGCAGGCACACTTGTTGCTTGTATTGCTTGCACAGGTACTGAAGTCTGATTTGAAAAAAGTTTAGCTTGTTCACCAGCAGCCTCCATTTGTGTAGCAATAGTAATAGCCTTATTAAGAGTCAAATCAGTCTCTAATAGCAGATGTTCTCTAATACGATGACTGTTTACATTCTCCACTAATTGATCTCGCAACATTTCATCATTATTAGATGCAAACTCACATGTGGTGGCTAAGACCCGAAGAGAAGCAACATACTGCTGAATGGTTTCCCCTGGTACTTGAATTCGTTTTCTGAATGCATGACGCTCAGCCACAACATTACGTCGAGGAATAAAGTGTAGTTTCAAAGCCTCAATAGCATCCTCCATTGTTTCTCCTTGATTTGGTAAAGTATATCCCATCCTCGTCGGCAATTTGTTTTGTCTAAGTCCAGGTAATCAAGAAGACAAGAAAGTTTCTTACTTCTTCAAGCAGGGTTGCCAACTCTCAAGCATCTGGCGTGACACTCACGCATTTAGCCTCAATCTCACGGTCTCACGCTCAGCAAAGAAATCTCACGCTAAATTAGACATTCTTCTGTGCTGTATTTTTTTTCACTCATGTGCACTAATTTCCGAATTACTATAGCCTAAGCAAGTTCAGGCTCTTAATTACTGATTTGACCACTGCAATTTCTCACGCAGAGAAAAATCGCGTACAAAGAGGACACTGACACCGACAGACTTGACAGAGAAGGTTACTTTTGATATGGAACAAATTCTCAGCTGTCAGATTCTGTCAATATTTCCAACGTTTTTGCGCTTTTAGATGTGACAGATCGCTGTAGCGCGTCCAACTTTGCCAACTGAAGGTGAATCTTTGATCGATATGATGAAGGTGTCCAATAATCGGTAAAGACCATGGTCGAGGAGGAAAGTTCTTTGGCGCTTTATGCCTGATATAATCACTCAACAGTAAAAACACACAAGAAAATAACAAAACAGTCTTGATATCGATCCATCCGTATAGACGCAGCAGGACCATGATGCTATATTTTGTGGACTGTTAGGCAGGTTAAGTGTTTGAATTTAAGTAGGCTATACCTACTTCCACAGCGAATTAATAACTGATAATTATTTTACAATTTATTTTATCTTTACGTGATCAACTCATTGCATTAAGTTGATGTCCTTGGACTGCCTTTCTTGGCACAAACTCAGTGCTTTATATAAGGATATTACGTATATGCCCAATTTTAGCCTTCACCTTCTCTCCTTATTTTGTTTTCTTTCTCGCTTGGGTGTTTTAAACAAGATATCAGCTATTAAATTATAATCTGCCATTTTATTTATTATAGGCCTAGCATATGTGTTAATCTTTTTACAGCATCATAAGACAGGGAATGAAAGATGCAACTTTCTGAGTCAAAATCATTTGTTTGAGTTTTGTCTTCAACAACTATTGCCTACATAAAAGAAACATAAAATGACAGAGTCTGTGTATAATTTTGATTTTAGGTAAGCTTTATGTCTGAAATTAAATACTAAAAGTCCTTATCCAGTAATTACAATGATTGAGAGGGTCAGGAAAATCCATTGGTCAAATTTGAGTAGCAAAGAGTGGAAACCCTGAAAATGTGCTGAACTTCATAAAGGAATTATTTCATACATCAAAATATACATTGTATTTCAAATATAAAAATATTATAGCCTACACTGCATCACAAATTTATAAAATCCTTTTTTATCCAATTTACAATTTTACTAAACTTATACAACCGTCCTGGAGTAACCTGTTTTTAAAGGCACAAATCCCTACATCTACAGTTTGAATAATAAAAAATAATAAAAAGAAACCTCTAGGTTACCAGCCCAGATCTTTACTCACTGCCACTCACCCACTCACCCCACTCACACACCCTTACATTTAACCCAATGAACACTCTAAATGACCATTTCCACAATTTCCCAAAAATAAATGGATACATTATCTCCCTAAACACACACACAATCCATAATCACATATTTGTGTTCCTTGCTTAACGTGACACTGCACATAATTTGTATGGTTAGGGGTTCCCATTAAAATGAAGTTGAGCTCCATCCGTGAGACACACACTCTTTCCTGAAAATCAAACAAAAACAATCTTTCTCGATTAAAAAATAAAAACACCTATTCTAACAGTTTAAATCACTGTTAGAAAGTTTGTTAACTTTACAATCACTCATAATAATGGTTTCCTTTTTATATGAGCAAGGCATATTAAGGTTCACTTTTTGCAGCCCAGCAATTATCATATAAATATAGATTACTAGAATTTATTTTTTTCTTGCAAAAAGGTAAGAAGGTCTCTCTTCTCCTGAATTTGCCCTCAGCATCCAGGAAGTGACCAGGGTTAAAAAAAAAGTAATCTCCCACTTGGACTCATCAAACAGCACTGATGTCAAACTGTCAATCAAGACTAAATATCCATGTTTAAATGTAAGTTTTTCAAAGAATGTGAAATTGAAATGTTTAATCCTCTGTTATTCTTCACTTTGGGGTCACACTTGTGATCCTCTTTGGTCAAAACAGACCAAAGAAAATAAGCGTAACCTTTTTTTAAAACTAGTTTTAAACATACTAAAAAATTGTACTATATTTTGTTTAAATAACATCTCTTTAATATGTTGTATTTTATTCGAATTTTTTTTTTAATATTGTTTCCAATTAAGGCGAGACACTACAGGTGAATAGGGTACATTTTTTAACTAGCAGATATCACCATGAAACTTTCCCAGCTGATTACCTACATTAAGATGAGAAAAAAATGTATTACAAGTTTTCTGTAATTTAATGTTTACATATGCAAATTAGGCATTATCTAATTAAATATGCGCTAATTTGCATATATTTAAAAAAATTAAATCTGAGTATTGGATAAAGTCAGGTTCAAAATTATTTTTTCATTGTGTTCACATATTAGATGGGAAAAAAATTACTGAGGGATTTATGGATATCTACTTTGTTATCCTGTAAATCAGAATATACTGTCAATAGCCTTAAAAAATATATTTTTGCCATGTTTTTTGGAATAAAATGTTATATAAATCAGGCTAGGAATAATATATTTACAAATCCCTCTGTAAATGTCTTCATAATATAACTAGGTACAAGACTGGACATTTTGGTGTATATAGGTGCTACTGAAGTGGAGATTTCGGACTTGGAGTATGAGAGAAAGGTCATTTTGAGAAAACGGGCTTTAAAGATTTAGCATCAGCCAATGAGATTGCGCATTTGCGCCCTTTTACTTTCACGATTGGTTGCTGATAAAAAAGAAATGACCACATTTGGATCCGGGACCATTGTACAGGAGAGAGAGAGCTTTCTAACAGTGTGTGTGATGACAGGGTGCAGAGTGCAGACAGCGATCGCGGAGCAGCGGGAGGATTTAGATCGCCAACTTTTGACGAATTTATGAGAAATCTACAGACGCAAACAGACAAAGTGTCGTAAAATAAAGACCTAAATGTGTATTTCGGACTTTTTTTCACCACTTGTTGTTGAAGACAAATATCCCAAAATCTCAAAATTGAGCAGTGAAAAAAACAGTGGCTCAACTATAAGTTTATCAAGCGACGAGAATACTTTTTGTGCGAAAAAACAAACAAAAATAACGACTTTATTCGACTATTCCTTTTCTTCCTTGTAGGCCTGAAACGAGACTTCAAGAGATTTCCACGACGCATGCGCGAGAATTGCGATCTCCTTCAACTACTTCAGTTAAGTTCTCGTGCGTGCGCCTCGTGGAAATCTCTTGAAGTCTCGTTTCAGGCATCAGGCCTACAAGGAAGAAAGGGAATAGTCGAATAAAGTCGTTATTTTTGTTTGTTTTTTCGCACAAAAAGTATTCTCGTCGCATGATAAACTTATAGTTGAGCCACTGTTGTGACATGGAATATTTAAACATTTTCTTCATTGACTTTCTGGGCCGTCAGGATTCATTCCCTTAGGGAGCCTATGGAGGAGTGATCCAGCTGTCACATTTAATCAAAAATATCTTCATTTGTGTTCCGAAGACGAACGAAGGTCTTACGGGGTTGGTACAGCATGGGGGGTGAGTAATTAATGACTTAATTTTCATTTTTGGGTGAACTAACCCTTTAAAAATGGAAGCATGCACATTACTGATGTCAGAAATGTAAGGCACAAGAAGATGAAATTTTGGCAAAAAAAATTAACAAAAATTAAAAAAAATTAGTTTGTTGTCCATGATGAAGACAGATATACTGCACTTCCACAGGGGTCCAGTAACACCCCTGGTTAGGATACAATTGGCAGGATACTTTCTCTTGCTGTGTTTACTAAATAATGTTGGACACAATTTTCAGACATTTATTTAAAAGTGGAAAAGTTTTTTTTAAAAGTTCTCACACAAAACAAAAGGCTGTCCCTCATATATGTCATAAATGTTTGCACAATAAACATTGATATATTAACCTGTCCATTAAATTATTTATTTAAACGTATTGGAATTAAGTAATGGAATTAAAATAAATGTAACTAAAGTATAATGAATCCACACAAATTTGTAATCAACTTTAAATATTTAATGATATTTCAAATATATTTGCTATATACAAAAAAAAAAAAAAAAAAAAAAGGGCCATTTCCACTGCATCTGGATGTTGCTGTTTTTCCAAATTCACGCACATATTTTTACTCTCCCATCCCCCACCCGATAGGTAGACATGCCACTGCCTGTGCGCAATTTTTTTTAAAGCGTTTTTTAAAAGCGTACACATCATCATATTTACGATATACATGTAAAAAAATCACAAGATTATGTCGGTACTCTTTAAACTGATGCTTTGATTGATTCGTGACAACTCTGTCTTAGTGGCGTTTTGCGTACGGGCATCGAGGCGGCCATCTTTTCAGGTCCCTGTCAAGGTGGGACTCATCTCTTCACACTTATTTACACTGGGTAAATCTTATACCAATTTGTACTTGAAGGTGAAACCAAGGTTTTGTGAAACCAAGGGAAACCAAGCCCTTAAAGTGATGAAAAAGAAGAATGCAATAAATATTTTGAATATGATTTTTAGAATATGATTTACAAAACAAAAAACCCAAAAAACCTAGCCCTATATTTTTCTTGCTGTATTTCTTATATATATATATATATATATATATATATATATATATATATATATATATATATATATATATATATATATATATATATATATATATTGTTTCTAAAAATCTGTGATATATATATACAGTGTTTCCTCTAGGATTTTTTCCAGCTGTGGTGGCAGGCCCATTTCCCCAGGGGGACGGGGCGTGGCCCATGAGTGATATTCCCATAGGCCACGCCCCCTTGCCCAAGGTGTTGAAACCTCCCCTAAGTATTATAATATGAAAGGCTCCAATAAGAGCGGCAAAGCGATTATGCGCATCCCGTGCGCAGAATGATGCACTTGAAGCAACGCGAAGTCACAGCGCGCAGCGCTTCGCATTGAAAAGTTCAAAGCACAAAGCGAAGAGAATAGATTATATCTATATATCTATGCTTAGTGTATTCTATCTATCCAACAGTTTATTGAGCCTTTTCTTTTAAGAGTTTTAAATGTCAGTTGCAGTGCGCATGAAGAACAATTCATAGCGCTCTCTACTCCAGTGCTGTAATCTAACAATTCATAGCGCTCTCTACTCCAGTGCTGTAATCTAACACACCCGGGAGAAAGGAATATGATTTAGAAAGGGCAATAAACTCCAGACCAGCAAGATAAAGGCATTTTATGCAAACCATAGACCTTTATCTACAAATAAAGTATAATAATGGGAACATTGATCTTGAACAGTGTGTCGTCGTGTTACTGTCGTAACCGAACGCGACGCGCTGTTTGAATGCTGACTGAGGAGAGATGAGTTTCCATTAACTTGAACTTAATGACTTAAATATTAATTGTACTTCACATTATGCTATTGAATGACTTTAGAAGTCTTGGAATAAACTTGATTGTGCTTTACAATGTTTTTATGCCTTTAGCTTAACAATAACATAATAGTATGCACAAAATCGGACCTCACGGAGAAGCTGCAGCCGTGGCGGGATGATTTTAGGTGTGGCGGCCCGCCACGGCAGAATGAATGTAGCGGAAACACTGTATATATATATATATATATATATATATATATATATATATATATGTCACAGGTTTTTAGAAACCATTTTTATTATTTATATTACTATATTACAATGTATATTATAATCAATAAAATATTCATTAAACATTGTTAACACAGCTATCTCAACATATATTTTTTTTTATAGCCAGAGGACATATCCTATAGCCAGAGGACTATCACAAAACTATTTAGGAAATTAAAGACATACAGTATGTCTGTTTAAAGCTGCTCTGTATTGTTGTGTATTTTAAAAAGATCTATAAATGTCCAAAAAGTTTGTTCATTTTGCTTGTAGTTTTGTGTTACTAAAAATTGAATCCATTACATCTCATAATTCAGTTGAATTCATTTTGTATTGTATTGTGTAATTTAATCAGATTTTTATTTTTTAAGCCTGTAAGTTTTGGTTAACTAATTTTATTGCATTGAATGTTATTGTATTGTATGATGTTCTGTTTTAAAAATAATTATGAAATAAATCATATGAATTAGTACAGAAAATGACATGCATGTAATTTAAAAAAATATGAATTATGCCTTATTGCTTAATAACAAATAACTTAACGTTGCAAAACATACCTGAAAATGCAATTTCTTTCATTAATCAGGATAAAAAATAAAAGATTATTATATGAATTAAGGGGTTTGATAATGATTACATTACGATTTGTGATTCAGTAATTTTTATTACACTGTCCTGTAATCAAGGCTAGACAACCAATTCTTATTTATACTGTACACAAAAAAACATAGCTAACATTCTGTAATTTATTTAAATGGATAAACTGTTAATAAGAAAAATAGTAATAAACATAACTTAACATTAACGTTACATGATTCTTTCAATAACAAAATGTGTACAGCATATCGCGCTGATTATTAAGATAAAAACAGTGACAATTATAATTTGCATTTCGAATACGGTAAGGCAGTATAAGCTGAGGTAAGTTAAACCTCAGCTAGCACGAATCATCGGATAGCTGTATGCTATGCTACTATGTAAGATAACTAAAAAACACTAAGAACGAGAAATGTTTAAATTTACAATCTACAGCTTCGGTTATATACTAGTATATGAAACATATGTTAAAATACATTAATGACTCGTTATAACGTACTTCAAACGTCTCTTATAATAAAGTGATTTTCTCAGGTTTGTAACCAGGCACTAAAGCGATTACCCATAAAACTAGCTTTGAACCAATCGGATCGCTTGGGTCCTAAGCTGGGACCCATCTCTTCAGTGGGACTCATCTCTTCACCACACCGGCAATCTTGAGTTTGAACGACGGCTCGCGCTCCGGCGCTCGCGCTGTGCAAGAGAGGGGTGTGATCAGCGCGTACACGAGCGTGACTGACACTGCTAAGACACTCCTCTCGGCTCTGATTGGTTGTTTCTGACCGGGAGCGTGTATTTCTTGCAAATGGCAATAGGACCACTGGGAGGAGCCAGAGAAGCTTGATTTTTACACAGATTATCTATCTCATATTCTACTGTCAGGACATAATGACAGTTTTAGCAAATACATGTTTTCAAAAGTTACCTACAGGAGCTTTAATATAGTGCTTTAGGTTAAAACAGAGGAAAGGTACTTGAATTTACAATGCAAGGAAAGCAGGTTTTGCATTTGGATACATATTTAGACATTATTAAAAACTACTACCCCCAAAATTGCTATAATATTTCCAATCCTCTGTATCTCATGAAAGACAGCATTGGTGTAGGACGGGCATGTTGTCTTTGTCTGATAAAGATGGCTGCCGACTGTGACCCACCCACAACATGATCAATCTCCTCCTGAACTATGGCTGTAGATACAAAGTAGATTGTATAGGTGAGCAAAGTGGCATAGCCAGAATTAAACAATTTACAACAGAGAGAGGGGTGGGGCATTTTAAGGATGTTCATTTAAATTTTTTTCCTGACCAACAACCAACGCTAATCATTAACCGACAAAATTGTTAAATTTTAATAGAATGGATAAGTGTCTGTGACCCGTTAAAATACCAAAAAATTGTTTTGTTCTGTTTTACACGTGCAAATACAAGCATAAACAACAGAACACGAGGATTCATACATAGTCATATATCAAGCACCTGCAGTGCTTCTGTGAATGGAGAAAAACAGAACAGAATGGGAATAAATATAAGGGAAATATATTTCACTTAAATACAGATAAACAAAATGAAAGAAAAAAAACTGTGAAAACTGTGACAAGTAGTACGGGCTCCAAAAACTTAGCGGAAAGGAAACCGAGATGGCAGAAAGTGCCTTCTGTTTGTTTTCTTTATTTTATAAAAGCACGTTTTGTTTTTATTGTGAGTTTACACAAATAGAAGTAAACCCTTCACTACAGTCCAGTGATGAACCTGGGTCCTGGAAATGGGAAGCCTCAGGTGCCGCCTCCTCATGGAAATGTGAAGTATAGACTCAGATGTACATGGCACTTTTCCTCCTTGCTCATCTCAGGATATTTCATCATGTAGAGGAAACCCCAGTACAGCAGCAGTATCAGTTCCCCCCAATAAACGCCTCCTCATGGAAATGTGAAGTATAGACTCAGATGTACATGGCACTTTTCCTCCTTGCTCATCTCAGGATATTTCATCATGTAGAGGAAACCCCAGTACAGCAGCAGTATCAGTTCCCCCCAATAAACAGATCCAGTATACAAAAGCTCAAGTTCTTCACAACAAACATAGCATCTGTGTAATCTTAAAGCTATATATGATGAATGAAAGCGATTATTATTGTATAGGTAGTATCTATTTTAAAATGCATGCCAGTGCATTCCCGTACCAGCTCACTTACTGACGCCCCCCTCAGAAAAAAAGATTTGTAATGTGACTAACTGACAAGTTAACCACATATTTGGATTGACTGACCTTTGTCTCCAAAGATGTCATAAAAGATAGGTAACATGGGCCGATCAGTGAGGTTTTCGCCTTGTTGTGTATACACCTCTTTCACTGTTTTGTGGCCGATTAAAACAAAAATTCTTGGTCCGAGAATTCAAAAGCTTAAAATATTTAGGAATTTTTCTGCAAAATGAACATATACACCACTTCGAAATAGTTTTAATAGCCCTAAATACATGATTACAGATAAAGTACATTTACACATCATCCCAAAGCTGATGAACATTTATACGAGTAGGCGTGTTTTACTGTCTGTTGACGGCTTTCCCTGATAAAAAAAATTAAATAAAAATACAATTAGGCCTAGACATGACCTTTTCCAAATGAAGATGAATCTTCTTGTGAACGATATGATGAAGGTCTCCTACAATGGGCAAAGACAATGGTCCAGAAGGAAATTTTTTCGGCGCTTTATTTCTGAAATAATCACTCAGTATTAAAAACACAAGCGAAAATAAAATATTCTTGATAACGATGATAGATACAAGAGATGGCCATCTCCAGGTTCATGGTGACCTTGAATTTGGTCCGAATTTGACTGCTTCTCAAAAACAAGACTGCATTCCCAGTAAAGGCTGAAATACACTACACATTTGTGAAACATCAGAACAGATAAAAATAAAAATAAAATAAAAAACACCAGGGCTGAGGAAGAGTCTAGTCCACAGGCCTTAGAATATATTCATTTTATAATACGAGGAGTGAAACTTATTCTAAATGGCTTTGGGGAAAGTGTCATTCCAAATTTAAAGTCCAAGCTTGTTTGAGTTCCCTCCGGAGGAGACAGAGTAAAGGATTGTAGAAAGGATGTGAAGAAGAGAAAGAGCTCCATACGGGCAAGCGATTCTCCTGGACACGATCGTTTTCCTTGAAAGGATGAAATAAAGACAGATATGTGTTTATACTGTACAGACGGTGGGTTGCTATTATGAAAAATAAATCTCAAATCAATGAATTAACATGTGTATGCAAAATTGTGAAATATTCTATGTACATCTTATGTATAAACGTTTTTATGACAAAAACCCTGCTTGCCTATTGAGAAAGGAATAAAGGCTTCAGGTTTTTCAAACTCGCCAAGAGTGTTCAGAAAATTCTGTGGATCAAATGAATGTGGAGTCTTCCACTTGGTCTGATCAAACAGTACTGTGGTCAGGTTAGGAATGATCTGTGTACCCTTAATGTAGAATAAAAAGAAAGGCAAATTAACATCATCTAAGGACCAACATGAACTATTCCATGATGCATATTAATTAAACAGTCTGATTTGCTAGGTAGGTAGTTAAAATTGTAATGCCTATTCTCTATTAAATGTCTATTCTCATAGGCAAGAACTAACTTAAAAATAAATAAAAAACGGTGTCAATGTTATAAAGGTTTACTTAGTTTTGTAATTAATCTCACCTTTGGAATGAAATATCCTTCCAATATTGTGTCTTCATTAGTCATTCTTGGCACACTAAGGGGCACAACATTGCTCATTCTCTGGACCTCATGGATAACAGCATCAGTGTACGGCATGCTGGGTCGGTCATCTAAGTTGGGTCGGCGCGACTGTCCAATTACTCTGTCTATTTCAGCCTGGACCTTTTCTGAACGTATGAATATATGACATTTGATGCCAAAATTCCATAACATGCATCTAACATATTTAACTAAAGAGGTAAATTATATTAGTCTAATTAGCACATGATCCTTATCAGTCTTATGATGCATTTGTATTTTGCATTTCCCCCCCCCAAGTATGGACAACACTGAATTTACAGTCGACTTGTAATCTGGATCATTTTACCTTGGAGTTCTGGGTATTTCATCATGTATACAAAGGCCCACAGTAAGGTGGTAGATGTGGTCTCAGTTCCAGCCACAAACAAATCAAGTACAGTGTATTGCAGGCCCTCTTCATGAAATCCTGCATCCAGATCATCTTTCCTCTATGAAGAACAGAGACATTACAACCAGCACAGGGTAGACATAACAGATAATGCAAACTCTAACTAAAAAAGTGGAATATTTCTGCACGTTTACCAAATATGCGGTTTGTTAAACACAATAGGTGTATAAAGTCATATTTTTTTATAGTACCTTCTGGATCTCAGTAAGATAGCAGTCTATGAAATCTCTGGGTGAAGAGGGGTCCCAGTCTGCATAATGCTTGTCCACCTCTTCTCTAATAAAAGCACAAACTTGATGGAAGCAGGAAAACAGGTCTTTATGAGGTCCTGGGATGAGGTCCATTACAAAAGGGAAAACACTGTAAAGCTATAATGGACAAGCAGCAGGTCAACTTGAGTGGGCACCTTTATTTCATTCATTTAGTTTTCAACTCCACATTTAGTGGCAATTCAGAAGTGCCAATGACAGACCCCCATATCTCCACCACATCTTTTCATCTCATCGTCGGAATGATCATTGTAGTACCTGTATCCAGACGGAAGTTTGTAGCTTAAGGGCTTTAGACATCAGTCTAAGCAGGTTCAGAAACCTCTGGTCAGTGTACTCAAACCTCCTGCCAAAAACCATGGAGCAGATGATGTTGGAGACAGCATTGTTAATAAAGTAATGAGGATCGAATGGCAGTCCTAAGAAAATACAACGACAGGTGAAGCTGGTTTCAGTTTCAAACTAGTTTTTTTATTTTTTAACTTTAGTTTTTAGTGTGTTTCTATGCAAATACTAAGTTGTTGCTTTCTTGTCAAAAGAGTCCACCTGGAAGTCTCTATGACATTTTGGTATTCCTTAAATCTTGTGTCCTTTACCCTCTAGTATTCCTCACTTAAGGGTCAAACTTATGAACTTCAGCAGTCAAAACAGACCAAAGAAAACATTTTTATCTTAAATGAATGTACTATATTTTGTTCCAATAATATTTATTCTCTAATATTTTGTATGTTGAGGGGGTTTCGTGGTACGATACAATATTCACGTCAAAATAATGCAGCATTTTTTCTATAAAAACTAAATAAATAATGACTCTTTTTATATAGTGGATTTAAATTTGAATATAAACATTTAGACATTTAGAAGGTTACTTCTCCATGGCCGATTTGTAGATTGTCCCCCAAAAATTGTTTCCCAATCATTTTCTATCACAAGTGTTTTTTTAAGCCTTTTCGAATCATATCCACATTTTTTGTGATTATAGCAAGTGCCATAAAGTCACCTTCATCGTACCATTCAAAAATTTAAACCACCAGAGGGCTGTGTGTAATAGTCATGGTTAGAGGTTTACAATATAAAGGGTTTAGAAATACTTAACAGTGACTTAGTTCATAAATATAAACAATACAAATGTAATGCAAAATTCTGATAATTACAAACATGCCTGGTAAACCTAAATATAAGCCAAGTTAAGACTCTTATTATCTCAGCAATGCTGCTACTGTTCTTTACCATTGGTATCCATGACGGTCTTGTGCAGAAATGTGTACTCTTCCATGATGATGAATTCCAGGCTCCTCTTTCCCACACCAAAGTATTTAAGAGTACTGAGAGTGAAACGCCTCTGTTGCTTCCAGCTGTAGCCATTATTGAAGGTTACACCTGTTGACATTACACAATATGAGATGTGATATTTAGAGAGAGTTAGAATGTCATTTGATGTCTTCTCCCCAACATTTATGTATACCTTGGCACTTGATTATTTTTTTGAGCACATCATTGGTTGGGCGGCCTGAGAAAATGTTTGGTTGATCAATAAGAGCTTTCTTGACCATGCTGTAGGTATTCACAACAACAGTGTTTAAGTTTCCCAGACGCAAGCTGAAAATGTTGCCATAATGGTCTGACAACTGTAGGGAAACAGTTAATATAATGAACACAATTGGAAGAACATACAAAATAAAAAGGGTTGCAAGCACTGATCTATATAATGACATTCTATATAGATCAGTGGTTGCAAGGCTTAAAATATCAGGCCATATTTGAAATACAGACATTATACAGTCAGACTATGAAATCACAACATTAAGGGGCCATGAATTACCTTAGTTAAATGAATATGAGGTTGTGTAGCATCCAGGTGGAATACATTCCCAACAAATGGAAGAGGTGTGGGTCCGGGGGGATAGTTTCTTGGCTTCCTGTTTCTCAGCAGGTCTAAGATCAGAAGAAAAAGGATGAACAACAGTAGCACAGTCCCTGCGTCTGTCCAACGCACTGCGGCTAAAGAATACAAAAGGTTCTCCAAAACCATTTTCACGCTTTTATGCTGCACTGTGAAACGTGATTGCACTGTTTTAAGCTTGTTTACTTCCTGGTTTAATTTCGTTTGTACTTTCGTACAAAAACATCAACAGTTTCGGTCTGAACTAACATTCCGAGAGAGCAAACCGGTTCGTGAACGAATCGAAAATTTGATTTAAAAAAAACACAGCCACGCAGTTTTTTTTACAGAGGTCAAATATCTCTTTAGAAGAGTGACTGGTTTTCTGCCTGTAATGACTGACACTAGCTGGAGCGAATAGCATTCAAGCGCGAGCTGCAAATGGGCATTTTTATTGGCTCGATCTACTGAACTAACACACGCCCTCTTCACTAAACGTTGGTGTTTGAAGCTGCAGTGTTGCCAACTTAGCGACTTTGTCGCTATTTTTAGCGACTTTTCAGACCCCTTTAGCGACATTTAAAAAAAAAAAAGCGACTAGCGACAATTTTAGCGACTTTTGGACAAACCTCAGTAACCTCCAAATGTTGCCAGTACTGTCCTGCGAGCGCGAGTTCTTGCTTTCTCCCTGTCGTCACTCTCTCTAGCTGCGTCTCCCCTGTTCAGTGAATGGCTGAGAGGAGCGCACGGCTGCTGACAGACGTGAATGAGCAGTGTTTTTCCACGGACTTATCACTTATCTGATTTTCTTTTGTTGTATATTTAAATAATTTAGTTTGATCATTTTCATTTTATTTCTTTTCTTGTGCTTGTTATTACTTGTAACCGTAACACTCACTATCACAGAGCTTAGTTCATCCGGTTCTCTAACTCTCTCAATTCAGATAATGTTCCACATAGGCCTATACAAAATTTAATCATTCACTATATTATAGCTACTCGTTCTATTGTCTGACAACAAAACAGATAGGAAATGAAAACAGCTTTATTTGACATTCGGCTGTATTATATTAATAGAGCATTCATTTAGCGAGAAAACTTACTAGGCTGACAGGACGCAAGTATGATGTGATGACGTAATTAATATGCTAATTAGCGTATGACGTCATCTACCGACTTTTAGGGAAGGCCTTAGCTACTTTTCTTAGAAAATAGTTGGCAACAGTGCCTGCAAGCCAAGAGACATGAAAAGAATTAATAGCTCGACAGAAGTAAAGTCATGCCTAGAAAGACAAAATCATAATAATAAAAACGATAGACAATCTGATGAGGTGTATAAAATACAAGTCAAGACAATGTAGGCCTATGTTATAAATATGATAATCAGTTTCGCATGTTGTTCAGATTCTCTTGGCAAATCTATATGTTCAGAGGAATTATAGTTAATAGTTAATAATATCAGTTGCCCAGCTCTCTGGAATCTGGTGGGACTTTTGTAATGTCTCTCCACTGTAATTTTTTATATATTATATTTGGGCTGAATTCTATTTGTTATTCAGATTTTACCTCAAATATTACCTTTGAATTGGAACAACATAATGATAAGTAATTGGGATGTTAATGCTACAGTAGAAGTTTTCTTGATCATCTTATCATGTTTACTGTGCCTAGATAGCAACTTCAGGTATATGACACATTTCAAACTGGTTTATTTTGTACCTCAAGTGGTAATTCTGCATTTATGGGTTTATATGATAAACAGGGTGGAAAGTGCAAAATTCCCTATGTTTTCCCTTTTTTTCAAAATGGGCACCTTTAGCATAATTTTTCTCAAAAACTGCAAGGTTGTGTGCGGAGAACTTTTTCCTAAGGAATCTCTATATATTTCTAATGTGAAATATAAAAAAATTGGGTAGTGCCCCACATGGTGGAACGAAACCCTATTTCTAGGCCTCTTTTAGGCTACCGACAGCGGCCTTAATGTATACCTTTCCCTTTCTTATCAGGGCCGTCTCAAGCATCGACAGGGGTGTGAAATGGCCGTCTAAAGGGAGGGGCCTGGTGCGGTCCACCAGTTGAATTTGGTTGAATCGCTTAAACGACTGCCCTGTTTCTAGACTACCAGACTTCTACTGACAACTCCGGTGCTTTGATATTTTCTGACAAAGGGAACGTGCCATTTTTTAACATCATGATCCTGCACTTTATATATCAGTGCTTTAATTTTAAAATCTGGATCATATTAAGTTTTGTTTTACTACTTCTTGCAGATATTATCAAATATAGGAATCCTTCTAGGTTCCCCCCAGGACCCCGGGCTTTAACATTCCTGGGAAATGTCTTCACTGTGATAGATTTTAAGAACATGGATAAGGTAGGAGCAAATTCTGTTAAATTAAATGCATAAATGTTTGCATGTCTGTCGATTAACATTCATTTTAGACAAGATTTCTTTTATATTGCCCTATTTCTTGATTAAAAGAATGGTGGATGTTAGCAAGTTGACTGTACTATAAGCTACTGTGTATATATATATATATATATATATATATATATATATATATATATATAATTGTTATTATTATGATACTTTAATTTTTTTTATTTTAGTTGGCTGATGTCTACGGGAAGGTGTTCAGCCTAAGAGTGGGCAGTGATAAAATGATAATCGTGTCTGGATATAAAATGGCAAAGGAGGCCCTCATTACTCAGATTGACAGTTTCGTTGACCGTCCAAATGTCCCACTGTTTCATAAAACTTTTAAGGCAATTGGTAAGTACACCGGTCATGACTTATTTGCTTAAAAAGGCAACACTGTAAACTAGTCGATATTCATAACATTATTTGCTAATAAACAGTACCTGTTTAGTTATTGAAATTCTTTCATTCATTCATATTATGAAGGTACAATACTGAATAATGGATACCTGTGGCGGATGCATAGGAAGTTTGCTGTCTCCCATTTGCGGACCTTTGGAGAGGGGAAGAAAAGTCTTGAGCTAAGGATCCAACAAGAGTGTGTCTACCTTTGTGATGCTTTTAGGGCAGAAAAGGGTATCATCTGAATTCTAAATGAATTTGGAAGAACTTGCCAAATAATGACATATCCTTATGCATACACATATACATAACTGTGTTTTCTCTCAAATAGCTCCTTTCAACCCCATGCTCACCTTAAACAGTGCTGTTGCAAATATCATCTCGTGCTTGATATTTGGACAACGTTTTGATTATCATGATGAATGTTACCAAAGAATTCTGCGTCTTGACAGCGAATGCATTCAGTTAGCAGGCTCTCCTAGCACAGGTACTGATTCATGACAGCATCTACACTTTAATATTCTCACTTCCTTTTAATTAATTATAATTAAAAACATATTTTCATCACCCACTATATCATCTCTTACAGCTGTATAATGTGGGTCCTTGGCTCTTGGAATATTTACCTGGTCCCCACCAGACCATTTTTTCCAACTATAAGAAGATCACAGACTTCCTGAGAGGAGAGATCATCAAACACAGAGAGGACTGGGACCCTTCAAACCCACGTGACTTTATAGACAACTACCTGACTGAGATGGAAAAGGTACAGTAACTAAAACAGGATTTTCTTTTATCATTCTTTTGAAATACTTTGAGTAAAGAGGGTAAATTTGCAAGCATTTGATTTGATATTGCCATTTGATCAGCCTGAGACACTTTTTTAAAAAGAGAGTGCCGTGCCTGTGAAGAACTAATGTGTATGCATTTTCTTGCACATGTTTTGTGTTGATTCCTACTCTTTCCAGAAAAAGAGTGACCCTGAGGCTGGTTTTAACATAGAAGGGTTAGTGGTGACTTGTCTAGACCTAATGTAAGCCGGGACAGAAACTGCAACTACAACATTGCGCTGGGGTCTGCTTTTTATTATCAAGTTCCCAGAAATACAAGGTGAGTGTACTTTTCTGATTTTCAGAGCGGGAGTAATTAGCTTGGGAATGCATCAGGTCCAGAAGATTTCCATGAATAAGTTTGTCTGAAAACACACAATAAAATACTTATATTTCCCATTCAGAAAAGGTCCAGGCAGAGATCGGCAGGGAGATTGGACAGTCACGTCAACCTTGCTTAGCTGACAGAGTTAATATGCCATACATTCTCTCTTTATTAGGGCACCTCTATGACAACAAACCTGTCTTCAGTCCTGCATGATCCAAATGAATGGGAAACCCCAGACACCTTTAACCCAGGACACTTCCTGGATGAAAATGGCCAGTTTCGGAAGAGAGATGCCTTCATACCGTTTTCAGCAGGTAATATTTTGTAAACACACCACCTGATATAACTTCTCAAAAAGTGATATGCTTGTATTTAGTCCTTTCATTGACTTTGGGTCAATATTAAATCTATTTTGTCCCTGCTACGTTATGAATTTGAACTTCAGCTGATGTCCAGGAGAGGAACCCAGTTTGGAGGGCGAGATATGGTTCACATATGCTCCTGCTCCCTTCCGCATTTGTGTGTCCTCACGTTAGAGTGTATATATGTTTCTAATGTCTAATCTTTAAAAAAAAAACTTTTTTACCATTATATATGTTTGAATGTATTGATGAATAGAAAGCAATGTATCAAATAATACTCTATTTTTCATATTTGCAATATGACTTCAGGACAGGTTCGTTTTTTTATTTTTATTTTATATTTCAAATTTCTTTATTAGTTTTTCTGCTTGGAACATCAAGTCAACAGATAATAACACTGACATTATGCTCATCTTAAGTGTCTTGAGAGTTAGCCAGTAAATAATCTAAAAAGGGGCGCCACAGTTTATCAATGGTCCTTAAAGAACCAGTCTGTGACAGTCTGATTTTTTCCAATTTAATGCAAGTGAACACTTCTTTCAGCCATGTATCAAAAGAAGGGGGTGAGGCATGTTTCCACTTCAAAAGTATGAGACGTCTCGCTAGTAAAGTAGTAAAGGCTAGAGCCTTTTGAACCGTTACTGAAAGGTTAACGTCAACGGTCATCCCAAAAATGGCCAGAAGTGGATTTTTCAGGTTCGGTTTTTGAGTGTTTTCCCACCCTGATAATTTTCCAAGCACAGCCTACATATGCTATAATTTAAACAAGAAACAACTAAGCATGTTTACAAGCATCTTTTATGGTAAAATATCTACTCAGTTGCATGATAATTATATAAATGCTACATACTCAAGAAAAAGACTTTCTTTAGTGTAGAATTTTAACATGAGCATATTTTGAATTAAAAAAAACTTTTTAGTGTACCACAAAAAAAAAAAAAAAAAAATGTAGACACACCTCTATCTATCTACCAACATGTAAGTTATTATTTGTTACTAATAACGGTTACCAATATTACCAATGTAACATCTTACCAATATATTCACAATGTTTTAATGCAAATAGCTATTTGTTCTGATGTATACATGTATGTAATAGATCAACATATCTATCTTGTATTAATAAAAAAGTATAGCCTGTGTAAATGATTTAGTGTTATTTTGATGTTTATATCACATGTTTATATCACAACTAACCATTTCTCATTTGCAAACTATTGTCACAAATATCTCAGCTACATGCAGAACAGATAGACAGAGAGGTAGGCAGGCCCACTGGGCCCAGACTGGCTCATAAGTATGCACATGCACAGAGCCGTCGCAAGGGCTGTGCGAACTGTGCAGCCGCACAGGGCCCCGCGCCACTAGGGGGCCTCCCAATCCTGCTGTTTTTTTTTTCTCCCCCCAACAAATTAAGGAGGTTTTTCATAGGGCTGTAATCTCCCAGTCGATTAGTCGATACATTCTGGATTTTTTTATTTTTTGACGTGTTAATTTCATCAGGTGGAAAGCACTAATTGCTAATGGGGGTGTTTTCAGAGCACTGTTTCACAGGTATCAGCCTGTCTTCAGAACACCCCCCTTGTTTTCACTTTTTTGGATTAGCCCAACACACTGGAGACAGAAAAAAGTATTAGAAGGCATTGGTATGGAGGTTTGCTGAATATTAACTTACCTCCTTTACCATGTCAAAGACATCGACAGTGTGGCAGCATTTTACGAAAATAGATAACGGGAAAAAAGTCGAATGCAAAGTTTGCAAGCACCAGTTTGCATATCACAGCTCGACTACAAACATGGCATATCAGCTAAAAACGGTGAGCTAACTTGTCTGCGTTAGGTTGCCCCGTCTGTTTTGAGTAGGCTATATGAATGAACATATAAGAATTGGCATTGAAATATGCCAATTAGTAACAATATGTTTATAACTGCAGACTCTATTGGGCGCACCCGCACGCAACGACGGTATTGCGTAATTGTGCTGGATTTGTTTTGAGCCAGTAAAAAAAAAATAAGTTAATGATCTCCATACGGGTGATTATCCGCTTATCATTATTTAATCTACCCACGAACTAAATTTACACTCTATTCAACAGATTTCAATGTAATACCTTTTAAACATTTGAAAAATATATTCGTGTCTCAGCCGTGAAGCCGAGCTTCAGCCTCGCTCTGTGCGAGGACATGCACAGAGCGGCTGAAATGATAGTGTCTGTCAGTTATTATAACATTATGACAAAAACAATTGTCTAAATTATGTTGCATATTCCTCAACAGTTCTTGTGCTGATATCACTAGTTGACATCATGGTTGACATAGTACTATTTTCGGAAATCATTGGCTTTATTGCGCAGGTGCACGTGATGCAACGCCGTCAGAGCCGACAGAGTGTGTAAGTTCAGTGCCAAATAATTAGGTCAAAACTATTTAATATACTGCAAATAGCCTATTCGTTTTTTATGTTTATTTATAATTCATTTAAGCGGACAAGGCTAACAAGTAGGCTGCGCAGCTACTCTAACGTATGATTCTAACGTATTCTAACGTTCAAAGCCTGGGAGGCAGGGTTGCCAGATGCCAGCCACGTTTTCCAGCCCAAAACCTCGTCAAAACCCGCGAGAATGCACAAAAAACCGCCCAATTATTATTTTTTGGTTTGTTTCATCATAAACAAGCTTTAAAACGACCCATTGGTCGGTATACTTTTGCGTCCATTCGTTTTTCCTTTTTTAACCCGTAAAAAATTAAAAATGGACGGTTGTTGTATTTTTTAAACGCAACGTTTAACACCAAAATTTGAATTTGAAATGGCCTATAACGTTAACGCTATAACACTGCGCTAAAATATATATAGCCTATATATAGACGTATTTTCCGATTTCTGTTTATGACTTTTTGCCCCTTTATTAAACATTTAAAATATTCACAAATTAGGCTAATATGGACAAAATGGTTTTCTAAGACCAAACTTCTAAGGCTATAGATGATTACTAGGCTATTAATAAATGTTTCTGAAATGTAACTAGGCATTTTAATTGTTTATTAATAAACTAGTATTTTCTAAATCGACTGGAAACATATCCGCGGATGCGCCTTATAAGAAATTCATATGGATTATTATCAGACTGTATTTGCTTTCGATTCGAATTTGTTCGTTTAAAAGTGGACATTTCAAGCTTTAGCCTACATAGGCTATATTTTGTTTCAGTTCATTTTTGAGACGCGATCCAGTTCACGGAGACCATAAAAGAGCGCGACTGATTGTTTTATTTTATTTTAACGTTTTCTTGTTATTGAGTTTACACAAATAAAAGTAGTTGCGAATGATGTATTTTTTATTTTCTATGACCAGAAATGATAGAGTACTATTTTAAGTTGTTTTCCACTGTAGATAGAAAAACGCAATTCGCGCCCGCGCCTCCGTGCCGTGCAGCAAGCGCGCTCCACACTCCGCACAAACCCTTGCTTGGAAATACGTCAAAACCTGTGTTCATTTGTAATAATCTTAGCCCTGTATTATTATTGTCTAACCAGTAGGCTATTATGACTGACATTTGACAAATTGCTTTGTTCCTTTTTTGGATAAAAGCGTCTTCTATCCAAACTGTAGGCTAATAATAATGACAATTATTATTTGCGTTTATAACTATAAATGAGTTCACTTAAGACAGTAATATGTTTATCATAAAATAATGTATTAATGTTTTATTTTTATATAACCTAACATTTAAAGTTTTTGAATTGTTTTTGTTTTAGGCTAGTCTTTTATTGCTTATTATAGGCTACTGAGCTACTGAGCTTTTTCCTTCCAGGAACAAATCCGCGAGTAGCTACATTTTACAGCCTATACGGCTTATAAACTGAGGAGACGAATTACAAAAAAGTTTTGTTTTTTTTGTTTTTGTTTGTTTTTTCACAGGTGACTTCCCGGGCTCAGTAGGCAATTATCTAAATGTTCGAATTATCTAATTTTCTAAACGCAAATAAAATTGAGAAATAAAATTTCGTAAAACGGAAAAAAGTTGTATGTCACTTATTTGATTTTCAATTAAATATCTAAGCATTGTATAAAAGGAAAATAAGTCTGTATGTGAATATTGTTTCACCAGTCTAAAAACGAATGAAGAAGAAAGCATGTTTTTAGTTAAAAAAGGAATAAGGAATGGACGCAAAAGTACACCGAAGGTAGGGAAGGTAGGGAGGGACTATTGTGAGTTTAGAGGGCACGTCAGCCAGAGCTGTAGTGTGTATGTGAGTGAGTGAGTGAGGTTACTACCTGCTGAACAGAGGGTCGCCTAAAGAAGGATCTGAAGTGCCGGTGTTTCGGCTACAAAAACCCGCCGAACTGATCCGAAACCAGCCCAATTTGTATCCACCCGCCCAAACCCATTTTTGCCCGCAAAATAGATTGCAAAACCGCCCAATTGGGCGGGAAACCGCCCAATCTGGCAACCCTGCTGGGAGGGGCCTCGCGTTTCAAGTTCGCACAGGGCCTCGCACCCCACCTGCGACGGCACTGCACATGCATGTGACCAGTTTCAGGTTAATAATTGTTGAGATTCCCCATTGAATTCTGCAATGAACTTGTGATGATTGTACATGCTAAAATGTACTAAAGAATATGAAAAGTGGGAAAAGACAAAGAATAGCCAAATTATATTACTATGGATGTGCAATTAAAGGTACAGATACATATTTACATATAAGGTATATATGTACAGTATATATATATATTGCCCGTGTGTTTATATTATCTCATGTTCATATCTTTACATTTTTAACTTTTACTCTCGATAAATTTGTGTTCATAGGGGTCTCATTGTCCTTCCTGGAATCTAGAGTGTCCCTCCAGATGTTGTATAATATCCCTCCCCTCCCCTCCCCTCCTGTGTTTGCATTTCCCAGTCCTGTACATAAGTACTTGACAGATCACAGATTTCAAACAAGACAAAGAGAACCTGCCATTTCCCCTACCACCATGTTCTTGCACTTCTTATTTGACATCTTTGATTTTAAAAGCTGGATCATTTTATTTTTTGTATTTCTGCTCATTGCTGATATTATCAAAAATAAGAATCCTTCCAATTTCCCCCCAGGACCCTGGCCTCTGCCATTCCTGGGAACTGTCTTCACTAAGATGGATTTTAGGACCATGCATAAGGTAGGAGCTAAATTCATATGTTTTTAATTTGCATGTCTGTCAATTTACATTTGTTTTTAGCGTTGATTTCATTTATTTTTTTGTTTCTGTACTTAATTTTTTTTAGACTATATTAATGTTCCTGGGGCCGTATTCACAAAAAAATCTTAAGGCTAAAAGTAACTAGGAGAAAGTCTTAAAATGAATGGCCGTGTTGTTCCTAATTTTAGGATTCCTAAATTTTTGCTCTAAGAGTATTTCACAAAGCATTTTAGTTGGGAGTAGTCAAGAGGACTCCTAAATCACTAAGACCAAATTACAAACAATCTTAAAATGGCTGTTGCCTCAGCAAGCCGCCCCAAAGACACAGTACACCATTGAGGCAATAGGTGATAGAGCCTATAATTCTTTTATTTTATTTTTTGAATTTCAGTTGGCTGATGTCTACGGGAAGGTGTTCAGCCTAAGAGTGGGCAGTGATAAAATGATAATCGTATCTGGATATAAAACGGTTAAGGAGGCCCTCATTACCCAGATTGACAGTTTTGTTGACCGTCCAAAAGTCCCACTGTTTCATAAAACTTTTAAGGGACTTGGTAAGTAAACTGACTATAATGCTTAAAATTAAACCAATTGTTATTCTGAAATGGAGTTGGTGATTTCTTAATGATAATCAAACTTTCATCTTTACATGTCATTATGTAGGTTTAACATTGAGTAATGGATACCTGTGGCGGATGCATAGGAAGTTTGCTGCCTTCCATTTGCGGACTTTCGGAGAGGGGAAGAAAGTCCTTGAGCTCAGCATCCAGCAAGAGTGTGTCTACCTTTGTGATGCTTTTAAGGCAGAAAAAGGTAGACTAAATGTAATCAACTGGAGAATTTTTATTCATTCGGGCAGTTTGATAAATATTCATGCTTTCTCCCAAACAGGACCTTTCAACCCTATGGCTACCTTAAACAGTGCTGTCTCAAATATCGTTGCCTGTTTGACATTTGGACAACGCTTTGACTATCATGATGAATGTTACCAAAGAATTCTGCGTCTTGACAATGAATGTGTTCAGTTAGCAGGCTCTTTTAGAGCACAGGTACTGATTCATGACTGCATCTTTAGACACTACTTTAATATTCTAACTTCCTAGTTAATTATAATTAAAAAATCTATTTTCATCACCCACTATATCATCTCTTACAGCTGTATAATGTGTGTCCTTGGCTCTTGGAATATTTACCTGGTCCCCACCAGACCATTTTTTCCAACTATAAGAAGATCACAGACTTCCTGAGAGGAGAGATCATCAAACACAGAGAGGACTGGGACCCTTCAAACCCACGTGACTTTATAGACAACTACCTGGTCGAGATGGAAAGGGTAACTAAAGTGGGATTTTTTTATTAAAAGTTTGAATAATTCAATACTCCCCCCAATCCCCGTTTGAATAATTCAATACTCTACCCCCCTCCCCCCATCAAGAAAAAGAGTGATCCTGAGGCTGGTTTTAACATAGAAGGGTTAGTGATATCATGCCTAGACGTGATTGAGGCCGGGACAGAGACCTCTGCTACTACGTTACGCTGGGGTCTACTTTTTATGATCAAATTTCCAGAAATACAGGGTTAGTGTGGTTTCAGTTTTTATTTACTGGTTACAGAATATTGTACATAAATGTCCCCACTTGTCCCAACTTGTATTTCCCATTCAGAAAAAGTCCAGGCAGAGATCGACAGGGAGATTGGACAGTCCCGTCAACTTTGCTTGGCTGACAGAGTTAATATGCCATACACTGATGCTGTTATTCATGAGATTCAAAGATTCGGGGATATTGTTCCACTGGGATTCCCTAAACAAGTTGCTAAAGACACAACACTAGGGGGGTACTTCATTCCTAAGGTATTTATTCTATTCTATTCTATTCTTGGTTGAAATATAGATAGAAAACAATCTAATGTTGGTATAAAATTCTTAAGACAACCAGTCATTGTTTCTGTATTGGATGCTGCATAAATGCAATAGTTTTCATTCTCTCTTTATTAGGGCACCTCTATGACAACAAACCTGTCTTCAGTCCTGCATGATCCAAATGAATGGGAAACCCCAGACACCTTTAACCCAGGACACTTCCTGGATGAAAATGGCCAGTTTCGGAAGAGAGATGCCTTCATACCGTTTTCAGCAGGTAATATTTTGTAAACACACCACCTGATATGACTTCTCAAAAAGTGATATGTATATATTTTTTTAACTTCTGGTATTAAAGAGCAAGACAAGCACACGCTAATTAAACTTGATGTACCTACATTAAAGTGAATTAAGAGGGCAATATGCTTTTATAAAGTAACCGATGTTATGATGTATAATTTAGTAGCCAAAGTAGTTTTTCTGGCACAATGAATGAATGAACTCTCAAGCTGTTATGCAACAAACACAATACATTTACAGAGCCGAGTCAAAAATATAATGAATAAGGAATCGAATTGGTCAGTTATTTTTGTTTGACGTTACAACGCTACATGTGAGAGAGGACGTTTAGTATGAACTGATTCATTAGGATGAACGCTCAAATCTTACAATGATGTACCAGTGAGAGTTGAGCGTTTTAGTGAGCAATTGTCAGACATTAAAACCGTGTTTGGGCTTATCGTTATAATTGTATACTCATCAAAGCTTGTTGCTGGAAAAGCTACAGTAACAGTCACGCTTTAAAATTTGTCCGAGGTTAGTAGCGATGTCATACTTCTAGTTAGTTTTTTTTTTTCTTGTAAATGCTACAATATGAAGTGTAATTTTCCCGTATGGCATTTGCTTACAGGTAAGAGAGTGTGTTTGGGAGAGCAGCTGGCTCGTAATGTGCTCTTCCTGTTCTTCACCTCCCTGCTGCAGCAATTCACCATCTCCAAATGTCCAGGAGAGGAACCCAGTTTGGAGGGCGAGATATGGTTCACATATGCTCCTGCTCCCTTCCGCATTTGTGTGTCCTCACGTTAGAACAAAACAAAATCATTAAAATCAGACATAAAGCATGTTTTCTGATATGTGTTTCTGGCTGAACATCAACCGTAACTACACCACAAGTTATAGTTTGTTACCATAATCTTCACATTTTTCAAAATGCAATATCATTATAATCTTCATCATTACAAGAGCTAGAATTCCTGTAGAGCAAACAGTAGAGCATGGCACTAGCAATGCCAAGGTCATGGGTTCAATTCCCAGGGAATGTATGAACTGATAAAGTGTATAAACCTTAAGTGCTCAGCCATCTTTAGAATTTTGTGTTTGAACTTCTGTTTTTGTGGTAGCTCTGTATTTTTCTATGGCATCGCTGTTGAAGTAAATTTACTTCTTGTAGAGTTGACGAAAGTCATCATCAGCATTGTGATGTTTGAAGTGGATGCATAACAAATGTCGGTAGACCGGGAAGATTTTAAAACGAGTGGTTCATTCATAAATCTGAAAGATCCTTCCCTTCATGCTGTGGAAATAGAAACCGGAACACAACGAGCGCAGCGATGAAAAGGTATTTGAAAAAAAAACAATTCTACAATACAACAGTTGACATTTATGTATTTGGCAGATGCTTTTATGTAAAGCGATTAATGTAGCCCCGCCACATTAATCGCTTTACGTAAAAGCATCTGCCAAATACATAAATGTCAACTGTTGTATTGTAGGCTTGTTTTTTTATGTATAAATGTTCATGTATCCATATGTGTCTTAATGCACTTTGTAAATGATTTACTGAAGTGCTATTTGTCATGGAAATAAATTACACCTGAGTTGAACGTTTGTCACATAAAAATATATCTCTGTTTCATACAAATTGTTGCACACAAAAAATATTCTTTTAGTTATTTTAACCATAACCCAGTCAAGGAATGTTTCAGTCACAGACTCATTACTAAACAACAGCTGAGGTATTACGTAACATTGGGGCCGGCCCCAGACCCATGAGAGGCCTCTTCCTCTTGAACCTTGAAACATTTTGAGTGTACAGACTGCACATAGCAGGGACAAACTCCAATTTAGATTCAGAGTGTGTGCTTGTTTATTTCAGTTGGATAAATGTCCCTCTCTAGTGTGCAGGAGGTCCACATTCTTTTGTCCCATTTTAATGGGTTTGTTTGTTCAATCAACTGAATTTAATGGATTGTATTAATTTTATGCAATGTTAAAAAAGTGTGATAAGTAAAGTTTACATTTAAAAACCTCTTAGATTTTGAAAATGGAGCAGCACATATTAGGCCTACAGTACATCTCACAACGTTTCTGCAGAGAATAAGAGGGAAAGAGCAAAACAAGGGTGTCTTATTACCTCTCCCAACCCTCTCGACTAGCCTACTTAATCGTTCAGAAAGAAAGGCTCCAGATGCAAGGACTCATGAGCATTCATATGGTACATTACACATATTATGTTTTAGTTGTAATTTTATGTAAACAAACTGTGCTATTATGCATCAAGAACCATTCTGTCAAACTAAAACACTTTAACACTGTAACGATTGCACAGATGTTCATATCTGCTGTCAGCATGCATGTGTGTCTTATCTCTTCAGTCTGTAGTTCAACTGTATAATTCAGTCATTATTCATGACTTGTTCCTGGTAAAGATTCTTTTGGAATGCAGAGTACAGTGGTTGGACTGGGGGTGTGTTATTGTTGGAAACTATAGTATAAACTTAGGCATTCAATACATAACATAGTTACATAATGGCTCTCAAACTGTTCGTATGCCCCCTTGCTGCTGACTGAGACCCACATTAACTTTTTTTTCCAGATAAAAAGTGCATGTGAACTCTCTCTCTCACACACTGGGGCGTCGGACTGGGGGTAAAACCAGTACTGATTACCAGGGCCCCAAGGGGAGAGAGGGCCCTTGAAAAGTCTGGAATATATTTTATTTGGAACATGGGAGCCCATCAGGACTGCCTATACATAGAGCCCGGGATCTTGTGCTACGCCTCACACACACCCTTTTACAACAGTCAGGCTGAAATAAGTTTACTTCAGAAGAGTTTGCTGTCCATGGACTCAGCCATGATTTTACACTCCTTATACGAGAGCCTAGATTTTAAAATCAGCTTGTTTTTTATTTTTTTACTTCTTCTGCTTATAGATATGATCAGAAATAAAAATCCAGCTAATTTTCCACCAGGACCATGGCCAATACCCATCCTAGGAAATGTTTTCACTGTTAACTATAAAACTGTGGACCAGGTGAGGCACTCTTGGATTAAGACACTGAAATAATTGAATAACATTTAGATTTAATAATGTAATAATAAATGTAATATATGATATATATAGTTAAACTATATTTAACTATATCATTGTTTTAAAAATCAAGTAAATACAGATTGCCATGATATTTGTATTTTCACATGTGCATGTTTAAAGTAATCCAATTACTTTTCCAGCTAAGTGAGAAGTATGGGAACATCTTCAGCCTCAGAAATGGATATAATAAAATAGTGTATGTGTCTGGGTTTAAAATAGTTAAGGAGGTTTTGATCACTCAAGGGGAAAACTTCATCGACCGCCCTATTTCACCTTTATTTGACACACTTTATAAAGGCAGAGGTAGGTGTATGCATCAGATACTATATATAAATAACAATACCAATAAGCAGACCAAGGTTTTTCTTTTAAAGAAAGGAAACACAAAGTGCCTGTTTATAATAAATCTACAGTTTATATGGAATCAAAGTAGCAATATAGATGATTATTGTCATTCATTCAGTTATACAGTTTTTATGGCAGATTAGCAAAGTGTTTAAATACAAACTATTTTTGTTTGAAAACTAGCTTGTACACCAGGCCTAAACACAATTTCCCTCTATTGTCTTTGACGCTGACTCCTGACTGAGAAAGGGATCTCCTTTAACAATGGCTACTCATGGAGGAAACAACAGCAGTTTGCCATGAGTCACCTGAAAAACTTTGGAGAGGGGAGGAAGACTCTAGAAGAACATATTCAACGAGAGTGCTACTTCCTGTGTGGAGCCTTTAAAGAAGAGCAGGGTAAGTGCTCATATACACTTTTAAATATAAAGGTAATTTATTGGCATCCTGGTTTCACGAAGAACCTTTAACATCCATGGAATTTTTCCATTGCACAAAAGATGGAAAAAGGTTATTTTGACTATTACATTTTTTTTTTTTTTTTACGCTAAGAAAAACGTGGTTCTTCTAATAACTGTCCACCTAAAGGTTCTTTGGGGAATCCTAAATGGTTCTTCTATGGCATCACTATACTGTAAATACCCCTTCTGGAACCTTTATTTTTAATATGTAGAATAACAGTTTTCAGGGCAATTAGAGTTGCACTGACATGCATTTCATTTATTAAGAACAAAAATTAGCTCAGGTAAGATAGTAACTTTCAAACCATGGGCCTTGTATATGAAAGCGAAATTTTACAGAAGTTGTCTGTAGTGTCTTATACCAAAATATTCAATAAATATGTATCATTCTATCAATGTCTTTACTCTCACACACAGGCTGCCCCTTTGATCCCCTGGTTAAAATAAACAATGCAGTGGCCAATGTTATCGGTAACCTGGTGTTCGGCCATCGATATGAGTATGATGATGTTGATTTCCAGAAGCGTCTACAAATGAGTGCAGAGTCAGTGTTTCTTACAGGATCTGTGTGGAACCAGGTAGAGTCTGTTGAAAATACAGCTTATCTATAAAAAAATACAACTTTTTGATACTGTATGCATTTAAAAGAGCTCTTAAAACACTCATATTAGGGAAATATTTTGTTAAAATATAGGGGTACAAAACATCAAAGCTTAAAATACAATATCACCATGGAAATTACTCATCATTTTAACAAGATGTCATGTTTTTTTTTAGCTGTATGATGCCTTCCCGGGTATAATGAAGTGGTTGCCAGGACCTCATCAGACAATAATCTCAAACTATCAGGAGTTATCAAACTTCCTGAAAGAAAAGGTCGAGCAACACAGACCAGACTGGGACAGCGACAATCCTAGAGATTATATTGATACCTACCTGACAGAAACTGAGAAGGTAAAAACATGGCAAAATAAAATAAGAGTTCTGCAGCAATAATGGGTGATGTACCCATTATGTTCTTGAATCAATTTCATTACTAAGCAAATTGCTGCTTATTCATGTTCTTGTGCTTTATTTGTGCCAAAGAGGAAGAATGACAGCGAGGCAGGGTTTAATATTGGCAGTCTGGTGTGGAGCATGGTGGACTTGTTTGAGGGTGGAACTGAAACAACAACCAACACACTCCGATGGGTTCTGCTTTTTCTGATCAAGTACCCTGACATTCAAAGTACAATAATATAATATAACATGAACAGTAATAATGGACAGAAACAGCCTTGCTACTTAATGTGCATTGTTTTTTTCTCAACAATGTTCTTAAAATGTTTCCTTAACCAGAGAAGGTCAGAGCAGAGATTGAGCAGGTGATTGGCTCCCGTCCACCTACTATGTCCGATAAGGCAAACATGCCTTACACCAACGCTTTCATTCATGAGGTTCTCAGGAAAGCAAACCTTGTGCCTCTTAATATTCCTAGAATTGCGAAAAAGGACACAACTCTTGATGGCTACTTGATACCAAAGGTAAAAGCAGATTATTGTGTTATTTTAATGTTTAAATATTTATATACTATATATTTAACTTTTATATACTGAATTAAGGGGACTGTGGTGATCACTAATCTGACATCAGTGCTGAATGACAAACATGAATGGGAAACACCAGACACCTTTAAACCTGGACACTTTCTAGACTCCGAGGGCCAGTTCTGCTTCTCAGCAGGTACGGTTCATCGATTGCTTATTTCTGCTGCATCTTACTCAACCACAACTGTCTGTTAAAACATATTTTTGGACTGCAAAAAATGTAACAAGATTGTAAAAAGTGTAATTCAGCCATGTAACCTTGATGCATTAATTCAACTGTGATAAACATTGACAGGCAAAAGGCGGTGTCCAGGAGAGTACATAGCACACATGGAGCTGTTCATCTTCCTCACTATCCTCCTTCAGACCTTCAGTTTCAGCCCTCTTTCTGGTGAGGAGCCCAGTCTGGAGAGCCAGGTGGGCTTCACACAAGCACCTCTTCCATACAAGCTCTGCGCTCACACGAAATGAAGGAGTGTGGATGGAGTGTATGCAGTATGGCAACTTATCTGCAAGAAATATCACCCACAGCTTCCTTTTATTTATGGTTACACTCTGGGACGTTTACATGTATAAACTAATGAATGTACAAGGTCATTTAAAGTATAGTATGATGCCTAACACCAATTATAATCTGGATAAACGCAAGAAATGTGCTCCGGCCTTAAAAACTTACCTCCAGTCTACACATGTAAAGAATTGGTTTTGACTGAAAACAGCCACATTTGGTAAAATCTTTACTTTACGGATTATTAATTTCCCTCCTACAGCAACTCTTGTATTATACATTTTAAATCAATATGAATATGTGCTTGCCATCCTTCTCATTACTTATGCATCTCATTCAATTTTTATATAAAATATAAAATAATTAATACTTTTATTCAGTAAGGATCCATTATATTCAGCTTACCCTGACTACCTGTATTGAAGAACTGAGGCGGTGTGTATCTTTGTGATTTTGCTATACTTTTATCTTCTTCTCAAGCCTAGACCTGTAACCTTTGCCTGAGTGACCATTAGTGTACTTTATTGATTGATTTACAAGCAATAAAACATTAATTCAATCTATGAAAAGTGCTGAGTCATCGGGCTTATCGGGTTATACCGATATAAAATAAGCCTACAAGGTTTCATTCAAATAAGCCTACAAGGTTTCTGAAAACGAGTAAAGCTATTATAAAAACTATTAATTCACCTTTATACTTTATGAGTATCTGTAAAATAAAGTGCAATGAACATGAGCTCCTAAATTTACTGTCAAAACCTTCATGTGTTTTACACTGACAACTTGTGTCCCCTCTTTACACTGGATAAACAAAAAGAGCAAATATAGCACTGGATGAATGTGTGTGTGTGGGGAGGACTCAATCATCAGCACTATATGGCATAAGTCAACCTTGGTTAAAATTAACCTGCAAGGCATACAGTCCAATAGTCCTGGTAGTCTCACTCATGCTGCAGATAATAACTCAATCTGAGGAAGACTACTCATTAAAATGTATGAACGTATAGCCGACATACATTTGACATTCACACATCTCTCGCACAACAGGTGTGGTGTAATCCATCAAGATCTTGTGTAACTTTGAGTCCGTTCTTTGTTCAAAACATTACAGCTATTGAGCCAAATGTGAGGGGAGTGGCAGGCTGAACAGATGGACAAAGACTGCCTGTTCAACATATTCTGCTAACCTCACATTTTACTTCTTTGCCTGCCATGGCGTTAACTGCGATTCTCGAGTATCTTGATTTTAAGGGACTACTGCTCTTCGTAGTGGCTTTTCTTTTGGTGGCAGACTACTTAAAGAACAGAAACCCACCAAATTACCCACCAAGCCATTTCTCTCTTCCACTCCTAGGAAACGTCTTCAACGTTGACTCCAAAGAGCCACATATATATCTGACAAAGGTGAGCAGACAATATTGCCACTTCTGGGTTGATAGCACAAGAAAAAGTGTTTATTATATTTAGAAAAGCATAACAAATTGTTTATAGATACTTTGCATTATGGACTAATGCCTGTATGAAGAGATTATTTGACAGTGGATATCATGTTTACTGATAGAAAATAAGCAATAATTAATCAAATATAAATTAAGAAAATATAAAAATTAACCCATGCAAACAAGCCTCAGCAACATAACAAAACTCAAATTAACTGTAAATAAAATAAACGGATTTATAAAAAACCATAATATGGTTCATGTCTTCTTGCCCATGCTTGCAGTTTGCTGAAAAAAAACTTTTATGAACCAAATGATTTGCATTAGTTCCAGTCACATGCCTCAAGCTTCTGAAACATTGTTTTGCTTACAGCTAGGCCATGCCTACAACAATATCTTCAGTCTGCGATTAGGGAGAGACAAAGTGGTCTTCATTACTGGTTATAAAATGGCGAAGGAGGCCCTGGTGACTCAAGCTGAAAACTTTGTGGACCGGCCCTACAGTCCAGTGCTAAAACGAGTCTATTCGGGCAATGGTAGGTTAAATGGCTGTGACCTATCACAAGAGTTCAGGAAAAAATATTGTTGATTGTTATATTGGACAACTCTTGTTGTCTTGTTATCATGCAAGACAGACGGATTATTTTTAAATCCCACTACAAAAAAATAAAAGAAAAAGTGACATTCCTTAAAATTGTGAAACCCAAAAAGTTACATAATTTGGAACCGTTTTGTAGTAAATCTTCCCCCTAAATTGTAGGATTGCCTGCATTCATTAAGGCTCAACCACTCAACCCTGTTACTCATATTATTAAAAATGTTCTTTTATTTATAGGAAATAAAAGCTTTGCAATAACTAAAACCCAACATATGGTCCCAAAACTAGCTAGCTCCTAAATTTGCACCCCTGTAACCCATTCTAGTGTTATTATTTAGTTTAATTTGATAATTTTGATGTTATTCAATGTTTATTTATATTATTAAAATAAGTATTTTAATAAACATGTCCCAAAGCTATAAAAATGAGCATAAAGTCTCACACAAAATTAATAGAAAACAACACAGCCTAAACAATATTTAGACCGACACCCGGGTTGACAATCAATAATTTTCAATTTTGGAATAATAATTAAATGTTGATTATTCGCGTTCCTACAGCTGGACTCTTCTTCAGTAATGGCGAGATGTGGAAGAAGCAACGACGTTTTGCTCTGTCAACCCTGAGGAACTTTGGTTTGGGAAAGAAAACAATGGAGCTGGCCATCTGCGAAGAGAGCCGCTTCCTGCTGGACGAGATGGACAGACAGAAAGGTACACAAACCTAGTATGCATGCATACGAATGTAAACAAAGGACTAAAGGAAGGTATACTATCTGTTCAAGGTAAATAATGAGAACTCATTTCATTTTTGTTATTCTCAGGAGCTGCCTTTGACCCAACAATCCTGTTCAACAATGCTGTTTCCAATATCATCTGCCAAATGGTGTTCGGTCAGAGATTTGATTATACTGACCACCAGTTCAGGACAATGCTAAAATATATTTCTAAAAGCATTCAATTAGAGGGCTCCATTTGGGGGCAGGTAAAAAAATTTGTTTTTTTCCTGATGATGATTGTCCTTTATCTATGGAAGCTTGTTTCTCGCTATTCTGACTTTTTTTTTCTCACAATTCCGAATTTATATCTCACAATGTTGACTTTTTTTCATGCAATTTTGAGTTTATATATAAATTCTATGGAGGCCCTAAAGGGACATGGTGATGGGAAAAAATGAGATGGGAGGGGAACAAAATTTCTAAAGTTTTCTTTGCGGGGGAATGCAAAAAAAATTGAGAGGGAACAGAGGTTTTGCGAGCGAATGTAACGTTTCTAATGAAAAAGCTAAACTTTCCATCACCATGTCCCTTTAGGGTCTTCAGAATTGTGAGTTATAAACTCAGAGTTGCAAGTCAGAATTTTGATATAAACTTTATATCTTGCGTTTATTTCTCGCAATCCTGACTTTTTCTCAGAATTCAGAACCGTTTTTTAAATTTAATTTACTGTTTTTTATTTAATTTAGCTATTTTACTACTTTGACTAAAGATTAGAAAAAGGACACATTTTAGGATAAAGTGTCCAAGAAGACCCTAAAAACCAACAAAATTGACTTCTATAAATCTATCCATCCATCGATCTTTAATTGTGGTCATGCAGCACTAGTACAGACCCATGATAAAACATTTTTTCTTTCTTTCAGCTCTATGAAGCATTTCCAGGCATTATGAAGCACCTTCCAGGGAAGCACAATGACATGTTCAGTAACTACAAACTATTATATGCCTTCGTAAGAGAGGTTGTTATCAAACACAAGGCCGAACTAGACCCCTCAGAACCTCGGGACTACATCGACAGCTTCCTTATAGAGATGATGGAGGTAATACAAGTATTAAAATGACAGGATGACTACAAACTAGCCTGTTTAACTTAAATGTATTTGTATGAATACAGCAACTTATTTTACTTCTTCCATCACTGACCAGAAGCCACATGAAACAGCAGACGGTTTTGATGAACAGAACCTCGTTCCATGTGTTCTAGACCTGTTTCTGGCCGGGACTGAAACTACATCCACCACATTATGTTGGGGTCTCATATACCTCATCACTTACCCAGAAGTACAAGGTAAAAAAAAAATCCATTCTTTAAACAATCTATTCAGTAATACATACAGACTGACATTTGAATATATGGTGCTATTTGTAGAAAAGGTCCAGGAGGAGATAGACAGAGTGATTGGACGCTCACGGGAGCCTAGTATAGCCGATAAGGCCAACATGCCCTTCACTGAAGCTGTCATCCATGAGATTCTGAGATTTGGAGATATTATACCAATGAATGGCTTACGAATGGCTAATAAAGACACAACCCTTGGAGAGTGCTTCATCCCAAAGGTGAGTGATACTTTATTCAGCTAACATTAAAGTCGTGCATATCTTCTTTTTGGAAATATTATTATATCATTATCACACAGAGTTTAATGTGTCTATTTAACAATGTTGCGCTTTGAAATGTCAATTTTATCATTTGTCAAGACATGATGTCCGACTCTTTCTGATTCATTGTTTCAACCAGGGTACAGCAATTTTACCCATACTGCACTCTGTTCTCTTTGATGAGAATGAATGGGAGACACCCTACAAGTTCAATCCTGGGCACTTTCTAGACAAAGAGGGCAAGTTTGTGCGGCGGGATGCGTTCATGCCCTTTTCTGCAGGTAAAATGAGAGAAGAAACACACACAGAAAAGGACTTCACTAGGAATCATTCACAATACTGTTTAAAATTTTGGGGTCAGAAAGATTTTTTTAAAGGACATAAGAGCAATTATTTTTATTTTTTATTTGCTGACATTATTCAGCAAGGATGCATTAAATTGATCAAAAGTGACAGTAAAGACAATGTTACAAAAAGTAACTTTTTCAAGTAAATGCTGTTCTTTCTATTTGTAATTTTGTGCCGTTGGCACTCCACATCAGACTATTGTCATTTCCCTTACAAACTACATCCCCATAGCTCACTGCCTGGACTCTTCATCCATTATCACAATCACCTGTGTCTCAGCTTAGTTCACCCCGTATAAGACTGGTTTTCTCATTCATTATCGGCTAAGTCTTGTTTAGTGTTTATAAGGCATTTCTGAGGATTCTCCCTGGTTTCATTGTCTCTTGGTTTTGGATTTTTGCCTGTTTCTTGGATTCCCTTTTCCCCTCTGACCCCTGCTTGTTTGTTTGTTTGTTTGTTTGGACTGCCTTCCTGTGCTTGACCCTTTGCTTGCGTTTGATTACAATTCTGGATTACTCAAATAAACTGCATTTGGATCCTTAACCTTTGTGTCTCAGAGCAGTTTGTGACACTATTCTACTTTCTATTCATCAAACAATCCTAAAAAATAGCACCGAAGGATCATGTGACTGAAGACTGGAGTAATGAAAATTCAGCTTTCATCAGTGCCATCACAGGACTAAATTAGATTTTAAAATATATTCAAATAGAATATAAACAGGTATTTTATATTCTAATAATATTTCACAATATTGCTGTTTTACTGTATTTTGAGCAAATAAATGTAGCCATAAAGAGCATAAGAAACATTAAAAAAACAAATCTTACAGACCCCAAACTTTTGAACAGTAGTGCAAATGAAAGTCAAACCGACAGTCTGTGTATTATGAACTTACTTGAATGAATGCTTTTTTACATTAACGTCTCCCCACTCTATCTCTCACAGGAAAGAGGGTCTGTTTGGGGGAGCAGCTTGCTAGACTGGAACTCTTCTTATTCTTTGTCAGTTTGTTCAGAAAATTTCGATTTTCAGCTGCAGAGGGTGAGAAACTCAACCTCGATGGAGTCATAGGAGTAACACGCACCCCGCACCCCTACAAGATCCATGCAACGGCACGCTGAACAAATCATATTCACTTTGGGAATACTATTATACGATAAATAAACAATATTATAAACAATTATATTACACGTTTCACTTAACATTTTAAATCTTTGAGAAAGCAAATCTGGAGGTTACGGCCCTTTTTGCTAACTCGCTTAAATGCAAAAGGTCAGCCGTTCTTGTTTGTTTAAAGGGTGTGAGAGAAAACAGCTCCCATATATGAAACATGCATAAACATGCTTAGTAATGCCTAGTCTACAAAACTACTAGAGTAAAGGGCTGGATGAACATTGTCCTAGTTCCAGGTGGAAAAAAAGAGAGAAAAGGTCAAGTTACACATTACAAAATCATTTACCCGTTGGCACATATTTCAGATTATGGGGTGAGGGAATGAAGTTCAAATTTTTAAACAGATAATGCATAGAGAGAGGTATTAGTCAGCAAAAAAACAAGGTTTTGTCATGATAATAAATAATACGAAATCCATAATCTCATGTCACAATAAGTTTATATGCGGTGCCATCTTAAGACTGAGGAACTATTTCCTTGTATATTTCCTTGTATA
Source organism: Tiaroga cobitis (assembly GCA_030578255.1). Classification (NCBI taxonomy): domain Eukaryota; kingdom Metazoa; phylum Chordata; class Actinopteri; order Cypriniformes; family Leuciscidae; genus Tiaroga; species Tiaroga cobitis. The sequence goes on from CM060610.1 coordinate 20,446,545, forward strand.
GGCTCTATTTCAGATTTCAGATCATTAAAAACAAGCACTTCAATGTGTGTTTGTGTAACACAGTATATTATAATATAATATTTAATATTTTTAAATGTTCATAATTTCTATTCAAGTTAAATTAGATCCGCAAATTTTGAAGAATTGTCTGTACTTTTAGCACTACAAGTGTTACATAGTGGGATTGCAAAAATAACCCCCTTTGATCTCTTTCAATGGAAGTCTATGGAACTTGTTGCAATGGTGCTCTAAATGGTTGCTAGGGCGTGGCTTGTTAGCTTCACAATGATCCTGATAGACTGATTGGTCATCTGAGTAAGATGAGCCCGCCCCCTTGTCTCTATGACACTGTGATCCAGAGTTATGATCAATACAAAATCCCTATGCAATTGACCATAGTAGGAAAAACAAATGCGTTTCATGGGCTGCCCTTCGCCATAGTATGTCAATGGGGCTACTTTGGGCGCCTCTTGCCACCCAGGGGTACAAATTTTACCCCATTGTGAGGTATGTTCTTACAGAGCCTAAATTACACCTTTCTACGAAATCCTCACTCAGAGCTATGAGTCGTCAAAGTTTTTCGCAATGTTAAGTCTATGTGTTTTTTTGGCCGCTTTTTCACCCCTGGGGCGAACACCGTACCCCCGATCGCTTATAAACGTCAGAGCACACCTCTCCTCAATAGGCCGCACTTTTTTACATCTTATTCATGGGTCTGTGACAAAAACTGTGGGAGGAGTAGCGTGCCGAAAAAAAAGTGGAAGAAGAATAATAATAAGTATGAGCAATAACAATAGCCTTTGGCAAGCACCCACTAATAATTAGGAAATATTTCATTTCGGAGTGAGACGCGAGTAAAGACTTCAATCATTAACAAGGCAAGAAGGTATTGCAAAACAGACTTCAGTTTATTCATCACGTGTAAATGAAGGCTGCCAGTGCTCTTTAACTCCAAATATTACTCTAATACCATATGAGTCCAATCTTTTTATTCAAAATCTCTCACAAACAATGACAGTGCTCATAAAATTGAGTTCACAAATTTAAGATTTCTTCCTTGGAACACATCATACATAAATATTAGCATTTCAAAATACATACGCATTTACCCATCACAGGCAAAAAAGCCTAGCTGAATAAAACACCGGAAAAGACTAATCAGAATTGCAATGATTGACCTTACCCTTTAAAACAGAATTGATAGCATAATTATTCAAAACGCAACAGCTAGTCTATTAGCAGATAGCTCAGTCAAATTAACCTAAGCAGGGGCAGATTTTCACAATACAGCAAAAGCCATTTCACAATGCAGCTATGTTTCACAAGTCACGCATGTATTCTTTGAGAGTGGCGTACAACACATTCAAAGCCGTCACAGCAGTTTTCTATGGCCTGCCTGTTATAATTCTGTGCTGGTGTTCAAATCCTGATAACTGAGGTCTTCACACAGACAAGAAAATTAAGTGGATAAAAAGGCCCTTCTGCTTGTTAAAAGAGCATGCAAGAGTCCTATCACAGTTAACTGAATATAACATACTATAACTGACTGAATAAAGCACCTGGATTTAAGATTGAATCAATTAGAGTGATTATATGCATGTCTTTTTTAATGTAGTTTTGTTGTCTGAGAAAGTCATTGTAATAGGAAGAAACAAACTAAGGAATCTGGTGTCCAGCACCAAATACATCTTCCTCCTGATCTAAGCATTTTGATTAGTTAGGGCAAAATGTGAAGTCTGCATACACTTTCAATGTTTTATACTGTATGTTGTACTTGCGAGATTACAAATATATTCCACGGCTGCATAGATTATCATTGGAAGTCATTCCTAGCAAAAGCATGCATGCTACCATTACAGGACCTGTTGATGCATCGTATGCATTTCCTCCCGCACAATCTGAGTGAGCATGACAAAAGATTGACCTGTGACCTTTAGTATCGATGCTGGTTCAGAAGTGACCCTGCTGCAGACTGTTACAGGTGTTTGTTTAGTACTGAAAGTGAAAAAGACTGCTACTGTATATCATTGTGTGCTGATTGAGTAACCTTCTTCAGAGTTCAACCCCTTATGTACAATTATTATACATACATGTGTAACTGTAGAGAGTGAGGGGACATGCTATTGTTCATCATGGCATGCTTGTCCCCTTGTTCAGAAGTGTACTTAAGGTCACTTGAGTGTGCACGTGAGAGAAAGGAGGAGAAGAGCAGGAAGTTGGGGAAGTACTGAGGACAAGGTTACTTGGAAGAAGTGGCAGGCACGTTTATGGGCATGGTGTGCCGTGCGTTGGTCACCTGACGTTGCTGAGCCAGGAAGGACTGGCCGGGCGGCAATAGAGAGTTGGATCGCCCACTAAGACGTGATTCAATTGCCATCTTCTGGAAGTTCAGACTCTGTATGTTTTGCACAACAAGACAAAACAACAACACAAAAAAAAAACACTGAACACAAGGCAAATCATTGCTGATTTTTCAACAAACCAATAAAATGCTTAAAGGTGTTGTGTGAATGAGCAAAATGTCAAAAGCCGGGTATACACTGTACAATATATAATAGTCCTTTACGATTGTTACTTGTCAGACTTTACAAACATGATCACAGTTTAAAGCCATGTCACACTGTAAGATCTCAGATGTCAGTAATGTCAGACTGTACGACAGTCAAGACTCTTTAAAAACGGACGCATGCAAGAAGACTCGTCCGGAGTTTCACAGCATTATTCTGTGACACGTTCTGTGACGGTGAGCTGCATTCACATGTGGGATTGAAATGGTGGCAAGAAAACAAAAACAATCTCTAGCGTTAATTTTGATCATGGCTTGTCTTAAAGGGGTCATGACATGAGAAACCAAATTTGCCTTGATCTTTTGATATTTAAGAGGTCTTTGTACCATTAAAACCTCCTGCAAGTTTCATAGCTTAAGACGTCCTCCCCATTATAAACGAACCATTTATTTAATCAAGCTCTAAATACAGCTCGTTCTAGATCCTTTGGATTTAGTGACGTCACATTACGAAGTGACGTACCAGTCGTTTCCATATGACCGCCTCCAGCGCAAGACAACTACGCCTCATTTGACATCATCGCATGCGTTGACGTGTAGCGAGGGGGTCTGTTTACGCCACGCAGATGTGGTGTTCCTGGTTGTGGACAAACAACATGTTTGAATGCTGCCGAACGATCCAGACGTCAGGGAAAGCAGTTGGATGCAGTTTATTTGCAGCATATGCAGCCTGCCAAAGCCTTATTTGTTCGGTGAGTGATGTAGATGAGTGTGACAGGGCGCATGATACTGAAAGAACGACAAGAGAGAGAGAGAGAGAGAGAGCGAGAGAGAGAGCCCCGGCCGCGCGCGCGCCTTCAAACTGTCCTGCTCTCTCTCTCTCTCCCTCGCGCATATGAATCAAAATCAATTGAGAATTGACACGATGGTACAAGATCGGAAGACCGAAGTTTCACGTGGCGGAGCATTGTGTAGCCTACATGTGATACAAAATGATTAACGTTAATAATTTATGCATAAGCAGCACTGACGTTAGCCAATCATAACAATGGGCGTTAACACTGAACTCTTAAAGGGGAAACACCTCCAAAACAGACTGTTTGAATCAGAGGGGGAGAAACAGGGTGGGAAAAGGTCATAAATCACTACATTTTTAAAGTTTTTTGTACAAAAAACTATAGTAATACTATAATTGCACATAAGGGAACATAATAAAACAAAACAAAAAACCATGTCATGACCCCTTTAAAAATAAAAAATAAAATTAAGACTGCTTATGGAGTGGGGAGCAAGTGGTGTTTTTTTATTTGACGGTCGTTGTAGGAGAAGCCACACTGCAGGACTGCCCCTCAATAAACTTCGGTCACAGGCAGAATTTCAGCTGTCGTCAAATTTGCATAGTGTGCACCCGGCTTAAAAGACAGAAAGTACTTCTTCTGTTTAGCTAAATGTTTTTTATTTTTTATTGAAGTTTACAGAATCTACAGCGGTCACAGAGATAGATATTTTAAGACATATTTCAGTTTTAAATATCAGGTAATAGGGATATTTTTTCAGTGATTTTCCTATAAATTAGTGCCGTCAATCGATAAAAAAAATTAACTAATTAATCGCACATTTTTCTGAAATTAATCGCGATTAATCGCACCTAACATTAAAGTTTTTAATATATTTTTATGTTGTAATACTTTCACATTTAATCTCCAAAATAATGTAGAAACAACAAAGACAGTATATTTTAAATATTTGTTTAATTTACTAAGCACTATGAATGAATGCCAGTATTACTGTCTCTATTACATGGATTTTATTTCTCAATATTAGAAATGAATTAGGCCTATTGCCACTCAACATTACAGTATAATTGAAAGCTATCAACTTTAACATTTAATAGGCTTAAAAAATAGAATAAAATGTAATTTAAGTGACCTTAAAACAGTCTTCACATAAACTCATTGTAATATTAATAAATGTCACATTTAGATGTGCCTTTAATATATCAGGGTGCAACACTAAGGTTTTTTTTCCAGGCGGGACAGTTCAGAATTTTACCATCCCTGCTAAAATGCACAAAAAAGTTATTGTTTTCGTTGTTTTTGACTCATGTAACTTTGTAAACAGTGCTTTAAGATTTTCAGGTAGGTCTAACAGGTAGGATTCATACAGAAATTTAATAAAGTTATCAAACACAATCACAATCACAGTCTTCACTGCAGAAATTATTAATTAAATATAGATTAATTCTTATTAAAGCACAGTGAGTGATTTTGATTGATAAATCTTTGATTAACATACAGCAGTAGGTTTATTAGGCTGCTGTCACTTTAAGACCTGATGCACATGACACGGATCTGACACATCCTATTTTCTCACAACTCTTTGCTTTCATTTAACAATCTTTAACTCATTTAAGACTGTACTTATGAGGATACTTGACAAAACAGGAATTTTGGCATAATTTTGTGTTTTTGTCCGTTCAAGCGTGAAAGAGAAATCAATGTGGCTTTCTGTGCGCCAGTAAATATTTGAGTTCTCTTTTGCATCTTATGGCGCTTGAATGGTTTAATAGTAGCACAGCCAAAGGACGACAGAAAAAAATCAATGCAGCATTAATTGTGTTAAATATTTTTAACGGCTTAAAGTGAAAAAAACAAAATAAATGTATTGCAATACCTTACAGCATTTAATTTACATAAATATATAAATGTCTTACTGCATATTTAATTTAAATAAATAGCTTACAGCATTGCTAATTGACACTGTACATTATAAACATACCTTATTATACCAAGCTGTCACAACTAACTTCTCCTCATATTCCCTCAGTTTGGCCTGTTCACACTCCCGCTGGGTAAATATTGCACAAGAACAGACATGAGTAAAGGAACAACAAACTGGAAAGAATGACATTGCGAATTGCAAATTGCTGGACGTGAATAACAAAGCATTTTGTAAGAAGAGATGGCTGCTCTACCTCCAGAGCATTCATCCTCTTGTCTTTCTCAGAGAGCTGCGCTTTCAGTAACTGGATCTCAGCTGAGGCTGGGTTTAGCTTGGGATCCAGAGCTCGAATCACCTTAAAAAAAACCCCCGCAAAATATATATTGTCTGATTAAAATTGTAGTTAATTAATCTGCAAAAAAAAAATGACATTGGTTTCTCCTAATTGTACATAATTCAATAACATGAAAATATTGAGGACTTCAAAATGACTACAAAATTGTAACATGCAAGAGCACAAGACATTCAGTAGCAAAATAGGCTACGTATTTGAGAGCTGAAGTTAATGTAACTACATCACGCGCTTTCTCCAGGTACATCTTGTATCGATCCTCCATCGCCCTCATGTCCTCATCTTTCTTCTTCAGCGCAGCTGCCAGCTCGTCCATTTTCACACCTGAAAGTGACATTTATCTCTATAACTGAGAGGTATTTTAAGGTTGAAAAGATTTTCTGTCTGACTCAAAGAGGATCAAAACGTCACTCTGGACATCAAAGTTTACGGTTTAAGTGAGTGAGTGTGACTCATTCTTGTCTATGAAGTCATGAGGGGCAATTTGGTGTAAAATATAGGGCCAGATCAAAATTTGGAAGCTAACTGGTTTGAGTAGCGTCTGGCTGAAGGTCCTCCAAGAGCTCTTTCTTCTTCATGATTTCATCTTGCGCCTCATTCAGTTGCACCCTGGTAAAAAAACAAACAAACAAAAAAAACATTAGGACTATCAGCTTCAGAGGGTGCAAAAGATGCTAAAATCAAATAAAAAAATCTGAGCAAATGTCTAAACTTACATATGAGCATCCAGCTTCCTCTTCAGATGAGACTGTATAAAAAGGAAGCAAGCGTGATAAGTCACTACCACTATAAATGTAAAAGCATTCTGTACATAAAACAAATGAAAGACCAGGTTTCCCAAAAGCATCGTAAGCCCAAGTAGAATGAAAAACCAATGGTCTCAACGATCAACTTAGTTCTCTATGCTTTTGAGAAACACAGCCCATATCATTTAGCAAAGTGCATGTTTATGTAGCACTGACCAAAAATGTGCCAAAACAGCACCATCAAGAGGCCTAAACACACACTTACATCGTCAGGTTTGGCTCCCTGTGTCTGCAAGGCCTTCTGCAGATCCTCTACCTGCTGCTGCAGCTCGCTGATTCTTTCACTGTTTAACCTTAATACACATAAAACAATACACAAGGCTTTTACAGATTGACTGAAACTGACTAAATGAAAATATACCCATTAAATCCATTAAATATACCCTATAAAAATCAATTAAGCTTGCTATTTAAAACTAAGGCACAGTGACACTCATTTTTAACAACGTGTCAAGTTAAAAATGGTACAACTTTTAAAAATGCATTCTGAATGTACAGTATAGTTTCTATTTGATGCATTATGTCAATCTGTACCTTTTCTCAGTGTCCAGTTGGCTCCGTCCACGCCGGGCCTCCTCCAGCTGGTCCTGCAGTTCAGTTATGCGCCCGTTCTCAGACTCCTCCTTCTGTAGCCGCAACATCTTGTTCTCATGCTGCAGACGGATGAACTTCTCCCTGGAGAAGCAGATACAGTATGCACATTAACATATACAAAATATTTAGGTGTCCCAAATTTTTAATGCATAAAAGATGAATGTGAATCACAAAGACATTACAAAGACAAGTGCCATAACTAGTCTGTTTCCAGTGTGATGTTATACACAGTAGTAATAACAGCCATTTAAAATTCTTTCTCTTCACTCTTTATTTGATTCTTGCACAAAATTAAGTTAAAATAAACCAAAATCGCTGCTTTGAAACAATATGTTTTGTGAAAAGCTCTATTCAAATAAATGTGAATTGAATTATGCTCTTTTGACCTTTCTAGTCATCAAAAAATACTTAAAAAACAATGCACAATGCCTTCCACAAAAATAGCAGCACAATAATAAGAAGAAATGTTTCTTAAAAACACCAAATATTAGAATGATTTCTGAAGGATCATGTGACACTGAAGACTTGAGTTATGATGCTGAAAATTCAGCTTTGCCATCACAGGAAAAAAAATTCCTTTTAAAATGTATTACCTCATACATGCATCATACCTGTACTCAATGGGCAACATCTCAGCTGCTAGGTTATCATGGCTTGGACTTCCTGTTTGATACTTTGCTGTGAAGTGTGAGATAAGAACAAGTTCAAATTTCATACCATCTGCAAAACGACATTTTCAGTTTGTGTTTACTGAGCTGTGAAGTAACCCAGACAGATCACTGAAATAGCTGGGTTCAAGGCTGCACTGTGGTCAGAATATAAATGTAACAGGTTGTACTCCCTCTGAACTAGCTGATTTGGTTGAATTTAAATTGCCTATGCCAAACAACTCCCTCGTTGAAGGAGTGGAAGAATTGTTATCGCACTCGGCAGAGCCTGTCTGTACCAATTTATGTCTGTGAGTGATCATTTTCTAGAGGGAAATTGCAACACTTCCAGGTGTGATATCTGCAGTCATACTGTACCTGCTAGTAATAGCTGGTCCTGTTGGGCCTGTGTGCATCGCAGTTCTTCATTGGTCTCTCTGAGAGTGTCCCGCTCAATGCTGATCCTCTGATGAAACAGATATCACAGAGTTTTTTATGTCTGGTGCCGCTAGTGGCACAGAAATGACACACGTTAGCATTAAATCATCTAATGTACAGTGTTAGTTGTCTGAGTATGTGCAAGTGAATGTGTCTGTCTACCTCTTTCTCCTTCAGTACAGCATCATATTTCTCCTGAAATTTCTTCATCTCAAAGGCCAGGTTATCAGCCCTACGGGACTCATCAGACAGTTTCTTGTGGAGCTCCTGACCCTAAAGTTACAGAAACAATGTAATGTTGATATATTACTCTCAAGTCTGAAGTTGTGTGTGACCTCTATGGCTAACATGATTGCGGTCACCATTTCTGCACTACTGTTCAAAAGTTTGGGTCGGTAAGATTATTTTATGAGATTAATATTTTTGAAAGTCTCTTATGCTCTTCAAAACTTACTTAAAAAAATACAGAACAAACAGTTATATTGTGAAATATTATTACAAATTAAAATAATTGTTTTCGAATTTAACATATTGAAATGTAATTTATTCCTGTGATGGCAAAGCTGAATTTGCAGCATCATTACTCCAGTCTTCAGTGTCACATGATCCTTCAGAAATCATTCTAATATGCTGATTTGATGCTCAAGAAACATTTCTTATTATCATCAATGTTGAAAACTGTTGTCCTGCTGGTCAGTTTAATGCATCCTTGCGGATTAAAAGTTTTAATTGATAAAAAATAAATAAAATAACTTTCTGAGCAGTGTATATCCTGACAACTATTTAATGGCTGAGTAAAAAAAACAAAAACACAAACAAAACACTAAAATAAAACTGGTAACACGTTTAAACAGTACCTGTCTCTTGTAAGTCTCTAACTGAGCTCTAGCAGCATTGGCCTTGCGAAGCTCCTCTTCAAGGCTGACTGTGTTGTGCATGTAGGTCATATTCTTCTCCTCCAGAACTTTCACTTGCCGTCTGAGGTCACTTAGATCTTCTAACTTCTTCCTGTACGTCTCAACGGAGGCCTCTAGCTTCACTGCCCGGTCAGAGCAGCTCCTAAACAAACACAAATGAATCATAAAGACTTCCCAAAACAGCCCAACAGAATACTGGCAAAGACTACATATGGAAACACGTATGACCCAGCACATACCTTAATATGTCTAATTCATCTTTAAGCGATCTTGACTCCTCAGCCAAGCTGGTCAGTTCATCATTACGATGCTGAAGCTCCACTAGTTGTTTCTCCAGTTCTTCACAGTGGATGCGGTAATCATCTTTAGCTGCCTCCAGTCTGGATATTACACACACACACACACACACACACACACACACACGCACACACACACACACACACATTTATTATTCACACTGCAAGCTATTTCAAACGGAGACATTCTACCCACGCTTGGTTCATTATTTCAATGTTCGTCTACTTATGCAACAACGACTATATTCAGAACAACAGCAGGTTAATATCAAGTACGTTTTTCAGACAATATTTGGCCAGTTAGTTTGGATTTGCGAGAGTGTGAGATGTGTAGTTAGATGAGCCTGTACCTGAAGGTCTCCTCCTGAAGCTGCTCAAACTGTATTTGTAGCTGGCTGTGCTTCCTCCCTGATGGAGTGCTGGGGTCATCAAAAGTATCAAGCTGATTGGCTCGATCAGTCAAGAGGTCATTTTCAGCCAGGAGGCTGTTCCTTTCCTCCTGCAGCATTGTCACCTGATCAAAGGGCAAAAAGGTCAAATACCAGGGCTTTCTTGGGAATGACCTACATACATGGCATATTTGAATGTAGAATTGCATTTAGAGTTGTACATTATGATGTACACTACTGTTCAAGTTTGGGATCGGTGAGATCTTTTAATGTTTTTGAAAGAAAGACATGTCTTATGCTCATCAAGGCTGCATTTATTTGACCAATACATATAATATAGTACAAACAGTAATAACTTTAAATATTAGATAAACCATTATCTAATTCCGTGATGGCAATGCTGAAATTTCAGCATCATTACGCCAGTCTTCGATGTCACATGATCCTTCAGAAATCATTCTAATATGCTGATTTGGAGCAACATTCTTTTTGCTATTATCATAATATTTTTTTGTAGAAAACATTATACATTTTTACATTATAAATGCATTTACTACTTTTTATCAATTTAATGCACCCCCCCCCCCCCCCGCCCCACCCCCGTTCAAATAGCAGTGTATATATAGACCATGAAGTAATGATTTTTATTATTAAAATTTTCCTTTTACATAAACTCCAAATTGATGCAGTTTCAAATTGAATTTGCAAAATAATTAATTCAGCAAATAAAACAAATCCACTGTGTTAATGTTAGGTATGTTAAATGGCTTTTATTCTTCTTGTTTTAGAGTTTCACAAATTTAAAAACCACAGCAAACTGATAACCCAATAATTTTAGCACTGAACCCATGAGCTCTTTTTGTCAGACAGACAGACAGACTGACAGACACACACACACACACACACACACACACACACACGCACGCACGCACGCACGCACGCACGCACACGTTTGCCAGTGGTTAGATTGGTTAGTTTAAGTTAGGCTAGGTTGCCATGCATTTGTTTAGACTTACCTCTCATTGGTCATGGATACTTTTAACTCAATCTGTCAAGAATCAGCAACATATGAATTTCTAACCCATTTATGGGCGCAGGAAAGTTAACATGGCAGTACAAATCCTGTAACAATATGTTCCTTTAAATGTATATATATATTTATATTTACCACAAATTCCAAAAAGGAAATACATACCTAAACATTTAATGAAAATGCTTTACATTGTAGATTATTTTACCTCTTTGTAAAAGCTAAAAACGCATCAGCCTCTGCACAGTCAAACCAAAAATACTTGCACTCAAATGCTAAATCAGTTCATCCATGAAAGTGAACAAACAGAACAGCAGCAATGCTGTTCACTGAGCTAACACTTACAGTCTGCAAGCACATTGCAGTATTCTGTTATGCAATATGTATTGTATAAAGCACTATGTAAACAAATGTGACTTGACTTAACATCCCTAATATTATTGATTCTTCATAGATGCAAATGCTTTGACAATAGTTTTAGTGAAACTGGTATCTCACCTGCATGTCGAGCTCCTGACATCGCTGTGCCAACTCTTCTTTCTCTGCTATGACCTCAGTCAGATCCTCCAAGGCTTTCTTTAACTACCAAAAAAACCATCATTGAACAATATAACAAGAGACTATATTTAATAACAATATCAGCACAGTTCTCGGATGGTATGATGTTGTTATATTTTTTGTTGTTTGTTACCTGGTGTTCAACATTTCCAAGAGGTTCTGTTCCTAACTGAGACATATTCTCCTTGCTCATTAGCTGTAATAATAATAATAATAAACAAAAAACATAAGAATTCCTTTTCATTCTTTCTTTATTAAGGTGAATTTATGGCCACATAAAAATATCTGAATAAAAAGAATGGCCTCTCACCTCTTGAATGGCAGTCATCACCACATGCTGTACAGATTCCTCCAAGGTCATGATTATCTGGATATACTCTGGACAAACAACAACAATTTTTAACAATTAAAAATTAAGAAATACAGATAGATCACAAGAAAAATTGCAGCATATGGAGATACAAATACAATACAAATTTGAAACAGCATAATGGAGAGTAAATAATGAAAAAAAAATCAGTTCTTGTTTTTTAAGGTATTTTGCAGTATTTAGTACAAATTTATATGTGCACAACACTATTTAGATTTTTTTTTTTAATTCAAGGAGCTGATGCATTATTCCCTCACAAACTTTAATCAAAATAACTTCCCTTCCCTCTTGCAACTACATCTTTTCTCTTCTGTGTTTTTCGGCATGGGCGGGACAATCTGATCACAGCAATAGTAAACAACAACAATCAATTCCCGAAGGACAAAATCAAGTCCCACCCTACATTTCTTATTGTTTGAGAAACCATTTCACTCAGATATATACGTCACAATATGGAAGAAAAGTTTATCGTAACTTCTGTTTCAGGTCGACCATGGCTGCGTTTAAGTCTACTTTTTTAGGCCCTTCCCTCGCTAACTTCCCTCCATCTCGTTCACTTGATTGCATGTCATTCCTTCCGTTGCACGAGTGCCCACGACTGGTGGAACCCTTGCAATGGGTTTAAATGGAACCCTGTATAAGCCCTCAGATCACTTGTGGGTAAATTAAGTGCGAGCACTGCGAGTTGCTGTTGTGACGTCACAATAGTGTTGATGAGTAGACTCGCTCTCTCAGTCAAAACTGAGGGTTCAACGGTCTGTCCTAATGAACTTCCCTCGTCCACTTGACGAACACACTTAAAAATGGCGATGGGGATTCCCCCGAGGGGAAGTTTTTGATTCTATGTCAAAGAGTGGAGTGAAACAGCCCTGAAGGTTTTCGGTGAACTATCCCTTTTACTACCTTGTTTCCTGTCACATTTGACTGCACACCCTAGGATGAGCTGTAGGAGGCGTCCCAGCTCTACTTGATCCGACTGCTCTATCACACGCACCAGGTCAGGCAGAGGAAAATCTGTGATCTGCTGAGCTAAAACCTGAACACAAAGGGATCATAAAACATACAGAATTACACATACAAACATGGATTCTTTATTAAAATGAATCTGATTGTATGGTCATTGTGCCTTTGCTAAAATTGAAAAAAACTGCAGGCATTAAAATATCTGTAGCTCATACAGAATGTGCTATAATTAAACCACCCAACAATTACACACATTCATGTGACTGTCGGCATGTGTAAATTGTTAGATTAAAGGTTAATTCCTTGTTGTCATTTCAAAGTCTGACTAATGCGTTACAGCAGAAACAAGCATTTTAATGAACCAAACCTCTGTGTAATTTACCTCATTATAATAATCAACAATCATCTGCAGGACCTTTTTGAGGTTGTTCAGCTGTAAAAAGAGTGAAGAGTGAAACAAAGACTTTAACTTTAACACATTATACTTGACATTTTCTCAAAATTAGATTTAAGCACCAAGGTCTGGAAGGAAAATGAATGTACCTTGAGTCTTACATTATCTCCAACATCCTCTTTAATGCGAGACAGCCAGCTCTCACTGAACCATGAAGGATCTCTGGAATTGAAACATATTGATCAGTGCAGTTCAGTCTATTCTAATTCAGACACTTTCATTCAGATCAGTCGGTAAAATCAAATCAAATATGTTTTGTTCCCATCCTATCCTGCTTTAATGCAATCAGAGTTAAATCACACTCTCAGACCCTCTAAGAACAATATATGCTAAATTTCACTATAGCCTACTTGAATCAATGTTTATTCAACAAAAAATATATACATCAAAACCCAGGTAATATGACTCTGAGGACTACCAACAACCCAATACAAGTCATAAAATATTCAAACACTGACAAGCTGAGATATAAATCAGTAATGCTGACCTGGAAAGAATTAATTTGATTTAGTAGAGCAAGAAGGGGAAAGGAAGGTGGGAGGCAACTGAAAAGTGTAAAACACAGTCAAGTATGAATTAAATGAATGAGTCAAGGAAACACTGCAGCTCAACTGGTAGTACATGGCGCTAGCAACGTCAAAGTCATGGGCTCAATTACCAAGGAACACTCACACCAATCAAATACACAGAATGAAAAGCAATATAAGTTGCTTTGGACAAAAGCATCCGCCAATGAATAAATGTCAAGTAAATGTAAACACACTCACATCTGATGCAGAGCCTGAGACATGGCTGACCCTGAGGTCAGATCGTCCACGGTCTTACAGGGGGCTGCAGTTTTGAAGGTCTGCAGCTGAGGCCACAAATACAAAGAAAAGAAACATGGGTGGGTATAGAGTACTAGAATAAACAATGATAGACTACAGTGAGTATGTAAACTTTTTTTGTCAGCTGAACCCCTTTTGTGTAAAATACTTACTTGATGTACCCCCTGAGATTTTATGTTAATATTTCTATAATTTAAGGACACATTAATAATATGCATAATAATAATTAAGATTTAATTATAACTATTATTATAGATTTCAGTTTTATATCAAATAATTGTGCAGCCCCATTCATTTATTTTGATAAGGGTTTGTTTCTTAACATTAGTTAACTACATTAGTTAACATGAACCCTCAATAAACAATATTAGTTCATGTTAAATTCTACATTTACTAATACATTATTAAAATCAAAATTGTATCTGTTCACATTTACTATGCACTGTGAACTAACATGAACAATCATATTTTTAATAACTAACATTAACAAAGGTTAATAAACGCCACATATAGTACTCCCACTAAAAGAATACAATGGAGTAAACATTAACAAAATGCTCCATCATGTTGTTAATGTTTATATTTGGTCAATGACATGACATGCATATTTGTGTCCAAGTGCATTATTTCCTTTTACAATAATTTGATTAATGTAATTCATAAATTCAAATTCATTCAGTATATCACTTTATTCAATAAAACCTATTTAGTTTGAATGAATTTTTAGTACATTTAAATAATACCTATTATTTTATGTTTTGTTATCTTAAATATTACATTTTTGTTAACAGTAAATATTAAACATTTCAGGTGGTGCAACTGTCCGAACAAATGGTTTGTCCGAACAAATGAACAGACTAAGAATTTTTTTTAAATGGTGTCTTAATAATAATTAAAAATAATTAAAAACTAAATACTATGGCAATATTTTATGTTTGAAACCTGAACAAAGTCTGAAATAAACAAATTTTTGAACAAAAACATAATTTGGACAAATGTGGGTGTGCAGTTCTGACCAAAGCAATAGAGATCACTATATAAATGTCATTCTGAAATACTAGCAAACAAATATTGCATTTAAAATGTGCCATAGATTATAAGCACAGGCATGCCATTCATTGCAGCAGAATGAATGAAAATACAGATACACCACAGGTTTAGAGATTAGGATCTAGGAAAGAGTGGTCCTTTGAACCTTACAAGTCTTTTTGAGAACTATTCAGAGGGGCCCTGGTGCAGACGCAATGTAAACACAGCCATGGTCATGGATCAGAGCCAAATATAGAGAATGGCAAGCACGCGCCGTACGCGATCAGTCACAAGCCGCAGTCAACAGTCAAAGCGACATCATATTAAACTGAGACTGGGAAATCTCATTGCATAAGAGACATTCCACAAATACTCTAGCTACTAGCCTGATTCGACACCTAAATAGGACGAGGAAGGAGTTGACTGTGCTGTGACTGTTTGTGTTGTTTACATGCATTCTGAGTCTAGTTTGTCGTTTTGATTATTAGCCTATTTTAATCTAGGCTATTGTCGCGTTCTATAAGTTACGGTGCCGCGTGGAGAAATTAGCGCATTTGTAAATGTTTTAATGATGCACTGCAGACCCCATTTGGTTTACATGAAGTACATGGAAATGTCTTATTTCCGGTAATTTTGGACCATGGAGCCAGAAAGAAACGACTACCTGCGACAGGAAACTTAACGCTATCGTCATGGCTCTGATCGCAGATACATGGTTCTGGTGATCATTAAGCTAAACTAAAAGACAGGATCTTACCCAAACAATCAGGCTCTCGCACAGCGTTTTATTTAAATCCATCTCTCGTCTGTGCTATCGGGCAAATATTTCCGTCCACCTGTCAACAATGCGCTTCCCTTTCCCACCTGCGAGTGTATTTGCCTAGCGCTCACCAGCGCTACGTTCACGTCAATTGCGTCTACGCACAAATTGATACGTAAAGGCTTCCTGAATGCACGCCGCTGATACAGCGCGTGATGCGTTGATAAGGATTTGGGATAGATGGGATCAAGAGCGCAACAGCAAGAAATAAAACACCAATGGCGTGTTGAGTTCAGGATACCATGCAGCCAATCTAAATAGAGATCTGAGAAGATTGGCAGAGCAGTGAACATGGATTGTTTGGTGTAATAGTTTGGTTTCCACACTCTAAAAGAATATGGGCACCTAAATGTGAAACAGTCTACAGTGCGTTACACAATTGAAATTCATCAACAAAAACTTAAAATGAACCAGATTCACCTAAATAAGCACTTTAAAACATTTTTTTTGTCTAATGTTTATTTAGCCTATTATTATAGGATTTAAGATTTAAATTTCTCTCACATTATAAATATAATAAACCATGGACCAGCAACAAACCAGCTGACAAAACATGTTGAGTAGTCTAGTCAATATGAAATAGATTGTATTCCATGCAGAATGTCCAGATTTCACTGTCATCTCAGACCAGCTAGAAATCTGTTCCAAAACAAATTCATCAGCTTAACCTGGATTTAAATATTTATTATAGCCTACCATTAAAGTAAAATATCATATTTTTCCAATGTGTATTTTATTTGACTTATTTTGCACGTAGCACTGCATATAGGGACATTATTATGCATTTATTCCATATCACACACCTATCAATGCTTCATGATCCCAAACTTTTGGCATGATTACAATGACAGTTGGCCTATAGTTATTTATTTTATTTCAGAGGCACTTATACAAGGCAGATACACTTCTAAAAATATATAGTCTAAATCTTCAAATGAGCCTCACTGGCTCTGGGTTAAAACAAAATGATTGTATAATTAAAATAGTCAAATTGAGTTGAAAAAAGGAAGAATGCTAATTACTGATTTACACAGATTTGTGTTTTCTGTTGCTAAACATTAAACATTAATATCTCTCAAAGCTTTTATTACCTTTTTGTAATAAAAACATAAGATAAGATTGTAATGTGAAGTCGCATGCATTCACCTTGTATGGGATGAGCATATGGGAATACTAAGTTTATATATAAAATAAGAGACACATTATTTACACATTATGACGCTTTATTCCATTTCTGATTTCACCACAAAGCCACATGATTTAATCACATTACAGCACATACTTGAGCTCAAGAAATAAGCCAAAAATACATTTTCTTTTGGAACTGCTCACCAGTATATGGGACAGCCTGGTGGAAGCAATCCTTGACTGACATGACTGGACTTTAAACCATGACAGCCTTCAGATTCTTATTTGGGCCAGGGGCCTTTACTGCCCCTGCTATTTTCAGCCACTGTGACCTTGCAGTTTAGGCAAAAATGGGAAAGATAAATATTAGCTTGAGACATTTTTAGTAACAAGGTCCAGGGCAAATGCACTGATATGGTAAAGCCAATGTGGGTAAATAAGTCAATAAAGAATTTCGAGATATTTATTTAATAAAAACATACACACATAATATGCTCCAGCTACACTGTACACAGGTACATAGATTGGAGGGTCAATGTATTTAATATAATGAGCCTATATATATGGGGTATAGTATTAAAGGTTTAGCTTTATTTTAACCTGTTGGATTGCCACTGTTACTGGCATCCAATCCCAGTGAAATGCCTTTCTTTGGTCATCCATATGGGACAGTGTATTATATTGTGTAAACTTACGGTAAACCATTTACAGGTTAACCAGACGACTAACCTTCTTGAAGTAGGAGGAGATTTACAACCTGTCTTTGAACCTGTGATAGTGGTCACATGACAAAAATAAAACACTTGAGACCGCGGAATGGCCATGGCTTTGATCAACACAAATATTGCCAATCAGTACACTTTCACATTGATGAACATATTGCAGAGATCAGTAAGATTGCAAGCAACTTTCCTGAATTTCGAAAATCCAACAGGAAATCAGTGTAGTTACCTAATCTCCAAAAAAGGGACTGAAGTGGGACTGAAAGCCCTGGCTAATGATTAAGCCGTCTGTCAAATGTACTGTGCACAGTGAAGCAGTTGAAAGCATTCCAGTCTCTGACTTCCACGAGAGAAAGCAACTGAATTACGAACAAACATGCCCACCAGCCGCAGCTTCCACAACAGGTGAGAGAGTCTAACTATTTGTGTTTTTGGTAACACTTTACAATAAGGTTTATTAGTTAACATCAGTTAACTACCTTAGTTAACATGAACTAAGAGTGAATAATAGCCTACTTCTACAGCATTTATTCATCTTAGTTAATATTAATTTCAGCATTTACTAATACATTGTTAAAATCAAAGGTTGTATTTGTTAACGTTAGTTAATGCATTGTGAACTAACATGAACAACCATTGAATAGCTGTATTTTTATTAACTAACATTAACAAATATTAATCAATACTGCAACAAATGTTTTCCTCATTGTTAGTTCATGTTAGTTAATACATTAACTAACGTTAACTAATGAACCTTATTGTAAAGTGTTACCGTGTTTTTAATATAATTCATGCACATTTCTGTGCCTGGTAAATAATCCTAAATTGAGTGTTTAAATGATGATATCTTGCATAAATGAACAAAGCAAATTATGGTTACACTTTATTTTAAGGTGTCCTTGTAACATACAGTAAAGTATTGAGTAAAATACATGTACTTAATATACGGTTAGTAACATGTAATTACGCATAATTAACTTTTATTACTATATGTACAAGTAACATGTAAGAAGGACACTGTAAAATAAACTATTACCCAAATTAATATAACATACTTTGTTTGATATAAGGTTATATTTAAACAGTTTAATCATTTCCAGCATCTCTTTAAAGTCCCCATGAATTCAAAATTGACCATACTTACTTTGTTTGCCTAAATTGGTCGTTTTGTGGTGAACAATTCATCCATGCAAGTGAATCCACACAAAAAAATTTTTTGGCTTCATAATCTTTAATCAAAATTTGAAATGTCCCCTCCCCTCTGCATTGGAGGACCTTCCCTGATGATGTAGGTTTGACGGTTTAGGTGTCTGCTTAACATCCGTAACCACTCCCCTCCAACTGACAGTAGACAGGCTGAATGAAAACACCTACTTTTCTAGATCCAATCAGGTGCTAGTTGGAAGAAAAGCCACGCCCACTAGTTTGCCTCATTTTGTATTCCGTTTCTCTCGGAAATACGTCACAACACTGGAGAACAGTCCTTTGCAACTTCCGGTTCACGGGGACTTTAAAAGAGAGAGAAATATATCATTTAGACATAGAAATGTATATATAAATGAATTTTGAAGACACGTGTATTATGATGAAGTGTTGTGTCCTGCACACTGCAGGTTAATTGTGTTATGGTATGTTGGGGCAATAAAAGGCTCCACACACACACACATTAAACACTATAATATCAGATTTCAACATGTCAGTCACATTGTGTTGTTTTACAGACAATTTTACTATATCTAGCCTATATATCAAAATATAATACCTTCAAATAAAGTTCTTTTCATATCAAAAGCAAATTTTAGTTCAGTAGCGGCATATTTCAAATCCTGATGTATTGTAAGGCTGCCTGATATTGCGTCATCAAGTATGAGTAAAACACAGGTGTGTCAGACAACTAAATTTAGATTTTGTACGTGCTGATCTAGACTTAGTCAGTCTATATCTAATCGTGCAATACATTTTATAACAAAAAGCAGGTTTTATCTTGAAATGAAGACAGTCCACCTAGAATTTCAAAAGAAAATCAGCTGTAATGAATTGTCATTCAACTCATGATGCACATTTAATGATGATGACCTTTTAAACACTAGCCCTGCATTGTGATTAAAAATCTTGAAGGAAAGGGTGAACATAAACTCCACAGTATTGCATTTCAATAACGGCATCTCTCACTTTTGAAGGTCCTCTCTACACTCAAAGATAAGGTGTCAATGTCAGCCACACAATCCTCACGTGAACAACAGAGAGGTGAATCCATATTAGTGTATTCCTCTTTTAAGTATTTTTCTAATTAAATGCATCATTTCCAATTAGAAATGTGCATTTCAGTGTATTTCAATACAATCCTACAAAAGTAAACAATCATAGAAATAAATGACATGTAAGTATTACCTTTTTTTTTTTTTGTATATAATCTCTTCATTTTATACTTGCAGGATTTGCCTAAAATGTGGTTACCAGCTGGCAACAGGGATGTCCACTGCCCCGTGTGTTTACAGAGCGCCAGTTATCCTGTAGAGACAAACTGTGGACATCTTTTCTGTGGTGCGTGTCAACCGACTGCAAACTACATCCTTGCAAAAAAACAAACAAACAATTTTTTGGATCTCAGATGTTAATGTTAATCATTACATGCTGGTTCACTTAAGGTGCTTTAGACTATAGTAACTGGGGCCAGTTACATAAACATATCCATTATGTTAGCAGTTAGTCAAGTCAGTCTTACTAAATTAGACCAATCTACGGTTTGATGTAAATCGACTTCAAAAGGTTATGAACAGTCTAAAAGAAAAAAAAATTGGATGGCTAACTTGTAAGACTAGTTTTAGTGGTTTATGCAACCGGCCCCTGGTCTACTGCGAGAGAGCAGATGGTGGGCATTTACTACCCGGTCATGTGACTCTCGAGTGTTGTGTAATATTATACTGTTACCATAGTAACGAAAGCAGTGCCTCTCACTTGACCCAGATCACGTGAATACACTCAGAGAGGGACCATTTTTAGATTTACGTTAATAGCAAACTACAAGGTTAATACAAAATTCAAAACGTTGTACCATCACATTGTAATTCTCGCACCACTTTAAATAAGCTCAATAAAGAGACTGAAATAAAGAGCAGCAAAGATACAAGCAATACAAATTAGTCATAAAAATGTGGTGATACTAGGGGTGTGCCGGTTTCAGAATTGGTGATGACGGTTATGACGGGAGTCGAGTGTGACGGTTCGTAACATAACCGTCGTTGGGGGGGGGGCTTTTCTGCTATAGGACAACTTAGTTTGAATGAACGAGCAGACACTTATTAGCTACTTGCTCTACGTTTATTTAAAATGAACAACAAGACAACTAGAAGTGAATGTGCTTTCCATTAAATAATTCACAAACAGTAAACAAAACCTTAACAAAAAAAACTTTGCAATGAACTTTGCCATTTAGACGCGCAAACTGCGTGCCGGTGCGGTGAGATGTAGATGTTCGGGCGATTCGGCTTGAAGTCGGTCATCCTCGGACGCGGCGCCGGGCGTGCTGTTACAAAAAAAAAAAGCCGTGCACACAGTCAAGCGAAATGGGGTCTTGCCGGTCTTGCGCCCAACGCGTCATTTTTGCCGCGCGCACCTTCGCACTCGTGCGGACGCGTCGAGTATAAACAAGGCTTTACTCCGTGTTAGCGCGCGCTCTGATCGGTAAAGGGGCACAGACCTCTCCCGAATCATCTCCAGCACTCAGCCTCCGAAGCAAAACTAACTCTGCCTCCGTTTCCCTCGTAAGCTGATATTAGTATTTAAAAAATGTATGATAAAACATGTTTGTAAAAAATATTTTAATAACACGGTTTTGGCGGTTATAGAGTTCTAATGACGGTGTTCAACTATAACCGTCGGTCTCACGGTGATATAAATACCGTCACACCCCTAGGTGATACACAAGTCTACCTTTTTGATTCAATCAGTTGTTCCAATATCTATTGTTCTTATTATTCTTCCTTCCAGTCATATACATTTTACTAAATATATAAAAAGTAGTGAACCTGAACAATTAATTTGCGTTGAATAATAACTTTGAGAAAAAAAAAATCTTCCATCTACTTGGAAATGCTAGATTTACCTGAATCAAAAAAAGGGGATTAAATAAATATAGCTTGGCAACAAACCATATTTTTGTATGATTTTAACATGATGTGAATAATGGAATCCAAATGACATTTCTGAATCACCAAAGTCAATGTATTGCTATGGAAAATGAAATCTAAGACATCTATCCAATCAAAATATTCTAAACTATTGCAAATAAATACATTTCTGTTTGCCAAAAAGACAATTTAATTGAGTTGGCTTAACTAAATTTGGGCCAATGTAATTGAGTTGGAGTATAAAGCGCCTGAATCATTTTTTCTGAGTGAATAGGCACATAGTAAAAGAGAGGCCAATGCTTATCTGTCTCTTTCCCTCTCTAGCACCATGTCTGATATCTTACTGGAAACATTGCTCCTGGTTAGATGCCATCAACTGTCCTTTGTGCAGACAGACGGTAAGAGATGCAGTCTCTGTAAGAGATTCTTAGTCTCAAAAAGATGAGATTGATAAACTTCTCTTCGTATTTGCTGTCTTTTATTATACAGACAACCACTAAAATGAAAAGGTTATCTTTTTCTCTGATTTATTTGTTATGTTTATTCTTTATACTCAGGTGAATAAGATGTGCCGTCTCTTCAGCGAGAACAGAGCTGACTGTAAAGAGAGAGAAGTGCTGAGACATGTCAGAGACTATAACAAGCGCTACTCTGGAGCACCAAGACAGGTAAAAACTTAGTCAGAGCATGTTCCGTTTCACTCTACAAAAACATTCACATAAATGTAATATAAACGCTACAATGCGTTTGTAGTAGCTCACCACGGCCTACAGTCAGCATCTGCGTTGTGTGTACTGCGCATGCTGTAAAAGACAGGTGACAGTTGACTTAAAAAACTTAACCTTTCTTTTTTGTTGACAAGCTTGTGCCGCTCCCAGTAAATCAATGCAGTGACCATTATTACTTCTCAGCAGAGTTTATCATTTTATTTGCTATGGACTATATCACATCAGCACACCTATTTCGGTTCCTGATGCCTCAAAGGTTGTGAAACCACAGGCCAGGAAAGGCATTGTTGCCTACAGTTGGATGACACTCACGGATATTTTTATTGTTTAGATACACGTCACACACTGATATCACACGTGCTAGGTCATATGCTACAACATGATTGTCATCTTTTTCTATCTAGGTTAAGGACTACCTGTGTGATACACCTCTCTTTCTGCTCTTGCTGGTGAGATGGCTGGGAAACATGGGCGGCCTTGTGTGGCTGTTTCTCTTGAGGGTGGCTGTGTGTGGATTTGGTGCTGCTATGTCCTTGGCCTCCCCTCTGGAGACTCTTCCTGGGCCGTTGAGCAGTGTGCTGGGCACCCTGGATGATTTTGTAGTGGTCTTCCTTCTGCTCATCTCTATTGTTAACATCAACCAACAGATGGGGCCACAGAGAACAGGAACGCGCTCAGTCACGCAGGGTGTGCTGACCGACGCCTTGTAGAGGACAGTGATAATGTGCTTACTAGCATGTTGAAATTACACTAATCAACCTTGTTGGCAAAGGTTAACCGTGTTATGACCTGCTGCACTTTGGACTTAGTGATCATGGAGTTTTGATGTTATAAAACCAGGCAATTTAAAGTGTTTTATTAAAGACATATTGTACATAATAAATGTAACATGCTTTTGTAAATATTAAAGTTTCTAATAAATACTTATTTATATATTTTTTGTTTAATCGCTTAACTTTCACACAAAGGAAACCGAGACACACCACAGAAACATTTAATCAAGATTGTTTTAATACTTTGAAAGAGTTTGTGGTGTTTCCTCAATATAGATTTTTTTCATTGGAATGTTAATCATTTCTGGAATGTATATTTTGGATTTTTAAAATAAAAAAATTGGCCATTACATTTTTATTATATCTTAATGCAATTCAAATAGCCCATTATGTATTTAGACATGCATATGTTGAGGCACCAGTTTTCAGCAGGAATCTGCATGTTAATTCTACCAAAGTACATACATACAATAAACCAGATCTGAATTATAAATATGTATGAATGTAAGATTTCCAAAGGTCAGTCCAAGATCATTCAAAATTATCTAATAACTCTCCAAGTCAAGAGGATTAATAAATTGGCTAGTCTGCCTATTTGTTTATCGTTTATCACAAATGTACAGTAGCATATCTCTATGAGTTCTGACACCAGACTGCTGCATTACGGAACATGCTAAGCCACGGCGAGGGTACCAGTGATCCGCGGAGGTGGCGAGGGGCCCAAGCCCACTGCCAGCCCAGCACGGCCCGCTCCGGATGGGGCATCATGGCCAGGTGGCGGCCATCTGCAGAGCAGATGCCTGCCACACCTTGTGCGGAACCATTGGGGTTCATGGGATAGATTTCAGTAGGGGTGCCCGAGTCATCCACATAACGCAGAGGAGCTAAAGAGGCGCTGGTCAGCTTCTGCTGAGCCTCGGGAGAACGAAACTGCATCAGACCTGTGGAACAAAAGAGAGGTGTTTTTAAACATCACACAACAGGAACAAAACACACTGCAGAGTTTTAGCCTTTGTTAAAGGATTAGTTCACCTCAAAATGAAAATTTCCTAATAATTTACTCACCCCAATGCCATCCAAGATTTCCATGTCTTTCTTTCCTCAGTGGAAGAGAAAATAAGTTTTTTGAGGGAACTACATCACGTTGAAAGGTCACGCTCAATGTTGCCGGCGCTGGCGGAAGTACCGCCCCACTGTTTACAAAGCGACCGTGCAAAGGAGGATAGTTCAAATTGTATTGTATGTTGAATGACATATTTGTCTTTGTGTCAAATTATTGTTTAAAATGGTCCTTACGTGTGCGTATCCTAGGTGTTTAAATCTCATCGAGCGTGACCTTTCAACGTGATGGCGTAGTTCCCGGAGCAACTTTACAACTCTCTATGGGCTTCTCCCTTTACTTTATGTCTCCACGTCCCCCCCGATTGGGCGCGAGCTTCTCCTCCTGTCTATACGGTAATTTCTGTACAGCGCAACAGAGAGTCGCGTGTTATGACGCAATCGTTAGCCTATTTTTACAAAAACTGCTTCTACTGGGCCATAACGTAAGATACGAGGTAATGGAGCCTTTTATACCTTTTCGTGTTTCTTTAGAAATAAACAATGGACAAATGGAGTCTTTAAATGCCTCAGATGTAAAGTTATTCGCTGTCAAAGTGACGCCAAAATGAACGGGAATCAATGGAATGCTAACAGCAGGTGAAGGCTTGTTAGCCAATGGCGGCCCCCGGGGAGACTTCAGTTTCCGGCTGGTGGATTACCCCCTTGGTTGCTGCAGATCAGCTCAATCCGAACAATTGTAGTTAAAAAGTATATATATATATATATTTTTTTTTGTTGGAAAATGACCTATGGTTTCACTAGATAAGACCCTCTTCCTCAGCTGCGATCGTGCACAGCCAATTGAAGCACTTCAAAGACCTTTGAAACTGCATTGATTTGGACTTCAAAACGTTGGTGTCAATTGAAGTCCATTATTCGAAGAAAAATCCAGAAATGTTTTCCTCAAAAAACTTATTTTCTCTTCCACTGAGGAAAGAAAGACATTGATATCTTGGATGGCATTGGGGTGAGTAAATTATTAGGGGTGAGTAAATTATTAGGAAATTTTCATTTTGAGGTGAACTAATCCTTTAATACGTCAACAGAGAGATCTGACTATATTATAAGCAGAAATGATGTCTCCCAAAAAAATTAAAATGGTCTCAGACTTTTGGAGCCCACTAACAGAAGAAGTAAATGCAACTGTCAAGTACAGTGTTACAATGGACAGATTTCTAACCTTCTCCATGAGCGACCCAAACACCCAGAGCAGAGCCCTCCATTCCCTTGAGCATGATGGCCGGAGAGGGCAGGATGCCCACACTCACAAACCTTGATTCGAACCGGCCAGACTTGTTATGGGTCAGAGTAACATCAGAACCTGCAATTGAAATGAATAAAAAAATAAAATAAAATAAAATAAAATAAAATGAAACAATCTAATATAAAACAAACTATACAATTATATATATATATATATATATTTTTTTTAATATAAAATAAATAAACAACTAATAAATACATTTATTTTATATAAAAAAAAATTAAATACAGTGAAAGTAGTTAGAGAAAAGAAAGTGAGGAAATTCTTGAGGCTGTGATTGCCATTTACACATTATATGGATGAGACTAAAAGTTTTCTCTCTCACCTCCATCCTCTCTTTCACCCACCCAGCCCAGCAAAGCCAGAAGCTGACACCCATTACACACTCCTAGACTCAGCGTGTCTTTACGGTTGCGGAAGCGCTCAAACTCCTCACGAGCCTTGGGGTTAAAGGTCACTGTTGCAGCCCACCCTGATTAATAAGAAAAAGTTAAAGCATCTGATCCTCAGCTGGAGAACAAGTACCAACAAACACTCAATTTCAGTATGCAGAGTGGCAAGGCCAGTATGACATGACCTACGAGTCGGTTTTTGCAAATCTAAGGCCATTGAAGCAGTCAATGGTGGGGATGCATGTTATTATATAGCAGAACTATCATACAGTTCAGCAGTGATATGTAAAAGTGCTGCAACATGCAATAGTGTGATTTTCACCTTTAGCTGACCCCAGCACATCTGCATAGCTGAAACCACCCACAAACACCACGGCTCGGAAGGGGTCAAGGGTCGTGGAGCCTGAGCACAGGTCCTGCATTGTGACATCCCACACCTACAAACGGAAAAAAGTCAAAATAAATCAAACTCAGTCTTGTTAACAGTTAACATTGTACAAGAAAACAAGGAGCATTTGTGGTATTAGTGAACAAACAAAACACCAAAACCTTAATTTTATTGTAAAATCCAAGGAACAATTGGTGGTTAATTGTATAAAACAGAGTGTGGTATTTAGGCATACGCTATAATAACATGTATAGGGCTACGTTAATGTATTTACATACTTGCACACATGATGCTTACGTTTCAAAGCAACTGAAAATCATAATACGTGTTATTTTTTATTTTTATACATATTTTTTCACCAAAAATGATCAAAAATACAGTAAAAACAGCAATATTACTACAAGAATAACTGTTTTCTATTTTAATGTATTTTAAAATGTAATTTAGTCCTGTGATGGCAAAGCTGAATTTTTTGCATCATTACAAACATTACTATCATTTTTAGTGTCAATCATTCTAATATGCTGATTTGGTGCTCAAGAAACATTTCTTATTATCATTGTTAAAGTTATTCAACAACATAACTATCATTTTTTTGGTGTTTATGTGCACCTTTACCTCGAATCCAGCCATGAACAGAGAAGCGGACATCTCTCTGTCTCCATTACTGCCTTCCTCTCTCACAACAGCTACGCAAGGTTTCCCTGAAGCTAAAGCAATATCTTAATATACAGGTCAAGTTTGAATAAAGGAAAGATACATGATTGTGAAATGGGTCCATGGTCTCACCAAGCTCTTTACAGATGGGTGTTTGGGAGGGATCAAATTTGAGTTTGAGGTACGGCTGTGTGCGAGAAGCAAGCCCTTCTTCTTCTGCTTGGACACACAGTGGATTAGCCTGCAGTCGCTCCAGCTGAAAACTAGTGCTTTCCCATATCGCCCTAAGTGTGGGTAGACGCTCATCCAGCACTTCCTGTCCACGCAGACTTACTCTGACCTACAAGACAGTATGAAAAAGTAATCAGCAGTTATTGATCACTTTTCCCTGCACATCGCTTAATAACTTAAGTATAATAATATCCCATTGGACTCCATTAATCCATGCATATGCTTTTAGATAAAAAGAGCTCAGCTCACCTTGGCATCAGGTCCAAAACCAGAAGTCGTGCCAATTCTGTGACACAAGAGACCAGCATCTGTGTATCTCTGACAGACACTCGATGCATTGCTCTCGCACACCTCCAAAATCAAACCAAGCTCCTCTGAAAAAAGAGCTTCCATCACTGAAAGAGAGGAATGGGAAGAGATGCATATAGCCACATTTCCATCCCAGCGGCAAATTTAATCTTGTGAAAAATATGAATATCGCAAAAAATAATTAAGAGAACAAAACCATCACTTTTGTAGAAGTTTTGTTATTTTTAAATAGACTAAAACAATTAAATAGCTGAAATAGAATAAAATGTAAATATTACATTAAAAAACTTGACCAAAAATGAGAAAATAAAAAGTATTTAATTGAAGTATTAAAATGACTAAAACTGAAAGAAATTAAAGCTCAACAGAAATATTTTTTAAAAGAAACTAGTTAAATAAAATCACTAAAACTAATTTTAAAATACAAATGTTGATTTATTAATTTATTTTTTATTTTTAATGCAATACCTTACCAAGGATTAAAATCACATACGTTTACTATTACACAAGAAAACCACGGAATTATATAAATGTAAACTAAAAGCTTATCGAAAATGTTAATAAATATAACAGTATATAAATAATAATAAAATAACACTTTTCCAAAGAAACGAGTGAGTGTATACATTTTTTTGTGCATTTTGGAAGTTTTATTCACAATTTGGTATTTCCATGCAGACTGTAATCAAAATCAGCTTATGATGGATGGCCCAAGTATCTTTAACAAAAAAGAGCGAGCTTTTTCCAAAACATAAATCATATTTTTATTACCAACCGTCAACGCCTTCTAAAGGCAAGTCCACCTCCATCCCATGATTCCCTGCAAAGGCCATCTCCAGCAGACAGGAAATAAGCCCTCCATCACTGACATCATGTCCTGCAGTCAGCAGTCGATCTGCAATATAAAGTTTACATCAACAGATTGTACATAGATAAGATGCTGCTGCACATCAACAAATACAGGCAGCAGAGTTTGGGAGCAGTAAACACTTTTTCTAGATCAGTTAATGGATGTTTTTTAACAGCTTAGCTGCATCTATAGAAGAAGAATGGTGCTGTTAATGTATCAATATATAAGATGAAGTAAAAATTCAGCTTATATATATAAAGCACATACTGACCCTGAATCAATTTCTGTGTGGTGTTGAAGCAAGCAGAGAGCTTGTCTGGCTGATCCAGATCAGGACTGCAGTCTCCGAGTTGCCCATAACACTGAGCTAAAGCAGAGCCACCCAGCCTGTATTTACCTGAGCTCACAGGCACATACAGAAGCACACCTGAGAAAGGAAGAGACAGTATGTGAAAAATGTCCACAATAGTGATCTGTTTTTGTCTGTAAAGATTCACAAAGTCCTAACCTTTGTCATCAGGGTTTTCCAGGTCAGGGGTCACAGTAGCTGTGATATCAGGACACACAGCATACACTGAGATAACCAAAGAGCCTAAAACACAAGGAGAGTAGTTTGTTGTGCGACATAAAAAAACAGAGGCAATATCTTACCTAGCATTATACAAAGGTAAGCACTATGCACAGGTAAATGTCTGGTCGAGTATTTAATATACTATTCATAATATAATATACTAGTGAACTCAGCTAGTAAAAACTACAGTACCTGTAAATTATGTAAATGTATTTGTAAATGTACACAACAATGAAATATGCTTTTCTCACTGAATCCTTCACCTAAATCACGCAGTTAACACTGAATGCATTGGGTGGCGCTGTGGATGTGTGACGTCGATGTGATGAGAGATGATGGCATGTGCTTTCAGATGCATCCAAGTAAAATATTTTAATTAAATATATTTGAGTTCTTACTGGTATATTTGGTTATTTGAATCATAATACAAAATATATATTACGTTTCATTTATTATATAGATAATAGATATATTTTCAGTAGTTTTCTGTGTCACATGATCATCTTTGATCAATGTTAACATTTATTTATTTGAAATAGAAATATTTTGTGACATTATAAATGTCTTTACTTTAGTGTCCTTACTGAATAAAAGTATTAATTTCTTAAAAAAAAAAAAAAATTCCGTACTTAACCCAAACTTTTGCTTGGTGTATATAAAATACATACGTGTCATACCTGTTGTTATTGCATTTTAAATGGCGACATGCACAAGACAGATACCTGGGGCCTTAACCGTTTCTCCACTGACACGTGCAGCCATGCTAAGTGAATCTTTTCCCCCATCCACGGCCACTCCCAGCTGACCCATGACCTCACACATGGCCTGGCAGGCCTCCCAAAGACTCGCTCCCTCTCCTGGCAGCTTAGCAGCCCACATCCAGTTACCACTGCACTTTACATCCTGTGAAGATAAGCACAGATATTTTTGGATGACAAGTATGTGTGTGTGTTTTAAATTACATGCTGTCACTTAACATGTTTAAAAATGCACATGAGTTGATTCACCTTGAGAGCAGTCACTCTTGCAAACACCAGGTTAGTGAGAGCTTCTCCCACAGCCATTCGAGCCCCAGCTGCCGGTGACACCAGCCCTTTGATTGGCTGTTCGCCTATCGCTGTGGCTGCACCCTGGAGGCTGAACGGAGACAGGGCAACAACAGCTACGTCAGCCAGTGGAGTGTGAAGAGGACCGACACACTGTTGCTGAGCAATCAGACCAGTCACAGATCGATCAACCTGGAACAGAGGGGTTTTATTTCATTTTAATTTATTGTCAATTAAAAAATGCTGACATTTCAATAAATGCTATGGTCTTTATGGACATGTTGCATTAATATTTTTTTTAATTCTTCTGAAATGCCTGTAAATTAGATCAGACAATTAACTAAATTTTAAATGACTGAATATATTTAAATGTAATTATTAAACAAATAAATTACATTAAAGATGGCAAGATAACAATAAATTCAAAATGTCTGGATATACCATGAAGTATATAAATAAGAACCACTGCAATAGACAACCTGGAAAAAGTCATATATTATTATACATTTGCTAAAGAGGGAGTATTATACCTTGTTGGTGAGGTAGCGCTTGCTGGCCACAGCAGGCAGCCGAAAAACTCTCTGTAGAGCAGGAAGAACAGAGAGACCCGCAGGAAGAGAGAGAGGCTGCAGAGTCACAGCCATGTGCTCCAATATAAACTCCTTAAAGAGACAGTTTAAACTCTCGTTGACACATGTAGTACTGACTGAGCAGGGAGTGACTTTACATACAATCAAACATGCTTAATGTGTAAAACAAGGGTGTCCCTAGACCCTTTTTTACTAGGGCACAAGCCGCAATACTGAAATACTGCTGTACCCCATTTAATTACTAAAAAAATCCTTGTCTTTCAGTGGAGATTACTGTATAATGACCTGAGAATCATTTTCCCTGACTATATTTCAGCAATCATGTTGTGTGTTTTCAATGTGCTGTTAAGATTCAGATGATGCCAGATTACTGAATGAATCACATTTGATGTAATCTGTCAAACAGCTTTGCAACAAGTTCTGTATTTGATTGCAATTCAGTTTGATTCAATCGGACAGTTCACTCATTCAGTAAATTGTTTCCAGCGGTTTCTGACATTGAATAGTAAGAGGACACTTTATAAAATGCCAGATGAGGTGAATATTTACCTACACTACATTTTAGGAAACAAAACGAAATCTTGCATCATTTGTCAGCAATGAAGCAGATCTTAACTGTGCATGCAGCTTGTGAATAGGTAAAGACAAGTGATACCCTATATCCTATATCCAGCTTTGAAATGCTAGAAACACTCCTGGTGATAAATAAAGATTAACAATTATAAATCCAGAAATAAAAATTGTAAATCCAGAAATGAATCCAGATTTCAAAGTCTGGACACTGCATTTAAAAAATCAGCCAAGAGAGGGTGCACTCTACCACAATTTCTATTTTTCAGCATAGCTATTAATTAAAGGGGAGGTAAAAAGCATACAAGCTGCTCTATGTCCAGTAGAGATTAATCAACAAAATAGATTGATTTTGCACCTTCTGTGGCATCTTTCCCAGGACCCAATCCAGCTCCAGATCCACAGGGCTCCGTCCACTGTCAAGTCCATCGGTCTGTTTACACAGGTCATCCACCAGCACGATCTATAGACCGATATATGCACATAATCAGAAAGTACAGAAAGTATCAAGAAGTGTCCAAAACTACAAAAATGCACAAACAGCGGGACTCACCTTGCCATCACCAGTTATCTTGCCAACAAAGTCAACAGGACACTTCTCCCTCTGACACACACTCTCGAGGAAGTTCCGGTCAGAGGGGCGGAGCAACAGAGCATTACTCTCCTGATACTCCGCCCCCCACAGCTCCAAAACACTGAGGGTGGGGTCACCTCTCTGAGCATCAGGGCAAAATATGTACGTGACTGATATGAAACACTTTGACATTAAAATCAAGATACAGATGTTTTGATAAAATCTCACCTTAAACTTGCTAGTATAGATAATGGCACCAGCAGGCTCACTCAGCTCCTTTAACACGTTACCTACACAAATAACATGGTGTTTTTGAAGTCTAAGCTTCAGAAGAGAGCACATTGTGCTAAGCCAGTGTTTCTCAAACTTTTTCTGCCATTCCCCACTTTGAAGGTAGGGAAGGGTTCGTGCCCCACCTGTCCTCATGCAATCGCTCCAACAAAATGTTAATAAACTAGGCTTTAAGTTAAAATGTATTTTGTTAACATGACATTTTAAAAACAAACATGACAGTAGATAAAAATAATAATGCAATTGTGTTTGTATTTTGCCTCTGATAACATCAAATTCAGAAGCGGAGAAAATAAAAGTGTGGAGTAAATGTGCTTTGTTTTATTTTGTCACTTCGCAAACTGCATGCAAAAAGAACAAAAAAATTTGAAAAAGAATAATAATAATCTCAGGGTTTTTCCTGGCTCAAAACGAGGCGGAGGTGGTAAAATCCTAATAATGCACGTATTTTCGGTATTTTTATAATAATAATTGTATTTTGTATTTTTCGAAGACTATCATATAAGCTACTGTGTTTCCCACAGTATTTTGTGTGTGGTGTGGACCTCTGCACCCCTGCGGGGTCCGGGGGCATGCTCCCCCGGAAGAAAAGTTTGTACGTTTTAAAGATAAATTCATAAATATGGTGCACTTTGAAAGTTCAAAATTAAGTGATTAACTTATTTAGTGTCTGCAATGAGCCCGTTTTTTAGTAGGCTACACATATTTTCTGAGCCAGAGACGGAGAGCGCTCACCGCTTGACATCACAACTATTCAGTGTTTTCAACCACATAATGTTTATTTTAGATTTCAGACATTTAAATTCACATAAGTACTAAAAAAGCAATACATTTAGAGTTTGTCAAATACACTTATGTCTATGGAAGCGGGAATAATAATTATTTCCATTATAATTAGATGACACGTATTATTCACATCAAATACACATCGTGTAAGTAACTTTCAAGTTTACTCTATGCTTCTCTCAGTTCACCG
The DNA here is from genome assembly GCA_030578255.1 of Tiaroga cobitis. Taxonomy (NCBI): domain Eukaryota; kingdom Metazoa; phylum Chordata; class Actinopteri; order Cypriniformes; family Leuciscidae; genus Tiaroga; species Tiaroga cobitis. Next base: position 20,479,553 of record CM060610.1, read on the forward strand.
GGCACTTACTTTCATACTTTCATTTCGGGAGAAGTGGATAAATTGACGTTTGTTAAATCCAACAGATCCGATTCTCTAAAATCCGGTATAAACTAACGCCCATCGCGTATAGCTCAACTAAGGTGTTTAAACAACAAAACACATCCACTTGCTCATATTTGACAATCGGAATATCAGATGTTTTCTGCTATAGCCAACAAATTTGTGAAATAAAAGCAGATAACCAGTCATTCAGCGCTATTCTGGCTGCGGTGTGACAAGCAATGAGCCGTCACCATGGAAACCATAAAGGGATATGATCTAAATAACGGGCGCCTCTAAAAACTTTTAAACTTACGTGTGAAAAGGTTAAGTAAGGCTTCCATTTAAATGTGTAGTTGTTTTGTTTTGAGCTTATGCTCAATAAATAAAGGAATTAATAGAGATGGGCACAAAAATGACCACATTTTCTCCCGTTTGTCGCGCCCCACTTGTCATGTTTCTATTCCCCACCAGTGGGGCGCGCCCCACACTTTGAGAAACGCTGTGCTAAGCACATCTTATTTTTTGACCCCTACCATTTCCTCCAGCACCCTGGTCATGAATGCTGCAGATGGGGTTTCCTTCCATTCGCTCTAGGCAGGCCCTGAGAGCCCGGTTCATCTTTTGCTCCATTTCAGCGTCTCCTCTCTGAACTGCTCCAAGATCCCTGGCACTGGAGTTATCACCTTGAACCTACAATAATACACACACATGCATACATTAAGTTGCATCATCGCACAGAATATGAATAATGATGCAATACCCAAGCATGCCCTGTAAACACAAAGAAAACACCTGCATTTTAGAGCAGCTAGTAAATTAATTTAATTTAAAATTTTGGTGTACCTGTACAGAAGAGGCAGCACCTCCGCCAACACCAATCCTGTACACAGGACCTCCCATTTTCACCACCTCCATACCTGCCGAGGACAAGAGAAAAAAAAAGAGAAGAATGAATAAAGAAAAAATAGCTATTTTTTAGCTAAATAGCTAATGTTCAAAAGGTTGGGGTCAGTAATACTTTTTGAAAGGAATTAATACTTCTATTCAGCATGAATGCATTAAATTGACCAAAAGTGGCAGTAAAGACATTTAACATGTCCAAAAAGATTCCTATTTCAAATAAACACTGTTATTTTGAATTCATCAAACAATTCTGGAAAAAATGCATCATGTTTTACAAAAAAATATTAAACAGCACTATTAAAGGGTTAGACTTTTGAAGACTTTCGTTCATCTTCGTAACACAAATTAAGATATTTTTGATTAAATCTGAGAACTGGATCACTCCTCCATAGGCTTCTTAAAGGGATACTCCACCCAAAAATGAACCCATTTACTCACCCTCAAGTTGTTGCAAACCTGTATGAGTTTCTGTCTTCTGCTGAACACAAAGGAAGATATTTTGAAGAACGATTGGAACCAAACAGTTGTTTGGCACCATTGACTTCTATAGTAGAAAAAAAAAAATACAATGGAAGTCAATGGTGCCAAAGTTCCAATCGTTCTTCAAAATATCTTCCTTTGTGTTCAGCAGAAGAAAGAAACTCATACAGGTTTGCAACAACTTGAGGGTGAGTAAATGATGACAGAATTTTCATTTTTGGGTGGAGTATCCCTTTAAGGGATCAAAAGTTCGAAACTGTCCGGCCCAGAAAAGTGAAAGACATTGTTAAAATAGTCAAAGTGCCTACAGTGGCTCAATCTTAAGTTTATCAAGCGACGAGAATACTTTTTGTGCGCAAAAAACAAACAAAAATAACGACTTTATTCAACTATTCATTTCCTTCTCTGTGGGCCGTGAGATTTCACGTAGTGAAACTGCGCAAAGCTATATACAAAAAGTATTCTCGTCGCTTGATAAACTTAAGATTGAGCCACTGTAGTCACTCGGACTATTTTAACGATGTCTTTAACTTTTCTGGGACAGCCAGCTTCGATCCCTTAAGAAGCCTATGGAGGAGTGATCCAGCTCTCAGATTTAATCAAAAATATCTTAATTTGTTTTCCGAAGATGTACGAAAGTCTTACGGGGTTGGAACAACATGAGGATGAGTAATTACTGACAGCATTTTCATTTTGGGGTGAACTAACCCTTTAAACTAATGTTTCTTGAGCACTAAATCAGCATATTAGATCAATTTCTGAAGGATCATGTGACACTGCAGACTGGAGTATGGCTGCTGAAAATTCAGCTTTGCCATCACAGGAATACATTTTACAATATATTTGAAAGAAAAACAGCTATTTTAACTTGTAATAATATTTCACAATATTACTGTTTTACTGTATTTTTGATCAAATAAATGCAGCCTTGGTAAGCGTAAGAGACTTCTTAAAAAAAAACAAAAAAAAAAACACTTGCGGACCCTAAACTTTTTGTATATAAATGTCTTAATGTTTATTTTATTTTATTATTAACATGAATTTTTATATTCAATACCATTATTATTGTCTTTTTAGCACTTAAAGGGGTGGTATAATGCCCTTTTCACAAGATGTAAAATATGTCTTTGATGTCCGCAGAGTGTGTGTGTGAAGTTTTAGCTCAAAATACCCCACAGATATTTGTATATAGCATGTTAAAGTTGTCACTTTTTGAGGGTGAGAAAAAACGCACCGTGGCACAGAGGGTGGAGCTTCAACAGCTTGTCTCATTTTACCTCGCTCAGACATGCACTGAAAATTTCAAACACTTTTAGCCTTTTATGTTCAAACCGGAGTCAGATGATGTCAATGGAGTTAATGATGGAGAGACTCAAGAAGTGACAACATATAGAATGCAACAGGATATTTCTGAATGGTTAGTTGATGAATTTATGTAGCTTATGTGTAGTTATCTTCTAGTCATTGATTAGCATATTCTGTCTTGATAATCTATAAATCGTGTTCAGGAGGCGGGGTTTATGTAAATTCTAATTTACATAAACCCTGCCTCCTGGACACGATTTATAGATTATCAAGACAGAATATGCTAATCAATGACTAGAAGATAACTACACATAAGCTACATAAATTCATCACTAACCCAGGAGGAATGTCGTGTAGTCCCTTCCAGCCGTTTGTTGTAGTCCTTAAAAAGCATTTTCTTTAAAAGCAAATATCTCCCTTTGCTTTGAACTTTGAGCATTGTAACTTTGCAGATGTTGTTTATGCTCAAACAGCAACATTACACACTAACTAAAGTTAGAAAAGTGAAATCATAATCAACCACCCCTTTAAGTTTTTATTGAGGAAAACATACATGTGCTACACCTCAAATCCAACAGCAATTGTTTATATTATAATGGTTATATTTCTTTTCTCTTTTTGACACTGCTTTTGTTGTGTGCATTGATGCTTTGGCAATATTTTATGTTTAACAGCCAAGCTAATAAAATATGTTGAAATTGACTATGAAAGAGGGAAAAAAGAAAGATGCCAATGTAGGAGGATTTAAAAATATAATGGTGCATCAGGTGTATCTTTTTCTTATGTACCTGGTGCAGCTTGATCTTTCTCCACATGCTGGTCTTCAATAGAGCCCAGCCCACCACTGAACATGATTGGTTTGATCCACTCCCGACGTTCGCCGTTAGCCAAACGCATTCCAAAGGAACGAGCAAAGCCTTAATAGGAAAGAAAATAACAAATCAAGAGCTGTAAATACAAGCCAATAACCACAAATAAACAGATGACTACTGTCCCGCTAGATTTCACCTGCTAGAACTGGCTCCCCAAACTTATTGCCATAGTCAGAGGCTCCATCACTGGCCTCTATGGCCACCTGAAGTGGAGGAGCAAAGCTGGATGGGTACTCCCACCCCTCCTCCTCCCACGGGAGCACAAAACCTGAGAAGAGAGAAGATCCTGGTATGTGGAAGTGTGCTCACAAAACAAATATGGCAAAGAATGGATTGTGAGCTGATTTTTAAGGGCACTATTCAAATAAGTGGTAGAGGTTCATTTTTGAAACAGAACAAATGGATTAATGGATTAATAGCTTACCTGGGATGTGCAGGTTACCAAAGCAGTACCCAGCAGTGCCTGCGATCACATGACCACCCTTTCCAGCGCTCTGCACATCTCTGATTCGCCCACCAGTACCTGTGGTAGCACCGCTGAATGGAGCAACACCTGGATGTAATAAAGAGCATTTTATGACTCAAATGAGAGCCACAGTATTGTTATTGTTAACTAAACCCGCAAAAAATATTGCCCTGTAGGGCTGAGAATCACCAGAGGACTCACAATACGATATTATCACGATTCTTAAGCCACAATGCGATGTTATTGATTTTAAACATTTTGGGCCAGTTGTTCAAAACATTTCATCTGGATCAAAATGATCCGGATTTGTAAATCCCATTTTTTCCTATTCATGATCAGGTAATCCGTCTTACTTTTATGCCGGTTTTTCAAAGCAACATTGGACTGGATCACCCTGATCCAGATACACAGTTTTCAAGTTTACCAGTGCTCTAAATGGGACAACATATCACAATTTGGGCTACCTGCTGTGTAAAGAACAGGTAGAAGAGCCAACATGGGGTCATTGTAAGTGTTTCTTATTTTGAGACAAAACACAAAAATAACATAAACATCCACTTCCATTCATAATTTCTTTTATGACCCCTCATCTGAGCCACAACAAATAAAAAACAAATATACATTAAATATTATTTTTGTTTGTTATTGAAATCTGTTTGGGGGATTATTTCATGGGGACAAGATAATTTTTTACTATACTATACTGAATACTATACTATACTTTACATATGCAATTAACAGACAATTAAATGCATCCAAATTGGATGCTAGATGGTGCTATGGGGTTATTTTCATTGTGAAATAACCTACACAATAATACAAGACAGTTTGATTTCAAAAGAGCATAACCGCTATCAGGTAATGATGATGCAGGCTGTTTAATGCATAGATATATACATAGAATCCTCATTACCAGCTGTTTCTATGGGCCGCTATACGTAAGCTGTCCGCCACATTGGAACGCTCAAAGTTAGTCCGTGAACACTTGAGAGCAAGTTGACAGTCTGCAATCGTATTTAGACGAATGTATGGATCTCTATATCTGCAATGGACTTCAGGAGATGATTTTCATAGGATTTAGTTTATTATTAATGTTTGATAAGACCAAGACATTAGCTAACACGGCATTAAAAAGCTACCGTAGGTTAAAACCGGTAATGTTGTGTTAATGCATATTAAAAAAACAACGACAACACACTCGCACCAGTGAAAAGTTATCCCATTTCTTCGGGAATTAAAATCTCAGCGGTTTTTACAAGTAGAGACTGCGCAGTGTTATGGTATCTTGGAAAAACGTATAGATTTTTACAGTGAGTGACAACAGCATCTGAAATGTTGACCGTTCCAAAATCAACGAGTCTGGAGCGTTCAAATGTGGTATCTACGTATACACATCTATGGTTTTAAGTATCTTTCTTCACCCTCTCATTGCATTAGACACATTTTACTGCTGCTGCTGTCCATTGTCTGTCAATCGTGTTGTATTATGAACGAGCACGCTGGCAATGTAGATATGACATTATGTAGATAGCTTCTTTGATTCCAATTGCGTTTTGCGTGCAGCTAGCTTGCCATCATATCATACCACTAAAATGTCCATGTCGAATTAACAAATTTATTTAGCTTTCACTGTGCGGTCTTGTTCAGAAATATGCAAGAACATGCTTCCTTTACACACAGTTCACTGCGTGTGTCCGAGAGAGAAAGAGAGGGAGAGTAGTGCTAATTTACTTGGGCTGTTTGTGAAATAACAGTCTGAAAGAAAGATTTCAATTTATTATTATTTCCTGCATTATAAGCGCGGAGCTTACGGTAACATTATTAATTAGATCATTACTATTATCAATACTGAAATAAAATAAATTAAAGCTAAATATATATATGTATATATATATATATATATATATATATATATATATATATATATATATATATATATATATATATATATATATTCTGTATATATATATAAAATAACCCCAAATGAAAACTGAACATACAAAAATAAAAGCTAATTTAAGACATTAAAAAAATACTGTAATGGCATATAAATAATACTAATACTAAAATATAGCATTACTGCCTATTGATCATGGTTTGAGTAATAGCTATTTTAATTCCCATTAAAATGAATTTAGGTTGGCCTCTACACGTGTGAAAAAGCGAGCAGATTAAATGTGTATAGGATCAGACCAGTGGGGAAGTTGTGAGTCTCTGCTGTGAAGATGATGTGTCTGGTAGCATGTCTGGCTTCATATGGACTGGCCTGAGCAGGGTTTGTGGGATACATGAACTCCAGCTCCATGCCTTTAATACCACTACAAACACACAAGAACCACATTTTGAGACTTCCTGCCATTCAAACGGGTTGACATTCACAGTGAAGCATCTAACCTGCTGTTGTCACAGAATTTGATGACATTGTTCTGGTTGCTATGGTGCTGAGTGCCCATAATGAGGCTGAAGAGCGTCTCCTTCTGCTCTTCTCCATCAATGATCATCCGCCCTCGGAAGAACCAATGGCGGCTGTGCTCACTGCAGGACAAACAGGGCATGAAGGCGTCATTGTTCATGCTATCGCAGATAAAAGACACCCTTTCCTTTGGGGTTTATTCTCTGGAGACCACACACACCTGTTGGACTGAGCCAGATCAAAGCATTCTACACTGGTGGGATTCCTTTTCACTCTCTGGAAGAGTGCAGTGTAGTAGTCCAGATCCCAAGAGTCAAACGCCAACCCTGTTCATACACACAGCGAGACAAACAAAAAGACAGCAACCAGATAAATATGAAATGAAGAAAAAGATGATCAGAAACAAATACAAAACCAAAAGAAAACCTGCTAAACTGAACCTTTGCTAAGCATCCCTTGGTTACTGTTGCTAACTCAGGCAAGCTTTACAGAACGTCCTGTAGGACCATAATCACAAGTCATAACATTAGTGTAAGTGAACAAAACTGCTCCTATTCACTTTTGTTCTATGAACGCTTACTATTGACACTACATTGATGATGTGAAGTTAATCATGTAAAAAAAACCACTTTAAAAACACCATGGGTAACATTTATCACTATTATGAGTGACTATTATAAGTTCTAAAACATTTTTGGGTAATATCAGTAAAATTGGATTTGAACAGACAGATGGTTGGTAAACTTACACTATTGTTCAAAAGTTTAGTGTTGGTAAGATTTTTTTTAAGTTTTATGAAACAAGTCTCTTATGTTCACCAAGGCTGCATTTATCTGATCAACAATACATTAAAAACAGTAATATTGTGAAATATTATTACAATTTAAAATAACTGTTTTCTATATTAATATATTTTCAAATGTAATTTATTCCAGTGATTGCAAAGCTGAATTTTCAGCACCATTACTCCAATCTTCAGAGTCACATGATCCTTTCGAAATCATTCTCATATACTGATTTACTGCTCAACAAATTCTTATTAATGTATACATTTCTTATTATTGTTGAAAACAGTTGTGCTGCTTCATATTTTTGTGGAAAGCGTGATACATTTTTAAGAAAGATAAATAAAGACTCAAATAACAGTGTGACCGTTAAAAAAAAATCTATTTGACCTGATTGTTTTATTTCTAACTCAGTAGGCCTTCACTAATCTCTGATACAGACAGAGTGAGCTTTGTTGCAATCAACCGGCTCACTTCGTCTCTCATACAGTCATACATTCTCTCCCTACACACACCTCGTGATCTAATCAATTAGGCTCCCCTTATCTTGTGACATCTACTCTTCCTCTAATCATGTTAAGTGTCATGTGACCTTAAAATACTGGATGATTATGTGCAGAAGAAAGAGTTGCTGATCTCATCACTGGGTACTGACAACACACACACTTTTTAGGCATTTGCTTGAATCCCTATTCAAACACTCAGTATCTTTACTCTATATGCATTATTTTAATTTTCATGTAATGATACTAGTTAGTTTTATATCCTTGCACTTCTACTATAATGATGGAATGGTAAGTAGATGGCATTAAATGGTTATACTAGTAGTTAACTGATATGGGAATTTCAATTTCCCATATTTGTCTCTTCTGTTAACTGGCCAATTAGATGATGCTGATTAGCTGATACTAATGTCATAAAGGCCAAGTATAGGCTGATTAATCTGCCTCTCACTAGGTAACATGGTTCTCTAAGCTACTTCAAAGAATATACAGTATGTCAAAAAAATTATTAGTGGAAATGTGGTACAGACTCCAAACACATCTCTTACCAAGTTCATCATTGGCCTTCTCCAAGGCAGCACGACCTTTTCCCAGAATGTCCACCTCAAACACTTCTTGTGGCTGAATATCAACGGTGAATGATGTGATTGGCTGGGGGTAAACACATTCGGTCATACTGTCATACAAGCAGCAAATCAGTCTCTCCATCTCTCCGCCCTTCATTACTCCAGTATGTCCTTCCTGGGGCTAGATGGGGATGAGAAAAGAGAGCTTTTAATCAAAACGGGTGAAAAGAACTCACTGAAACGAAAAGCTATTTAAAGCTATTCTCCTGACCTTGATGAGATGCCTGCGGGAGAGCTCCACTCTCGTCACCTCGTTCAGCCCCGCACTTCGGCAGATGGACACGGCATTGGTGGACCAAGCAGTGGAAAAGTTCAACCTACAACGGTTAAGATATATATTGAAAGATGTGATATAAGTTGTATCAAAGTTTACAATGCCATACCATCAAGATAAAACAGTGGCAGAGGTTACCTGGGTCCAATCTCCACCAGTCGTGCCCCGTCCGCTGGTTTTAGAGTGGGTTCCTCTGACAGACAGACAGAATAGGGGGGACTAAACAACCAGCGCAAAATACCTTTCTGCTCCATATTTAAAGAGTCAGAGCCTGAGAGAGAAAAAGATGCAGATGAAGAGAAGACAAATATGTAGAGAGACACAGTTGGGATTCAGTCGGGGTTTAAATATTTTCTAACAGAACTTAAGCTAAATTGTGCTGGATAATTTAGCTGCTTTATAGCTGAATCGAATTTGTTTCATAATTTATGAACTGCAACATTGGCATGTTATTGAACTGAATTGTATCAACATTGAACAGACTTGAGCTGAATAAAGACACTATTGCCTTCTGTAGGGCTGTTCATAGCTGGATTTAGTTTGCTTCATAAAAATTAGGTAACACTATACAATAAGGTCCAATTAGTTAACATTAATCAATGCATTAACTATCATCAACTAACAATTTGCAAGACATTTGTATTATTAATCTTTGTTAACTTGTTCATTGTTAGCTCAGGTCCATTAAATAATATGAACAGATTTTTTTTATTGAATAATGTATTATTAAATGTTGAAATTAACATAAACTACGATTAATAAATGCTATTTAAAAGTATTTTTCATTGTTAGTTGATGTTAACTAATATAGTTAAATGATGTAAAAAATTGAATCTTATTGTAAAGTGTTAACACTAATGAACTTTGCAACACTGACACAGTCATGGAACTAAATTGAACTGAATAATGACGACACTTGTCTTTTTAGAGCTGTTTTACAGCTGAAATTGAATTTGCTTCATAACTAAAGAACAACAATCTGTATTGTATTGGTATAAATAATTGCAAATTTACATGACAAAGAGCCACAAACTCATCACCATTTTATACTGTATTTTCTCACCGTCCAGCTCTACATTGTAGCAAAGCTCTGTTGTTATAGTAACATCAGGATGCAGTTGTGCGATCCTTCTTAGGACCCGGCCCTCCCTGGTCTCCTCTCTCCTGTAGAAGCGCACGACTGGCATGATCCTGACAGAAAAAGAGAGAGAGAGAGCATCCATAAGAATGTGCTTCAAACTATGTTCACTCTGCATACTGGGGGACACTGGCACAGTAGGGAAGCATTTCCTGATCTACCTTTAACTTAATTTATCAGCAATTCAATAAAAATAAATAAATCTCTGCTCAGTCAGAAATCAAAAGATCAGAAAAAGCTTTATTGCCAAGAGTGCTTACACAAAAGGATTTTTTTTTCTTGGTAATGAAGCTTACAGTGCACACATATAAAGACAACAACAAGACACATAATAACAAAATTAAAGAATAAAAATATGAAAAAGTGTAAAGATGCAGGTTACGTTTGAATATAGCTACATTTACAGTTATGAAGATATTATGGATAATATGAACAAACAAGAGTGCATTTATTGCACATTACTTATGAAAAAAGTTTTAGTTTTAGACTGCTAGTAATGTAGTAATGATCTTTTATGTGGAATGAGTATCAAGGGGTGAAGTCAGGGGTCAAACAGATCATTTGGGGGCTGCATCATTTACAAGGCAGGCAATTACAACCTAGAGTAGAGGAGTCACCTATTAAGTTAAAAGAAAAGCGCTTTACATGTTAATGGGTTTAGATTTAAAAAGATTTAAAATTTAAATTACACGAATAAATGAATAATACCAAAAACACTCTCACTATGCACTGTTTACATTACAATAAGGACATATTAATGTCTAAGTACTGACTCAACAACAGTGAGACAGAGTTCTTGTGACATACTAACAGCCTGGTAATTATTTACAAACTTTTCGGTGCATATATTATATCTCACAGCCAGATAAAATAAGTAACGTTATTGTAATTGTAACTTAGCAAAACAATGTGTTATTGTTATTACTTTTCTGCTTCAAAATGGTGAACAAGTATCTTACTTTTCGGTTGCTCAAGAAGTCCGCTGGTAGACTCGTCAATGTTATTGACTCGTGATGAATCTGATGTTGACCACTGCAGAAGCACGGCACACACAGACCCACGTGTGGTTAAACTATGGGTTAAACACGAACCTTCCGCCACAACGATTACCCTCTTTGCGCATGCGCATTTCCATATGGGTTTGATCCATAGACTGTAAAAAAATATGATCGCATATGGTTTGATCAGGTTATATATTTTTTGTTTTTACAGTCTACGGGTTATACCCATAGAAATAGTACGGACAGTATGTCATCTGAATGGAAACAATAAATGAGCATATTAATAAATGAGCACTAAAACCCATGAAAAAATATATTTATAAAATACGGGATAATAACTTGTCATTTATGAGGGTGGGAAATTGAGCACAAACACTTCACTGACAGTGTTTTCGTTTTAGTATACAAGTACACTACCCTAACATTTGATTATTCTTTATTAGGGCGAAAATTGTTCGTTGTGGGACAGTAGTAATTTTTTAAATTATATTATTTAGATTCACACAGTGTTATTAGTGTGTATAAATTAGTTATATTTATTTCATTAATGTTTAAATCGCCATAAAATAACTCATTTACTGAATTCGGAACCGCATACTCTACTACGTACTACTTTTATCTTAAATTTCTATTGCAGAAATAGTCAGAGTAAAAAACTAAAATAGTAACAGTAGTATGCTAGTATGCGGTTCCGAATTCAGTACCGTATAATAATTTTTCAGTTTTCATATCATTAGCCAGTCAGAGTAATCGTTGTTGATATTAGACAGCCAATCAGAATGCTTCTTGTACACACTCCTCTGACTGTCAGAGGTCGAACATGGCGGCGTGCACAAGGAGGGCGAGTGAAATGATGGGCTTGCTACGAATTCTAAGACATTTAACTCATAACGAACGTATGTTACTGTGTTTTATATTCCCAATTACCAAAGTCAATGTTAGATGAGTAAGTTAATAACAGAAGAGAGTACTAGTGAGACGATCATTAAAACCGTTACCTGCTCAAGTAAATAAATCTGCAGTAGTTTATAAGAGTTTACAGAACTATTTAATTAATGAAATAGTTAGCTATTACTGAGACCTAAAATTATTAGTGCATATACACGATACATCTTTTATTTCTAGGACTTTTGTCGACGTCTGTGATGAGGCATGCTGCGGCGTCTGATGGACCTCCAAAATTCACCCCTCCGACCAAACCTGTTATCATAGACAAAACACTGAAAGAAGCGTCTTTGCGACGGTATGTTCATTGTTTTTGAATAAGTGCGTATGATTATGTTTTGATTTACGGGATTTCAATATTAGGTGGGCTAATATTAATATATTTTTCATACTAGAGTAGGCATAAACAATACATTAGGTTCTACACACTTATCAAGTCATTCCCTGAATACTGAATTAATTTCTAACCATTTTAATTAACCGACTAATATTAATTAAGAATAAAGACACAATTTATAGTACTGTAACTGTCTAGATTGGCAAGAAAAAAAATTAAGAGCTAAACCTGTATATTAAACTATGTTTATTTTAGGTACACTTTTGGGTACATTAAAACAGAACCCAACTCTATATTTCAAATGCATACAATGAATAGACAGGATTTTGATGGAAGATAAAAAATGTATGCTGCAAATTGGACATGTCAGAAAAGTCACATACCTTGATCAAACAGGATCAGGTTATTTTATGTTTAAAATTAAACAAACAAAATCTCACATCATTAGCTGTAACATGTAGGCTGCAAGCTTATGAACGGTGTATGAAAACTTAATACTGGCTTTTGGGTGATGGATAAATAAATATGGAAAAAAATCGATTCGTGGCCTTTAAAGGGTTAGTTCACCCAAAAATGAAAATTAAGTCATTAATTACTCACCCCCATGCTGTACCAACCCCGTAAGACCTTCGTTCGTCTTCGGAACACAAATGAAGATATTTTTGATTAAATGTGACAGCTGGATCACTCCTACATAGGCTCCCTAAGGGAATGAATCCTGACGGCCCAGAGAGTCATTAAAGAAAATGTTTAAATATTCCATGTCGCAACAGTGGCTCAACTATAAGTTTATCAAGCGACGAGAATACTTTTTGTGCGAAAAAACAAAAAACAAAAATAACGACTTTATTCGACTATTCCTTTTCTTCCTTGTAGGCCTGAAACGAGACTTCGAGAGATTTCCACGACGCATGCGCGAGAATTGCGATCTCCTTCAACTACTTCAGTTAAGTTCTCGCGCGTGCGCGTCGTGGAAATCTCTTGAAGTCTCGTTTCAGGCCTACAAGGAAGAAAAGGAATAGTCGAATAAAGTCGTTATTTTAGTTTTTTCGCACAAAAAGTTTTCTCGTCGCTTGATAAACTTATAGTTGAGCCACTGTTGCGGCATGGAATATTTAAACATTTTCTTTAATGACTCTCTGGGACGTCAAGTGTCATTCCCTTAGGGAGCCTATGGAGGAGTGATCCAGCTGTCACATTTAATCAAAAATATCTTCATTTGTGTTCCGAAGACGAACGAAGGCCTTACGGGGTTGGTACAGCATGGGGGTGAGTAATTAATGACTTAATTTTCATTTTTGGGTGAACTAACCCTTTAAGAATCTATTTTGAATGGACCACATTTAAAAAAACAATTAATCTAAAAATCGATTGTTTTGCCCAGCCCTTGTGGATAACATGGATAACCTGCCATGCTTTAGTGGATAATATTTTTTTACCTGGTGCAAACAAACACACTTTTAACATTAAAATGACCAGTAGATGACACCAGAGGACCACTCATTTGCCATTTCTACACCCTTTAATAGTTATTTTCAAGTGTTTTGCTTTTGGATTTATTATAAAATGAATATTATAACACATTTTAGCAATTTTATTGCACTGAGCTATGAAATATAGCAAGAGTAGGAAAAGTCACAAAGTCTCATGCCATTTAGATGAATGGAATTTTATAAAATAAATAAGCCCAGATTTTATAGTGGATGGGAAAATGTCTTGAATTGCTCCCGCATCATATTATGTAAATTGCATTTATGAGAAAGAACTACACATCTAGTCTAGATATCAGATATAATTTACTACACATCTAGATATCATAAAAATCTATCAATAAATGTACACACATTGTCCTCTGCCTTTGATGCTGCACTGCTATGGATTGAAGAACACGCTGAATAACGCAGACTAAAAGATGGGGATGAGCCGAAGCCTGTCTCTGGTTTCATATTATAAGTTGTTAGATAATTTCTCCAATGATGCACCGTACTACAGCAGGTTAAGCAGTGACTTGTCGTTCTATGGGAAATGCACCCCCTTATTGTTAGCAACATGTTTCATGATTCAATTGCTTTACATGATAAATGTCTGTAGGTTTTTGAGTCCAGAGTTCATCCCTCCTCGTCAGCGCACAAACCCTGTGAAGTTTTCCGTAGAACGGAAAGACATGATACAGAGACGGAAAGTTCTCAACATTCCAGAGTTTTATGTTGGTAAGAAAGGTTACGTTGATGTGTGCTTGATATAATCTACTACAGATGAAAACACATCCTTTAAATATTCTCTCTACCCTTTCATGTAGGCAGCATTTTAGCAGTGACCATGTCTGATCCTAACGCAAGCGGGAACCTGAATCGCTTCGTTGGAATCTGCACTCAGCGCTCTGGAAAAGGATTGGGTGCTACTTTCATACTTAGGAATGTGGTCGAGGGCCAGGGTAAAAAAAACAAAACAAACCTGTAACAATTCATTTTACCACCCAACCACCGAACCTGTCATACTCTGTTTTAGTTTTGCTTCATTATCTGTTCTGTAGGGCTGCAAGAACTAATATGTATAATAGATAATGAAAGTTTGATTAATTAGTCAGAAAATATACACCTGTCACTGTATTTTACATAATTAAATAAAATACATTTCTGTGGACAAAACGCATCTGACAAATATCAGTGGACACAGATTGAGGTGCTACAGGACACACAACCTATATAGTTTAACACGGCTTGACAGATGCATGTGCTGTTTAAAGCATTAATACATGTTTTCCCCAGCCCATAACTTTTTTTACGGGTGTAACTTAAATTTTGCGGATATATTCTTATCTGTAAATGTTCGAAAGTCACCCAAGTATTTACATTTTGCATAAAGGCTGGTCCTGACAGAAAGCGAGACTTTAAACAGAACGAACGCCGGTGCACACATGCAGCTCAAACAGACAGACTGCAGTAGAATAGGAGCACAATAATTCTGACTTTGCTATGTTAAATATACATTTTTTGGACATTAAAAATGTTTTAAATGCTACATTTAACACAAGTAGTTGTATTTTTATGAGAGCAGTAAATGTAAAACGATTGTTGTAAAGCTGTATAAATGTAATAATTACGATATCCAGAATGTGATTAGTCTGGGCTTTTGTTTTGCTTTATTATAGGGATAGTTCACCCAAAAATGAAAATTCTTTCATCATTTACTCACCCTCAAGTTGTTCCAAACCTCTATGTGTTTATTTGTTCTGCTGTACACAAAGGAAGATATTTGGAAGAATGTTTTAATCAAACAGATCTCAATCCCCATTGACTACCATAGTATGTATTTTTTCCTACTATGGAAGTCAATGGGGATTGAGATCTGTTTGATTAAAACATTCTTCCAAATATCTTCCTTTGTGTACAGCAGAACAAATAAACACATAGAGGTTTGGAACAACTTGAGGGTGAGTAAATGATGAAAGAATTTTCATTTTTGGGTGAACTATCCCTTTATGCTTTAAGTTTGTAATGTAATGTTTATATTTTAACGCCCTTTATTGGACATAATGTATAGCATTTAGCCTGCATATAATAGATACATTCTTCAGTTTGCTTGCACACTGTTTGGATTTTAATCGTGGTATCCACTAAACGTGGAATCAAATTCTTTTTGACTTCTGTTGCCATTTTGTCATGAATTTATTAGTAATAGGTTTTTATTTTCTGTAGGTGTGGAGATATGCTATGAGTTGTACAGTCCACGTATGCGTAAGATTGAAGTGTTGAAGCTGGAGAAGAGACTGGATGACAATCTCATGTACTTGAGAGACGCTCTATCTGAGTACAGCACCTTCGACTTCAACATGCAACCTGTCCATTATGAGCTTACAGGAGATGTCCCAGTCAATCAGGTAAGACATTCCAGTAAAACATATTCTTTTACCTGTAACATTCTGTAATGTTAAATTGGACACCTCCTGTGTTTAACCACCACATTTAGAAGGTTTTACATCTGTTTCTCTCTTTCTCTTTTAGTTGAAAGTAAAAATGAAGCCAAAGCCTTGGTCTAAACGCTGGGAGCGTCCCAAGTTTAACATTCAGGGAATCCGCTTTGACCTATGTTTGACCCCAGAGATGATGGAGCATGCTCAGAAGTGGGGAGAACCGTGGAGAGAGTACGATATGCTGAAGGAGTATGACACATCCAGCCTAGAGAAGCAGATCTTCCAGGAGGTAGAGGAAAATCTCAGCAAATAAGCAGTGCATAGAGACCACCTGCAGCCTGGACAGAGATAATCTTTTTTTGATGGGAAATAAGGCTGAGGTGACAACTTAAGATGCTGAAAGGACTGGTTCTGGGGTGTCCCTCAAAATCGTTTCTGGAAATATATTTAGATGATTTGGGGAGAAAAAAACATTGGATCTTTTCTTCTGTTTTAATGGAAACAATTTCTTTGCTATTTATCTTTTGTGCCAGCAGTCAGTGTGTGCTAATTTTGTATGCAGTGATCCTGCTGCCTCTGACCAATAGAGGACAGCAGAGAACACTCAAATAAATGTAAATTGATATCTGAATAGTAAATAAAAATCCTAAAAGATTATATCCTAATTCCATACTTAAATTAACGACATTATGCAGAGTTGTTTCATATAGTCTAATTTTGTATTCGCTCATAGTATGAAAATAATGGTGCGTTCACGTGCTATGGGAAATATGATATTTTCCACTTGTGAACTGGTATTTACCAGTGTGTTGCGTTCAAGTGCTTTTGTTGTCGTAATGTGGTAAAAAGATGTAGATCCAGACCTGTTATTTAGCTAAAACTATTTTAGATTGCTTAAGTCATCTGCTACAGCAAGAAGATGATTTATCAAAACTCAAACGGTAAATAATATGCCGTATATTTTCTAGATCATGAATAGTACATATTTTTACCATTCACGACTCTTGCGTTCCTCTCCGACATTTTGAAAAGGTCATAGGTTATCTCATCTCGGCAACTTGTGCATCAAAATATTCTACAAGTTGCCCAGTGGAAAATACCACATGAGGGGGTGTTCATGTGCATTTTCCACGTCGGCTTTTGGTATTTACCATAATTACCATAGCACGTGAACGCACCATAAGTTATAATAAATTATTTGTTAAAATGTTTGGGGTCAGTAAGATTGCTTAAAAAAACACTTATTCGGCATGGATGCATTAAACTGATCCGTTAATTTTAAAGTAAAGACCTTTACAAAGCTACAAAAGTTTTCTATTTCAATTCTGTTCTTTTGACCTTTCTTTTCATCAAATAATACAGAAAAAAAGAAGAAAGGTTTCTTGAGCACCAAATAATGAATTCTCAAGGAGCGTGCAGCGGCTGAAAATTCAGGTTTGCCATCACAGGATTCAGATTCATATGTAAAAAAAATTTTTTAAATAGATAAAGGCAGCCTTAAAGCTGCAGTAGGGAGTCTTGAGAAAACGTTGACTTAGCCTGAAAATTTGAACAAGTACAACTTACAGGTCCCACCCCCTTGCTCTCTGCTGCGCTACAGCCCTCCCTCCACAGCTCGTCCTCCACAGTGGAGCCTGTCGTGAACGCGCAGGCTAGTAAACAGGCCCACCGATAACAGCGGATAAAAAGTTATATGGCACATTCACTAATAGGGACTAAACGTAAATAATATGCTTTACATTGACTATGGCCTGCCCATACTTTGACTACAAACTTGGTCCTCAAATCATTATGTATTTTCCAATAGCCTACATGTAACTTTATAACGTTGCACTCTTTCTATAAGTTATAAATAGCTAGTAAGATAACGTTAATATAACGGTAACTAACGTTACAGTATGTAAGTAATTATTCTAGCGATATATAATGCTAGATAAGGTTTGCTAGTACATTATTTCAGCAACATGACAAGCCAGTGAATTAGCAGGTTTCAATTGTTGCTTAGCAGAGTGCGTGACATTTTATCTACATGTTAGTTTTTGACACCGAGTCAATGGGCTCTGTGTAATTCTTTCTTTTTCGCTTGTTTATCGTCATCAGTCTTTTTCCTTTTACCACTTTGTTTTATGAGCAGGTGTCACTCGAGAATTGGCAGTTTAGGTTGTTTCTCCGTCATAAGCACAGCTGCAGCACGCCGGCAATCTTGAGTTTGAACGACGGCTCGCGCTCCGGCGCTCGCGCTGTGCAAGAGAGGGGTGTGATCAGCGCGTACACGAGCGTGATTGACAGTGCTAAGACACTCCTCCTGGCTCTGATTGGTTGTTTCTGACCGGGAGCGTGTATTTCTTGCAAATGGCAATAGGACCACTGGGAGGAGCCAGAGGAGCTTGATTTTTACACAGATTATCTATCTCATATTCTACTGTCAGGACATAATGACAGTTTTAACAAATACATGTTTTCAAAAGTTACCTACTGGAGCTTTAAAGCATAAGAGACTTCTTTCAAAAACATTTAAAATTCTCTCCTACCCCAAGCTTTTATGTATAACAAAAGATAGGGGCTGTTTTAAAAACTGCAAACTGGTAATTCGTTCCTACATGGGATTCACCTAATGTTTATTGAGAAACTGAGACTTAAATTAGATTATATAAGTACCGCTGGCTGTTAATATGACCCAGTTATTTATATTAGAGAGTCTATATAAGAGGATATAATTACACTCGTTTATTCTATATGGTTTTGAACATTTTTATTATTCCACAGCCTAACTAAAACCAAGTCCGGGAGACGAGCAGACTGATATAGGCTGGCTGGGGTTAGTATGTTTTTCAGCTAGGCGTTTTAATGTAAAAGTCAGTCTTTGAAACACCTCCTCAATGAACATCTCGCAACTGTCCTCATCCAACAAAGGTGTGGAGAGATTTTCATATTAGTGGCTTGCTTCTAATGTCTAGGCGTGGTATTTCAATTCAAGCTCTCTGCTAGAATATGCGTAATCCATATCGTGAACTTGTCCCATTATTTTAGAGACATGGTATTTTGTCCGAGCTCATCCGGAGCCGCTCGCGCTAATCCTCGCGCACATCTGTGCAAGATGTAGAGCAAGCGCGCGCGCTAAGCTCCGCCCATCCTGCTGTTGTGAGTGACGTCAGCCCTATCACTTGTGGATAGTGAACCGACGCCGCAGTCAGTCAGCGATCTGCAGTGAGCAGGTACAGCCGATCCTTCACCTGGATACCAAAACCACATATCGCCCGTTATCCAAGGAGATTTCCGGATACCCTGGCGCTGTTTTTATGAAATCAAAATAACACTGTCTTTCTCTTTCGCGATATGCACGGTAAGCATTTATATTTTGAGGTTCCATGTAGGTAACTCTATTGTGATGCTTGCAATAAGGTCGTCGTCTATAGTTAATGTTTAGAAATAGCGTTTCAATATATTTTATGATTAATGAGCACATTTTTAAAGCTTAATCATTTTATGTTTGAGGAAAAAGCGCAGTTTCAGAACAAAAGCCCGTAACGTGTTGGAGAAAGAGCGGAATCGCTGCATTGATTTCAATCACATAACGGACAAACTTGTTGTGCAGGTCGTGAACTTGTACAGCAACTCGATCCGTTTTAAGCTGCATAATAATCTGAAACATAAGAACTGGATCATTGTAAGTGTTTCCCAGCGGGCCGCTGAAAGTGTCGTCAGAGATGCAACACACCTGTCCCACTAGTGCACCTGCCTCCAGGATACCTGTGTACATCTCCAGCCTCAGTGCATATAGGAAATGCACTTGTTTTGATAACAGCTGGCTCATTCGTGTACTCAATTGACGTTTTTTTTTTTCCAGAGTTCTTGTTACAGGGATGACATACCAAGTCATTTTCATTCAGGATTAAATTTTCATTGCTTACTTATGCTTGGCACATGTTATGAGGTTGGTTTGGAATGCTATTAAAAATTTATAAAATATAATATTGTATAGTAATATATAGTATTGTAATAGTGATGCGTAACAAACATAATTTTTTTTGATGATTTATCAATTTTTACTAAATTAATTGTTTGATAAACTTAGCCATTTCCACAGTCTTTTAAAATTGCTTTAACATTTAAAAAAATAATTTAATATTTTATTTATTTATGCATTCTTTTTAACGATTTTTGTCTCATCCAGATATTCAGGACTAGCTTGGTTCTAAAATTAATAATTAGTGAAAAATCAACATGGTTTGCCCCTTAAAGGGTTCATATAATGCCATTTTTTTAACAAGCTAATATGATTCTTTAGGGTCTAAATTAAAAGTTTGTAATATACTTTAATTAAAAATTCTCATTAGTATTGTAAGAAAACACTTATTTTACCTGGTCAAAAACAGCTGTTTTCAGCACCCCGTTTCAGTGCATATGCTTTAAATGATAATGAACTTTGCTCACCCCGCCCCTCTGTACTGTGCTTACACTGTTTGAACACAATAACACAATAACCATAACGCGTTGTTCAGTATAAACGTGGGATTATGAATTTTATTGAGAACGTCATACATAGAAAACATGCCGTAATGTACCCTGAGTGTAAACCTTAGACGCATTCATTGTGAAGCGTGCAGCTAGCGATTTGCAAAGATTAATATAAAGTTTAATAAAACGTTACACTCACTACAGATCTTCTGGAGGTTCAGCAGGAACACGAATATCTGGTACCGATCCTTTTTTCATGAGCAGCTTCTTAGCAAAACCAGCTTTATACTGACCCTCGTTTATAAAGCAGTCTGGTGTGTGAAATGATTCGCGCAAACATGAGAGCATTGACGTTGCTCGTGGGGAATATGATTGACAGCTCGCTCGCTCACGAGCGAGGGCGGGTCTGTGTTGAAAAGCTGCTGTCAATCAACAATCGTGGGAGGGGCGTCCGATTTAGTGACGTCACAAAATCGAACGGCTCAATTTGAGGCAGGGGAAAACATTTAAGGAGATTAAAAAAAAAACACTGGATGGATGTTTATCATTTAATGATGGTTGTGTACAGGCACTGCCAACACACATTTCACTACAATCAACTTGTAAAAGTGCATGTACCATTATATGACCCCTTTAATATGAATAATGGATGGGTTGTTTCCCCCTTTATTATTTATTATGGTTTATGTGTGTTTCTGCATGTATGTGGAGTTCAATGTTAATTATTCTTATACATACCCCAGCCAACCCTGAAATTAAAGTGCCAAACACCCCCACTCTCACTTTACGTAAATTATGTCAAGCCAGGCGTTGTAATAAATTACAGGCTTCAGAATCTTCAATTCAAACTATTCGATTTATAACTCCATGATTTAATTTATGTATTTTAAAATGTATTTCACTAAAATATTTTTAGCTGGTTAACTTTTGTTTTGACAGAAAAAAAAAACATGACAGGTTTTGACCTGTTAATGTCCTGATAATACCAATGTTTTTAGGGTAACATTTTAAAATAAGGTCCCATTATAGTTAACATTAGTTAATGCATTAACTAACAATGAGCAATATATCTTCGTTAGTTATCTCAGGTCCATTAAATATTAACAGATATACTTTTGATTTTAAGGTATTAATAAATGTTGAAATGAACAAGATTAATACATGCTAGAAATATTTGTCTTTGTTAGTTCATGTTAACTATCTAAGTTTGGATAAAGAGGGCAAACACAACTTATTTGTTACACCCTATGACCCACAAAACAAGCATGTACCAACCAACACTGGTTTCATCATGTTGTTCATATTACTCAGAACTTACTCATAAAATTACACTGTAACATGAACACTGTAATGTGAAGCGTGGCCCAGGCTATTTGCTTTGAAGTTTTTTAGATTCACAGACTTGTAGAAGTAGGTTATGTAGTGTGTGCCAACTGCCATATATTCTCATAACTCTCTTCCTTCAAGGCTAACGCTGTTAATTTAAAGCGCAGAGGCTACAATCTGTTTCGGTTCTTGCATCTTGTCAGTATGTGGGGCATGGGCCAGTTGCAGTAGTAAATAACCTGTGTGGTGAATGGATGAGTCTGGTCAGGAGAAATATGCTGACCATCATCTCTTTTTTCTTATTGGCACAGTGATAAACGCACCTCTCTGAAATATGTCAAAACGGCAACATTAATGATCGCCAGTTGTGAATTGCGAATGTCTTTGGAAGATTTAAATCCTTTGCAAGTCATAATTGTTCTATCATTACATGCATATAGAGGCAAGGTCTTTATCTAAAGAATGACATAATTTCCTGGAGGTAATATTCATGTATACAAGATGGTGTGTTGCTATACACTACCATTTGGGGTCAGCAAGATTTTTGTTATACTTCTATTCAGCAAGGATTCTGTCCTTTTGAACTTTCTATTCATCAAAAAAAGCCTGATAAAAATAAGTCAAAATGTATAATTGTTTCCACAAACAACTGTTTTCAACATAGATAATAATAATAAGAAATGCTTCTTAAGCAGCAACTCTGAAGGATTATATGACACTGAAGACTGGAGTAATGATGCTGAAAATTTTGCATTCACAGGTATAAATTACATTATAAAATATATTCAATTAGAAAGCAGTTAATTTTTAATGAGTTTACAGTATTTTTGATCAAATAAATGAAGCCTTCATGAGTATAAAATAATTATTTTCAAAAACATTCAAATAACTTACTAACCCCAAATGTTTGAATGGTGTATACAGTGTGTTCGTATAGCCTATACGTTGTAATCGAAATGATTAAACACTCATTGCAAATCAGGTTTGTTGCCACTTTTATAAGACTTTTAGCTGTTTGCAATGAACAAATCAAACAAAAGAAATTGGAATAGCTCAACACAACAAATATTTCAAGTGGTTTCCCCAAATTCAACTGAAAATGCAACTTTTAATGACTTCTGCAGTCTGAATAGAATCCCTCACAACAGCACAAATCTGCAAAACAGGAGTTGTCTCAAGCACATGTCTTGAACACATGAAATATCTGAACTGGTTTGTTGAGTGTCACGTTTGACTGCATGTTAGAGATATGGCTAAGTCAAAAGAATGGTCCAAAAAGTTAAGAGAAGATATCACTGCCCTTCACAAACAAGGAACAGGATACAATAAGATAGCGAAGGCACTAAATGTTCCTAGAGACACTGTTGGAAGCATAGATTGCAAGTTCAAAGTTAAAGGAACAGTGGTTACATTACCTGGACAGGGCAGAAAAAGTCAGTTGCAAAAGACCTGCAGAAACCTGCAGAAAGACTTGGTGGTATCTAGGTATCTTGGAAGTATCTAGAGAGAAATATCAGGAAATCCTAGCTGAAAACGTCATGAGGAAGCTGAAGGACATTACATGAGGACCTTCCAACAGGACTATAATCCCAAGCATACCTCAAATTACACCAAGGCTTAGTTGCAGAAGAAGTTCTGGAAGATTCTACAGTGGCCATCACAGTCACCTGACTTGAACCCCATAGAAAATCTCTGGTGGGATTTGAAGGTGGTTGCAGCACGCAAACCCAAGAATATCACTGAACTGCAGGCCATTGCTCACGAGGAATGGGCTAAGATTCCTCAGAAATGCTGCCAGAAGCTGGTGTCTGGTTATACATCTCATTTGCAGGAGGTCATAACAACAAAAGGGTGTTCTACTAAGCACTGAAGATGCTTGCCATGAAGGGGTTGAATAATTTTGAGACTGCAGAAGTCATTAAAAGTTGCATTTTCAGTTGCAACTTCAGAATTTTGGAAAACCACTTGAAACATTTGTTGTGTTGAGCTATTTCAATTACTTTTGTTTGATTTGTTCATTGCAAACAGCTAAAAGTCTGTAAATTGTGCCAATAAACCTGATTTGCAATGGGGGTTTAATAATTTCGGTTACAACTGTATGTAGGCATATATATATATATATATATAAATATATACAAACGGATATCCCAAAATGCACTAATGAAGATGAATATAAACATTGTTAATTGCTTGACTTGATAATGATTAGACATCAACTCTGAGAGATGTAATTTGTGGATAGAGTGAAGTAAATAAATAGAAAGTGCCTAATAGAAAGTATTAGTTACGAGAAAGTATCTTTCTCGTTGCCTAATAGAAAGTGTATGGTTGACTTGACATGCTTTCTGTTTGAGTTTCATATCTCGCAAAATTTTGCACCATGCTCTGTGTGAGTACTGGTGTGTGTGTGCGTATATTTCCCAGTGGGAACAGGGTGGAGTGGCCCAGAAATATGCCTTATATGTCACACACACAGAGGATTGCTTCCTACTAGAGGATGTTGGCTGCCCTAAATACCAATAGTTGTGTGTGTGTGTGTTAGAGAGAGAGAGAGAGAGAGAGTTTACCAGTGAGATGTAAAGAGGAGAGAAAGGGATAAGAAAGGGAGGCTGAAAATGAAATGGTGTGTGTTACTATGTGTCCTCAAAACACTGTTTAATATAATCAAATCGGTGAGAGTTAAATTCTCTTCCTGTGCGTCATTTAGTACACAACAATATCTTACTGTGAATATCAATGGAGTTACGGAGCTACAAAACTTCTGCTGTTCCTGTTTACCTTCAAATGTTAAAAGGCAGAGAAAAGTTTCTCTAAGCTAAACTTCTCTGTTGAGATCTGAAAAGAGATTCTGCATGGAATAAGAATGATAGACGTGTCTCTCTGAACTTAATAAAAGATGTTCCCAAGTTTGGATGGTGGACCTGAGTGAAACGAAGTGCAGTAGAGAAGACAAGCGGCTCCTTGAACGTGCACTTTCAAGAGAACGTGGCCCCTGCCTTCTGTGCTACTGTTTATACAGACAAAAATGTGTTGGTGAAAAAAGGTGAGAGTTATACGATCTGGTGCTGCAGTTCTCACTGTATTAAGATTAATAAAAAAAGTTGTGTACAGAAGTTCACTTGTAGAGTAATTGCGTCTCTCGTGTTTAGCCAAAGTCCTTTTAAGTCCTTTAATTTCACCTGACATCCATCTTGGTAACACTATTCGGCAGCAATTTTCTTTGCAGGTAATGGAGAATTTAAGAACAAAACTGAGGATTAGCATTTTTTATGTGTACAAGAAAAATGTGCCTCTACTTACATTTTTGCAAAACTCCAAAAACATACCAATTCAATTCACTGCAGCTTCCAGCAGAAAAGACCACTTAAGTCAACAACTTTTTCTTACCTTTAGCTTCTGCAGGCATGATCTAAGTCTAAATGATTTTCTGTGGAAATCGACAACACCATTTGTTTTTAACTGTTCCCGCTCTCTTTTAATTTGTAGTGGTGTTTTAGTGTTCACGTTCACCTCTGCAGCATCATTCAGTACAACTCTCTGAATGGCTAGTGTGGTCTCTGCTGGCATGTTTCATATGCTTGTTTCCTGTGTGGACAGAGGAGCCCTTATTCCCCTTCCCTGCACAAAGCATGCTGGGTAGAGCACTCAGAACAGACATGTGCTGTGTGAGGAGTGTGACATGTTGAATGCTGATTTGCTAGTGCTGCAGGTGCCCATCACTAATAGTTCAAAGGGCATTTGTATGTGACTGTGTGAGACAACGTAAAAGATTGATAGGGATGGGACAGACAGAGGAAGGCAGATTGAAACAGAGAGCAAGGTTTTTATAAGAACTCACACTGGTAGAATTTAGCCTCACCTGTTGTTTTTTATGAGTGTTCTTATATGTGAGGTTTTGATGGAAGGATTTTGGGTGGGATGGCATGTTACTGTGTTTGTATGTTTAAAAGAGAGCTTGTATATCATGTTCCATGCTTGAAGGCTCCTCTGTTTGCAGATATAACGCCAACTCTTGGCTTAGACATACACAAACACACATTCACACTACATGCATAATGGCGTGATTGTCTGTATTGACACAAATGAGGAAGCATTCTAGATAACAAATGACAATTAAATGCTTTCTTGTACCCTGTGCACAGCCCCATCAGTAAGAATACTAACTTCAATACTCCTGTAGAGAACAAAGAAATGTTCATTTGAACTAATTTTATACTGTATCTTATTTAGCATGTTTTAAGACATTATTACACTTCCAACAATCAATACTGTGGGTGAAAAACAGGTTCAACAACTAGCTTTGTTTTCTTAATTGGCCAAGCTATGTAACGTAAGGAAAAAAGGAAATATACTGGTGCATATAAAATACGAAATATTTATATATTACACAAATGACACTTGTTTATATATACAGTATATATATACTCACCTAAAGGATTATTAGGAACACCTGTTCAATTTCTCATTAATGCAATTATCTAATCAACCAATCACATGGCAGTTGCTTCAATGCATTTAGGGGTGTGGTCCTGGTCAAGACAATCTCCTGAACTCCAAACTGAATGTCAGAATGGGAAAGTAAGGTGATTTAAGCAATTTTGAGCGTGGTATGGTTGTTGGTACCAGACGGGCCGGTCTGAGTATTTCACAATCTGCTCAGTTACTGGGATTTTCACGCACAACCATTTCTAGGGTTTACAAAGAAGGGTGTGAAAAGGGAAAAACATCCAGTATGTGGGAGTCCTGTGGGTGAAAATGCCTTGTTGATGCTAGAGGTCAGAGGAGAATGGGCCAACTGATTCAACCTGATAGAAGAGCCACTTTGACTGAAATAACCACTCGTTACAACTGAGGTATGCAGCAAAGCATTTGTGAAGCCACAACACGCACAACCTTGAGGCGGATGGGCTACAACAGCAGAAGACCCCACTGGGTACTACCACTCATCTCCACTACAAATAGGAAAAAGAGGCTACAATTTGCAAGAGCTCACCAAAATTGGACAGTTGAAGACTGGAAAAATGTTGCCTGGTCTGATGAGTCTCGATTTCTGTTAAGACATTCAGATGGTAGAGTCAGAATTTGGCGTTAACAGAATGAGAACATTGATCCATCATGCCTTGTTACCACTGTGCAGGCTGGTGGTGGTGGTGTAATGGTGTGGGGGATGTTTTCTTAGCACACTTTAGGGCCCTTAGTGCCAATTGACCTTTCGCCGGCCCCTCCCCCAAAACGGCCATTGTCCGATCAAACATCATAGCAACCGTTACTATGTGAGCAGGTCCGTCAAACATTGACTCCAAGCAAGATGGTGAAGCGGTGCGCCCACGACGTTTGTAAATCGGACACTAGGTACCCCGAGAGATTGTCTGGAGAAGGAGTTGTGTTCTTTCCGTTTCCAAAGCCGAAAACACAACGAGAGCGGTGCCTACAATGGATCAAACAGTGTGGACGGCTCCACTCCCAGTTAAATGTGTCGAACATGGTTAACTCGCGTGCAGTGTGCGTGAGACTGAGACACTGAGATTAGTCAAAGAAACATGGAGAAAGCAGATCAAGAGGATCCACAAAGGAATTACGTTTTCTTAAGGGTTGTTGTTAACATGATATTCTCGGGGGAAAATGAGCAGCAGTCAACTAGCAGTGTAGCACCCGTAGACTACAGTTTAGAGGAGTGCACGTTCGCAACGGGGAAAGCATGAAGCTTACTTGACAACATCAGTTCATATATCAATATCGTAACGAATAGAAATAACCTTAAATAATGTATGGTTATCTGCATCTTTCCGTCTCTTATGTATAGTTACATTTTAAACACGAAAATCGCATTGAGCATGACACGCAAGCGGTTGCCGTGGTAATGAACAACCTGCTTGTTAAAGGGTTAGTTCACCCAAAAATGAAAATTAAGTCATTAATTACTCACCCCCATGCTGTACCAACCCCGTAAGACCTTCGTTCGTCTTCGGAACACAAATGAAGATATTTATGATTAAATCTGAGAGGTGGATCACTGCTACATAGGCTGCCTAAGGAAATGAAACCTGACGGCCCAGAAAGTCAATGAAGAAAATGTTTATATATTGATAAACTTATAGTTAAGCCACTGTTGTGACATGGAATATTTAAACATTTTCTTTAATGACTTTCTGGGCCGTCAAGTTTCATTCCCTTAGGCAGCCTATGTAGCAGTGATCCACCTCTCAAATTTAATCATAAATGTCTTCATTTGTGTTCCGAAGACGAACGAAGGCCTCACGGGGTTGGTACAGCATGGGGGTGAGTAATTAATGACTTAATTTTAATTTTTGGGTGAACTAACCCTTTAAAGCGAATGTATAATGCTGTATCTGAGGCAAAATTACTAAATATGCAGCGCGAGTTATATATTTCTAACTCCAAACAATTAGCCACTGAACCAGCTTATAAAATCTTCTTCAAGGCTGTGCTGGTTGCATTTGATGTACAGGTCATGGGGTTTCTCCGATTTCGCTTGAGACCGGTAAGCATTAGCCTCGATAGTAGTCGTGTCTCCTTCATTCCGTATTTTTATATGTTGAATATATCCCTCCACTGCGTACTCTAACCCCTTTTGCCTCGATCTGGAGGATATCGCGGAGGTATTTGCCCAAAAAAGGTCACTGACACGCACAGGTACACCTCTTCCCGTCATGGCAATCTGTCGCGCTGGTCGTGTTTGACCATTTGTTTGTCGGACGTAGCAACAGTAACTACATTTACATTTAGTCATTTAGCAGACGCTTTTATCCAAAGCGACTTACAACTGAGGACTAAACCAAGCGAGTCATCGTGAAGAGGCAAAAGCAACGCAAGAAGTGCTCAAAATACAAAGTTCAGACATAGCTCGGAGTAGCATAAGCCAGGCAAGCGAGGATTTAGAGGGAAGGATTTTTTTTTATTTTATTTTTTTTATGTTAAGTGCTCCCGGAAGAGATGAGTTTTCAGTTGTCTTTTGAATGCTGTCAGGGATTCTGCATTCCGGATGACGGTGGAGAGATCATTCCACCAGCTTGGAACCGTGAATGAGAATGTTCTGGAGAGTGATTTTGTGCCTCGCTGTGATGGTACCACGAGCCGTCGCTCATTGACCGATCGTAGGCTTCTGGTAGGGATGTAGACTTGTAGTAGTGAGTGGAAGTAGGAGGGAGCTGAACCTGTGGTCAATCTGTAAGCAAGCGTCAAAGCCTTGAACTTGATGCGAGCAGCGAGTGGTAGCCAGTGCAGAGAGATGAACAGAGGAGTGACGTGGGCCCTTTTGGGCTCGTTGAAGACCAGACGAGCTGCAGCATTCTGGATCATTTGTAGAGGTTTAGTTGCACATGATGGAAGTCCAGCCAGAAGAGCATTGCAGTAATCAAGCCTAGAAATGACCAGGGCCTGGACGAGAAGTTGTGTTGCATGCTCAGTTAGGAAAGGCCTGATCTTCCTGATGTTGTGCATAGCAAACCTGCATGATCAAGCTGTCTTTGTAATGTGGTCTGTGAAGGTCAGCTGATCATCAAAGATTACTCCAAGATTTCTGACCGACCTTGATGGGGTGATTGAGGAAGAATCTAGCTGGATAGTGAGGTCGTGCTGTAGAGACTGATTGGCAGGGAGGACGAGAAGCTCTGTCTTTGCCAGGTTGAGCTGCAGGTGATGTTCCTTCATCCATGCCGAGATGAGTGATGAGGGATGAGTTGATGATGTGTGTGAGAGCTGGAAGAAGTGTGGGAGAGATGGCTTGTAGAAGGTGTGAGGGGATGGGGTCTAGAGGGCAGGTGGTAGGATGACTGGAGAGGAGAAGTTTAGATACTTCTTCCTCGGTTAGTGGAGTGAAGGAGGAGAGAAGGTTGTTGGCTGTGGGAGAGGTTAGTCTGGGTTCCTGTGTGTGTGAATCTGAGAACTGACTGCTGATAGTTGTAGTTTTGTTAGTGAAGAAGTTAGCAAAATCATCAGCAGTTAAAGAGGAGGTGGGTGGTGGTGGAGGTGGACAGAGGAGAGAATTGAAAGTCTTGAACAGTGAACGTGTGTTAGAGGCGCTGTTGATCTTGTTGTGGAAATATGAAGATTTTGCGGTGTGAACATCAACAGAGAAGGCAGAGAGCAGAGATTGATACCTACTGAGGTCAGATGTGTCTTTTGATTTGCGCCATTTCCTCTCCGCTGCCCTGAGTTCAGTCCGGTGTTCACGAAGAACCTCAGATAACCAGGGGTTAGAGGGAGTGGTGCGTGCTGGCCTAGAGGAGAGAGGGCAGATATTGTCTAAAGAAGAGGTTAGGATGGAGCATAAAGTATCCGTTGCAGTATTCACATCCAGGGATGAGAAATGTGAGGGTGAGGGAAGAGAAGATGACACAGCAGAGGAAAGATGGGATGGAGAAAGTGAGCGCAGGTTTCGTCTGAAAGTAAATGGTGGGGAGGTTGGTGGAGCATGGGTAGTGAGTTGTAGATTGAAAGTAATGAGGAAATGGTCTGAAACTTGGAGAGGTTTCACCAAAATGTTGTCTGTGATACAGTTGCGTGTGTAAACCAGGTCCAGTTGGTTGCCTGACTTGTGAGTACCGGTGGTGATGAGCCGTTTGAGATCGAAAGAGGCTAGGAGAGAGATGAAGTCTGTTGCATACGGCTTCGCTAGGTGAATGTTGAAATCGCCAAAGACTACAAGTGGGATGCCATCCTGAGGGAAAGAGGACAGCAACACATCCAGCTCTTCTACAAAGCTTCCCAGTTGACCTGGGGGGCGATAAATAACTACAATATGGATCTTCATGGGAGTTGTAAGTGTAATAGCATGATATTCAAATGAGTTGTTATTGCATAGAGAAGGGAGAGTTGAATATTTCCAATTGTTAGAAATGAGAAGACCAGTGCCCCCACCCCTCCCCGACTGGCGAGGGGTGTGAGAGAAAGAGAAGTTGTTAGAGAGAGCAGCAGGGGTTGCTGAGTCTTCTGGACGGATCCAGGTCTCAGTCAAGCCCAAGATATTAAGAGTAGAATGAGATGCAAAGGCTGGAATGAAGTCAGCTTTATTGACTGCTGATTGACAATTCCATAGACCCATTGAAAGAGTGAGAGGTGAGTGTGAGGATGAGAGAATAGGGCGCAGATTAGCAGTATTGCGCTGCCTTCTGTGCGTGGTGAGAGAGCGTTGTCGAGAGACAACAACAGGAATGTGTTGAAAGCACATAATGATAATGGGAAATAAGATAAAGGTAGCAAAGGAAAGGGTGAAGAAGATACTTTAAGTGCCTTGCAGGTGTCCTTGCTCGGTGGAGTTGCGCAGGTAGAGTCGCAGGTCTTTACCCGAGTCGGTCTTAACACGAGAGCTGAATGCTTCCGCTGACGCTTCCGCGACAGCGCGCACACTACATAGATATAATGCTATCAATCGCCTGAGTGAGGACAGCTGTGGTAGCCCTTGCAATTAGCACAGCGAAAGCAAAGGGGGGCGGGGAGTGTAAGGCGGGCGGGGCTCGGCGAAAGGCTAATTGGGCATCGTTTAAATGCCACGGCCTACCTGAGCATTGTTTCTGACCATGTCCATCCCTTTATGGCCAGCATGTACCCATCCTCTGATGGCTACTTCCAGCAGGATAATGCACCATATCACAAAGGTCGAATCATTTCAAATTGGTTTCTTGAACATGACAATGAGTTCACTGTACTAAAATGGCCCCCACAGTCACCAGATCTCAACCCAATAGAGCATCTTTGGGATGTGGTGGAACGGGAGCTTCGTGCCCTGGATGTGCATCCCACAAATCTCCATCAACTGCAAGATGCTATCCTATCAATATGGGCCAACATTTCTAAAGAATGCTTTCAGCACCTTGTTGAATCAATGCCACGTAGAATTAAGTCAGTTCTGAAGGCGAAAGGGGGTCAAACACAGTATTTTGGTGTTCCTAATAATCCTTTAGGTGAGTGTATACATTTACAGCAATTTTTATATCAGTGATTTTTGTGTCTTTTTATATTAGTTTTAAATTACAACTATATATTATTAATTATACATAGTTTTATTGTAATAATCAATTTCAGTTATGTACATTTAGTTTTAACATCTCAAGGTATCATTCGCATTTCATCAGTTCCTACTTCCTAATCCATGACCTTGGTGGTGCCATGGGAATATAAATTTTTTTTCTTACTTTACTATGTCTCTCTGTCTGTCTTTATAGTGATCAGTTTGTGTATCTGTGCAGCCTGAATCCCATGTAATGTTTTCTCACAGTCCCGGGGAGACATATTTGTGTGGGTGTAAATGTTGCAACTGCCCATCTTAAATTTACTGCTCAAAAATGTGAGACTCGCAGTGACTTTTACTCCAGTCAGAGAAAATTGCATAGATCAATGTGGCGATTCACTTCAAATGATCCTTCTGTGTGTATGGAATTCAAGAGTCACTCCCAAAATGGCAATGATTGCAATATTTTGTTGTTTTGACCAGTTTTGAACAAAGTAGTGACCAGAGACTTGCCCATTTTTAGTAAAACTGCTGTCAAGAAAGGCGTGAAACATGTAATTAATTGTGGTAACATTTGATTGAACCTTATTGTTTAGGAGTGAATGTGGAGAACGTGGTTGTCACTTACAGAATGGAAATAAGCATTCAGAAGAAGAGTGACATTGTATTTAGCTGCAGTGCGTACGTGGTCAGAAAAAGCGAAAAGAAAGGTGTATCAGAGTTACTCTAATTAACAGGGATCTGCAAGCCGTCCAATAAGATCACTGATGTACGAAGTCCTCTCTTCTCTCTTGCACCCTCTCTGCTGCATTTGACAGAGAGAGAGACACAATTTAATATTCATAGTCAGTCTACATGAGAAAAGTGAAATTGAGAATGGAATTTAGAGAGCAGTTTTTAATAAGCAATTCATCCTGGGTCCATTACACCTCTGAACCTCTCATCCACATCCCGAGCCTCTCTAGAGCACAAATTGTTTTACAAATCCTCTCTGTGAAGCGACAGAATTTCTGAATTAAATTATAGAAATTTTTAGACTCCCTTCCTGGTTCCCATAAACACATATGGTGAACAATGTGACTAAATAGACAACATTTAGTTGTCTGTGTGGCTTTATGCAAATTATGTAGTGGGTTAAAGCTGATTTAGAAATGAATAAGAATTTGCCCCTTGTTCAACTAGTAATGACATGCAAATGTCAAGTGTTTGCTATGTGCATATATATGAGCTAAGAATTCTATGATTGTGTGAGAATAAAATGGGTTTTGATTCTTTGACCTTTTGTTTTATGCTTTGTGTCTGTGGATGGTTTTTGTATATTTGACAGAAAAGTTGAATGGTCACTCACTTTAGATTTAAACATCATGTTCATATTGGAATATACTCTCTTATACTCTCTCTAATACATTACAGGATTATTTTTTTTCTGCAAATTTTACCCAGTGGTTGGCATTTTAAATTAAATTAAACCGGTTTTTGACAATTTTCTCTGGTTTCATAAAGATATTTAACTTGAATGAAAAATGGGAATAGTTATATTCATTTGAATTCTCCTGTATTGTTCATTGGAAGAACATATGTTATATTTAGAGCCTGAATGAAATAATTGGTATTAAATTGAATAGGAAAAATGTTTGGGTACGGAGGGATGCAAACGTGGTCTGTATAGATGTGTGTGTGTTGTTTTCAAGGATTGAGATCCACTTGAAATCCACTATAAAGCAGATATATAGTGAGGTGTTTGGACAAAAGGTAAAATATGATGTAAAAGATTGAAGTGCATCTCTTATATGGTAAAAGCAATCAAAGTAGCCTAAATAGGTTTTTAGTTTCAGTGTGTGTGAATGTGTGAGAACCCAGTCCACACCACAGATCATTTCTGCCTCAACTTTCAGCTCTTTAATCTACACATCAGTCTATTAACCCTCCATTTATTGATCCGTAATGGACTCTTTATTTGCACACATAGATTAGTAGAGGACGAGAACCCTGGGTCTCATCTTCACTCTCATTATCTCCATCTCTACTCTCTTCTGCCTAAAATGGCAATCTCAAGAGTGTCAGTGGATATTACTGTAAGTTGAACACTATACAAAGAAGCTTTTTTTTTTACTTAGTAGGGTTTTAAGTATTTCCACAGTCTGAAGGAATCTTTACGCCACCAAAATTTAATATTTTATTATATTATTTATTATTGCTAATTTTAAAAGTACTTTAAGTTTGGTATGCCATGAAGCATTATGAATTATGAATGTTTCATAATGAGTGATACAATTCTAGCAATCAATAGGACTGCAGGATATATCGTTTTAGCATCGATATCGTGATGTGCGCATCCGCGATAGTCGCATCGCAGGATGTGTGATGTCAAGTGGATAGTAGTTGATACGTGATCCGTATGGACCAGGCACCATGATTCGAAACGCACTTGTTTCTCGGATTAATGGCAAAGTTTAACCATCATAGTGTGAAAGTTTATCATTTGCACATGCAGGTCAGTTTAAACATTCAAGCAATTTTAAATCATTTGAGCGCACAAAGACGCGAAAGAGAACACAATTAGGAACTCGTGCGCCATTTTCTGTGCACGCACACAGAGGCAGCACGTGAACACCAAATTCCGTTCTCTTTCTCGTCTATTTGTGCTTGGATGGGCACATAAGCGCAAAATGATGTCAAAATTCCTGTCTAGGCGAGCATTCTCATAAACACAATCGCTTATGGCTTACGTGAACGTAAACAATTGAGAAAGAAAACAGATCATTATTGGATCCGTGCATTAGCTCTTAAAGTGACAGCAGCCTAATACCTGCTGCTGTGCTGTCTGCATATATTATGAGTCATTAATGTTAATCAAACAACAAAACAAAAGATTAATTATATTGAATTTATACAGTGAAGACTATGAAGCGTTAGTTTACATTTGATTATTTAATTTCTGTACCTGAGGACTGTTAGACTTACCTGAAGGCTAAAGCACTGTTTATTACATTTGTATCTTTGTTCTATTGTATTTTTCTATGCTTGTAATTTGTTTATTATTTTCTATCCAGATTCACTTAATTCTTTCCAGATAGTTATTCATGTGGTGAACTGTTTTCATAATGCAATATATATTGCAGAAAACAAAATATTACAATGTCAGTTTTTTCTAATATCTAATACCTAACTCAACCTAAGCCGCTGAGTCTTTAGCCATTTTCAAGAAACGTCTGAAAACGCATCTTTTCACCAACACTTGACCCATTAATACTAACACTATTCTATATATCTATAAAAAAATATATAAAAAATTGCTACGTGTACAGTGCTAGACTAACTTGGGACTAGTCACAGCACTTGCATATTGTTACCCTATTGTTGGCTTGATTGCTTCTATTGCTCTCATTTGTAAGTATTTGGATAAAAGCGTCTGCTAAATGATTAAATGTAAATATCTGATCCCCTCATTGTACACTGCAATGATACTGTTAACCTCTGTAGTCTGCAGAAATGAATGATACTGTGCTGTTCATGAATCATATACATGAGCGAGATATATCGCTCTAAGCACATAAGCCTCAGTATTCGTTAATAGCATGCTGTTGAAGAGGTAAAAATAGTTATACTATTGTAACAGTGTGAAATCATGAGCTATCAAAAATTTAATTTATGCATAAAAGCATAGATAATCAAATAGTCAAAGCTCTGACTCCTGGGAGACATAACACATATACAATGCAATAATGCAGTGCTATTTTGTAAGTGTGGACTGGCTAAGCTGTTTGTGGCATTGTTAGTTATGATTCTTGTACTAACTGGACAAAAATTCAAGTCTTCCTGATGTGAAAGCGAAGCACTTGTTGCAGAGTAAACTTTAGGCTTTGACAAACTTTCTAACCAACAGGGTTATTAGAGTAAATGTAAAGTTTACACTGCAAGGTATACGAATGAGAATTGATTGCACAATTTGGGCCTCTAAACCTTTTCATTTAGTAGATGTATGAATGTTTTAAGTTGACTAATTTCTATTAGAATGTCTATTAGAATTTCTATTAGAACCCCTGCCAGATTATTACCCTGCTGAGTCGGTCCCCAAGTATAGGTAGGTTTAGGATTAGGGGTGGAGTTAGAAGGCAACCAGGTAGCGGCCTCAACTCAATTTGGCAGGGAGTTAAAATTCTGCACAACACTGGTCCTCAAATTTGTTTGGCTAAATGAGTAATCCGAGCTTTAGCAATAATACTTTACTAAAAACAGAGCTCTGTTGGACACCAGAAGTGAGTATTTGTGGTGCATAGCATGTTCTCAACCAAACGATAATGCAGCAAACAGATCTAAACGCATTAATGCAAATGAGCAGGAGGAGGTTCGTGCACTACTGAGTCACTGGCAGCAGGCAAGTCTAATTAGTAGATTCAAACACTCCTAATATTGCTGGAATATTTTCTGACAGCTAATGTGCAGAGAGGTGCTGATTTGTATACTAATGCACAGCATAACGGTGCAGTTACTGTAAGATGTAATGTTTTGTCTCTCACTTCTGAGGATAATAACCAAACTGCACCCCTACTGCCTCCCCCGTACCAGCAGCTCGGTTGAAACACTGCCAAACCATTTGAAAACATTTAATTTCCATTTGATATTGCAAGATAAGTCATAGAATTCAGACTTGTATGTAAAAATGGCTCTAAAGTAATGATGTTAAACTGCTTAAATGTATTTCTGATGTGACAGTGTTTTTTTTTTAAATTTGGGAATACCATAAAGGAGGTTGTTATTAGGGGTGTGAGGATACACTTAGCTCACGAGAAGAGATAATACATGATATTGGGTTCACGAGAACGAGTCAAGACGATATTTTTAAGGAACACTACATTTAAGATTTTTTTTATGATAAGCCATATAAGCTCATAAGCCAGGTTATAGGCCTACCATTATATTTTTCAGTTTATATGAAAAATCGGGTACATTTAGCAATATAGCAGGTGAATTGTGTGTATGATGTATATTATGATGAACTATATGCCTTTCTCCACTTATGTTCTGAGTGGTTCAAAGCGAATGGGAACATGGTTTGTGTGCCATTAGCAACACATTATTAGCTATTTGATAACATAGTCAAGTAAAAGGCTAATCATATTAATTACCGTTATGTGTCTGACATTGTAAAGAGCGATATAGCTATTGTGCAGCGTTTACTTCAGCAAAGTTGAGTGGATCTCTGAGCTGGTGTGAGTGAATGGAGGCAGGGCTAATTTGCATATCCATGGATCTGCGTATACTAAATAAAGCAAGGGTGGAGAGTTACATTCAAGCTATTTTAAGGCATGAATAATTTTATTTTCACAGGAAAAAACATTTAAATATGTCATTTTGGTGATCAAAGATGAGTTTAAGGGATACAATTATTGGCTACAGGGGGACTTTAAGGTTTTAAAATTGTATTCCTATATCGTGCAGCCTTAGAAAATGATCTAATAATAGATTATTATAACAGACCTATAATTCAGTTCTACTTTATGAGTAGGAATTATCATATGCAGTAAAAGACAGAACAATATAATGCAAGCCCTTTAAAAAGTTTTGCCACAAACTCAACTCAGTCATGGTGATTTCACCTTGACGAACAATATCGTCACGATTTAATATCGCGATATCTTGTGGCCTATACGATTTCACAGTGGGCTTGTTGGCTTCCCTCTGCTCTATTGTAAACAAATATTAGGCTGTGAAGTCCCTGACTAAAATACATCTCATCTTATTTTAGTGTTTGTACACATGAAACTTTCTCACACTGGTGACAGTTTAACTAGGAAGAATCTATGTCTATCCACATTCAGCAGGTTTACAGTTCAGCTTAGGCAAAATAAAAAGATTTAATGTAGTACATTCATGCAGTCAGTGTTTGGCATTGACTTTTATGGCTGTTTGGGATCAGTATGATTTTTTTGATGTTATGTCATGTTACAAAAGATTTTTTAATTCAAATAAAAGCTGTTCTTTTGACCTTTCTGTTTATCAAAGCATCCTGAAAAAGAATGTATCGTGTGAAACTGAAGACTGGAGTAATGGCTTCTGAAAATTAAGCTTTGATATCACAAGAATACATTTAAAATATAGGCTATTAAAATAGAAAACATTACAAAAATCTTACCGACCCCACACTTTTTAATGGTATTTATTGTAACTATTGTTAATATCAAGACATTGTTTTGTGTCAGGATTAATTACTAAATCTAAATTGTTTGGCATTTTCACACACCCCTACAATTTTTATCCTTTCAGATCTCTTCAAATGTTCCAGTTCAGGATTTATTAATATTTTTTGTATCCCTATATAATCCGTCTCACTCTCTCATAAACAACACACCTATTTTTGCCTCTTTTTACAATCCAGAAGACTTTGAAAGCCCTAACATTAGTGAATGATTAACAAAAAATAATCCACAAAACACACAGATTGCTGTTCTAATCTATACAGCCCATATCAACTAATTTTGGTTATAAAACACGGTTGTCGCTCTGTAACCAGATTGTGTAGAAACAGTACTATATTTAACACTCTGAACAGGACTGACAATCTGCTGCTGTGTGAATGTAGCCATGGGCACCGTAACTCTCACCCTTACTGGACTTCTAGATTTTTCCAGCAATTGTTTAAATGGGCTCAGAGATCCTCAGTTGTTTCGGGAGTTTGTGTTTGGCTTTTGTGTTTGTTCAATCTGCCCATGAAGCACCAATAGGATTCAGTTGTGAGATGCAGGGCTAGTTTCCCAGAAAGAGCTTTAGAGAGAAGACAGAAACGAACAATCGCTTTGCATTAGGCGAAAACTCTCTGGCACAATCAATATCCTGTTTGTGTGTGAGTGCGTGATGGTGCACAGGGGATTGTTGCATGCACGTGTGTTATGGCAAACAACATGATTGAGTGTAAGAGGAAAGGGGATAGAAACAATGGAAGAAATATTCAAAAGCAGCTGAGAAGAGATGCATCTCCCTTTGTCCAATCTTTAAAAGCCCTCTTTTCCATTCTCATTACTCTCTACTTGTTTCTTTCTTCCCATTTAATTATTTTCACTTGTTCACAGTCTCTCTCTCTTGCTTCACCTCTATCTCTTCCCATCATAGTGTGTCCTCTGTTGCTCTTCTGCATGTAAAATCCTCCTCACACTCTCTCTCTCTCTCTCTTTCTCCAGATGAGTATTAGCCAGCCGGTCGAGTAGAGGATCCCTCACATCCCACCTGCAGTCATGAATGGTAAGAACACAGCTCTTCTGTGTCAAGGGCATGCCATTTCTTTAAATCCATTAACCCTTGTGTATTTTAAAACCCATTTGACTTTCTTCTGTGGATCACAAAAGGAGATGTTTAGCAGAATGCCC
The DNA here is from genome assembly GCA_030578255.1 of Tiaroga cobitis. Lineage (NCBI taxonomy): Eukaryota > Metazoa > Chordata > Actinopteri > Cypriniformes > Leuciscidae > Tiaroga > Tiaroga cobitis. The sequence goes on from CM060610.1 coordinate 20,518,656, forward strand.
AAGCTGCTTATTTCCATACAATTAAAGTGAATGGTGACCATGACTGCCAAGGCTTGAATTTAAATAACTTAAATTTCAACCTGTTCCTCATAAAAAGCTATCACATAGCCTCCTCTTGGAATATAGTCATATGGACCACTTTCATGATCTGTTTATCATGCATTTTGTCTTTTTATTGGAGCTTGACTGCTGGTCCACATCCAGTTTTATTATTTAGAGGCGAGCAACTCAGACAGTCTACTAAATATCTGCTTTTGTGTTCTGCAAAAGAATTTTATATGGGTTTGGAATAACATTAGGGTGAGTAAATGATGACAGCTTTTTCAATTTTAGTTGAACAATCCCTTTAAAAGGATGAAGAGGTTATAAAGAATAATTCAGACGCATTTGGCTTGTGTGCTGAATCACTAAAGCATAGAACATTAGCAGAATGTTCTATGTTTTGGTGTTGTAGAATATTCTAAGAGTTAACAGTCTTAGTGATGAAGTCGTTATCAAAATGTTCTTCTGATAACAGAATATTTTTTAGATTCAGCACAGTGTTTGTATAGAACACACCCAGTTGAAAGTTACTAATGACTGCTTCCCTATTTATATAGGGATATGCTAATATTTGCTAAACTCCGTGAAGGATTTTGACAGGTTTTTGATAATTTGCTACACTTGCTCAGAAAAACACTTTAAAAATGGTGATGGTTTAAGGAAATATTTATCTTAATATAAGTTAGAGAAAGAGATCAAGCAAAGTGAGTAAAGTATGTTTAATATCTTGGGTGTGTTTTGTAATGTGACTTTAAAGTAAGCCTTCGCAAAATATAAGCATTTCCATTTAAGCTACAATTTCTCACTTTAAGAAAATCCCAGGAGGGATTTTCAGGTCTATTTGTTAAAGGGTTAGTTCACCCAAAAATGAAAATTAAGTCATTAATTACTCACCCCCATGCTGTACCAACCCCGTAAGACCTTCGTTCGTCTTCGGAACACACATGAAGATATTTATGATTAAATCTGAGAGGTGGATCACTCCTCCATAGGCTCCCTAACGGAATGAATCCTGACGGCCCAGAAACTCAATGAAGAAAATGTTTAAATATTCCATGTCGCAACAGTGGCTCAACTATAAGTTTATCAAGCGACGAGAATACTTTTTGTGCGGAAATAAAACAAAAATAACGACTTTATTCGACTATTCCTTTTCTTCCTTGTAGGCCTGAAACGAGACTTCAAGAGATTTCCACGACGTGCACGCGCGAGAACTTAACTGAAGTAGTTGAAGGAGATCGCAATTCTCGCGCATGCGTCGTGGAAATCTCTTGAAGTCTCGTTTCAGGCCTACAAGGAAGAAAAGGAATAGTCGAATAAAGTCGTTATTTTTGTTCGTTTTTTCGCACAAAAAGTATTCTCGTCGCTTGATAAACTTATAGTTGAGCCACTGTTGTGACATGGAATATTTAAACATTTTCTTCATTGACTTTCTGGGCCGTCAGGTTTCAATCCCTTAGGGAGCCTATGGAGGAGTGATGCAGCTGTCACATTTAATCAAAAATATCTTCATTTGTGTTCCGAAGACGAACGAAGGTCTTACGGGGTTGGTACAGCATGGGGGTGAGTAATTAATGACTTCATTTTCATTTTTGGGTGAACTAACCCTTTAAATGCTGCATCAGGGTGGTGGTAACAGTGGGGAAGCTGAGGCTGCAGGTTTGAACACTAGTAGTTGGTTTCTGAGATCAGTCATATTTGTGTAATGGCTGGTGTATATTTGATGCTAAATAGCTAAAACATCTCAAATAAATGCTAATGTCAGCACTGTGAGGGACATTTTGGGCATTTTTAGGAATAAGTTCCGTGTGTATGTACCGGGGTGCTTATTTTGTCTCTGTACTCATTCAATTATTTGTGTGTGTAGTGGCAAATCCCATTAGCGCTTTTGGGAAAGAGTCGCCTATTCACAGTGTAATTAACTTGGAAGTGGAGTGCTCAGAGAAACAGATATTTTTTGTTTATAATGTTTGGTATTTTTGGATGCAAGGACATTCTCTATGCTTCTGTAAATGAAATACGTGTCAGTTGGTATCGCAAATTTGCATAGTTGTTTCTGTATAAGTGCTAATGCTAAATAAGCACAAAAGCAAACCTGATACTTCTTCAAAACAGAGAAACACTTTCACTTACTTTAATTGCTGGATGGGCCTGAATAAGTAATAAAGCTTGATTACATGTTTCACTGTGTCGCCTGGAGAGATTTAAATTTCCCAAAGGAGCACCTGAATACACCATCACACAGACTCCCTGATTCCCACACTGACACACTCCGTTGCCACGTTTCAATGTTAGGAGACCTAATTGTCTTTAACTATATTGTAAAAAGTACAAATAAGTAATAGTTGGTTTAGTAATAAGTACTGACAAATTATTTTTGTTGATGTAAACTAATATAGCCAGGTTATTTCAGGCATATTAAATTGTATTTTTTTTTACTTGGGATAGTCCCTGCCTCATGAGCTGTGTCCCAACAATTCCCCCTAAATGTAAATATTTCCCTGATTTTAGCTTTTAGACTCAATGACTTAAAATTAACCATCCTCAATGTCCTTGCTACTGCCTGTGCTTCACAATGGGATGACATTGCAGAGAAGGAAAGCTGTTGCTTTGCTATTGCAAATTGTTTTAGAAAATCAGCCTACAATATATCTGTTTCACAATGTAAAACCATTTTTGAAGCTGTTCAGAAAACGGTTTTTTTTAAAGGTGCACCATCAACACGTTGTCACACGGTGACCCGCTTCATGTAATTAAATTAAATTAAACGGCTTTTATTAGACTACTGATATGAATGGAGTCATGCGAGTGAACGTGATTTCAAACATATGAAAGAACTGTTAACTTCTTTAGAAATGTATCTTTTTTTTTTACATTTTAATTTCTGAATGCACCTACTTTGTTCAAGGTTGGACTAATTGCTTCTGTTTTTGTCATAAAAAGTTGTTCTATTTTCCTGAAGATGAGGCTGCTTATCTCAAATGGTCAAATCTTTTTTTATCTTTTGGTGAATGGGCTAAATTTCCATAAAGAAAGACATCACATGATTTCACAGACCTGCACTTAATTAATCATGATGGCCTTTTTTTGAATCTCAGCGCTGCTGACAATGCAGGAAACTTGAGCTGAAAGTACTCTTTGTCCTCCCCAGAGAGAAAGAGAGACTGAGAAAGAATAAATACTGTAAGTGGGTGTGTTAACATTTGTCCCTCCCAATCCATTCATTAATATAGAAAGATATTTAATTAGCAATTATTGTGACATGGTTAGTATATGCACTTTTTTGTTTATATAAATGTGTATAACGTGCATGAAAACAATGTTTTTGAAATCTGTTTGAAGCGAACAATGTGGTCAGAGCTGCTATTTAGCTGTATTTTTCAAACCAAGTGCTGTCTGCACCTATTAAGAGCAGTGCCAAAAACACCAGCAGGTGATAAAAGGCTTGTCTTCAGCACTCTGTGTGAAAGCTGTGTTGAGATTGACCCACTTTGAGCATGTTAAGTGGTAGACATGTGTTATTGGGCACTGGCATTTTAGATGGATCTTCACCTGCTGCCTCTGAAATACATTTACAATAATAATACTTAATAATTATTTATGGGGCTGTCATCCCAGTAAAATGTGCAAAATATGCAGCCTCCCTCACTCCCTCCCTACAGTCAGACAGACATTTCTAATGCCTGGATCACACAAGCCTACAGCCCTTGTCAAAGCAACAGACAACATCTCGCAGAGAACTGGCAGGAACTTCAAGACCCAGAAAGTAGAAAAACAACAGCTGATCTAGGAAGAGATTTGTGATGACAGAACATAATTATCTAAAATCTCTTTCACTTTCTCTGTCCCTCTCGTTTTCACAGGTGGTTTTACTATCTGGGCTATAACTCCAGAAGAAAGGGGAAAACATGACAAACAGTTTGACTCTCTGGCTCCCACTCTGGGCTATTTGTCAGGTAAGACCACACACATACACTACTGAAACGTTTGGTATCAGTAAGAATTTTTGCTTTCTTTTTTTTTTTTTTTTGTTAAAGAAATGTGCACTTTAATTTAGCATGGACACATTAACTTAATTAAAAGTGACAGTAGAGCCATTTATATATAAAAAAAATATATAAAAAAAAACTATTTAAAATAACTACTGCACTATTAAACTTTCTATTCATCACAGATTCTTGAAAAAAATATTAAGAAACACAACTGTTTTCAACTCGTATACTAATAAGAAGTGCTTGAGCCCCAGATCAGCATATCAGAATGATTTCTGACAGATCATGTAACACCGAAGACTGGAGTAATGGCTGCTTAAAATTCAGTTTTCCATCACAGGATCACATTTAAAATATATAAAAATTGTAAACAGTTCTTTTAAATTGTAATATTTCACAATATTACTGTTTTTAATGTAGTTTCGATCTAATAAATGCAGCTTTGCTGAGCATATGTAAGACTTTCAAAACAAAAACAAATATTTTGAATGGTATATATATTCTGCTCTTATACAATGCACATCATTTTATGTTTTATTTCATTTTAGGAGATCAAGCACGAAAGTTCTTCCTGCAGTCTGGTCTTCCCACAGTAGTCCTGGCAGACATCTGGTAAGAGAGTACACGCACGTACACACACCCTTAATGTACATGCATGCGTTATCCAGTTCTTCTGTCTTTCCCTTCCCATTTCTCTCCCAATAAAGGTATATTAAATTTGAAGAGCATGTATGATTTTTGACTCTACTGTATATCAATGTGCAAACGAATAAACTGCACATGTAAATATGTCTGTATGGTTGTCTTTTCTATGGCAGGGCTGGATTTATCATAATAGTGTTGTGAAATGAATGTGTGTATTGTAGCCACATATCTCTCCGGAGGGTGGAGGTTCCCAAAAGTAACCTCTTCCTGTCTGTGGTTAGTCTACTGGTGTAAACACTGTCGCCCATCCACAAACAGGATGTAGATTTACTGATGCAGGATACAGAAAGTTTGATTTGAGTTTATAGCATTTGCTTGTTCTAAAACGTTCTTGTTCATAAATAAAATTGTTTGCACAACAAAAATCTGAGCCCAAAATAATGCTGCTCTGTCATTACGCACCAACTGAGTTTCTTCGTTGGGATTGTAATAGCAATTAGTGCTCTGTAAGCCACTTTTGATGAGAATGGCTGCTTCCTTTCTTTCAGGGCACTGGCGGATATAGGAAAGGATGGGAAGATGGACAGATTGGAGTTCTCCATTGCAATGAAACTAATTAAACTGCTGCTGCAGGGTCAGCCCCTCCCATCCAACCTGCCAATCATCATGAAGCAGACGCCTACCCCAGTTATGACATCATCATCACGCTTTGGTATGAGTTGATAGCTGGTTATGTAACGTCGGGTGAGGTTTGTTTGCTTTGTTGTTAAGTTTGTTGAGTCTTTTACAGGTTGTGACTAAGATTATGCTGAAATGAAGACATATATTAATATTTTTCATATATAATCTCAGAAATCTGTAAATGGTCAATATTAACACTCTACATAAAACAGTGTTGTTATTGTTATTGTTAACTAAATCTATTAAAATAGTTTTTGGTAATTGAAATAAATAAAAAAATATAAATATTGGATTTTAAAATTAAAATTACAAATTACAAATGCTGCCTCGGCAACTAACTGAAATAGGTTGAAGTACTAAAATGACTAAAACTGAAACCGAAATAAAATAAATGAAAGCTTTGTGGAAATCTAAAAAATCTAAAACACATAACAATGACTAAAACTTAAACTAAAAGAAAACTGAAAATATTCAAATAAAAGCTAATTCAAAATATTAATAAAGACTATAATCGTATGCAAATAATACTGAAATAACACTGAAATAAAATTACTATTATGTCTAAACAAATTAAACATAAAACACTAAAATAGATATGAACGTTAGATATGAACGTAGAATATGACAAATGGATATTCAACATGAGATTTTAAACAGATTACATTTGACAGTGTAATTAAATTATTAGTGTTTTTAAAGATAACTTGAAGTGAGCATTAGAAGTAAAAGAAATGTAGAACTACTGGAAACAAGCCTGAACCATTACACAGTTTAGTCCGATATATACGCAGTATCTGTAAAAGATATGCTACCAATAAATCTTCTAGAAATGATCTCAGATAATGTGTCTGTCTTGAAATTCTGTCTGTTTTATTATAGGTATGGGTTCCATGCCAAATCTCTCTGCCATGTCAGTGATGCCCATCCGAATGCCCATCCCCCCTGGCTCTGCCTTGACCCCTTTGGTCCCTGCGCCCACCCTGATGTCAGGACCACTGCCTCAGATGCCCAACTCTCTCAGTGTGCCAGCTTTACCTAACGGCAATGCAACTCTCCTCACACCAGCACCAGGTATCCTGAATTCATTCACATGCAGCATTTTGCACAGACGAGTATTATGCCGTTATTATGAAATCTTTATCCATTGATTAACTGCATAATCTACAACTCAGTTACAAAGTTTGCATGTGCTTTAAAGTAATTGTTTTTCCTTTTTTTTTTTTTTTACCTTTTCAGCATTCCCAGCCACCAGTGGTTTGAGTAAATCTCACTCGCTCTTGGACCTTGGCTCTAGCAGGTGTGAACCCCAAAGTTCAACGCCCATGTTTGTATTGGAATTGGGTGTAATATCTGTTGCATGCAACAGTGTGTTTGTTTCAGTCAGAGCTAAAAAAAGACAGTGATTTTCTTAGAACTGGGCTTGTTTCGCCAGTATAAGAAGTTTGTAGTAAATAAGAGTGTGTTTGCTGACAGAGTCCTTGAATAGCACAGCTGTCTCCTTGTATCTTAATTGGATCTTGTTAGAGTTCCTCCGAGAGTCATCCAACCTCCATGTGGTGGTACAGAAGCATGTAATAAACCCACTAATACCAGCTCAGTGCCTGTTTAAAAATGAATTTGGGTCTAAGGCTGGGAAATATATTGAATATACACAAGGTATTTGGGATGATTATTGTGGTGATATAAAATTAAGCAACATCATGTACAGTGCTGGTCAGAATTATTTGCCCCCTTGGTAAATATGTTCAAAGGTGGCTGTAGAAAATAAATCTGCATTGTTAATTCTTTTGATATTTTAATAAAAAAAATAGCAAAAATCTAACCTTTCATTGAAGTAAAAGAATTGAAAGTGCTGGGAAAATCACATTATGAAATAAATGTTTTTCTCCAAAACACGTTGGGAACAATTATTTGCCCTTTTATTAAATACTTTTTGCAACCTCCTTTTTCCAAGATAACAGCTCTGAGTCTTCTCTGAAGAGTTTGGAGAACACCTGACAAGAGATCAGAGCCCATTCCTCCGTACAGAATCTCTCCAGATCCTTTAGATTCACAGATCCATGTTGGCGCTTCTTCTCTTCAGTTCAGCCCACTCATTTTCTATAGGGTTCAGGTCAGGGACTGGGATGGCCATTGCAGATGCTTGGTTCTGTGCTCAGTGACCCATTTTTGTGTGTTTTTGGATCACTGTCCTGTTGGAAGATCCAAACATGGCCCCGTTATAAGATTTCTAGCAGAGGTTGTCAGGTTTTGATTTTTTATCTGTTGGTATTTGATCAAATCCATGATGCCATGTATCTGAACAAGATGTCCAGGACCTTTGGCAGAAAATGAGGCCCACAGCATTAAAGATACAGCAGAGTTTTTCATTTTACACATGGGGTACTTTTTTTTATCCCTGTATGAACCAAACCCATGATAAGTGTTTGCGGCCAAAAAGCTATATTTTTTTTTGTTTCATCTGTTACTTCAATGAAAGGTTAGATTTTTGCTATTTTTTTTAAATAAAATATCAAAAGGATTAACAATGCAGATTTATTTTTTACAGCCATCTTTGATCATATTTACCAAGGGGGCAAATAATTCTGACCAGCACTGTATATCTCAATTCTTTTAATGCACTTTTTTTAGGTGTAAAGTTTCAATGAATCATTTCAAAACTTGGTTCAACAATTCACTGGTGTCATTACTAAGAAATATTAATAGAAATTGTTCATAAATAAAATATCAAATTAAATGTTTTAGTGAAAATATATGTAGAGAATCGTCAGAATCATAATTTCACTCTACATGTTATTTAAGTCATATCTCACACTCTCTCCCCCTCTCATCCTGTTATTTTTTATCATTCCAGCCAATGCCAAACTGCAGAAGGCAGCTGAATCCTATTAGTGTTATCTCAGAATATTTAAAAATCCGTAAACTGACAGCAGTGAATTGGAATACTGCGGAATTGCTCATAATTTTGAGTTTTAATTACGATTTTTAATTGTCCCGGTAGTGGTAATTACGGTCCTAACAAGGATTCAGCAAACCTTGCTCAGACATATAAATTATTAAAAGTATGATGTCACAGCAGAATCTCACAGCACTGGAGGAAAAGCTGATCTTGCAGCTAGCCGGAGACCAGTTGTCTACTTTATCATGGTTCATGAAAGGATTATATTAGTGTTAATGAGCAGCTGCTAAATGGAGCTCATTTGAAAATAATTCTGCATGCAAATGCAATTTCTGAATTAAAGAGTGCTGTACAAATAAAAACTGTCAGGAATTATCTGAACACATGCATGATTTGGATAATCAATATGATCTATATTTAGCATTAGTTAGCACATTCAAGGACGTCATACATGTATTAATTAGGTGCGATACACAGTAATACTTAGAGTATTAATAAGTCATTTTATTTACTAGAGAAAATACATTTGGAAATTAAAAGCATTACAAATTTATTTATCACTTTTTGTTCTAATTTCCCACAGTTCTAACTCTTCCTCCACCACCTCCCTTGCGAGTAACTCCCCCAAAATGAGCGCATCTGATTGGGCGGTGCCTCAATCGTCCCGTCTGAAATACCGGCAGCAGTTCAACAGCCTGGACAAGCTGATGAGCGGATACCTGTCAGGTGAGTGTGTGTTGTAGAAGTCAGGAAGGTGAGGGAATGGCAATGTTTGCATATTATAGTGTGTAAGCATCTCTGTGTGTGTGTTATGCGTTAACTCTTTAGTGTGTATGTTTGAAGGTCCCCAGGTCAGAAATGCCCTCACAGCATCAAACCTCACGCAAACACAGCTTGCCACCATATGGTGAGTTCACAAAATACTGCACTCGCAATATAAATTTCAAAAAGAACATTGCTTTGTAGACATAATATGCATGCACTTCCTTCCCCCTATTTGCATGACTTGTATATTGTTATTTATACAACACAATTCCTTTCATTTATACTGATTTTGATAAAAAAGAATAATATATATATATATATATATATATATATATATATATATATATATATATATATATATATATAAAATAATAGATAAATAAAGACATGTAATGTTTGATTAGGATGATTTGCATTTATTACAATAATGATAATATAATATAAAAAATATAATATAAAACACTATATCCAAGTGCAAAAAAATTAAGCTTAAAAATAGGCTTTATTTTATATGATCATTATTGATGTACAGAGTTGTATGTTTGTTCATTACACTTTGATTTAACTTAATAGATTTCAATGTGAGTGGGAAAATTAAACATTTCCCTCAAATTTTTTTTTTACTTTAGTTTTGGTTAAAGATAACTTATTGTATTTTTGCTTAATGCATTTATTTTTATTGTATGAGATAAAAAATAAAAAAATGCCAGAAACTTTGATGAAGACCCCTGCATTAATCGCTTGCACACATTAAACTCTGGATCACATTGTATTTCTCTAAGCGGTGTGTTAAACACCCACTTCCACAGTGTTACGTCTGCTGTTTAGGTGCCAGTTGGAAAATTTGAAATTTTAATTTATTTATTTATTATCTAAAATGCTTCCAGGTTAATAAAAAATGTACATCTCTGTCTTCAGGACTCTTGCTGATGTAGATCGGGATGGGCAGTTGAGAGCAGAAGAGTTTATTCTAGCAATGTACCTGGTTGAAATGGCCAAGACTGGGCGGCCTTTACCTCTGACTCTACCTCCTGACCTTGTGCCACCTTCACTCAGGTAAGACACACACAGACCTGCCCACGCTGAAATGAGCAAGTTATGAAGGAGACAGTGGCTGTGTCCGAAATCTCCACTCAAACCACTACTCCCTAACCCCTATGTAGGGGGTAGGGAGTAGAACACTATATAGTGAGCTCACCAGCATAATAGAAACACCACTTTCGGACACTACTCGATCGTCTCTCGGCGCCGTTGATTACGTCATTACTGTCGCACTATTTAAACGCGCCATCATCTGCCAGCTGGTGCCGAGCCAGCTCTGGGCTAAATAGATTTTTTTTTATATAAATACATTACATTATATTGAGCTTATTTCTCCAAAATTGTAAAATTAAAAGTCATTTCTGGCCGTTTCTGTTATAATGCGTTACTCCACATATGATTATAACTTATAAACATAAATAAAATTAATACACATATTTAATATATTTTCATTTTCGTGCCACACCGTTTTCTCTTGCCTGTCGACATTAGGAAAAAACAAACAGATCTACGTTATCAAATATCTTGCTCATAATACTCTTAATAAAACAGCTTTTAGACTCTGTGGAGATGCCACTCAATATTTATCTTTTTTGTTTGTTTGTTCTTGTGATTCAGAAGATTTTGCGGATTAGCAAAAGAAACAGGATTTCTAGACACAGAAAACGACGTGCTGTTCTTGCTACGCTAGCGAGACGTCGTCAAATTGTAAGTTAAAGATGAAGATGATGCTAGGTCTTTATCAGAGACGGACAGAGTACACAGCTTTATTACTTGAGTAAAAGTACAGATACCCCTGGCTAAATTTTACTCAAGTACAAGTAAAAGTTAGGCATGATTTGTGCCGTAATGGGGCAATACGCATGTCTGACAAAAGTGTAGACCTACTACATATCATAAGTTAAACGAGAAAGAACATAACTTACATTTGTATGACAAATTCGTATTGTCGCGCTGCTCTCCTTGACGTCCATCCGCCATTTTTACGATCAGCGCGATGCATGATGGTATGTAGGGCTTGGGTTAGTGACCATCGGTTGTACACTACTTTTCAAAATGCATTCTGGGATACATTGAGTGGACTATATAGGGTATAATAATCATCACTATGCATTCGGACAGCACTACAAAATGGCGAGCTCAATATAGTCCACTATATAGTGAGTAGTGGGAGATTTCGGACAAAGCCAGTGTTAAATTACGTGAGTGTGTGTTTGTTTTTCAGAAAAGCTAAGTCATGTGATCTGCTGAACGGACCTGTTCCTCTGATTAACACAGAACTGATTGAGCCAGAAAATCCACAGAAAAGCAAGAGCTATGGTATTTGCATCTACATAATACTATACATAATAGTGATCAACAGATTATGGGGGTTCAATATATTGCTTATATACAGAATATATACACAGAATTGCTGTAATTAAAGATTTAAAAAATCGTGTTGCATTTTAAACTTGGTCTATAATAACATGCATTTAGTATCATGTTAATGTATTTATCTAGTTCATGGTGCTCACATTGCAAAGTTAACAATAAGTTATAAGCTTTTAATTTATAGTACTACAGGTAGGTCAATACAACATTTAGCAGAATTTTCCCTTCTAAACCTTTTCAGTTTTATGCATAATTAAACATTTAAAAAAACAAAAACAAATGTGAGGTTCAAGTACAACTTTACACACCTCTTATGCGCACAAAGGCTCCATTTATTTGATAAAAAAATGCAGTAAAAACGGTACTATTGTGAAATATTATATGATTAAATACAATTTAGAAGAACTGTTTTCTATTTTAAAATATATATAAAAAAATAAATTAATTCCTGTGATGGTGAAGCTAAATTTTCAGCATCATTACTCCAGTCTTCAGTGTCACATGATCCTTCAGAAATCATTTTAATATTCTAATTTTGTGATCAAGAAACATTTCTTATTATTAATGTTGAAAACAGTTGTGCTGCTTAATATTTTTGTGGAAACCGTGATGTATTTTTTCTTTAATGAATATAAAGTTCATAAGAACAGCATTGATTTGAAATAGAAATCTATTAAAATCCATTAAATCCATTAACCCATTAAATATCCATTTGATATCGCTTTAATGCATACTTGCTGAAAAAGTATTCATTACTTATATATATATTCTTAATGACCCCAAATCTTTGAATGGTAGTGTGTGCTAATATATATAAGCACACTTATGCAAATTACAAACACACACTGTCCTTATTTCTGCACAGTATTGTAAATGATCCTTCTAAATAGAGCTGATTCAGCTGAACAAACAACTAAACAGTCTCTTCTGAGTTTGTGTTGAGATAAAATGCTGCTTTATATTTACCTCATGATATAGTCTTTTTTTGAATATACATATATATTAAAATATTTGTATTGTGTTGAATTAGACACTTCTTACCTCACCTTTCTGTCTCTCTCTCTCTCTCTCTCTCTTTCTCTCTCAGTGTCATTGGAGGATAAACTGAGAGAGAATTTCCAGAGAGGAAATGCAGAGCTGGAAAAAAGACGATTGGCTCTGCTGGAGGAACAAAAGAGAGAGGAGGAGAGGAGGAGAGAAGAGGAGAGGCGAGAGGAGGAGAGGAGGCAGCAGAAGGAGAGGGAAGAGAGAGAACGGAAGGAGAGAGAGACCCGGGAGATGGAGCTGAGGAGACAGAGGGAGGAGGAGAGGAGGATAGAGAGACAGAGAGAGCTAGAACGACAGAGAGAAGAAGAAAGACTGAAAGAATTAGAGCGACATGAGGCAAGTAGAACACACAAGGGCAGACAGAGGTTGTTATTAATGGAAATAATATTACTGAAAAGCCTTACGTTTTTTCCACATGGATACATGTTTTATGAATAAATTGTTTATAAACTTGGACTGTCAGTTATTAAATCATTAAAAAATGATGAAAATTATTATTACAAATCTTAAAGTTTGCAGTTATGATTTATGAATTACTCTACTTGTATGCACTATTTCATGGCAAAGTTTAATGCTTCTCTAATGCTGCATTTCATTACACAAGCAAAATAGGGTAATTGTGTTAAATAATTAGCATTAGATATATTTAATTAAGTGATAAGTTAACCCTAATAAACACTGTACTAGTGGAGTGGTGTCCCAATTCTCATCCTAGGAAAAGGAATGGGAGTGTAATTATGTAGAATATTCATACATAGTCTCCTTTTCTTATTGCTCTCTCAGGAAGCAGAGCGACAGAGGCGAATGGAATGGGAGAAGAGTAAACGAGTGGAGCTTCAGACACAGAGAGAAAAAGAGCAGAGCGACATACAGAGACTTAAGGACAGGAAGAGGAGTCTCGAGATGGAGCTGGAGGCAGTGGTCAGATTGTTGTTTCTTCTTTCTATTTTTTCTTATTCCATATACCTGTTCTCCATCCTGTCTCTTCTCTGTGGGATTGTTGGCTATATTGTATTATAGATTAAAAACATTTCAGTCTTTCCTTCTCCTAGGGTAACAAGCATAAGCAGATCTCCGATCGGCTCCGGGACGCCAAGAGTAAGAGGCAGGTCCAGACGGCTGAGCTAGACCTGATCAATCAGAAGAGAGAAAGCCGTATTATGGATATCAACTCCCTACAGTTGCAGTTTGAGGTATGTTGTGTTTTGTTTTTTTAGGTTATACTGTACATGCATTGCAAGGAAGTCCATCTGGGAAAAACTCCTTGAGTTCTCTTGTTGTTCACAATATATATATATTTTGAAAGAAATTAATATTTTTATTCAGGAAGTACGCATTATATTGATCAAAAGTGACAGTAAATGCATTTAAAATGGAACAAATGATTACTATTTCAAATAAATGCTGTTCTTTTGAATGCTGAAAAAGCAGCACAATTGTTTTGATAATAATAATAACTGTTTCTTGAACAGAACATAAGCATATCAGAATGATTTCTGAAGGATCATGTGACACTGATGACTAATGGCTGGTGAAAATTCAGCTTTGCCATCACAGGAATAAATTACATTTTAAAATATATTAAAATAGAAAATAATTATTTTAACTTTTCACAATATTACAGTTTTTACTGTATTTTTGATAAAATAAATGCTAAGTTGGTGAGCATAAGAGACTTCTTTCAAAAACATTAAAATAATCTTACTGACCTCAAACTTTTGAGTAGTAGCCTAAATAAATGTGTGTTGTTTTGTTTTTTTTACAGGAAATTCAGAGGCAGTTGAGTCGTTTTGGTCCTGAGAAGCAGCAACTGACAGACAGACTTCTACATCTAACCCAAAACAACTCAAGTTAGAACTCACATAGACCTGAAGCAATCAATGAATAGACTACGACTAATTTCATTTGTGTCCATTTCATCCCTCTTGAACCCGACTCATTCTCTCTTTCTTTTCCCCCTTTCAGGTCCTTTGATAAATGATGTGAAACAGAGTGTGTGCGAGAAAGATCTGAGCTGTCGGAAGCTGAAGGAGCAGCTGGATGTTTTGGAGAGAGAGACCACTGCTAAACTCTCACAAATGGAGCAGTACAACAGAGAAATCAAGGTCATCGGCTTCTCTTACATTCCCAGTGTAAACCTCGACAACATTTAAAGTGCCGTGTTTTGATTAAAGCTAATGTGGGTGTGGTTGGGGACTTGCTATCTTGGAAATTATTTTAAACCTTAATGTCCCTGTGAGGGACTCACTAGTTACTCACTACTCACTAGGGACTCACTCCATGTTCCTGTGATTAAAACCTACAGCTCAACTCCCAGGCCTGAAGGCAGAGGATTGAGCACTTCATTACACACTAACATTCACACAGCTCACAACACTAAAAAAAACACACTATCACTAACTCACTTCCTGCACCGGTTGGTCGGATCGGAAACCTGAGCATTAGCACTCAGCTATTGTTCAGTATACGTCTAATGTTTTCTGCTCCAAGCCTTTCTTTTTTTCTTTCTATGTGCCCATTTTTATAACACCCCACACCCCTGCTGTATCTCTCCTCTTTCTTCTCTTCCTCTTTACTCCGGCTGTCTTCATAGTTTGTAGATATGGATGACTGTGTGCTTCAAGGACTTCTCTCTTTGCTGGGCTGCTTAACCAATCTCTTCCTTCTAATAAAGGTTGACCTCTCTTTATCGTTTCTTTACTCACACTCATCTTTCATTTCACCTTTTGCTCGAATTATTCTCATGAAAGAAGTCTCACTTTACCCATATTGTACTGAAATTAGCTCTAATGTCTGACATCGTGACCTCATACATCTTTGTGTCTGTCTGTGCCATTTTCATCACCTCACAATGTTTTCTACTCTCTGCCTAAAAACAAAAAAACAGCAGTAAAAGTAATGGGATTTTTGTTTTTAATGTTTGAAACATTTATTTTTCTAAAAGGAAAAGTTTGTACTACAGTATGTAGAACAGTTAGAGCCAGGGTCCAAAATGTCACTTGACAAAAATTAGGCATTAAAGACCATTTAACATAGTCATGGCGTATATGATGCTATTTGTTGCTAATAACCAGGGTTTAAAAACTGAAAGAATTTTTTTTAACGTTTAAATCAGCAATCAGCATATCAGAATGATTTCTAAAGGATTATGTGACACTGAAGACTGTAGTAATGGCTGCTGAAAATTCAGCTTTGCCATCACAGGAATAAATGACATTTAAAAATATTCAAATAGAAAACATTTTAATTTGTAATAGTATTTCACAGTATTACGGTTTTACTGTATTGTTGATCAAATACAGCGTTGTTGAGCACTTTCTAAAACTTTAAAAAATCTTACTGGCCCCAAACCTTTTAGCGGTAGTGTTATATTTATGAAAAAAAAAACATAAATGAAACAGATCTAGAACTATTTGTTTTGCCACTTATAATTGTTCAGTACCACTCAATAGTGGTAAGTTGATTAGTTTGGGCAGTCAGTAAAGCTGAGCACAATGCAATACCATATACTCTATATTTGAAACCATACCGAATAATTTAATGATTTGTTATAAGCATGAACTAAATGTTGAAGGATTGTGTGGGTAATGTTGCAGGAGTTGAGACAGAGGCAGAGCCAGCAGCAGGACGTCCTAGAGCAGCTCAGGAGGGTAAGATCTGAGAAACTCAAAGAGATACAGAGGCACAGGAAAGATGAGGAGGAGAGGAAGAGGAAGAAAGAGGAGGAAGCAAGGTAAAATTGTGCTCTCAGACAAACATACATTTAACCAACATACACACACACACACACACATTTCTCCTCTTGTGACATTTTTCAGCAAATATGCCCCCACTTGTAGAACCCACTCATGAATGCTGAGACTCACGCCAGACTCACAGAAACATTTTGTTCATGTGCCTGTAGACAGGCGATGCTGGAGCAGGAGCGCCTGGAGCAGGAGGAAGCAGAGCGTAAGAAGAAGCTTGCCCAGGAGCGAGAGGCCAAACTCAGAGAAGAACAGCAGCGGCAGGCCCAAGCCCGACTTAAGGAGGCCCAGGAGCAGGCATGGGAGAAAGAGGAGAAGAGGAGGGCAGAAGAGAGAGAGAGAGAGAGGGAGGAGAAGGAGAGAGAGGAGAGAGAGGAGAGAGAAAGGAATGAACTGGCGCTGCACACTCAGCCCTCCATGTCATACAATAGCACAGAGAACAAAAGTGAGTTTGATTAAGTGTGTGTGTGTGTCTGTTTGTGTGTGTGTGTGTCTGTGTCTGTGTGTGGGTGAGTACAGAATTCATCCACTTGGCCATGAATATGATGTTTTCATTCTATTCATTGTAATGGGTGTCATTACTCTCACAGCTTCATGATTCACTTTAATTACCTCCCATTAATTATCTGAGTTGCTATAACAGACTCCACTAGAATGTGAGTGTCTTAAAGTGACAGTAGCCTAATAGTAAGCATGCTGCCGTTTGTCCTTATAGGGATAGTTCACCCAAAAATGAAAATTCTGTCCTTATTTACTCACTCTAATGTTGTTCCAAACCTGTATTCATTTATTTCTTGTGCTGAACACAAAAGAAGATATTTTGAAGAATGTGGCTAACCAAACAGTTGCTGGTCCCCATTGACTTCCATAGTAGGAAAATAAATACTCTCCGTGTCCGTGCCGGTGTCCATGCCGGTCTCCATACCGGTCTCCATGCCGGTGTCTGTGACGGTATTCATGCCGCTCTCCGTGCCGCTCTCCATGTCCGTGCCGCTCTTCATGTCTGTGCCGCTCTCCATGTTCGGTGTCTGTGCCTTGTCCGTGTCGGCCTCCATGCTGTCCGGTGTCTGTGTCTGTGTCTCCGTGTCCGATGTCCGTGCCGCTCTCTGTGTCTGTGCCAGTGTCTGTGCCTGTGTCCATGCCGGTCCCCGTGCCGCTCTCCGTGCTGGTCTCTGTGCCGGTCTCCGTGTCCAGGCCAGTCTTCGTGTCCGTGCTGCCCTCCGTGTCCGTGCTGGTCTCCGTGCCTGTGTCCATGCCGGTCTCATTGACTTCCGGTGTCCGTGCCGGTGTCCGTGCCAGTCTCCGTGCCTGTGTCGATGCCGGTCCCAGTGATGTCCGGTGTCCGTGCCGCTCTCCGTGTCCGTGCCGCTCTCCCTGTCCGTGCCGGTCTCTGTGTCCGTGCCGGTGTCCGTGCCGCTCTCCATGTCTGTGCCGGTGTCCGTACCTGTGTCCATGTCGATCTCTGTGCCGGTCTTCGTGTCCGTGCCTGTGTCCATGCCGGTGTCAGTGACGTCCGGTGTCCGTGCCGGTATCCGTGCCGGTGTCCGTGCCGGTGTCAATGCCGGTCTCCGTGTCCATGCCGGTCTCAGTGACGTCCGGTGTCCGTGCCGGTATCCGTGCCGGTGTCAATGCCGGTCTCCGTGTCCATGCCGGTCT
The DNA here is from genome assembly GCA_030578255.1 of Tiaroga cobitis. Classification (NCBI taxonomy): domain Eukaryota; kingdom Metazoa; phylum Chordata; class Actinopteri; order Cypriniformes; family Leuciscidae; genus Tiaroga; species Tiaroga cobitis. The sequence goes on from CM060610.1 coordinate 20,536,544, forward strand.
CAGTGACGTCCGGTGTCCGTGCCGGTATCCGTGCCGGTGTCCGTGCCGGTGTCAATGCCGGTCTCCGTGTCCATGCCGGTCTCCGTGTCCGTGCTGATCTCCATGCCGGTGTCCGTGCCGCTCTCCGTGTCATGTGTCCGTGCCGCTCTCCGTGTCATGTGTCCGTGCCGCTCTCTGTGTCCGTGTCGCTCTCCGTGTCTGTGCCGGTGTCCGTGCCGGTCTCCGCGTCTGTGTCCAATTTTAATTACAAAGAAAATAATGACAAAGATTTTTATCTTCGCCACTTTGGCATAAATGTCTGGCATTCTTTTTTATTTTAAATTTTGTGGCCTTGTAAGGCTTTGTTTTTAAAATAGGGACATTAGTTTGGCTGTAATGCTCAGTCACTGGGGAAATAGTAAAACCAACATGAAAAAGAATTGCGATAAATTCGTGAATCGTGATTTTCCTGAAAAAAATCGGGATATTATATGATGCAAAGGTCTTACAGGTGTGGAACGACATGGGGTGAGTATTTAATGACAGGTCATTTTTGGGTAAACTATCCCTTTAAATAACATTAAAATAGACATAATAAGACATAATACAATTAAAGTAAGTATTAAAGGGTTAGTTCACCCAAAATAAAAAAAAATTTACACTAAGTGCAGAAAATGCAGAGATCAGTATATCGATTATAGATATAAGATGATGATTGCCGTGGGATTTCTGTTTGAATTTGTTTTTACATGTTGAAACATGCATTTGTAGATGTGCTGCCTTTGCTGAATAGTTGTGAGATGTGTTATCTGTTTCTAAGGCGATTATGTGTGTTTTTTGCAGTTTTGCAGCCAGTGGTGACCACTGAAGACACATGTACTCCCCTCACCACTTACAGAGCTCTCTACCCCTTCACAGCACGCAACTCTGACGAGCTCACACTGGAGGCAGACTGTCTGATCCAGGTACATGTCAACAAACATTCACTCATGCAGCTGTAAATGTACTTATTCAAGTACACATATAATTTGGCTTCCTGTGGATCCACAGGTAGATGAATCAACAGTTAGGGAGACTGGCTGGCTATATGGGAGTTATCGTGGTAACTGTGGCTGGTTTCCAGAGAGTTATGCTGAGAGATGCTGTAAAGAGAGTCAGATTGAACTGACTGCACCAGTTACACACTCCACAGCGCCCTCTACCAACTACCCTGGGTATGGCACTAAAACTGCTCTATTACTAACTAGGCTGTGCAATTTAGCTTAAAAACTCCACTTTTCAATCTTTAGTAGTACTTTTTTTTTTTTTTTTTTTTTTTATCAGATGAAACATCCTTTCAACCGAACAGCCATTGTAGCCTAGTAGATAAACAAATATTAATAATTTATTAATTTTACATGCATGAAAGCAAGGAAGAATAACATTTATTCATTTTCAGCGGTATGCACAAATAAAACAATAAACAGCAATATATTTTTTATTAAAACGTTTTCACTAATGCATAAAAAAAAAGTCACACACAGCTAGGGTGACCACCTGGATATTGCTCTGTCAGGGCAGTAGATGTGATTTTGCATGACAATGCGTGACACGTGTGGAGAGATACATTTACTGTGATTATACTGTGTAAATATTGATTTACATTAGTTGGAAAGCCTATTTTGCATCACATTGGATGATAACATTTTAAATCGTCAATAAGCTTTGTTAATTGTGACCGGCTCTGTGACTGTTACTTAATTTACCCTATAGGTTCGAGTGATACAATGTAATTTACTCTACAGGACCTATTCAGTCTGCTAAATATAATGACCTGAGTAACAGGTTAGTAGGTAAAGAGAACATTTTATATTAAAATAAATATCCTTAAATATTTTTATTAAAATACTTTATTTGTGGGAAAATCCCTTTCTACGAATGCGTTGGTTGCTTATTTTCCCGCTCTAGATACAACATGACGGCTGTACAAATGGATTTTTAAACGGCAATCACATTTTTTTGTATTAATTTTCTTATTGTGCCATTTTAATTTCAGGGAAGAAATAAAATGATACAGGCATTATTGAAAGCATTGCTTTCGTGTGCTTACTCACGAGGGTTGAAAGACAAAGAAGGATTATAAAACTAGTCTAATCACCTTTAGGAAACTTAATAGCCAAATAAAAAGGGTGATATTACTTGCAAAATCACAATATTCACAGTTTTTTTTATATAATGACAAAAAAATATCAACACAAATATACTATGAATATTCGATTTATCAGCCAGCCCTATGACTAACACACATACTGTTTTGATGAGCCTCACATTTATAAGCTGCCAAAATGTGGTGTTTTGGTATGTGTCAGACGTTCAGGAAGACAAATCTGATGCAGTTGTTTAGTCTGTCACCCCTCTTCTATTATTAATCAATTATTGTAAAAAGACCTCTCCGTCAGAGGAGGGTAAGATACAGCGGCATTCGGTAGGTGTGACATCCTTGACCGCTATTGAGCTGGTAGGACATGATCTAAACAGACATTTAAATGTGTTGTGTTATTAGTCTTTAAAAAAAAAAACTATTTCATCCATACATTTTAGATAAACAAATGAATGCCAAATTTTTCCTAGAATTCCTCGAGTGGACATAGAAGGACCAACACCAACACACACACCAATGTCTACAAACACACAGCACTCACAGGTTGGCATGTGTGAACCCCATCTATCTCACATACAACATTGTTTATTTGATCATTGAGAGAAATATTACTCTGATCATTGCCATTTGTTAGAGTATGTGTGTGTTTGTGCTGTAGGCTGTCGCTCTGTGTGAGTGGAGCGCTAAGACGGACAGTCACCTGGGCTTCACTAAAGATGACGTCATCACGGTTCTAGAGAAGCAGGAGAACTGGTGGTACGGAGAGCTCACCGAGAGCCGGGGCTGGTTCCCTTGCTCATATGTCTCCATGGTTACCACCAATAACACACAGACCGAGTAAGGGATGAGATACCTCTTACTTTACCTCACAAACATATAATTGATGCAATAATTGATGCAATAATTCCATTAAATAATAATTGAAGCTGATTATTTATTATTTTATTTTTATATTTGATGTAAAATCAGCATAAAACGGAAATTGCAATCGTTTTTTCTTCCCTATTTTCACATATCTGAGTGTAGGGCGGGACTTATTTTTGTCCATCTGGACTTTATTGGATCGTTGAATCTTTGTGTTTTGCTATTGCTGTGATGTCATGTGAGTGACAGGTTGCCGCCATCTGAGAAGAGAGGAAATATAGTTGCAAGTGGGAGGGGAAGTTATTTTGATTAAAGATTACGAGGGCACATGAATAATAATAAAAAAAAGATGTGCACAGATAAATCAGTTATAATAAATATTACAATTTTCCAATATTTTGTTAAACAGCATTTATGCCATTTTAGATCATTATAATGTAGTAGGTCAGACTTTTTTTGTTCCAGACAGATAAATATACATTTTTCACATATACTCTGTTTCTTCTACCAAAAGATGGCAGCTAGATTTGTAGTACTATGTGTGTAAGTTATTATCGTCATTTTGGAATAAACGTATTGCATTTATTTAGTAACCAATACATATACAGTAGTCGCAATTTGATGCCAAGCTAAATCTTTTATGTTCTTTTTCTTCTCTCTTCTAGGCCATTATATTCTACTGTGGACGAGATTGACGTTTCAGATTCTGGTCTGCCTGAGGGTGAGGAGTCTGTTTATGTTTTCATAGAACCATCTCTGGTCATTCAGATGAGATATTATGATGAAATTGAATTGTCATTTCAGAGGTTTTGTCACGCTTTGTATTTGATTTCACCTAATTAGAGTATGTGGCTCTGTACACCTATGAGAGTCCGGAGTCAGGTGACCTGACGTTCTGTGCGGAGGATGCTGTTCTGGTAACAGAGAGGGAAGGAGAATGGTGGAGAGGGTGCATCGGGGACCAGTCTGGCCTCTTCCCTTCCAACTATGTTAAACCCAAAGAGTCCGATGTATGCATATTCAGATAATTATATATACTGTATATATATTATGTATTTATATTTACCATATGAATATTAATTATTTATCAATTTACAGACACCATATACGGACAATGGCGCCACCAGGGGGTGGCCAGGGGTGGCCATGGCCACCCCTGGCCGACTCCTGGCCACCCCACTGGCCACCCCAATGGCCAGTACAAATTTTAGTAGCATCAGTTATGCATTTCATAAATAAGTAAAAAATATTCTTTAGTAAAAGAAGACGGGGAATTATGTGTCGTGCTTTTTAAGTGCCAAACGGTTACAGTATACTGTTTCAGCAGGTTTTTGATGTGTCTTTGCCACGTTTTGACAAGCAGGGATGCAAACAGCGCGCTTTTCGGCGCCTCCCGATTTTTTCACGTCAGTTTGAGTGACAAAGTCATCTGAAGTCATTCCATAGCTTAATGTGAGGGACAGAAGTCTATTTACATCATTAAAGTATACGGAAACTCGTTTTCCCTCCTCTGCGGCTGTCAATCATTCTCTATTCATATTCAAACAGCGCGCGCGCCTCTTGGAATGGATGCACGGTAAAACTCTCTCCAATATGATATATTCACATTATAATGCATTATCTGTAGATAAAAGGCTGTAGATTTGCATAAAATTACTTTATTTGGTTGGAGTTTGTTGCTGTTTTTAAACGACTCACTACCGTGTGCTTGCTAGATCACACACATCACAAGGACTATAAATCGGCATCAAACGGACAATAACTGGAATTCAAAACTGTGAAACAAAGGAACAAATCGCACTAGGATTTGTGCGCTCGACATTTCTTCGCTTTGTGACGTGAACTTTTAAATGCGCACTTATGCAGCGCAGCGCTGCACACTGTGACTCCATGTTGCTTTGAGCACATCATTCTGCTCCCGCGATGCGCATACACGCTGTGTGTGCTCTGTTTTTCATGTTATCATGGGTTTGCGCACTGAAATATTGTTAAAAGCCAATATATTTTGTTATACCTAGCCTGCTCAATACATTCAAAATAAGCATAATTTAATTGCATATTATTTCTTTGTAGTGTAGGCTATATATGCACTTCTGAATTCTTGACATTCATATATAAATATAAAATTGTGAAATGTATGATTGCCTGATTGAATTTTATAAGAGAACTAATAGTAATTTGTTTTTATTAACATATTTAGATTTGATAAAATTACTGTGCAGATTTTTTCAAGAATTGCTTTTTGCTGCTGATTTATACACTCATTAAGTTTATTAAAAATTCATAATACGTTAATGTAATATTTAAAGGTGTTAACTGTAATCTTACACTGCAAAATAATAACTTAAAAAGGATTAAATTCACCACAATTATGTAAGTATCTGGAAATTTGCCGCGGGGTGAGGGCCCTTATATATATATATATCATATCTATATAATATATATCATTATATATAATATAATATATATTAGTAGGGCCCTACTAATATCATTAGTAACATTAAATATAACACAATAAACCAAAGTATATCAGTAGGAGTTTCCTTAAGTCTTTCTGATAGTTTTCTACAGGCCGGTTTACTACAACAGTAGAATACAATTCTGAAATTATGGTTTATAGTTTTGGTGTGCCACCCCAAGATTTTAAGTGGCCCCATCTGGCCACCCCTATGAAAAATTTCTAGAGGCGCCACTGTATACGGATGATTCATTTAATACAAAAAATGATCATTTTATTTATGTATTTGATATGCATTTGATTTATGTATTGATACTTTGATACTAATCTGAGTACTACTTTTGAAGAGAAGCGTTTTAAGCATTTGTAGATATTTAAGTTGGTATGTATTGTCAAAATGATGCACTCACTGTATTCTTTTTTTTAGACTACCAATCCTGGAGTTCCCAGTAAAAAGCCAGGTGAGATTTGAGAGAGTAGTACCATAACATAGAAGCAAAAATCAAGGCTAAACATGATTAAATTGTGCTCTTTATTGGTCCTCAGAGATTGCTCAGGTGACTATGGCCAATGCTGCCACAACACCAGAGCAATTGAGTCTGACACCTGGTCAGCTGATCGTGGTTCTTCATAAGAACTCAAACAGCTGGTGGCTGGGTGAACTACAGGTTAGTATATGTTACACAACCAGACTTCACCTTACCAAAGGACATCATTTGATTATACTGCAATATAGTGTTCTTTCTTTCTTTGTTGTATTTATATAGCACAATTTAATACAACCATAGTTGCCCAATGTGCTGTACAGAGATAATACAATTTAATACCAAAGTACAAAGACAATACCAAATAAAATCAAAACAACCACCGAGAAATATGACTCAACACCCAGAAGTGTATAGTTATACAGTACACACAGTATATACCTTTACAGTTATATACCGACTACTGCTCTAAGGCTAAAAATAATATATATATATATATATATATATATATATATATATATATATATATATATATATATATATATATATATATATAATATATATATATATATATATATATATATATATATATATATATATATATAATATATATATATATATATATATATATATATTTATATATGCAGTACCGGTCAAAAATTTGGAAACATTACTATTTTTAATGTTATGCTCATCAAGCCTGCATTTATTTGATCAAAAATACAGAAAAAAACTGTAATATTGTTAAATATTATTACGGTTTAAAATAATGGTTTTCTATTTGAATATCATTTATTTCTATGATGGCAAAGCTGAATTTTCAGCATCATTACTCCAGTCTTCAGTGTCACATGATCCTTCAGAAATCATTCTAATATGCTGATTTATTATCAATGTTGGTTGTTCTGTTCTTGTATCCCCAGCTTTTAAAAAACAAACTAAAAACATTTTCTGTTTGTAGGCACGGGGTAAGAAGCGTAAAAAGGGCTGGTTCCAGTCTTCTAATGTCAGATTACTGGAGGCAAACAGCGGCAAAATAACTCCTGCACCTCAACCATGTGAGACACACACACACACACACGTTGTCATCCTACTCTTTCATTCACAAGCTTTTGTATGTGGTGTTTTGTATGTGTTGTTTTCCCTCCTCTTTCCCATTCTGCTACATCCATCCATTCTCTCTGTCTCTCTCCCCTTCCCCCTGTAGTGTGTCAGGTTATTGCAATGTATGACTACAAAGCAGCCAGTAAGGATGAGATGAGCTTCCAAAAAGGTCAGCTGATCATCGTACTCAACAAGGACAACCCTGACTGGTGGAAAGGAGAGGTTGCAGGGGTCATAGGGCTGTTTCCAACTAACTATGTGAAGATGACCACAGAATGTGATCCCAGCCAGCAATGTGAGTACTATGAGAGTTACTTTATCCGTTCCCGTTTCCACATCAGAGTTCAGAGATGTTCATTTTGGAAAAGGGTAGAGAAAATATTAATTGAAATGAATTGAATTTGAAATAATCTTTTGAAAAGACTGTTAGTGAGACAATGTTCACGCACACATTATTTACCCAACTATGTTCTTTAATTTTGATTACAGAAAAGGAAAGTAAGAGAGATTTTTTTGGCCATAGTCTTTCGTTCTTTCTTTCTTTCTTTCTTTCTTTCTTTCTTTCTTTCTTTCTTTCTTTCTTTCTTTCTTTCTTTCTTTCTTTCTTTCTTTCTTTCTTTCTTTCTTTCTTTCTTTCTTTCTTTCTTTCTTTCTTTCTTTTTGATCAACATGTTCTAATATATACTTTCCATTCATCCCTTCATTATTCATTCTCTCATCTGCCCTTATCTCCTTTCTTCCACCTTTTTTCCACGCCTCATCTGTGTTTTATTGTAGGACGATAGCTCTGGCCCCTCCTTCCTCTTCCTCCTCTCTTTTCTGGGCCAATCAGAACACTGCTCTGGTCCAGGAAGCAGCCTCAAGCACGACTTCAGGATTTAACAGTTCCCCTTCAACTATTTCTGTTTTAACTTTACTTAAATAGCAAACGAACACATCAGTTTACCCCACTGGCTTTAGGACATTTTTTTTTTCTGTTTAGTTGGGAAATGTTAGATATCACTCGCTTCTTTTCTCAGTTTCTTTTAAGAAGTGACAAATTAATGGGGCCGTATCTTGAGCATATATTTTCCTTGATATTTTTTAAATAAAAGTTCTCTGTACTATGTAAAAAATATTTTGTAAATTTCACAACTCTAAACTTCCTTCCCAGTCATCATTTATACAGGGTCATTTACAGGAACTAAGCTGCAAGAATGGCTCATTATGAAGTCTTTCTGACATAGTTAAAACCTGAAAACATTAACCTAGTAGTACCTATACCCATATTTGCCTATTTAGTGTTCGGTAACTTGATCTGCCCAGTCCTGGTGAGGTAATAAAGAGGATGTAGGATAGATATGACTATTCTTAACAGTAAAAAACAAAACAAAACAAAAAAAACAGTAAGAATAAATTGTGAAAAACTTTATGTATTTTTACTTAGGTCCTTGGTCTTTTTCATTTTAATTATCAAGTTTTTTCATTATTATTATTATTTTTAAATATATTTGATATATTATCAAATGTCTATTCCAGTGTGCCAGAGAACTATTTCTTGTATCAATATCTGAAAATGGTGTTTGGCACCAACTAAAACAGTAATCTTTGGGTACAAGAACCTTGACTAATATTATAGATGGACGGACCACAGGGTAAAAATTTTAATAATAATAAAAATATTACATAGCCCCAGTTAACAACCCTTTTAGTCAAAAGTGAACTAACCTTTCACACAAGCAAGTACTGTTCATCAGCACAATCATATATTTGTAGATCACAGGCTTGTTAGTCTGCCTCTACGTGTTCAATTAAGTAAAGGAACTGATGACCAGCAACATGTGTTGCCCTCATACTTGACCAGCCATGCAGCCAGCTAACAGTCATGACCTTAGAGACTATTAGACTTCACTCTGAATGTCATACTGTAACCTTTGCTCTGGATGCATTTTTGTATGGAAAGTATTCACAATTATATGAAGCAGAATTTCACAAATAAAGTTTTCAATTGTGACATGACATGTAGTGATGTGGTCACTGATGAATGCGTGTGCGTGCATGTGTGTGTGTGCGTGTGTGTAGGGTGTGCTGATCTGCTCAGTTTAGACTCTATGTGCACTGAGGAAAGAAAGAGACAAGGCTACATCCATGAGTTAATTCAAACGGAGGAGTCCTACCTGGAGGACCTGGAACTGGCAGGGGAGGTAAACCAACAGTCAATTAAATGGTCAAAATTTTGTGACATATGCTATGTAATTATTATTTCCTGTGTGTGTGGATATTTAGGTGTTCTACAAGCCAATGACAGAATCAGGGCGGCTGACGGAGGCTGAGATGAGCCTGATCTTTGTGAACTGGCGGGAACTGATCATGTGCAGCACCAAACTCCTTAAGTGAGTCAACAGTGACTGCTAGAGGCAGATTGTGAAATTGCAAGTGCATGTGGTGGATGGTTGGGTATGGTTTGTTTTTGTGTAGTCCAATATTAATTCATTTTCCAGTTCTTTATGATGTTTACAGTACATGGTTAAAGGCTTTGTAGGAAACCATTTACCGTGCACTATCAAATAGCAACCAATGGATGCAAATGAAAGAAAAAAAAAAATAGAGAAATTAAATATTTAAACAAATTTGTTCAGGTTAACATCAGTCAATGAAGTAATTGGAATTATTATCAATATGAATGCGAGTGATGGAACCTTATTTAATTCTTCAACATTTTTATGATTGGTTTATTTTATTTATACCAGTCATTTATTTTATTCCTTGTTTTCAGACATCTAGACAATACTACAATGATGAATGATACATTTGAATTAAAATCTTTTAATAAAAATGAAAAAAACTATTTTAAAACTTAAACATTTTATATTAAAAATAACTACAATTGAGTAAAAGATTACATTAAAAATAACTATACTAGAGTAAATAATGACATAACAAATAACTATACAAATAACTAGTTAAATTATTACATTAAAAATAAATACAACAGTAAAAATTACATTGAAAATAACTACAATTGAGTAAAAATACATTACAAATAACTAAGAATACATGGAAAAATAACTACAATAGAGTCAAAAATTATTACATTAAAATAACTACAACAATACAGTAGAAAGAATACTTAGTGTATCATTTTTATTAGTTGGCTACACCTTCAAACAAGTGGAGAGGTCACTAAAATTGTAGACTAATAGACAATTTCGTATTTCAAGTACATTTGGATTCCTAGGCAAACAAACAAAAAAACAAAACAATGTATAATATACAGTATATATGTGTATGTGTGTGTGTTTCAGAGCTTTGCGTGTCCGTAAGAAGATGGCTGGAGAGAGGATGCCGGTGCAGGTGGTGGGTGATATCCTGTCCTCAGAGCTCTCTCACATGCAGGCCTACATTCGCTTCTGCAGCTGCCAGCTCAATGCTGCAGCCCTGCTGCAACAGAAAACAGACAAGTCACCTGACTTCAAACTCTTCCTGAAGGTAAATGGAGCTCCAATAACAGGAAAACTGCAGTTCACACTCATTCACGTGTAGTGGTAGCACTGGTCTATATTAAACGGTGAATAGTATTAAAGTGGCAATATTACTAATACGTTTTAGCGGACACTTTTGTGTACTTTGGCACAAGAAACAATTTTGGTGTAGTGTTGGGTCGCTGCTTGATCAGTGTCCTGAAGCAAAATCAGTTGTGTTGTCAATTTTCCACAGTAGTCCACAAGATGGCGCTGTAAACACTACTCTCTCGTGGGCCAGTGTGGATGACTTCACTGTAGCAGCGATAAGCCATTAATTAGGCTCTTATCCTTCTCTTCCTTCTGTGTTTTTTCACTCTTCTTTGTAGAAAATTGCCAGTAATTACCGTTGTAAAGGAATGCCACTGTCCAGCTTCCTCCTGAAACCCATGCAGAGAATCACACGCTACCCGCTGCTGATCAAGAACGTACGAGAAGCTGCCCTCAAACTTTTACAGAATGATAAGAACAGAATAGAACGATAAACGAGAAATAATAGCATAATATATTTCTTTAATTCTGCAGTATTTGTATGACTTTTATTTAAGCCAGTCATTGTTTGTTGTGTCTGAAATATGTTTGTGTAGATTCTGGAGAACACCCCTCCAGCTCACGCAGATCACGCACACCTGCAGGCGGCTCTCGAGCAGGCCGAGGAGTTGTGCTCACAGGTCAACGAGGGCGTGAGGGAGAAAGAAAACTCTGATCGGCTGGAATGGATCCAGAACCATGTGCTGTGTGATGGAGTCATTGAGGTGCATTGACCGCTGAAGGAGAGCTGCTGTTGACCTTTTTGCGCTACATGATGACCTCAAAGTGTAAAACAACAGCTTTTATTATGTGTTATGGTATTTATGAAAATGTTTTTGTTATATTCTTGTTTTAGCACCTCGTATTTAACTCTCTGACGAACTGCCTGGGCCCTCGAAAACTGCTGCACAGCGGCAAACTACATAAGACCAAGAGCAGCAAAGAACTCTGGGCATTCCTGTTTAATGACTTCCTGCTCCTCACTTACACCCCCAAACAGTTCTCATCTGGACCAGACAAACTCTTCAATCCGAACTCAAATGCACAGTACAAGATATATAAAACGGTAAAGCAACACAATTGGTTAGATGTCCCTCAGAGCTTGTACTTAGCTGTATTAGATTGTTTTGTGTTAAACACTAGTAATATTCGTAAAATTTCTTTTTTCTAAGATATTTTTTTTTATTCTAGCCAGTGTTTCTGAATGAGGTCTTGGTCAAAATGCCCTCTGACCCTTCTAGCGACGATCCAGTTTTTCACATCTCGCACATTGACCGTGTGTACACACTCAAGACTGACACCATTAATGAGAGGTACATGAACACTTTCAAACTAAAATGCTTAGAGAAAGGCTTTAAATGCCCGTTCACACCAAGAATGGTACCTATAACGATAACTATCCACCAATGATAATGTTGATTATTATAAGCGTGCACTGCAGTTATGTAATTTTGCTCAAACTCTTTAAAGCAGGATGGATTCTGATTGGCTGTCTGTGTTTTTAATCATTCATCAGCTGGAAAAAAATCATTCTGAAAAGTGATTCCAATGTAGTGAAGCAAAAATACTAATTTAATACAGTAAGTGTCTGTTGCAGTATATAAATTACTAACGTTATTGATCACTTTCATTTGAAATCAGGACAGCATGGGTGCAGAAGATCAAAACAGCTTCTGACCTCTTCATAGAGACTGAGAAGCTCAAAAGAGAGAAGGCATACCAAGGTTGGGATTCAGTGATGGCTATTAAGAGTCAAAGTCAATGTGATGGCATCACTGATAAAAGTCTGTGTACGTTGTTTAGCTCGCTCTCAGAAGAACAGTGGAATCGGGAGACTGTTAGTAACGGTCCTGGAGGCGACAGAGTTGAAGCCCTGCAAACCCAACGGTTCGAATTAACATACACAAACCTCACTACACACACACACACACACACAGAGTTAAGTCCGTATTTATTTGGACACAGGCTCTATTTTCAGAACTTTCAGAAGTTTAGGAATTGCAACCATGTTTTATACAGTTCCCCCCATTTTCAGGGGCTCAAATTTAATTGGACAAATGAATATAATCATGCACAAAATGTTTTTAAAAATCACAACATTTTAATATTTTGTTGAGAATCCTTTTGCAGACTGCCTGAAGTCTTGAACCCATGGACCAAAGACTAGGTTTCCTCCTTTGTGTTGCTTTGCCAGGACTTAAAACTGCAGCTTTCTTCAGTTGTTGTTTGTTCGTGGGTCTTTCTGCCTTTAGTTTTGTCTTCAGCAAGTGAAATGCATACTCGATTGGGTTGAGATCAGGTGACTCACCCATTGCAGTATATTCCACTCATTTTCCTTCAAAAACTCATGGGTTTTGCAGTGTGTTTTGGGTCATTGTCCATCTGTACCGTGAAGAGCTGTCCAATCAACTTTGCTGCATTTGGCTGAATCTGGACAGACAGTATATCCCTATACACTTTAGAATTCATCCGACTGCTTCTGTTTCATCATCAATAAACACCAGTGACCCGATGCCACTGGAAGCCATGCAAGCCATGCATGCCCATGCCACCACACTGTGAATTACAGATGATGTTTATGCTTTGGTGCATGAGCTGTTCCAAGCCTTCTCCATACTTTTTTCTTCCCGTCATTCTGGTACAGGTTGATCTTAGTTTCATCCATCCAAAGAATGTTTTTCCAGAACTGGTCAGGCTTTTTTAAATGTTTTTTTTTTTTTTTTTTGATAAAGTCTAATCTTATCTTTCTATTCTTGAGGCTTGAACCTTCGTGGTGAACCCTCTGTAAGTTTTCTCTTGATTGTTGACTTTGACAATGACACACCTACCTCCTGGAGAGTGTTCTTTACTTGGCTGAATGTTTTGAACGGGTTTTTCTTTACTATGGAGAGGATCCTGCGATCATCTACCACTGTTGTCTTCCGTGGACGTCCAGGCCTTTTATGTCGCTGAGCTCACCAGTGCAATCTTTTTTTTTTCTCGGAATGTACCAAACTGTTGATTTGGCGACTCCTAATGTTCCTGCTATCTCTCTGATGGATTTGTTTTGTTTTTGAAGCCTAATGATAGCCTGTTTAACTTGCATGGAGAGTTCCTTTAAACGCATTATGTGGGTTCACAGCTACAGCTTCCAAATGCAAATACCACACTTAATAGCCCACACCTGTCCATTAAACAGCTTTTGAGTCAGTTGCCCAATTATTTTTGGTCCCTTAAACCCTTCCTCCAATTTGGATGTAAATAAGAAATAAATAAAAAATCTGAGTGTGACTTTAAGCCCATCTTCAGCTTTTTGTACTATGCTTTTGTTTTGCTCTTAATCTAGTTTTAAGAATGTTTAGATACTGGAGATCAAGACAAAAATATAATTAGGAAATGATTTTTGCAGTGTGTTGTGTGTTTACAGGGAAGAGTAACCCATACTGTGAGCTAACAATGGGCGCACAGTGCTACACGTCCCGCCATCAGCCCGACACACTCAACCCCAAATGGAACTTTAACTGCCACTTCTTCATCAAAGACCTGTATCAGGACGTGCTCTGCCTCACTATCTTTGAGAGGGACCAGTTTTCTCCTGACGGTGGGATTCTACACGGCAACACACATACAAAATATACACGCACAAAAAACATATATTTTCAACTGATCGTGATTTCAATACAGATTTTCTAGGTCGTACTGAAGTTCCTGTAGCAACAATAAAGAAGGATCAAGATGGTAAAGGCCCATTGGAACGGCGTCTGCTGCTTCATGAAGTTCCAACTGGAGAGGTCAAAGTGCGGCTTGACTTGCAGCTCTATGAGCAAACACCTCACCTGTGAACGCCACATCTGCTTCATTAGCACTACAACATTAAACAGATCACTTAAAACAAAGTTTCAAAGTTTGTTAATTAGTGTTCAAATTTAAAATTGAACACTCCTGAAATGGAAAAGGTGAACCACTTAACGGATGTTTACATGCTGTACAATAGAGGCTGGTAGTGTCATATTTACTCTCACGCTTAAGGATGATGTTGTATGATGGGGAATACTGAGCAATAATGTGATGATTTGGTTGGGAAAGGAACTGGTTTGTATTTTGATTTTGTAAAATTGCATTTATAATCTGAACATAATCTGTGTGACCACAGTTGACTTTGATTAGGTGTTCTTTCTGGCCTTTCATTCTTTAAAAGCCAAAGATTGCTATCCCAGCTAAAAAAATGTTTTACTAATGTTCCCTTTAAGTTATGAAAATGTTTTTCTAAATCTTCTCTGGACGTTCAAAACGTCTAGTTCTTTGTTTTAAAAAGTAGTTTTTCCCCTCGGTCATGCAGTCGCTTTGGAAACATTCCATTTTATCATTCTGCAAACATTTTGGGAACATTACTTTTAAATGTTCTCTGAACATTCTGGAACAAGTAGTAACATTAAAAAAAAAAAATCCAACTATAGCATTTCAGAACAAAACGTATAAACAATACTTAAAAAGCATTTTTGTTTGAATGTTTTGAGAACATTATTAAAGACCAGATAGCTTTGAATAAACATTTTGTTCATAACTTTGATAGAACCTTTTCAAGAACATTAGCCAAAGTTCTGAGAATGTTCCCTGTTAGCTGGAATAATGGAGTGAAATACACTGCTCTGCTTTAAGAGTGACTGGCAGCCTTTAATTGATTTTATTTTACTTCATTGCCTTTAATCTGAACACCATGCACAGCAGCTTCCTATGTATAAAGAGATTAAAAAGATGTCTCTGGTTGTTCAACTGAAATTGCTTGCACTCAGGAAATGCCCAACATTAATTCAGTAATTTGTAGAATCCATGAAGCCAAGCACACATGTGCTACCCCAGTGGTTCCTGAACTTATTCCTGAAGCTCCTCAGCGAATGTTTAATTTTACTGAAACACTGTCTTAAAAACTGTTTTATTATATACTGTTATCTGAACGTGTACGGAAATCTGAATCTGAACGGAACACAAATTATTCTTTGAATTCTTAATTGTATAAATTTAGGAAAGCTTTATTTATAAATGCTTTAACAATGTATAATATGGTTATTATGATTTTCCATTGATTATGCCTAAGCCTAACTGAACAACAGCATTCAGTTTTATGAACAGACTGGATCTGGATGTTGTACATTTGGGTTGATGCTGGATGTCAAAAGATTGTGTGTACAATTTGTTTAATGCATAATTGTATAAACATCTATAGGAATCAATTGCTGTATTGCTTTGGGTACAATTATTCATATATACCAAACATAAAAACCCAGAATTTCTCTAAATATATTTATTGAAAAATTAAAAGGAAAAAAGTTGTTTTCATAGAACCCCAAAAGGTTTTGCAGACTGGAGGTTTACTATACCGTGCTGCTTGAAAGTTTGTGAACCCCTTGCAGAAACTGAATAATTCCAAGAAAATAAGAGGGATCATACAAAATGCATGTTATTTTTTATGTAGTACTGTCCTGAGTAAGATATTTTACTTAAGATGTAAGATGTTTACATATAGTCCACAAGACCAAAAAAATAGCTGAATTTATAAAAATAACCCCGTTCAAAAGTTTAGGTACCCTTGATTCTTAAAACAGTGTGTCATTACTGGATGATCCACAATAGTTTTTTTTTTAAATGATGTTTGTTCTTGAGTCCCTTTTTTGTCATGAGCAGTTAAACTGCCCAATGTTCTTCAGAAAAATCCATATTTGCATATTTAAACCCTTTCCAGCAGTGACTGTATTATTTTGAGATCCATCTTTTGAACAGGGACATTTTATTTGTCTTGTGGACTATATGTAAACATCTTTTATGTAAAATATCTTATTCAGGACAGTACTAAATAAAAAATAACAGATTTTGTATGACCCCTCTCATTTTGTTAAAATTATTCACATTTTCAGATTCTGCAAGGAGTTCAAGCATTATATTAAGTATATTCTTAATATATTTTCTTTAGTTTCTTCTGTTAAGTGTGGCTCAAATGATTGTCAGAATTTGCTCACCTTTGTGGATGTTGCAGAACATAATATGCATTGTTCAATAAGCACTACACACATTGCATACTGTACACCTAATTATTTATTGCACTTGAATGGTAAAACAAGCACTATCCTCAGTAAGGGAAGATGTCCAACTGTCCATACAACCTGATGTCAAAAAGGACCTATGGAATGTGGTAATTAACCATATGAAGACCAGCACTTAGTGTGGAAGCAGCATCCCTCTGCCATAGTTGAATGTGGAGAGCATCTATTCCTGAACAGCAACAAATGACCTCAGTATTACTGCCACAGAAGTGCTAGAAACACAAAAGCAGCTCAACAGCGAGCCGGAAGATACCTTGATCTTAACAGACTGCAGTCCTTCCAAAATCTCTATGAGGTAGTATCTCTTGAGGGTTTGGCCTGTGACTGTTGGGAAGCAGGTGGACTCTGGAGAATTTCCTCCACCTGCTGACGGCGATACACATGACCTAGCATGCAGAGTTTAAAGGTCATACAGAAGCCATTTTGTTTACCTGAAGTTTACCTCTGTTTCAATGCTCTGTAGCCCCCTTAAAGGAAGTAGTTCAACAATCTAGTCATGTTTAGCAGCGTATGCATTTGTGAAACGAATTATTTAATAACAGCACCTGTTTGGCAGCGAAGTACTGCTGTCTTTTCCTTAATCCTGGCTCGTGACTGAAGAGACAGAGGGTCCTCCAATGTTGGTGTGGAAATCTGCACAAAAGCATTTAATCATTTATTGCATTTGTTTAGTTGTGTAACTATTCGCATAAAAAAGAAGATGATATGACTCACTTTGTGATAATGTGGCGAGTTGAAATGGTGCAGGAAAGGGTTGTACTCTAGGGGATCATAACTGTCTAGAAACACAAAACCCTAAAACACAGAACACATTTTAGTTTTTAGGGAGATTTTGGAAAACATTATAGCAGGTTTTCATATTTTGTTGTTTATTCAAGAAATCGTCTCGGTTACGGATGTAACCCTCGTTCCCTGAGTAGGGAACGGAGACGTTACGTCGGATGACGGAGAATGGGGGGGTTTCGCCAGAAAGCCAATCCTCTTCGAGTATTTAAAAACGAGCCTATGGCAATGAAATGCCAAGGGTCTGCGGAATTTGCCTAATGTATCTCCGCCTCACCGCGTGAGTATTTAAGGAGAGACAGGTGCAACAGCAGATCATGTCTTCGCTGAGGAGCCGAGACTGAACTCAGGCGTCTACCCAGCGGTACAGCGGAAGTGGCAGGGAGACGTAACGTCTCCGTTCCCTACTCAGGGAACGAGGGTTACATCCGTAACCGAGACGTTCCCTTTCGTAGTCACTCCGAGTTACGTCGGATGACGGAGAATGGGGGTCCCCGTGTAATCACGCCACCTTCACAGCTGTCTTCCAGTGCCCTGCGAAGTCTGACCTCCCTGTCGTGATATAGGCACGGACGAAGGAGTCCTACTTAACACAGGAATACCAAGGTACACTGGGAAGCATATCTCACGGGAGATATGCCGCAGCATGCCTACCCATAGGGAGGACTTAAGAATACACATATGGCCCAAGGGGGCTACATATGGAGGAACACTGGAGTGACCAGCCCGTAGGGTGGCATCTACTTTCAACTCCAGGAGTGGCAGATGACTTGCCGAGGGAAAGACACATGCTCAAAGAGGCTTACAGTGGAAAATACACATGTGGGGGTTACTCAGAGGAGGAACCATGCACACGGAGGCACCTAGCCGACGCACAGGCAATAGACACTGGCGCCAGCGTCAACAGTGCTGGAGGAACTCAGGGCTTCAGAGAGGAAGGCTCACCTGAGGAAATATCGCACGTATCCAGTCCGTGGAGTGGAATGGCGAGCAAGCGAGACACTTCACAGCTCCCATGTTAGCTTGAAAAAGACAGTACATGGGCGGAGACTGGCTCCACTCGGAGATTGAAAAATCTGGCGAATGTGTTAGGTGTCGCCCAGCCTGCAGCTCTGCAGATGTCTGTTAGCGAGGCGCCACGCGCTAAAGCCCAAGAGGACGCCACACTCCGGGTGGAGTGGGCAGTCACACCAAGGGGGCATGGTCGACCTTGCTGCTGGTATGCCAAAGCAATGGCGTCCACTATCCAGTGAGACAACCTTTGTTTGGAGAGAGCCTTTCCCTTCAGCTTCCCACCATAACAGACAAAGAGCTGGTCTGAGGTCCTGAAACACTGCGTCCTGTCTACGTAAGCACGGAGTGCGCGTACTGGACAGAGCAGTGCCAAGGCTGGGTCTGCCTCCTCCCGGGGCAGCGCTTGCAGGTTCACCACCTGGTCCCGGAAGGGAGTGGTGGGAACCTTGGGCACATATCCAGGCCGGGGTCTCAGGATCACGTGAGAGTGGCCGGGCCCGAACTCCAGGCACGCTTCGTCAACGGAGAATGCGTGCAGGTCCCCTACCCTCTTGATGGAGGCCAACGCAACCAGGAGCGCTGTCTTCATTGACAGGATCTTAAGCTCAGCTGATTGCAGAGGCTCAAAGGGAGCCCTCTGCAGGGCACTTAAAACCACTGAGAGGTCCCAAGAGGGAACGAGAGGAGGGCGAGGAGGATTCAGTCTCCTCGCTCCTCTCAGGAACCTGAGGATCAGGTCGTGCTTTCCAAGAGACTTACCTTCAACTGCTTCGTGATATGCGGCGATAGCGGCCACATACACCTTCAGGGTGGAGGGAGACAGCCTTCGCTCCAACCCGTCTTGCAGGAAGGAAAGCACAACGCTGATCGAGCATCTCCTGGGGTCTTCTCGGCGAGAAGAGCACCAGTTGACGAAGAGGTTCCACTTCAACGCATAGACATGTCTCGTGGACGATGCTCTAGCGGAAGTGATGGTAGCCGCCACCGCTGGTGGCAGGGTACTCAAACCTGCCTCGTCCCGTCCAGGAGCCACACGTGGAGTCTCCAGAGATCGGGACGAGGGTGCCATAGGGTGCCCCGTCTCTGAGAAAGGAGGTCCTTCCTCAGAGGAATTGGCCAAGGAGGTGCTGTCGCGAGGAGTATCAGTTCGGAGAACCAGGTCTTGGTGGGCCAGTATGGGGCGACCAATATGACCTGCTCCTCGTCCTCCTTGATCTTGCACAGAGTCCGTGCGAGAAGGCTCACTGGGGGAAACGCATACTTGCGTAGGCCCTGCGGCCAGCTGTGCGCCAGTGCATCCGTGCCGAGCGTGCCCTCGGTCAGGGAGTAATACAGGGCGCAATGGGATGAGTCGTGGGAGGCAAACAGATCTATCTGTGCGTCCCCGAACTGGTCCCATATCAGCTGGACCGACTGGGGATGGAGTCTCCATTCGCCAGAGGTTGGCCGGAGCCGTGACAGCTCGTCGGCTGCACGGTTCCGCACTCCAGGAATGTAAATAGCACGAAGGGACCTCAGGTGCTTCTGACTCCAAAGAGGAGGTGGCGTGCGAGTTGCGACATACAGCGAGAGCGTAGACCACCCTGACGGTTGATGTACGCTACAGTCGCGGTATTGTCCGAGCGGACAAGTACGTGTTGACCCAGGAGCAACGCACGGAAGCGGTGCAGGGCAAGGCGTACTGCCAGCAACTCGAGGCAATTGACATGCATGAGGCGCTGGGGTCCTGTCCAGGAGCCCGCGGCTGCATGTCCATTGCACATGGCGCCCCAGCCCGTGGCAGAGGCATCTGTGGAGACGACAACATGCCTGGAAACTCGTTCTAGGGGAACTCCGGCCCGTAGAAAGCTGAGGTTCCGCCACGGGGTGAAGGTCTGACGGCAGGTCGGAGTTATTAGAACTCTGAGCGTACCGCGATGCCATGCCCACCTCGGGACTCGATCGCGAAGCCACAGCTGAAGCGGTCTCATATGAAGCAATCCGAGTGGCGTTGCTGCGGCTGCGGATGCCATATGCCCCAGGAGCCTCTGAAAAGTTTCAGTGGGACCACACTCTTGCCCTCGAACTGTCGAAGACAAGTCAGCAGTGAGTGTGCGCGCTCGCTCGTAAGCTGCGCGGACATGGCGACCGAGTCTATCTCCATACCGAGAAAAGAGATCCTCTGCACGGGGCAAAGTTTGCTCTTCTCCCAGTTGACCCGAAGGCCCAGACGGGCTAGGTGCCGGAGCACTAGATCTCTGTGTTCGCAACCCTGATCTCGAGAGTGAGCTAATATTAGCCAGTCGTCGAGATAATTCAGGATGCGAACCCCGTGTTCGCGTAGGGGAACAAGGGTGTCCTCGACGACCTTCGTAAAGACGCGAGGAGACAGAGCCAACCCGAATGGGAGAACCGCGTACTGGTATGCCTGCCCCTCGAAAGCAAACCGAAGAAACGGTCTGTGTCGAGGTAAAATGGAGACATGAAGTAGGCGTCCTTCAGGTCTATCGCTGCAAACCAATCCTGTGGCCGCACGCATTCGAAAATGCGTTTGGCCGTGAGCATCTTGAACGGCAGCCTGTGAAGGGAGCGGTTCAAGACGCGCAAGTCCAGGATTGGCCGTAACCCACCGGTTTTCTTGGGGACAATGAAGTACGGGGTGTAAACCCGTAACTCCACCTCGGCTGGAGGGACAGCCTCGATTGCACCCTTCGCCAGCAGGGTGGCAACCTCCGCTCTCATGATCGGGGCATAGCCACCGACCACAGTAAGCGGACTCCCCTGAAGCGGGGAGGAGACCGTGCGAACTGAATCGCATAGCCGAGCCTGATCATTCGGGCGACCCAACAGGACAGATTGGGGAGCTCTAACCAAGCCACCAAACACTGATCCAGTGGAATCATCCGAGCCACAGGCGTCCCCCCGGAGGGGCAGCGGAGCGGAGTGACCGGCACAGGTGAGGGTGGCATAGCGGCCCAGCACGCGTGCACAGTCATGCTCCGCGTCCTGACAGAGGAGACCAGGGAAGGACCAGCGTTCCGCGGGGGTCTGCTCTGCCAGGGGTCTGGCGATAGAGGGGGACGAGAGTGGTGTGGTCTGGAGACGGCACGCACTGTCATCCGCACCCTCAGAGACAGAGGGGAACGAGAGTGGCGAGGCTCGGGGGCGTCGCGCACTGCCGTCCAGCTCTGCGTGCTCAGAGATGGGATGCAGCTCTTTTTTTTTTTTTTTAAAAGATTCTCCCCCAGCCCTCCACCGGGGGAAGGAGTGGGCCTGCAACCACTCCATGAGAACTGCAAGCCATAACTGAGCTGCCCGTAACGGGAGCGCCGCATAGCCTGGCGTACAGCGGGGCTGCGGGGCTGGTACGGGCAGGGGCACCTCCCTGCGACCACCTCCACGGCCCGGCCCGGTGCTGCTGGGGCCGGGCGGGAGGGGGCGGAAGTCGCAGGAGGGCGCATTCGACGGCAAGCGGACTGAAGCGTCTGAGCCGCCGGCTGATTGGCAGCAGAAGCCGCAGGGTCAGAAAAAAGCCACAGTCCACTTCTGGGCGGCCGAGAACTGTTGGGCAGAGTTCTCGACCGCGCCGCCGAAGAGGCCAGCCTGGGATATGGGGAAGTTGAGGAAACTGGTTCACTCAGCCTCGCGCACATCAACCAGGTTAAGCCAGAAATGTCTGACCACACATGTGGACATCACCTGACTCAGGGAGCGTGCGGTCACCTTCGTCGCTCGTAGAGCAAGGTCGGTGACGGCAGGCAGCTCAAGGATGAGCCCTGAATCAGCCCTACCCTCGTGCATGTCACTGAACACCCAGAAGGATGGCAATAACACACAGTGAGGTGGCAGCCTGCCCCGCAGCTCTATAGGTCCCCGCCACCGGAGTAGACAAGAACCTACAGGCATTGGGGGGGTGCTTAGGGTTGCCACGCCAGGTGGAGGCGCTGTGGGGACACCTAAGTGTTGCCAGAGAACACTCCACAGGGGGGAACCCCAGTGTACCGTAGACTGCGGCCTCTACGAGGGCAGAGAAGGCGGAAGAGGCCGCAGAGCAGTCGCGAAAAGTCAAAGGAGACTTCCACGATCTCATGGCCTCTTCATGCACATCCGGGTAGAAAGGATTTGGGTTCGCCACCCCCAAAAACCAATCATCAGCCTCAAGTGCTCGGGATATGGCAGAATTTTCCACACAAACCCGATACTCGTGGCAGCCCGGGAAAGCATAGCTGTGAATTCTGAATCAAGCTCGCTATGCTAGCACATCCGAGGACAGCAGCACAGACGAGCCATCTCCAGAGGACTCCAGCTCACCTTGTGATGCGGCGATAAACATGATTTCATCAGCTGGTGGACCGAATGAGAACGCGGGCCCGCGGGCGGGCCGGCGAATCCACTCGGGACCACGTGGGTTGCAACGTGAAAGACGGGGTGTGGACCGAGGAATTTTCGTCGGTTAGTTCCAGACCTGACGTCTTAGTCACCCTGGCCACCAGCCGAAGTATTATCTCACGTGGAGAAAAATAGATCGGGTGATGGATGAGGGGACTCTCACTCAAATGAGCTCACAGAGTCTCGACCGTATACATTGCGATGGTCACGTTCCCACTGAGAGAACGTGACACACCCACGAGCGCTGTCCGAGCGTGATCAAAGCCCAAACACGCCAAACAGCGCTCGCGCCCAACAGCTGAATCTATCAGAATACCGCACTCAGAAATACACGGGCAGATCGTCTTTAGAAAGACGCGTCTTTAAAAAGACGTGCCGCGTGCACGCTCTTTTAGTGAGAGGAAAAAAACTCTGCGGATGCTGAAGCGACCAGGGAGAGACACACAGACCGGCAGACCACTGCTCAGATCGCAGGCAATATGAAACTCGCTGGATACCGCCGTCACACCAACATCAGAGAGTTCGCTCGTCTCGAAGAGATGTAGTCACTGAGAATACTCAGGATTTGGCTTGTGGAGTGAAGAGATTCTCTTGGCTCCGAAGCGAAAACATGATCTGCTGTTGCACCTGTCTCTCCTTAAATACTCACGCGGTGAGGCGGAGATACATTAGGCAAATTCCGCAGACCCTTGGCATTTCATTGCCATAGGCTCGTTTTTAAATACTCGAAGAGGATTGGCTTTCTGGCGAAACCCCCCCATTCTCCGTCATCCGACGTAACTCGGAGTGACTACGAAAGGGAACTAGTTATTCCATGACGACAATAGGCCTAACTTACTGTAAGTTTTTTGTAACCCTAAATTTACATTTTAAATCTATATTTCATTTTATACGTGTTTTTTATTAGCATTACATATCTGGCCTGTAACAATAGACTGAATAAAAAAAACTATTTTTTTTTAGGTCCGTGTATCATCCGATCATTTGATTTCCAATTTGAAATGAAATAAGCAGAAATGAGAAAACGGCACCTTTATTCGTAAAAAAAAGAAGAAAAAAAAAAAGAAAAAAAGAGTTCGGCTTGATTTAAACTTAATTTAATTGAGTTGGGCCAACTTAATTTTAAACTATTTAAATTGAGTTGGGCCAACTCAATTTTAGAAAATTTAAATTCTACATATTAATTATTGAGTTGGGCCAACTTAATTTTGAACAATTTAAATTGAGTTGGGCCAACTCAATTTTAGAAAATTTAAATTCTACATATTAATTGTTGAGTTGAGCCAACTTAATTTTGAACAATTTAAATTGAGTTGGGCCAACTTAATTTAATTTACTGTAACATGTAGCCAACATTAAGTAGGCCTATAGGGTTATGCCGGTGAGGAAATTTTCCCACTGATTAACTTAAAACGAAGGCTCAGTTTGTGGTCAACCGTTCACTATTATTTTATTGAAAACAATTAAATAAAGACAAAGTCACTTATATTAAGCACTTTTTTTGTTGTTAACAGAAGTTATCTTGCCCCTTTAATTGCCTCCGCTATAATCCTGTCAATCATCTGTCTCATTCTCGCGGGTCGCGGCTATGATTACAGTTTCAGTAAAATTTTATTTCACCATCATCGGTACCCACCCTCAGCCGATTGGCATAATTACAGTATTTGCAATGACCATCCCGTGTCCAAAACGGAGCTTATGCTGTCTAAAAGAAAAGTTGTGACTGCTGACTGAACACTGGTCTGTGCCTCACCCGCTCGGCGCTGTCTAGCGCAGCACCACACAGATTTAACTCCGCACTGCTAAATAAAACAGGCTGGTGGCAGACTAATATTTAATATTTCTGATGTAAATATTTCTGTGAAACGCTTTAAGTTGCACACAAGAAAGCCCAATCTAGGACCTGCCCTGTACAGTTTAAGAAGCGGTAGTAGAGGACTATTAATATAATTATTATATATATATTTTTTTTAATTACAATAGCGCAAACACACATCTTTTAGAAATCTAAAACATTTCCAACAATGTATATATTAAAAAAGTAAACTCATTCGTGCACAATCATAGCACAAAAATGGAAAGAGCTAAACAAAGAAGAAAAAAGGGGGAAAAAAAGAAACAGCAAACAGATATTAATCATGGTACATAAACTATCTCTATATTTCTTCAAAAAAGAAGTACATTTTCTATTATCAATTATTCTTAGTGATTTGATTAAATATTTTACTTCACATAAGAAATCTTTAAAAGTAGGAATTTTCTTAAGAAACCTTTGTTTGTGAAAGTAAAAGTTTGCCACAAGGATAAGGAAGTTACCAGTAGATTCTAAAGATTTGTTTGGTTTTTCAAAAAGACAAATTACATCCTTAATGGCAAGATTACCGTTGAGGACTATTATTTTGTTGAACAGACCCGATGACTGATGACGTCACATGCTCAGATTTACTTGACCAATCAGCGGAAGGGGGCGTCTCATGACCGCCCACATGTGGAAAACGAATTTTGACGTCATGTATTCGTTTTTTGCCTGTGAACTAAAAACAAAAAATCAAGCCGAAATCTCGTTTTTTTTTAAATGAAAAAAAAAAAAAAAAACGAATAAAGGTGCCATTTTCTCATTTCTGCTTATTTCATTTCAAATTGGAAATCAAATGATACACTGACCTTTTTAGCATTATTGAATCAACATTCATTACTGCATTGAAATTCCCCTGATTAAGGGTTACTATGAAAGTGTACTATAATGTTGTGATTGTGCTGAAATGGCCTTTATAACTCAAAGAGTGCACATAAAATTACAGTGCATTGCTACTGTAACAGCATGCTTATGCTAATATCTATAATGTTATACGGTAACCGTTTAAGGTTATACCTTAGCATTACAGTAGTTGATGTAATGTGCATGCATGCTCCTTATCTTCTGTGTCTCATTGTACCCATGGTGTGTAAAGTGTTGCTCAATGCTCTGCTGTATTGGCAGCCACACACTCTGTGTCCAGCGCTTATAGAGCAGTTTACTTTTCCTCAAGTTCAGTGTGTCTCTGTGAGTGAGGTAGTGATCCAGATTCTGTACTGACACACACAAACACAAATGATTCAGAGGTAACAGAAAGAATCACATCTGATAATATTACCTTTATGAATCCAGCCTCAGTCTCCAGCAGTGGCTGTGTAATGGCATTAACTTCTTGCTGTTCAGAGTGTAATTGTTCCTGCAGGAGAACAGACAGTCAAGTTGGTTGAGTGTGCACCATTTATATAATATGTTTGTATGCAACTGTGGCTGTACCAGTAGTTGTTTTTTGGAGCTGAGAGAAATGGTGTGTTGCATGTCATCTGTAATCTTTGTATGTATCATTGTGCTGGTTGGTCAGAGCTTCATTCTCTTTGTAAATTCATTTCTGACAAGTTCACTGATTCATGAATGTCATTTGAAGACACTAAGGGCACAAGAACAATAACATTGGCATATGCATAGGTTTATGGCACCATTGGAAATTTTGACAGCCAAAACAGTCTGACGTTCTTGTGCCACAATCATTACTCATGAAAATGCATGCAAAACATAGTTTAACTATAACGATCGGTCTAAAACCCCACCCAATTTGAAGCGGTACTAAACTGCAGTGGAAAAGCAAAGCGAGCCGTGCGGAGTCGAAAAGCACCATAAAAAGACACATGGGAACAAACATGGAACTAATCAACATGAAGAACTACAACGAACTACAAACATGGCATAAGAAACAGGAAATACAACAAAGGTCCTGACAAGACAGGTAATATATAACATTTACTTACAAAAGTATCATACTAAGACATTATTGGGAGATAAAAAGTGATAACTGATATTATACATTTTATGTTAGTATTCTGCTATACAGTTATAAAGATTTCTTTGATTTACAATAAAATCTATCAGAATTTCATCAATATAACATAAATAGGCAATCAGCAATTTCACAAATTTGCATATTTTTGCTCAGTTTGGGCATCTGAATAAAATGAAGGTGTTTCTTTCCTCAAGTATCTAATGAGCCTTATAAGCCTGATATATCAAATATAATACTCAATTAAACACGTGCAAAAACATTTTTGAACGATTTTTAAAAAAAATGTTTGGTCTAAAGTTCCAATAAACTGTTCCATTAAAAAATATAGTTTTCTATTTATTATTTCATATGTATGATTTGAACATATTTCCTCAATGTACGGGCACAAAGACATTAAATGACTAATATTAGAAAAAATTTTTTTTAGAACAACTAGTCCATTTACTGCAATTTTAAGCCTAATTTGACTTAAATAATAAGTATTGTCTCTTCATGTTACGAAATACAACGAGGCTGTAACATCATCACGTGTCGGGTCGAGTCTTATTGCAGTTGAGCTCAATGAGTCTGTAACCTGAAGTGCAGCATCTAATTCCCAAGGGTTTTCAACACAGAACACCATGACACCACTCTGTACATGCAGGAAAGAAAGAAAAGGCATCCATGCATGAAATCCAGAACTGTAGTTGACAGACTCCACCTGGCAGGACCGACCATCCAAACATCATCTGAATAACCTCGAGTAGACAGTTAATGGTCTTTTACTTTTTCTGAATGGCAGCTGAAAAGCAAACTTCAAGTGTATTTTCATGCGAAGGTGCCTGTACATATCCTTAAGACAATCACAAAGTTAGGAAGGTTCGCCACCATAAAAAGGAACTTGTAATAATACATTTGGCAATAGACCATATGCGACAGAGAAACAAGCGCGCAGCCATCTTTATATTTATGTGTTTGAACTTCCGTTTTTGCGGTAACGTTAGCTCAATATAACTTACCACACTTGGTAAAGTGGATTTACTTGAAGATATTATTATATTGTAATGTTTGAAGCGTATGTCATAACAAATGGCAATTTGTGGACTTTACTCTAACCCTACTCGTCTATAAAGTTAATGAACTGCAATATTAATCGGTACATATTTAAAGTTGATAAGCCTACTCACTGCGTTGTCGAAATGATGCGAGCTCTTTTTTTCGCGTTTCCGCGCGCCCCCTTGTGTTGCTATGGTGACGTCTCTCAAACCCAAAATTCGTGAGCGCGCACCCAGTCCTTCAGACATGTGCAGACCTATGGTGCAGACACGTTCAAAGTTGGTACAAAAGGCTGGCTGAGGCACATAAATAATATGGGTGGAAGTGATATTTATACATATGCAAATGCATATATCTGACCACTTCAATGTATAACTATAAAAGGATTTACTAATGGAGTAAATGGCTACCTTGGAACAGATGGAGGTTCGTCGACTCAGGATATAAAATGTATTATTCATACTTACATGTATGAAAGGTGCTTATCATATGTTGTAAAATGCTAAATAGCTCATAATGCAAAAACTAATCAACAAATCTGTCATGTTTGACACTTTTATTTGTTGAATTACCGGTATGTCAAGGCTATATAGCACCTCAACCACCCCAAAAAAACACAGAAGAACCGCTGAAGAACCAACTTTTTCGTGCTCATTTCTAGGAAGTCCATTTCTTCCTATTTTCACACTTTATATAACAATTTTTCATTAAATAGTTTTAAAATATTTAATAATAAACAGCATGACTGTCTCATGTTTGACTTTACCTTCTTTTTATCAGTGCCAATCGGAGTAGCTGAAGAGGGATACTGTGGCACTGTTCCATTTAATCGTTCCTGTGGTTCTCAAAAGGAACACATCGCTTGAGTGTTAGATTAATCCACGTGTTTGCCCTTATGAAAAGAAAATATATTTCTCTATGAATGATCAATATATTAAATGGTTTAACAGTATATTTTAAAATATACAGAATAATATATTTTGTTAATATATTACAATATATTGAATATTGGATAAGTTATATTTACTCATGCAGCATAAACACATATATAAAGAGAAATACATAATATAACATATCTTTTAATCATAATACTATAATACTATAATTTTAATAATACTATATATTTTTTTAGCCAAGAGACTATCACCGTGCTGAGGAGTGCACATTACATTTTAAAATTTAGTAATTATTAGTCTTAATGATGTTCGGCCAATCGTTAACTGAAGTACAGGTTCATCACAATCAGTGGCGGCTCCAGACAATTTTGATTGGGGGGGCAATGGGGGGGTCCTGGTTATTTCAAGGGGGGTCTCATGAAAACCAACAAAAAATACAGTGGACACGGCTAATAACTGCATATTGCTGCTACTTAACAACAAAAACAACACAGCATATCAACTACTTTGTTTTTAATTAATTAATCAATTGCAGTTTGCAAACAATATGCTCGAACTTTAATTGCCATAGCCACACCCATGACAGAAAACATATTTACAAAATAGTATCCTCCTCATCCTCCAATTCCTCGGTGTCCTCTGTTTCCAGTCTTTACTAAGAAATCCTATGAAAAATTATTTACAAATGGGGGGGTCAAAGCATTTTCCCCTGGCGCCGTCGCTGATCACAATGCACAGGTTCTGGCTCTTTAGTACAACTGTAAACCGAAAAACTCAGACATACCAGAAAACCTTTTAAATTCCAAAATAACACAACATTACACAATAGATCTCCTCCCTAATAATATGGAGCAAAACACATTAAATAACACTTCATTTCAATCAAAACATTTGCTCTCCTTTAACAGTCAGAAGCAAAGCATGCTGGGAACTAGAAATCTGTTGTAACTCATTCCTTGAATGTGTGTATATGTGTGAACATACATTCACCTTTATATGGGAACATGTACTGTATGTGCAATATACATATGTTACAGTATACAACTTGGTGAAATTACTAATGTAATTACTATTGTAATGCTATTTTTGTCTTCATTTATAAACATGTTATATGTAGGGCCGGGACTCGATTAAAAAAATTAATCTAATTAATTAGAGGCTTTGTAATTAATTAATCGAAATTAATCGCATTTTAATTGCATAAATATTTGACCTGAGAACAGTGAGAAGTATTTTTTTTTCACATGGATTTTTAGTATACCATTGAATAAATACATAAGCTTAAGCAACAAAATATTGTTTATTTTTGTTCAACCAAGTCCAGCAGACCAGTGTTTTTTTTTGCCATTAAGTGTAGCAATAGCATATTGCTACACTACACTAATAGCAATAGCGAATTCCTTGTTGCATAGCTTGCACACAACCATGTTCTTATCGACGCTTCCATCCGTTCGTTTTTGTAACAAAATTTCCCATCCACCGGCCAACCAAAGCGATCTCGTCAGCTTCTTCGTCATGAACGCTAGTTGGTGCGCCAGTATAATCGGTCCGCCGAAACTCATCCAGTGAGAAACGTTCCGCGGTGCAAAAATAAGTGCGATTAAAAATAATTTGTGTAATTAATTAACGCGTTAAAGTCTGTAGTTAATTAATCTTAATTAACGCGTTAAAGTCCCGGCCCTAGTTATATGTATTACAGCCATACATGTTCAATGAATATATTGCAGTATTTTGAAAACTATAAGCACTAGTTTCCCATATATAGAAATGTAATGTAATATGTCGCATTATATTTTGCAGTATATTCCCATATATGTTTGTTCAGTAAGGGTGGTGCTGGGGTTTGTTTTGTTTATTTGTTTAAATCAGGCCTTCAAGTAGGTCTTTTTTTTTTAACTTTTTAATGTCTTCTTATGTTGGTCCTAATAGAGTGCCGAAGTGATGACGTCACTCTGTAGGCCAAAACGCGGAAGTGAGTTAGCATTTTAGCCCTCCCGGTTCCCTCGCTCTAAAGTCTATGGGATTTTTGAATGGGTTTTTGCTAAATCGCCTGAAATAAGGTCTGTGGTGAACAAAGCCTCTAAATATTTTCACGTTTTGATCTATGACATAGAACACACAGTTATAACCTGCTTGTGGTTTTTTAAACTTTATTGTGTCTGCTTGTGTTTTTTAAAAACTTTATATAAGCTTCAAAATGTATAAATTTTGGATTAACTTGTAAAGATGATCTTGATAGACAAAACGTGTAAGGGTCACAACTCATTGTTAAACACAGATCTTATTTTTTACGATTTTCCAAAAGTCTATGGGGAAAATGCATAGCTTTTCGGTCGAGGGAACCCATGCGCCGCTAGCATCCGAGTTGTCCTACAAAGTGACGTCATCACTTCGGGTAATCTCTAGGGCAGCAGAACACGCCTCCTATATCACTACTATCATTATCTTGTCATTCAATCCTGTTTGTGTGCTTTCCCGCCGGAACACGCCCCCCTCAGCCGGACTGAGTGGCAAAAGAGCTGCTGCGTGGCTGGAATTAATAGGGGAAACTGCGAAAACGCGAGTAAAACAAACTATTATCAGTTTAAACTAAAAGTTGGACTCGATACAGTGTTCCTTACAACTTATCAAAGATCCAGTGATCCATGGATATTGACATGCAGCCAGGAATCGTGTTTCCTGACATTTAAATGTGCCTGATTTCGACGCCGGGGAAATAAATTAAGAAAATTTGCCTGTAAACGTTTTATATAAATACAATATAGATAGGTCTAAATCCGAGTGATTACTTACATTAATTTTATACTGTATATCATCATATCGTCCAGCCCTAAAACTTGTATAGTTTTTTGTCAGTGTTTATTTAAAAACACCCAATTATGCAGATTATAGTCTGTTCTGTAGCCTTTTGCAGTCTGTAAAAATATACAGTACCTCAGATTTCTGGTCAAATCTAGTTGTACAGTCAATCGCAAAGCTCTTTCCCGTTTTCGATGTGTTTTGTGTGTTTTTCACGGCATTCACGCTGAAAACAAATGCTGCCGCTCAGTCTTTTTGCTATGGAAGCATATGGGTAGCAATATTCAATTTGAAATGTAATATGCAAAATGACAATGCAATATGTAAAATGGCAATGCATTCTGTATTTAAATTTACATTTTACATTACCATTCTAGCAATGTTTGGTGCAAAATGAAAATGAAAATGAAATTACATAATTTACATTTGCCATTTCATACACTAGTTTTAATATGCATATTGAAACGCTTTATAAGTTGCAAAATGAAAATGAAAATGCATTACAGAAATGATTAGATATGTGTAGCATGTTCAAGCAAAAACTGTGGCAAAATGATCATTTAAATGTTATTTTTCTTAATTGCATTTACACTCACAGTCAAGACACTTGCAATTGCATTTTCATGAAATGTCCCGCAATGAATGTAGCAAAATTCAATGTGCACATTGAAAATGCATTCCGAGCCGATCACGCCCCCTCCTGCCCTGTCAATCACTGCATCAAGGCGGGGCTTAAGTTGTGTTGTTTCTCTTTATGGCACTCCGAGAAGCTGCACAAGCAATAGAGCGACAAAGTGCAAATGCTGCCCCTGCAAATGCTTAAGCATGACGCCTCCGGATCGAAGTGGTGGGACACGGGGTAAGTTGGCAGAAAGAGAAGAGACAAGGGGTCGGTAGTGTGACCGCAGCCGCAGGTAAAGCCGGGTGTCACCCCGTTTTTTTTTTTTTTTTTGGCCAAAACGAGCACTTTTCGTACATACGCTCTATGGTCACGTAAGAGTGTGATCGTCAAATACACTCCACAGTCCAGACCCCGAGTGAAAGTTGGCAACCCTAGGTCTAACCGTTTGACGACCGTCGACAGACCCCCTTGTCTCTTCTCTTTCTGCCAACTTACCCCGTGTCCCTCCACTTCGATCCGGAGGCGTCATAGTACTTAAGCTGGACGATGGCCTTTCTGAAGGGGCAGCATTTGCACTTTGTCGCTCTATTGCGTGTGCAGCTTCTCCGAGAAGTGTGCAGCTTCTCGGAGAAGAAGTTTGCGTGTGCAGCTTCTCGGAGAAGCTGTGGAACTGACTTGTCCATGTTGCCTCACTTGAACCTTCTTGACCCTCTGCGTAATACCCCCGACCAGTTCCATAGACAGAAACAACACAACTTAAGCCCCGCCTTGATGCAGTGATTGACAGGGCAGGAGGGGGCGTGATCGGCTCGAAATGCATTTTCAATGTGCACATTGAATTTTGCTACATTCATTGCGGGACATTTCATGAAAGTGCAATCGCAAGTGTCTTGACTATGAGTGTAAATGCAATTAAGAAAAATAACATTTTCATTTCACAATTTCATTTTCATTTTCATTTTGCACCAAACGTTGCTAGAATGGTAATGTAAAATGTAAATTTAAATACAGAATGCAATGCCATTTTACATATTGCATTGTCATTTTGCATATTACATTTCAAATTGAATATTGCTACCCATATGCTTCCATATTTTGCCACTTAGTGGGCGTGATGACCGCATTCACTCCGGCCAACGGTGACGTCATGCGCATACCCTCTATATGTTGTAGACTACTGGAAAAAGAAAATTAAGTTGAAATCACAGTGACCCGGCTCCTATTAGCATGGCTTAACAGCTTCAGAGCTCGTGTAAAATGTCTTTGAAAAGCCATACGTTAATGTTCAAAATCAATTTCTTCATTACGTAATTCGGTATGAATATAATAATATTTCACTACTACAGACAGTGGATGCACTAGATGGCGCTCATATGACACAACTGTAATCGTTTGCACAGAATACCGGTAGATCAAATCCTGTAAGTGTAATGTGTGTGTGGCATCCTCAATTTGAAAATGATTCTGAAATCAAGTAAGTTTTTTTAATGTTATTATTATTATAATCATGGCAAAATGTGTGTAGCTATATGTTTTCTAATAGCCAAAAGAGTAGGCCTATATTGACAACGTTATTGACAGTGTTCATTGCTGGTGCCATTTTTGACAATTGTACATCCTTCTCATTACTGTACGTTTAAGAGCTCAGACCCCCTCTGTTAAACCCACTGCCTCACAGCCAAATATAGCTACACATATTTTAGTTATAGTCCCTTTTTAAAACCGTTTACTATCTCCTTTGTTTACTACTTTCCTCTTTTGCATGTACATCTTTTTCTCTGTGTGCTTTCTGTCTGACCAGTGCAAACTCATTGGAAGTCTGAAAAGGCTTCTCAGTGTTTAATATTGTGCTTAATGGTGTTTAAGAACCGTTTAAAAGGTTTTTATTGAAAGATTTTAATTCGGCAAAGATGTATGAAATTGATCAAATGTGGCAGTAAAGACTTGAATTGTTACAAAAGATGTGTTTTTAAAAAAAATGCTGTTCCTTTGAACTTTCTATTGATAAAAAATGTATCAGTTTCCACAAAAATATTAAGCAGCACAACATAAATAATAAAAAGAAATGTTTCTTGAGCACCAAATCAGCATATTAGATTTCTGAAGGATCACGTGACACTGAAGACTGGAGTAATGATGCTGAAAATGTAGCTTTGCCATCACAGGAATAAATTACATTTTAAAATATATTCAAATAGAAGACAGTTATTTTAATTTGTACCAATATTTCACAATATTGCTGTTTTTACTATATTTTTGATCAAGTAACTGCAGCCTGGTGAGCTTAAGAGACTTTAAAACATTTAAGAAAAAAAAATCTTACTCTAAACTTTGAATGGTAGTGTATATCAGTTGTATATGTTTATGTTATGAGAGTGCAAATGAGAGTGTCTATTCACTGTCTGTTTTATACATTATCTATCTATATATGTATGTGTAGGCAGGTGTCAGGAGTGTGTGTGTGGTCTTGAGCTTGATGGACAGCACACAATGTAACTGTGTGGTCTACAGTAGTTATTTAAAAATGGCATTGAAGTAAGTGTGAACATGAGAGGCCTTTGTGAAAACATGGTGGTGTTCATGTGTGTTTGACATCAGGTATAGAGGTAACTAGTTATATAAGAGGAAAAATGACTCGGAAGATGGCAATGTTTATATAAAAAATATATTTATTTAAAACTACAAAAATGAAAACATGTAACTTTTTGGTCACACTTCTCAATAAAAATATTGGACAAGCTGTACCAAGAACAGTCATGTCAGCACATGAAGCCATCATTAAACATGGTGAAGCAAGAACATAAGAAAGACAAATGCTTTGTATTTAAATTAACTTAAGCTGTACAAAATATGTACATTATTTACAGCTTTCAAAAAATAGATACTGTAATTAAAAAAAGAATGAAGCTACAATTCATCCAGTCTTTTTGACAGGGGTACTGACTCTCTACCAACAGGAGGAGCCAGATAGTCGAAGTCAAACACTCAGTGCTATATTAACCTTCATAGTTCTTGGCCAAACTTCATGTCTCAGTTCAGCTCAATCAAACTCTGAGCCAACAAATTCAACTAAACGTAAGAGCACATCAGTTTTTCTGTCTCTTTCTTCCGCCTTCTCTCAGCTTGGTGAGGCGATTAGCTTCTGGGGTTAAAAGCTGCCATCTGTTTCTTACTATTTTTGCTCTCAGAATCTGAATCTGCCCACCACAGTTTAGGGGAGGGGCTTGGCATCATCTGCCAATCAGTGACATTGGGCGTCACAGAGTCGGACTATAGTGCAGTATTGTTTTTTAGGGGGCGTCCGAACTGAGCCCGGTCATTTTACAAACCCCACCCCCTAGCCTTAGACATCCACCATGACAAATTAATACACATACAGCATATACATCCAGAACCCATGTACAAGATACAAACACATACACGCAAAAAGGCATAAAATGAAAGCAACAAACCATAAAAAGACAAACAAGTACTTTGTGCTGAGATATGAGATGGATATCTGTTCAATTCAAGTGGACAGTCACTGCATGGAACTCCTTGCCGCCGCCGTCTCCTCACGCCATGTCACCGACCATCTTCTTGTAGTACATGGACTCAAAGATGTCGTTCTCCCCGGGGCAGTTGTAGTGGCATGCGCAGGTCTTGATAAACATCATCTGCTTCTTCATGAATTGGCCGTCGGGGCACTTGAACTCCATGGGCAAGGTGGCGGTTCTGTGAGGGGTGCAGCAGCGACCATCCGTGCACACACCGCAGAACTTGGGTCTGTAAGACTTGGTAGTGGTGCAGCCAGAAATCTCAAACTTCATGGGTTTGGAGACACGTGGCGTGCGGATGCACTTCTTCCCTTTCTGTAAAGACAGAATGAAAAATTAGCCATCAAGTTATGTGATGTCGTCATGGTGTTATGATTAGTTAGTTGGTAGGTTGCCCGCTTACCCTGATTTTCTCCTCCAGGTGTGACTCGCAAGGGCGGACCATGCAGAGGCGGGACTGTTTCTCCAGACGGCACTCGCGGTTGTCATTGGTGACACGGGTAGAGATTCCCAATCCGCAGGTCTTTGAGCATGCGCTCCATTCTGTGGTCTGAACCAGGCAGTTCTCTCTCATCATGGAGGGATCTGGCCCGTATGTCTCCTCCTCTCTATAAGCTACAAGACAAGAGAAGACGTTACTCAACATATTCTAACCAGCAGCATGATGTCATCCTACTATTCATCTCATTCATCGCACCGGTATTCATTCCAAGCTCCTTAATGGCGACCATTACTGTGTCAATTTTGACTCAGAGAACAGTCACGATCAAGGAATGCTCACCTGCCAAAACTGGTCCCACAAAGGTGTTCTGGTGAGGGGAGTCACACACCCACTCCTCGCAGCACTTCCCTGGAACCTTCACCCTGCGGGGCATCGGGCAGTCGGGGCTGGGAAGCCTGATGTCCATTCCACAGAGGGGCACGCAACCTACTGCACCGTCCAGACACGTACACTGGTATTTACAACTGCTCTGGAAGGACTCTCCGCTGCGGTATACCATCCCACTGAACACACAAGTTGCACCTTCTCTGGCTGTGGAAAGCAAATGGAAGTTACAACTCTGACTCAACTCAACAAAAATAGACTCAGAATCTGTATGTCAAAAGCCAAGACCCTCACCTGTGCAGACCCCGATACGACGGTTGCTTGGGGAGCCGTAGTCACAGTAAAGGCCTTTGTGGGGGTCGCAAACATCTCGCTCTGTGCACAGCTCGCCCAGCTGCTTGGCACACACCCGGCAACACCCACAGGTGTCCGGCACGAGACTCACGCCGGGTGAACACTGGGGTGGCACATCAGGACATAGGCACTGTCCACTGCACTCCTGAGCCACAGCCTGAGGAATAAGACAAAATGTTCTAGTGAGAGTTTGTACATTTGCTCAACATTGACTTTAAAGGAAATCTCTGAAGGGTTTCATTCTAGAAATAGAAATTTTAAGGAATTTCATGAGCTGTTTTTGTCTGACAAAAATCTGAAAATGTAACCTGATCACACTATTTCATAATATTCTAGATCTCCACTTGCATTCAGACATGAAAGCTGTCTCGAGCTCATAATAGTGCATTAAAAGGACTTACCCATCTTAAGAAAGTCAGGCACAGCAGAGCAATCAGATTCATTCCAGAAATCATGATGACCTCTTCTTTACAATCTGTATCAAGAAAATCTTCTTTTGTGATCCTACAATGTCTTGCCGCTGTACTGCAGTCTTCTCTTCAGATTTGATCAAGCCGATCTCGTTGCGTAGTCTTTGAATCTAGTTCCTCCTGTCGAGTGAAAGCTAGAGTTTAGCTTCGGTATGAAGTTTAAGCAGAGCCGAGTTAAGTGACTGTTGCTTCTCTCTGGAGGACTTGAAGTGTTCTGATTCTCCAGCAGCAGCTGAGCTACCTTTATACACGCTGCGCTGCGGTGGACTGCCTCCACCTCAATGGAAAGCTGGATAAACATGGGCATTCCTGGCATTCTTTCCAAGTTTCCTGCCCCCCTCCGCTCTCCACTCCCCTCTCCCCCTCCGCTAGACCTGCACCCGCTGCCATCCTACATTCCTGGGCTGTCACATAGCAAAATAAAAGTGCAGTCTTGGCATTACCTTGCAGTGCTTGGTGGTAGTTTAAGCAATTTGTTTCAGAGATAGATGGGTGCATGTTTTTCGAAATTTTGGCCATCTTATTCTCCAAATAAATAGCTGCGTGGTGATTGACAGTTCAGGATGATGGTGTTAGATATCAGTGGACAATAAGCATCAGTTAAAGGACAGTTTATCTATAAATGAAAATTCTGTCATTATTTATAAAAAGAAGTGGAAATTTTGTCCATACAATAAAATTCAGCGGAATCCAATGTTGTTTTTTAACCCCATTGACTTTAATTACATTGGCAAAAAGAGTTGAAACATTCCTCAAAATATCTTTTCTGTTTCACTGAAGAAATAGTCATACAGGTTTGGAAGGAAATGAGGGAAAGTAAATAATGACAGAA
Source organism: Tiaroga cobitis (assembly GCA_030578255.1). Lineage (NCBI taxonomy): Eukaryota > Metazoa > Chordata > Actinopteri > Cypriniformes > Leuciscidae > Tiaroga > Tiaroga cobitis. The sequence goes on from CM060610.1 coordinate 20,574,546, forward strand.
TTTTCATTTCTGAGTGGACATAGCTTGTCATAGCATATACTTTAAACAAGTATACAGACATCTTGAAAATATTTACTCATAATTCTGTGTGATGTATTACTATTTTTAGACTTGCATTATGGACTTTTTTTTTTTTTTACATCTTACATAAGTTTTCTTGTAACACTACAACTCTGGCTGGATTCTGACTGAATGCTTTAATCTTGATGTTTTTCTGTAATTGTATACTTTCACCTGGCTAATAACATTTAGTCAGCTGTGTGTTTTACAGTGCAGGTGCAGTACGATTCTATTTTACTCCTTCAGACAGCAGACAGAGCACAAAAAAAAGGGCAGCAGGAAAGTGGCTAGACTTTAGCGTTTGTATATATATATATATATTTTTTTTTTTAAACAAAAAAGAAGGATCCAGACTCCCCTCCTCGCTCTTATGAAAGGGAGCACTGCCTCTTACCAGCCAGCGAATCGGAAATGAAAAACTCCCAGAGAAGAAATGGGAGGTGAAGGAATGTTATCCCCCTGCCAGCAGACATACTGTTACTACATTCACACAGTCTCAGAGGAAGACTTGCCTTATATGGGAATCTTCACTCTAGTCTAGGATCTCTTGTTGCACTCCTCCCTCCTCATTCTCTTGTCCACACTCTTTGTCGCTTGTCTCAAAACAGTGTTGCTGGTGTTTAGGATTGTAATATGCCTGTCTGTCAACAACCTCTCATTCCAGCTGAGCTGAAAGCTGACCCCCCCTTTACAGCAGAGATTAGGCTCATAATGCTGAGTGCATTTACATGTACTGTAGTCATACAACGAAATGCTGATAACAATAAAAAGTTTTTTATTAACATAGTCCTAAACGCATAGTTGTAAACGCATAACAGCTTTTTTTATTATAAAAAAACAGACAAGGCAAAAAAAAACTATCTGAATCAGGTGAATGAATTTTTTATCAAATTTATAATTTTAATATGAAAGATGCCGCACACACACACACACACACACACACACACACACACACACGCACACACACACACACACACACACACATAGTACTGTATATACACACACATCACACACTATGTGTATTTCACACAATTATGTAATTTGTCTGTGTATATATATAATAATTTATATCTATATATATATGTGTGTGTGTGTGTGTATATATATAATATATATATTGCATATACAGATTATGTTTTTGAAATTATGTTTATGTCTTGTGCTAGCCAAGGCTGCACTTATTTAATAAAAAAATCAGTAAAAAGTCAGTAAAAACAGTAAGTGACAGTAACTTGCACTGACATATCTTAAAATATGCCAGTGCCTGTGTTTTGTCTCAAGATGTACACCAGTAATGTTGGCATGTTTATAAAATCTACTTAAATGTCCTAATTAAGATAAGGCCTAATCCTGGCTTAATCTAAGCCCTGTCTGTGAAACCAGGTCATCATTTTTTTATTTATTCCTGTGATGACAAAGCTGAATTTTCAGCATCATACTTCAGTCTTCAGTGTCATGTAATTCATGGGAATTTGTTCTTGCACATAAAAGACATTTGCTAAAAATAACATTTATCTTTTTTTTTTTTTTTTTGGTTAATTTGGAAAACACTCCTGAATCGAATCGGCCAGCAGAATACAAGTTTTGATACAGTTGGCTTTGAACTTACCTGTTGTTTGTTAATATAACTGGTAATATACTATAACTGGTGTTGCACCCTGTCAGTCATTAACAATGTGTTGTGCGTGTGTTGGACCGTGCAAGTTTTTCTGTGGCCAAGCAGGATGGACCGTGCCCATGGTCTGGTGACTAAATAAACATAACTGTGTGTGGCACAATTCAGGTGTGTGTAAGAATCGTGTTCTTACCTTTGCACTCTATGCTCTTTTAGTGCCTGCAGCTACATTCCTGCCTCAATGAAGCAAAGATAAATACTTTCAGCTCTGCTAAACTTTAATGTCATGCAATACTACCTCCCTAGGAGGACGAAGAAAGAGTGAAACTTTACCACCAACAGAATATTTCAGAAACAACTTTCTGCCAGGTCTTGGAACAGAATCATATCTGTAAGCTCCCTCATTGAGTTTATTCAAGCTGGCACACTGCTCTAAAAGAGGTCGATGGAAAAGCAGATGATGTTGTAAAACAGTTGGGAAGGAAAAAAGGTAACTGTTTAATAACTGTCTTTTAAAAAGGTGGCTGTAAATGGTGACCCGATTCTAAAACTGTTAGGTGTGATGTGGACTGCAAACAGGAATTTGGTGAGCTAAGACAGTATTCATGTATCAGTTGCTGAGAGAGGTCAAAGATCACTGTCTAATGATGTAATGGAAAAGACTCCAGGCATTAGGGAAATGAAAACCTGTTGACAGAAGTCACTGGGGTATGTGGTCACATGACTGCATTTCACTTTTCTCCCAAGCGGTGTAGGGTCAGGGCTAGGCAGGTGGGTGTTCTGCACATAATTCGGAGGCTGGTCATTTGTTCTCTAGACAAAAGCTAACAAAGCTTGAATACTTCGGAGTTGTATTCTGGCAGCCAGTAGCAATTTTCCATAGCTGCACAATTCCAGCATCCCATTTTCATTCTGTCTGGACAGCTCCCAGACCAGTTAATTTGAGCGCTCCGGTTACCAATGTTCGACCAAATATGCTGTCTATATCATAATGGTATTTTTACCCAAACACATTTTTTTTTGGGACTCTTTGTCTAGTCTAATTTGATTGGTGAAAAGTGATTGGGCTCGTCCAAAGAACAAACAAGGATGCTTGAATATACATGAATAGAGATCATCCATCCGTCCATCCATCCGTCCGTCCGTCCATCCATCCATCCATCCATCCATCCATCCATCCACAGAATATGTCAGTCAGTCAGTCAGTCAGTAAGTCAGTCAGTCATGTTCATGTAATGTAATGTTGGTAATGTAAGTTTGCCAGTGTTGCCCTATGCAATAGACAATGGATGGACCCTTTTGCCCAAGAAATTTAACTGAAATATCGCTATTGTGACCACACCTTTAATCATATGAAGTTCTTTAAATTTCAATTCATTGGAATTTACTTGCTTTCTTATTAAAATTCCACATTCTGTTTTATACCTGAATTCAATTGCTGAAATTGAATTGGAATTTTAAAGACATTCTTAATTCCAATCTCAAATTTGTCTTCCTGGCAAATTTGCTTTTGCATATAGCCTTGAAAAGAAATGTGTAGTTTGCATTCATTATTATTTCCTTGTATAAAAAAAGACAAAAATATGGCAGCATCATGTATAAGAACAAACAAATAAACAGCTCCCATACACAAGTGCTTAAATTTCATTTAACAGAAACAATTTGGTTATAGATGTCCTCGGGTTTGTGGCTTTGGAAGTTTTAGCAAGGATCAGTGAAAAAAGGCGTAATGCTGTTTGTATGGGTAAACACTTGAAATGAAGCAGTTAGAAATCCTGTGTTATGTTTTTTAAGTCACTTCCTGCTCAGGGTTTCCTCTGTCTGGCTGGTGAGGTGGTGGTTGTGGTAAAGGGATGCCCTCATTTGCTTGGTTGTTGTGCAGCAGAGGTTTTTGCGGCCACATTCCTGTGGGATTCAGTGGAGCATTCCTCATGGGATTTGCCTGACGTTACTTTCGCCCATGCATCTCTCACTTCTCCTCTAGTTACATCATCAGTTCCCCTCTCTGCCCATCCTATGTGTGATGATGCCATAGTTGATGCCTTGTGGTCGGTCATCAAATATGATGGTAAGTTGAGTATTTTTTTTTATTGTATTTAATGAGACTGAATGAAAAAATACCTATTTTATATAGAAAAACATTTCTACTGAAGTGAGTATTACAGGTTCAACAGGTTCACATGTGTTGAAGATTGAGGCCTCAGTGAGGTATGCTAACCTTACGTTGATAGAAACGCCAAAAAGGATCCATATTTTTCCACCCTGCCTCTCAGTATGTGAACCAACTCGATTCACAAATGCTTCTGTGGAATTGACCATATGGAAGGCATAAAATCCACACTTAACACCTCTGCTGCACAAACATTTCCCAGTGTAACATTAATCATAATTCAGCACATTCAAGCACATTTTTGTCAACAGAGAGGGTGACTGCAACTAATGATTTGAATATTGCAAATATCAGCAGAAGACAATAAACTTAAGCATCATAAATCAGGATTATTGATTATTACATGGTTATCGTCTCAATCTGCATATTTGATACCTCCTGCTTGATCACTGCTGAGAAAGTTGAATGTTAAGGCATAAATTAGAGTGGCTACATCATATATTTCAGTGTTTAAAGCCTCATAATTAAAAGCCTCAAGCTGCTATAAGTACTGAACCATAAAATAAACTCCAAGAAAGATCGTTTAGCCCTCAATGTGCCACCTCATCTAAAGCTGCTGCCTCTATAATTGGCTTCTGGCTGGCCGTTAAAAGAATGTTCCGCACTTTGAAACTTCAAACTGACCCTCCCTCAGCCTCAGTTTAAATACCACATGTGCCAGACACGGCAGACAGAGTTAATGGTGGTTACGGGCTGTAGTTTTGGCCCTTTGAAATGGTGCGGCTGGGTCAGACTGAACTGATTCAAAGTCCAGACTGGCCCGAGCCCACCATACAACATCACATGTCTCGAAACTAAAAACCACACCGCTCATTAGATCATTTAAGGTATTCTGAGAGCAAAAAATGTGGAAATTGGGTCCCTCTGAAAGGGTTGGTTGATTTATGAGACAAGTAAAGGGACATGATGGGGTGGGTGGCTTGTGGGTGTTTGTGAAAAAGGCTATCGAGTATTAAGTGTTGTTTTGTTTGAAATTTAAAGGATGGAATGCGGTGGGAAACAGTGGTTGATTTGTTGAAAGGTTTGATCTGAGAGAGGAAGCTGGGATATGCACAGACCAGTTAAGTTTCATCCGCGCCACAAGCCCATTTTTGAAGGCGTCTAATGTTACCAGCAACTAAATGAAGAATTAGTTAAAAACTTGAGAAAACCTGAGATCCCCCCCCCCCCCCCCCCCCCCCCCCAGCCTGGCGGACAGTAACCAATACATTTAACGGTGCCCAATAAGTCTTGTTTCTGGAGGTCTTGGACTAAAGTAACCATCTGTTTGTATTTAGATCAGTTGTTACTGAGCAGTGTAGAGAAGAACTCAGTAAAAGTAGGGACACAAGAACTCTATGAACTACATTTGTCAGTATCAAGAGTGGTTCAGCTGTTTTCAAAATGTTGTAACTTTTCCAGTAACAAGCCATTTTGCACTAAGTCAAACCTACATTGACTACATATGCAGCATTGGAAAGTCTAATTTATTCTAGTGAATTGATACATCCAAACGGCCCCCTTTGGAATACTGTATGAAGCGCTGGACTGTCCTATTCATTTTAGTCAATCGGTTCGTCCTAAACGGTTCTCTCTTATGTTGAGTTGGAAAGTCAAATTCATTCTAGTGATTCCGTTTGTTTGGATGATTCATTTTAAACAAAAAGATTAAAAACTATTCACTGACCACTGCATAATTGTATGTGTTTTTTTAAATAGTGGAATATTTAGTGTTTCTGTTCATTATTTTGTTCATGTCATTTTTTTGTGCCAAAATAGGATCTGATCAAATTATGTTTAATAAGACAATAATCCCTTAGCTTCTGTGTATTTAGTTTAGCTCCTTTTTTAAAGGGGTATTTCAAACTTGTATCTTGGCAAACACTGATGTCAAAACACTAACTTTTTGTATGGTGATGAAATGTGAGTTCTTGGAAGAAATAACATGATGGTCACTAAATATTTAAGGTATTCTTTAGACTAGAACAGAAAATCAAGGAAAGTGCTGTGGTCTTATGTGTCTCGTACGATTTACAGCAGAGAGAAAGTCTCCCACTAAACCAGTGCAATTTTGTGCTGTTCACCAATCACCAATCAGTGATATTCCATGTGGCGTTCTGACTAACTTTACTCAGTTTATTGAGTCCTATCTTCTCCTGGAATTCAGATCGTGATTTGACCGCTGTCACGACAAAGAATAAAGATCCAAATATAGGCCCCTGAACAGCCCATTCCCCTAGACATACACCAACATTACTGCTTTACCAGACAACGCCAAGGTATGCATCTCCTCCTTCCCCCACAGAGCAGTTAACCTTCTATAGATCTGGCTCCATATTTTCAATCTCTCAGAGAGATTGGCTGTTTGCAGAAGCCTCGCCAAACCTCACACAGATAGCTTTGTTCCTATGTGGCGTCTGAAGCGGTGTGTATTTAGACACCCATAATGAGACTAGAAAGGTCAAAACAGACTGAGATCTGTGAGTGACAGATGCTCTGACAACAAGAGGAATTTGTACCAGTAAACTCTGTACATTTATAGGCTATTTCCCGGTCTTCAGTCTTCTAAATTGGACCAGAGTGCAAAGATGGACTGTTTATGGAAAGTAAGACTTAAAGACTCACTGTATAAACAAACTTAAAATAATTAAACAGTTAAATAAACTTAAAATAATTCATTTTTATGTATAACTGTTCTTGATTTAAATATAGTGGCCCTAAAAACGTGTAGCCACACTTAAATGTGTAAATTGTGTTGTGAAGTATTGTTACAATTTAAAATATATCAGCTTTCTATTTGTATATTTAAAAAAAAAGTTATTTAAGTTATAAAAGTTATTCAGCAGCCATTACTCCCGTCTTCAGTGTCACATGATTCTTCAGAAATCGTTTAAATATGCTGATTTGGTGCTCAAGAAACATTTCTTATTATTATAAATGTTGAAAATAGTTGTGCTGCTTAATATTTTTGTGTAAAGCATGATACATTCAGGTTTCTTTGATGAATAGAAAGTTTAAAAGAACAGCATTTTTTTTTTGTAACAGTGCTGAATAAATGCTGAATTAAAGTATTAAATTATTTAAAAAAATGCTTTCTGCTATTTTAATATTTTTTATTTAGTGCAGTGATACTGGTAAGTCATTTAAAGTTGAATAAAGTACATACAGTAAAAAGCATCCATTTTTCGCTCTTAGCTGTTATATAATTGCTCTTTGTCTATCTTCACTTAGATGTGTAACGTTGGCCTTGTAGAGTGCGTTCAGAGAGCGAAGGGTGGATGTCTGCGGCAGCGGCCATGAAAAGCTCTGATTCATGTGACCAGTACAGGACAGAGCTTCAGTGCCAACACAAGCTGTACAGGAATGTTACCCCCAAAACAGGGAGAAAATAGCAGACTGGTGACACACAACACACACACCTCTCAGCCACAAACTCAGGTCTGATGCATCCGTACCTGACATTTAAATCAACAAACAATGAAGATCCAACACCTTATGGGACAACACCACATCAGCCAAAAAGAACATGCAAAACAGCTAAGTTATCAACATATCACACCCTGTTGAACACAGCATATACAAACACACAGATTTGTTGTCTTTTAAAGTTTCTTTGCCCAAAATGGAGATTAGCAAAACAGCACAGTCATACAGGTAACGGTAACTTGGATGATGAGAGGTGTTTTCCAGTACTTTTCCCCCACTCATAATCCACTAAAAAGTTTGAATAACAGACATGGTATGAGTCAGAGCAGGGCAGAGATGAGGTGAAAGTGTCTGCTCATTCGGTGAGGAATCTATCACTGCTAGCTTACAGTCCGCTACTGTGCACTCACCCACTAATCCTCACAAATATGACCATTTAAATGCGCTACGCCCTGCCGTTCAACACCCGAGTCCTGTCTTCCACAGCATTTTGCTGATGATTCATGGCTCATCTGCATCATTCAGCAGTTTGTGTAAAGGAATGTTCTGGGTTCAGCACAAGTTAATGTCTATCACACATGCTAAATGCTAATGCGCTTAATTATATCACACACAAACATGTTTGTTAAGCCGAGCTCAAACTTAAAAAAAGTCCCAAAACAAGTTGTGCCTGATGTTGCATGGCATGGCGACTCCATCCCCAGGTGGTCCAGCTGATTTACAGGCGCTTCGGGACCGCACAAATAGATCTGTTTGCCGCCCCGGACACGTCTCACTGCCAGTTGTTCTATTCCCTGACCGAGGGGACCCTCGGCACGGATGCCCTGGCACACAGCTGGCCCCCGGGCCTACGCAAATATGCGTTTCCCCCAGTGAGCCTTCTTGCACAGACCTTGTGCAAGGTCAGGGAGGACGAGAAGCAGGTCTTGTTAGTTGCGCCGTATTGGCCCAACCAGACCTGGTTCCCCGAACTAGTGCTTCTCGCGACAGAGACCACCCTTTGAGCCTTTGCGGTCAGCTGAGTTAAAAATTCTGTCCTGTAAAACAGTACTCCTGGTTGCATTGGCCTCCATCAAGAGGGTAGGGGATCTGCATGCATTTTCGGTCGACGAATCGTGCCTAGAATTCGGCCCGCCTAACTCTCACGTGATCCTGAGACCCCGGCCCGGATACGGACCTCAGGACCTCAGATCAGCTCTTCGTCTGTTACGGGGGCCAGCAGAAGGGAAAGGCTGTCTCCAAGCAGAGGATGGCCCACTGGATAGTGGATGCCATCGCCTTGGCTTACGAAGCCCAAGGCGTGCCTTGCCCGCCCGGGTTGAGAGCCCACTCCACTAGGAGTGTCGCTTCTTCTTGGGCGCTGGCACACGGCGCCTCGCTGACATATCTGTAGAGCTGCGGGCTGGGCGACACCTAACACGTTTGCTAGGTTTTATAGCCTACGTGTTGAGCCGGTTTCTTCCTGTGTGCTCGCTTCAACCAGACGGTAACACAGAAGTTCCCGCTCTAGTGTCGGCTTGCTGCGCCACTCCCCTCCACGGAGCGGATACGTACGCTTTTTGCTCCAGTCGAGTTCCCCTTTCAGGCGAACCCTGTGAGTTCCTCCGCACCCCTTCGGCAGTCGGACGTTGCGGAGCGTCCGACGCCAGGCCTAGTGCTCGAATGCTTGTGTAACTTGTGCTAGGCTGGGTTCCATATGTGGTGATCCCTGCGGCGATCCCATATGAGTATTCTTCCACGACCAGCTCCCTGTGGTGAGCCCGTGTCTTTCCCTTGGCAGAGTTCGCTCTGCCGTCACTGTCTGGTGTAGCCTCCCCCATCTTAGGCTGGAGCCACCCCAGTGACATTCCATATGTTGCACTGCCCCTACCGGCCAGTCCATATGTGTATTCTCTGCCTTCGGGCAGGATGTGGCTTCCGCAGCGTCCCCTTCCCCTGGAAAGGCATGCTTTCCCAGTGTTATCCAAGAGTTCCACTGTGTGGGTTATAACGGAGCAGCAGTCCGAACTCCCTCTACGCAGGCCTTCCGCCTCAGCCAGTTGGGGGTCTGAGAGTCTTGCGTAGGGTGCTGGATGTGGCAACAACCGATGGCGTTTTCCATGGGATCCCAATTACGTCGTCACGTCGACGTCACGTCGAACGTCTCGGTTATTGATGTAACCCTCGTTCCCTGAAGGAGGGAATGGGAGACGTGACGTCCCGCCATCACAGTTACTGACCATCGCTGTACGGCCGTCACAATCTCGGCTTTTCACGCACGCCAACGTTCATTGGCTCCATAGGCGTCATTTACGGGGGGGGGACGGGTGGGACATGTCCCCACCACTTTTTGCCAGGGTTGATATTGTCCCCACCACTTTTGAAACATCTCGCGGCACGGATGTACCAATACAAATAAAAGATATCCAGTTAACTAGCAGCATTCGTTTCATTCATTTGTTAAATAAGAGGCGATCTAGCGCTGAAATGTGTTGCCTTCACTCGGACGCGCGCTTCAATCCGTTGCGGAGATTCTATTCCTTCCGGTAAAATCACAAATCAAAATGCACACAAACGTGTCCCTGCTTCTCTGGGTTCTAATCCGCACTCGTATAGTTTTTTTTCCCTCATCAAAACCGATAATGTTTAACAGTGATAAAGTATATCAAGATTCTTGATATACAACCACTGATAAACATTATCGGTTTTGATGAGGGAAAAAACTATACGAGTTCGGATTAGAACCCAGAACCTCCGACACGCTTGGCAAAATTTCTGCCACTGGACCATTACAGTACATACGCAATACAGGCGGATCTATGTATTTATTCACGTAAAAATTCACGCTACTAACAACATATATTAGATCTCATTGTACGACCAATTAAACCCAAAGTAGCATCACATTATTGGTCGGACATCATCACATCTTTGTATACATTTTTATTTATTTACATCAGTAAGCTATAGGACATCGTCTTTCAACATGACCTGCGCGAAAGAGAAAAAAGAATGAATGCGATTGTACCCAGCACTTTTGAAAATGCCCTTCCGAATGCGTCTCTGTCCCCAGCACATTTCAAACCAAACTGACGCCCATGATTGGGTCGTTCTGTAGACACTCGAAGTTGATAGGGCTCCCTGAAGTGATCCCAATTACGTCGTCAGTGCGACGTCACGTCTCCCGTTCCCTCCTTCAGGGAAAGAGGGTTACATCAGTAACCGAGACGTGAAAAAACAGGGGTGTGACGAGACACATCTCACGAGAAGAGACGAAATTTTTGCACAATATTTTATAGAAATCCTCAATGACAAAATAGTCTGCAGGTGCATTTTGAATTTTTTTAACTAATTGTCACAAATTATAAGTCTAAAACGTGAATTTTTAAAGCGAAATGTCGGAGGAGCTTGAGTTTGTTTGTTTTAAACCGGGATAGGCGTCTACTCTAAGCTTACGCTTCTCCTACATCCTACGTCATGCGTCAGGTCAGAGGTTACTTTTCCGCCGGAACTCGACTCTCATACGGCTGTTACCGGAAGCCAGTGATTATAGTTTATAAAGAAATAAATATGGATATTTTTCTAACAAAAAAGCATCGCTTCAGAAGGCCTTCATTAACCTCCTGGAGCTGTATGGATTATGTTTTTGATGAATGGATTTTGGGCTTCAAATCTCAGTTACTATTCACTCCCATTATAAAGCTTGGAAGAGCCAGGGTATTTTTAACTCTGATTGTGTTTGGCTGAAATAAGAAAGTTATATACACCTAGAAGGGCTTGAGGGTGTGTAAATTATGGGATAATTTTCAACTAACTCTTTTATTTTTACTTTATAAAAACATTATAACAACAACTAAAAAAAATAGATAAAAAAAAAATAAGACCAACATCAATCATAACTTTGTTTTGGGACTTTTTTTAAGTTTGAGCTCGGCTCAACAAACATGTTTGTGTGTGATAATTAAGCGCATTAGCATTTATCATGTGGATAGACATTAACATTCGTTTACACAAACTGCTAAATGATTTTTGGGTGAACTAACCCTTTAAGTTGTGGCCTAATGGTTAGAGATTCAGACTTCTAACGCAAGGCCATGGGTTTGAGTCTCAGTACCAGCAGGAAATGTAGTGGGGGGAGTGAATGAACAGCGCTCCCTTCCACTCTCATTACCCTAACTGAGGTACTTTACTGAGGTGCCCTTAAGCAAGGCACCTAACCCCTAATCACATTTAAGTGTGTGAAAGGCGATAATCTTCAGTCAGTGCATTTGGTTTTATTTGAGCTGTAATGATGTTTAAATCATCTTTTTAGTGGTTGTACTGTACTGTTCTAGGCACTTTTTGCAGATAGTTATCATGTCCCTTTTTGGTTTTGTATTGTATGAAAGTTAGCGGGTTTATTGGCTTTACATGGTCCTGGAGTAAGTTGAAAGATTGGATGGATACAACCTTAACACACATAATTCTTCTGGCTATATTTTCTAAACATTGTGTAAAGTAAATATACACAACATAATCAGTTCCACATAACTTATTCACTTGGGCTTTACATGCTAGTGCACTTGCTTATTAATTTTTAGCCAGGTTTGCTCTATCCTGTTTAATCGAGACAGACATAATAAAATGCCTAGAGGCTCTGTGGTTAACTTTATACACAATCAAACCAGACTTAGTGTGTTACAGAATGGGTTTGCTTTGAAATTCCAAGTTATGAAAATACAGGATATGCACAAAAAATCTTTGTCTTTATTTTAGCTGTATTGCTTGCTTGTGGTGAATCCCTCATTGGAAAGGCATCTTATTCAGCTCGGGCCATCTTTGTGCTTAACTTTCCCTAAAAAGGCAATTCATGTGGGTTCATGGGCAGGATTCTTGAAAAACAGGCTCCCATGGCAAAGATCACTGTACTGTACAAAAGAAGACACACAGTATTATCCGCACATGAGATTATCAAACGAAAACAGAATGTAGGTGATGTCAGTAAACAACATGAGATTGAGTTCCTTGTCTTTGTGATGGCTTAGACTTTGATCATTATGCTTGCTGCTATAGCTTGCAAATCATGTTAGTGAATTTTTTTTAAAGCAGGCCACAGAGGTGCCCAAAAAAAAGAGACGCTTTCCAGACAACTGTCGAGTCTTGACCTACTAACAACACGTCCAATCTAGCATGCTACCCTGCCAGATGTCGAGCCTACAGTCTCTGTTTTTCTTCTGTTTTCTTATGTCTCCAGTCATCTATAACTATTCGCATGCCACCTTCAGACATTGAGTTGCAGAGTAGGTCACGATCACTCAGTCTTCTAGGCTCCAAAAGTAACCCTTTTCGTCTCTTTTTCTTTTAAGTTCTCCAATTTGCCCAGGTGTTAAGTTCATTTGGCATTTAATAGACTGCAAGAAAAAAAGAGAGACGGAAACTTGACTTCCTTTCATTTATTTGTTTAATTTGCCTCGTTCATTTAGCGAGCTGTTCATGAAGCCGTGTACCCAAACAGTCATTATCCGTCTTTCATAAGCCGACATTGGCTGTTTGCTTTCGGGTGATTTAACAGGAATACAATTTTCTCTCTCTTTTTCTTTGTAATTTGGCAGGCACTCCTAACTGGTTTCCTGAAAACGCTTTGAGTACTGTTTGTCAAATCTACCTTTTTTTGTTTCATTATGTGCCAAGGTAAATGTTTCATTCATAGGGAGTGTGACTTAACTGTTTTTCTTTACCTTTCTTTTTCAAAACAGGTGTTTCATAGCGTGATACGCCGCTATCCTTCCCAATTTTACCGCGTATGATCCAAAGATATCAAAGGAACCTGGTATGTTTTTTTTTTCCCCCCAATGAATATTTAGTTCAAAACATTGCATTCACCCTGTAAATTCATGTGGCTTTGCCTTTCCTGAAGGAGCTGTCAGAGTCTGACAGCCTAAAAAGACCTACAGGTGTTACAGCCTATTTACTTAATGGTCACAGACAGAATCTGAATAACATTCACTTCTCACTTCAAATGTTTGCAGGTATTTGAATGGTAAAGGATTTGTGTGTGTGTGTGTGTGTGTGTGTGTGTGTTTTAAACACATAATAATAATAATATCAATATCAATAAATAATGCTATAAAATTTCATCATCGTTATTTTTATTAAAAATGTATATATTATTATCAAATTTATATTATTAAAAAAATAAAAATGTATGTTTTAATAATATAATAATAATAATGAATACTATTTTTAAATGCTATTCATTATTATTAATATTATTTTATTATTATTACTAACTCACTAAAAACTTAATGAGCTTATTCATTATTGAAATGTCATCTGACCTTCAAATTATATATAATATAATATAATATAATATAATATAATATAATATAATATAATATAATATAATATAATATAATATTTGAAGACTTCAGATGCAAAAGCCTCTAAGTCCATCTAACGTTTTTCTTTAATATTAACATTTTTATCAGGCTCCTATGTATAGGTTTCTACCTAAGTACCGACATTTCTGAATGGGCTGCAGGCTGGTATTTAATGAGTTTGAAGAGAAAGTATTTGATGATACTATGTGCTCAATATTATTATCTCATTTTTGACCAAGGTGGCTTTTAGAGGCTTTTGCATCGGAGGTCTTCATTTGGAATATTATATAAAATATAAGTTTATTTTTCAAATTACATCTGCTAATGTTTCAGAACAAAGAAATAAAAGAGAAGAAGAACTGATGTTCCCAATTCAGAATCAACAGTCTTCATCAGTGCTCTTTTTTGGCTTAAAGGATGTGTGTGGCCATATCAGACAGCTACACTCTGTTATTGAAGCGTGGCCTTTTATTAGGAAGTGTAACTGTGTTGTAAAGATACTGACACTTATAGAGGATATAACGCAGTTAATAAGAGTGGCTGTGTAAACAACCCTTGATGTCGTTGTTCATAAAGCATTATCATGTTTATTCAGTGATGGAAGAACTAACATTAGGCCTTGTAAAGCATTAAAATATACTGTACAGAGTAAAGGGTTTTATAGCCATTGTGAGAAAAAGCACACATGATAAATTGCACTTGACATCTACAGTACACAGAACACTCGTTTTAGTGACATCATGCAATTGCAATGGCTTTCTGTTTACATCATGCATAATTATGACAATACATCAATAAATCTCAGTTATATAACACCATTAATGGTTTTAAACGATGACAACATTCTCTAAAAGTGATGTCAGCATACATCCGAAACGTTGTACTCCCCACTCAGAGGAACCCTGGACACCTCCCGAATCTTTCTCAGACTGAAAATCACCAGAGCAAGAAAAACCGACACCTGTTTAGTCTACGCATGCAGCTGACCCAAATCTGATGCAGATGCTGGTTCAGATGAGGAACTTTATTAGCTGATGCTGCACATTTGGCCTGCTGAAGTCTAATCTGAGCTCCACCTCACTGCTGCTGAATCAGACGAGATGTGATGGGCCCAAATTCCAGTCCTGTAGAAAGAGAAGACAGGCTCAATTGTGTGTCTTAAGGGTGTAACCAGGTGAAAATCGTAATGTAGTGTGGTCTCTCAGCCTTGACTGATCATGAGCGCTTTAAAAAAACCCAGTACCGCATAGCACGTGTTCAGCAAAATAACAAACACCCAGAGATCGGCCCTGAACCTTGAGTTTTCTGAGTCATTTGTCCAAGTATGCTGGGAAAAGTTTTTTCATAGTTTTTTTTAAAATATTTTTGTTTTGAATGCCCCTCCTTCCAGTGGTAATATCACCTCTCAGATCTTCCTGGCAACATCTGATTAACAGCTCATTCTGACCCTCAAAATACTTTCTAAAGTCAAAACAGGAAAGATGAGTTATGAAAGAACATAAACTTTAGCCACTGGGATCAAAACAATTTAGGTGTGGTCACATTACAGAAAGGCAAAAAGGGTCAATTTTCTGCTGTCAGTATGTAGCAATGAATTAAGCACAGTACACATGGAAGTCATTTTCAAACCAGGCAGCTTTCTGTAGGCCAGCACTGCGAATTTGAGTCGCTAAATTGAAAAACAACGCAAAATCTGAGTGGAGAAATGTTTAGACCTCACAGAATTCCCATTCACATGGATTTTCTTTTTAAACTTTGCACATGTAAAATTTGCCAGACAAACAGTAATTGTGACTGCACCTCTTAAATTTACATTTATTGTGTGGTTTAGGCTAAGTTGGTCACATGATAAGCTCTTGTTCTACTATGAACATTGGGATTTGTACTTGTGTTTTTTGGCTATCAAATGAAATGAAATGTGAGATGTCACCATATAGGGCTCTAATTGAGTAATTGTAGATAATTATAGATGCTAATTCTACAATTAACTCCCCCATCAGCTCTAAACGTGTGACATAAATTATAGGTTTGTCTTAATTTAGTTCTGGAGGATGTATTTTTGACTCTAAAATAGATGTGGACAATACATGTGTCACGGTCATGTTTAGTTTAATTGTCTTGTTCAGTTTCTTGATTTTCATTGTCTGTATTTGACTGTGTTCTAGTTCTTCATTAGTTGTCATGAGCTACTTTTCCACCGTCGGGCCAAACCGTTCTCGTTGCTTAACCGCTCCATTCCGTGCCGATCTGGCCCAGCTAATACGGATATGGTTTCATTTTCCATTGTGGGGCTGATAACAGAACTCTTTAGAATGTAATACACATGCTTCAGGCGTAATGATGTAATGAGATATAAATAGCGTCCGCGTTATGGAGGATGACACGATATTTCCTGAAATTTTATTATTAATTTGTCTATTTGTGTTTAAGTTGCTCCATCAACATGCTAGCCGGCTTGAGAGAAAAAGGCTGCCAGGGAACTGGCAAAAGTGACCAATACTGAGTGGCGATGTCACTACGTACATTCTACCAGCACGGTTCAGCACAACTAGCCAACCGTGCCGAGAACTGTTTGTAATCGCCATATCATACTAGGCTCAAGTGGAAACATAACTGGAACCATTCCTCACCATTCTAAGAACTGTTCGACCTGAGAGTGGAAAAGCAACTATTCTTATTAGTTACACACCTGTTTCCTGTTCCTTAGATTATCATCCTCAGTGTATTTAACCCCTTATTTTTCTGTTTATTGTTTCTCGTTAACGTTATATTATTTATGTGTATGCTATCGTTCTCTGTGTTTATAAAAGCCTATTATCATCGTTCATTCTGCGTCACACATCTTCCTCGGGATTTTACTACAAGCAACCCCTACCTTACTATTTGAATAGAAAACAGAAAAGTTTCTTATAGCAGTTAAAGCTGCAGTAGGGAGTCTTGAGAAAACGTTGACTTAGCCTGAAAATTTGAACAAGCACAACTTCCAGGTCCCACCCCCTTGCTCTCTGCTGCACTACAGCCCTCCCTCCACAGCTCGTCCTCCACAGTGGAGCCTGTCGTGAACGCGCAGGCTAGTAAACAGGGCCACCGATGACGGCGGATAAAAAGTTATATGGCACATTCACTAATAGGGACTAAACGTCAATAATATGCTTTACATTGACTATGGCCTGCCCATACTTTGACTACAAACTTGGTCCTCAAATCATTATGTATTTTCCAATAGCCTACATGTAACTTTATAACATTGCACTCTTTCTATAAGTTATAAATAGCTAGTAAGATAACGTTAATATAACGGTAACTAACGTTACAGCATGTAAGTAATTATTCTAGCGATATATAATGCTAGATAAGGTGTGCTAGTACATTATTTCAGCAACATGACAAGCCAGTGAATTAGCAGGTTCTCTTACGAGAGTATCTCTCGTACTGCGTAATAGCTTACGCTATGGGGAAAAACTCTTTTCCGCGAGATATTGAAGCCAAAAATTATCCTTAATTTTTTATTAATGTAAAACGCTTTGCAGCAGCAAGCAAACATAGGCGAAACAGCTCGCGCGCCTATTGGTTGCTCTGCAGCAAATGCAGCAGCCTATCGAGATCGTCATCTGTGTTGCCTGTCTGGGTGAGGATCACGCGGCTATCGCGCTCGCTGACGGCGGATGCCCTCATTGCGAGCTTTTGCCCATGGTGACTCTGAGGACGCGCCTGGCATCATTCTCCGAGCCTTCACCGCAGCCCGCCGTGGTGCCGCGCCGCAAGAAGCGCCGCGCCCAGCGCGCTCCCGAGCTTTCTCCAGCCCGCCAAAGCTCGCCGGTTCGCCCGCCGGCTTCGCTCGAGTCGCTCACTGACGGACAACGGCCGCCGCCTGCCGCCGCGTCCATCCACGAGTTTGACGAACCCACCGAGGCGTGTTCTCTTCTGGCATCCGATAGTGAGGATTGGGCGAGCTCCGTGGATCTCCCCTCCGCTAGCGTTTCCCGCCAGACCACTGGTAAGAGAGCCGGCATTGAGACTGAGCTGATGCGTCTGCTCTCTCAGGCCGTGGAAAGCATCGGCCTCGATTGGGAGGCGCCCGCGCAACAGGCGAGCTCTGTGGACCTCCGCCTTCTGTCCGCGAGTCGTCAAGGAAACGGGCCAGCATCAAGACCGCGAGCCCTAAAACCGCGGCTAGCTTTCTTTACGTTATAAGAAATCTACCCCGCCCCCCATGGGCGTGCGTCACCGGCAAATGAGAAAAGAGTGTGTTTTAGTCCCCGCCGAGGCCGGACTAATCTCCATTTCTTAAACATTTCTCAGCTCCTAGTTTGAGCGGCTGAAAATGTCATTATTGCAGCAATGAGCCTGTTGTATAACACGCACACCTGCATACAAACGCCGACACACACAAAACTGTGATGACGCTCTTTTATCTGCTTGCGCTAGTGTAGTTCTCCCTGTGGCCCAGTGGCGGAACCCGTAGCTTTCACGCGAGAGACCCGTGTTCGATCCCGGCTCTCGCAGCAAATAAAAATTTAGTCTCGCCGCGGCCAGACTTCCACCAAAAACTTATCGCTCGTTCAGTTCCAGAAAATGCGACTGTTCCAGTGTATTTGGCAGTAAACAAGCTGGTACCACGGCCCGCTTGCCTGCACATAAAGGCCGTTTCCACGGCGACCCAGAAAAATCATGTATTCATTGTATTTCTGGTTTTCCGGCCACAGCCGATGGTGTTATAAGTGTAATAAAATGCTCACAGCCCAGTGTTCATTTCTACACACAAACACAGCCCGCCACGGTACAGGGCTCGCACAAATGAAATCGACGCATGTCAATTGTGCATTAAATGTAGTTAATGTGCCCACAACCCAGTGCCCACAAACACTACCACGGTTTCTGTAAAACGAAACCAACACAAGTCTTCCTAGCCTCCTAGGAAATCGACGGTGTTTCAGTCTCGCCGTGGCCAGACTTCCACTGAAATTTTCGCTCGTTCAGTTCCAGAAAATGTGACTGTTCCAGTGTATTTTGCAGTAAGCAAGCCAGTACCATGCCCGCTTGCCTGCACACAAATGCTGTTCCCACGGCGACCCAGATAAATCACATAAATGGTGTATTTTCTGGTATTCCGGCCACAGCCGATGGTGTTATGAGTGTATTGAAAATGCCTACAACCCAGGGCTCATTTCTAAACACAAACACAGCCCGCAAAAATGCAGGGCTCGCACAAACAAAATCGCCTCATGTCGATTGTGCACTAAATGTAGTGAATGTGCCTACGTCTCAGTGCCCACAAACACTACACACCACATGTCCCACGGGTTCTGTGAAAACGAAACCAACACACATTCAGTCAGCTCAGGCCGATGGTGTTTTTCAGTGCAGTAAATGTGCCCGCTGTCCTGTGCCCACATTCACTCACAGACATGTTAAGCCCCACGGGGCTCGCCCCGCTCTCTCTCCCTCAGCAGACTGCTATAAGGGTTTTGAGCGCGGCCAGGCTGCCCGCCGCGATCGGCGCGCCCCCCGCCTCACACACTGTAAACACAGTGTCTGCGTTACAGCACGCCGGAGCTCTCTTGCCGTCACTATGTCTCGGCCAGAGCCCAGATCTCATTCTACCCCTAGCTATTCACGCGAAAGTGTGGACACAGCTTCCTGGGGTATCAGAATGGGTGCTGAACACTATAAATAGAGGCTATTCGCTACAGTTCGCTCGACGTCCCGGCCGTTATATGGCGCGCGTCGAGACGACGGTGGAAAACGAAGTATCTAATCTACTTTGAGCCGAGATAGCGAAACTACTGAGCAAAGGTGCTATAGAACCTTTATCTCAAGCTCAGAGCAAAGGGGGCCTACACAGCAGATATTTTCTGGTACCGAAAAAAGATGGAGGTCACAGACCCATTTTAGATCTGCGACAGCTGAACAGAGCGCTTGTGAAGCGCCAGTTCAGAATGCTTACGACCAGGAAAATCCTCGCGCAAGTGCGCCGCGGGGACTGGTTTATGTCAATAGATCTGAAAGACGCCTATTTCCAAATACAAATGGCGTCCCATCACAGGCGATTCTTGAGATTCGCTTTCGAGGGCCAGGCATATCAATACGCAGTCCTGCCGTTCGGCCTGTCCCTAGTACCTCGTACAATTACGAAGTGCATGGACGTGGCGCTCGCACCCCTGAGACTTCAGGGCATGCGAGTCCTGAACTACTTGGACGATTGGCTGATTCTAGCTCGATCACGATCGGAGCTCATAGAACACAGGGCCGCATTACTCGAGCACCTCGAGGAGCTGGGCCTCACAGTCAATTGGGCGAAGAGCTCACTGTCTCCCAGTCAGAAAATTTCCTTTCTGGGAACCGTGTTGGACTCGCTGTCCATGACAGCACGCCTGTCACCAGAGCGCGGGCTAAATATTCAGCGCGGCGCGAAATCCTTCCGCCACGGCGCGATAGTTCCGCTCAAAAGGTTTCAGAAAATGCTGGGGCTGATGGCCTCAGCAGCCTCTGTACTCCAGTTGGGCCTGCTCCGCATGCGCCCACTGCAGATGTGGCTGAAGACGCGGGTTCCACCCAGGGCATGGACAGCGGGTCTGTTTCGCCTCAGGGTCGACCTTCAGTGTGTTTCAGCTCTGAAACCTTGGAAAGAGACCGACTGGTATCAGTCAGGTGTAAGTCTGGGGACCGCTTCGAGCGTGAAGGTGGTGTCTACGGACGCCTCCACCTCGGGGTGGGGAGCACTGCTCGAGGGCAGACCGCTAGCTGGCCTGTGGTCAGAACGGGAAAAGCTCCTTCACATAAACTGCTTGGAAATGATAGCAGTCGACAAAGCGCTACGGCGTTTTTGTCCCCAGATAACAGGCCACCACGTCTTGGTCCGGTCGGACAACATGTCGGTGGTGGCATACATAAATCACCAGGGCGGCGTCAGGTCACGAAACCTTTACAGGTTGACGGAAAGCCTCCTGGTCTGGGCTCAGCACAACCTGCTCTCACTGAGAGCAGCGCACGTGCCTGGTCTCCTGAACGTGGGACCAGACAGACTGTCCAGGAACAATGTTCCAGCAGGGGAATGGTCGCTGCACCCGCAGACGGTCCAGCTGCTGTGGAAGACGTTCGGCAGAGCTCAGGTGGACCTATTCGCGTCCCACGAAAACGCTCATTGCCCGGAGTTTTTCTCGAAAAACAAGGACGCGCTGGCTCATGTTTGGCCCCGCTGCCCCCTATATGCTTTTCCCCCTGTCTCGCTCCTGCCTCAGGTGTTGGAACGAATCAGGAAAAACGGATGCCCAGTGCTGCTTGTAGCCCCGCTCTGGACGAACCAGACGTGGTTCCCTGTCCTGATGCAGATGAACAGCACTGCCCCATGGCCTGTACCATTGAGGAGAGACCTCTCTCAGGCGGAGGGCTCGATCTGGCACCCTCGCCCGGAGTTATGGTCCCTGTACGCATGGGCCATCAACGGGTACCCGCTAGCCTCCCAGAGGGAGTGTTAAACACGATCGCGCAGGCTAGAGCTTCGTCTACCAGGCGGCTCTACTCCTCGAAATGGTCTGTTTTCTCTGCATGGTGTCAGGCCCAGAGCCTTTCACCTGTGGAGTGCGGGGTTTCGGAAGTGCTCTCCTTCCTTCAAGAGCTACTGGATAAGGGCAGGACCCCATCCACGCTCAAAGTATATGTGGCGGCCATAGCAACGTTTGCAAAACCGGTGTCTGGCCAGTCGCTTGGGAAAAACGACTTAGTCGTGCGTTTCCTTAGGGGAGCTCGGAGGCTGAACCCTCCAAGGCCCCCTTCAGTCCCGACGTGGGACCTTTCCACGGTCCTGGAGGCCATGAAAGGCGCCCCGTTCGAGCCGATCCAGCTGGTGGACATGAAACACCTGTCGTTCAAGACAGTGTTTCTCATGGCTCTCGCTTCAATGAAGCGCATAGGGGACCTACAGGCGCTTTCAGTAAGCGCGTCGTGTATGGAGTTTGGGCCTAATGACTCAAAGGTCATTCTCAAACCGAAGCACGGGTACGTCCCGAAATCCCTCAATACGCCGTTCAGGGCCCAGGTCATTTCCCTGTCTGCCCTTCCGGTTCTCAGTGAGGAGGAGGATGCAAGTCTCCTTTGCCCCGTCAGGGCGTTGAGAGCTTATGTGGCACGCTCGTCTGTTTTCAGGCAGACGGAGCAGCTTTTTGTTTGGTTCGGCGGGCGTTCCAAGGGACTCGCCGCCTCAAAACAGAGCCTATCCAGATGGATAGTGGATGCCATCGCGCTCGCTTACTCTGCGAAGGGCTTACGGTGCCCCTTGGGTGTCAGGGCGCATTCCACGAGAGGCGTGGCCTCTTCGTGGGCATGGTCTAGCGGGGTTTCCCTGCAAGATATCTGTACGGCCGCGGGCTGGGCCTCGCCGTCTACATTTATAAAATACTATAACCTGGAGGTACCCGCCTTACAAGCTAAGCTTTTGGCGGTCTAAATTCAGTACTATCTGCCCCGCTGTGCGGCCCAGATGCTGAGTTTACTGCAGCCCCATGAGTATTGACTCACGTATGGCCACCCAGATCAGGCTGAATGCTTTCACCCTGGCTGCGCGTTTGATTGTCGTATAATAGCCCCGCTGGGTGCTTTTTTATAGGGAATGACGCTTCCAGCCTCTCTTCCTTTACTCTATGTGAGTTTATGGTGATTATGCACTACATGAGCCCTGGGCTTCGGCCCCTGGGACTTTGGTGTTGGATCCCTGTACGCACGGCGTGTTGCATTGTGTTCCCCATAGCGTAAGCTATTACGCAGTACGAGAGATACTCTCGTAAGAGAACGTACTCGGTTACTAACGTAACCTCGGTTCTCTCTAGAGAGGGAACGAGTACTGCGTATCTTGCCGTGCGTGGAATACGCTCTGGTTCGCTTCAGCGGTAAAAACCAGCTTGTATCAGCCTAACGAGCATATTTATAGGGCGAGACCACGCCCCTTCTGGCGGGACGTGACGATATGGGCGCGAATTGCCCCCATTGGTCATTACGTCACGCAGAGTCTATCTCGATAGGCTGCTGCATTTGCTGCAGAGCAACCAATAGGCGCGCGAGCTGTTTCGCCTATGTTTGCTTGCTGCTGCAAAGCGTTTTACATTAATAAAAAATTAAGGATCATTTTTGGCTTCAATATCTCGCGGAAAAGAGTTTTTCCCCATAGCGTAAGCTATTACGCAGTACTCGTTCCCTCTCTAGAGAGAACCGAGGTTACGTTAGTAACCGAGTACGTTTCTTTCAATTGTTGCTTAGCAGAGTGCGTGACATTTTATCTACATGTTATGCGGCTAGAGTTTTGACACCGAGTCAATGGGCTCTGTGTAATTCTTTCTTTTTCGGTTGTTTATCGTCATCAGTCTTTTTCCTTTTACCTCTTTGTTTTATGAGCAGGTGTCACTCGAGAATTGGTAGTTTAGGTTGTTTCTCCGTCATAAGCACAGCTGCAGCACGCCGGCAATCTTGAGTTTGAACGACGGCTCGCGCTCCGGCGCTCGCGCTGTGCAAGAGAGGGGTGTGATCAGCGCATACACGAGCGTGATTGACACTGCTAAGACACTCCTCCTGGCTCTCATTGGTTGTTTCTGACCGGGAGCGTGTATTTCTGCAAATGGCAATAGGACCACTGGGAGGAGCCAGAGAAGCTTGATTTTTACACAGATTATCTGTCTCATATTCTACTGTCAGGACATAATGACAGTTTTAGCAAATACATGTTTTCAAAAGTTACCTACTGGAGCTTTAAGTCTGATGATTTTAGGAAGAATAAGTGATAATAGGATTATTCTGATTTAGATAGATAATAGTGAAAAAGTCATTTTCTGACCGAAGCATTAGGTTTCCACTGCTCTTTGTGATTTTTTTTCTTCCTGGAACAGAAAAGTTTTAAATATATTGTACCTCAAGGGAGTCAAACTTTCCACCTAATGAGTGATGAAGTGTCATCACATTCAGTGAGACGAGGAAGTAGAGAGACATCTTGGACACATTGTATTTGGCCCAGGGTTTTGGAGGGCAGTCATGTTTGCTCACAGGTGTGTTTCCCGCTCACAGTCAAACAAAGCTGATAAATTCCACTGACACTCACATTGCTGTGAGTTTAGACCTAAACAAAACTGATCGATTCTGTCTCGTAAATGTTTGTTAAAAGCCCACAGAAGTGTCATGCCTATTTGATTTGATTTTTGCAATGTGAAAACTTTAATCTTGCATCATTACTTGCCTTATTATTATGTAACTACTTACTACTGTAACTATAACTACTTTTGCCTCAATAAACTCCTAATTACGGTTTATTAGTTACAGTAGTAAGATTGTTGTTAAGTTTAGGTATATTGGGTAGGAATTGGATAGGATTAGGAATGTAGAATATGATCATGCAGAATAAGGCATTAATATTATGTGCTTTATAAGTACTAATAAACAGCCAATATCTTGCATGCTAAAAAGCAAGTTAATAGTGAGACTTGGACCCTAAACCAAACCCAAACCCAAAGTGTTACCAAAAAAATGTTTTATTAGGTGTCCTTATACTATGTACTTGCATCAAAACATACATGTACTTATGTACTCATTGTGTTCATATTGTATTGCAAAACACCTTTGCTGATATAGGTGGGATATGGGTAAGGTTAAGGGCAGATTTAGTGGTATGGTTAGGTTTAAGGGTGGGTTAAGGTGTAAAAATAATAAAGTGGTCAGTCAAAAAAAATGTATTACATTTGAATAAATCATCATCATTAGAAATAATAATAATAATTAAATGAATATAAGCATTTTTAAATTATTTTTATTTATTTATTTATTGTCTACTGAGCAAATCTGTCATTTTTACAGCTTGGTACTTGCATTTGCAGCAAAAGCCAGGGACAAAGAAAAGGATTATACAAATGGGGTGGATTACATGGCCTGTTTGGAATCCGGCTCTATCTGGCTGATGTGTCTGGCAGACACCCATTTGGACTCATAGTCATATTGTCTGTGTCGGTGAAGGAGCCCCTGAGAGCAGCACTGTCTGTCTGGGCATGACTCATTCTAAACCATGTGCTTGAACCTTCACTAAACCCACGACATGGGAAACTCAGTGGTCTGCAATCATCACCCCCCTGAGTTCCCCCAACAGTCTCAACAAAATCTATCATTGTAGCTACTCTTTTTCTCACTTAACTGTGGACGGAATCTATAGTGAAAGTCTCGGAGAGAAAGTAATGTGAAAGTGGATGTCACAACACATCCTGCTGAGCTCTATAGCTGTAGTAGTAATATGACCCTATGATTTAAAACAGTTTATAAAACCAACATGTCTTTTGCATCTCAGGGCCCCACGAGAGAGTTTTTGACCTATGGCACTTAGGTGAGAGTTACGTAAATGCGTGTACTGAGAGCTTGTGAAAAGCAGGTCTGTTTCTAATTAGAATCTCCCATGGTTCGATCAAAATGTCTGTGTGCTTGCGTGCCTATATGTGTAATGCTGCTAAAAGCCTGAGATTTATACTCTGGAAAAGCTCAAAATGACGTGAAGGTTTAGGGTTGGATTTGAAGGTTTATGCCAGGGCACTTTTTGTCCTGTTCTTTATAGCTGGTGGCAGCTTGTTCAGCAGATTTGTCATTACTGGAGAATCATAATGAAAAAATCATTATGTTAAAAAACAGGTAGCAAATGAGAAATACATCGACCAGATCAGTTATTTGTTCATTGTTTGCTCCTGGTTCTGTTAGAGTAATTGTCTTTGTAAGAGAGACATTTAGTTCACATGTTCATTTGTTTGTAACATAGGATTGGCAGTGTGTACAGATGAAGGGTTTACACATGGTTGACTGTGTGTTGCTGGGCAGTTGCATAACTATGCGATTGATCAACGCAATGTACAATGATGTACGGGGTCCTGTTGCTCCCGATTGGTTAGTATCCACACTGAGGGCCTATTCACTGGCTCCAGCCCAAGATTTCCCTTGTGTACAGGCATTCCAACACCTGTTGCTTTCAAACATTCTGGAAAGTTGATAAAACCTCTAGGCTACTTTTTTAAAGGATGGGAAATAAGATGCTATGTTTTCCCTTGATCCTATAGGTCCATTTGAGAGTGGCGTTCCCATGTGATTGCTGGATTTATCATCAAGTATGATCAGAATCTTTGAGACAAACGCCTAAGAGTAAGGTGAAGTAAAATTGATCAGTGCTGTAAATTATATATATAATATATGTACAATAATGTATATGCACAAAATTCTGTTGAATTAATCAGATTAATCACAATTAATTGCATCAATACATCAGTAATTTTTGAAGATGACAATAATTAATAGTAAAACTTTGAATAGACATTATAAAAAGCGGTTTTAGAAGTCAATCAGTGCTTACGGTTAACTTGTTTTTGTTAATTGAAATAAAGCTGAAATAAAATGTTAGATAAAACACTTAAACTTGAAAATGTTGCCTTGCAATCTAACTGAAATAAGTTTGTTGAAATGCAAAAATGACTAAAACTAACAGTAAAATAAAAAAACAAATTAAATAGAAATGTAAAAAACAAAATCTTAAACTAAAATAACTGAAAATAAAATAAATAAAAAGAATAAATCCTATGAATAAATCCTATATATCAGTAACACTAAAAAACGGTTGCACTTTATTTTACAGTACACTTTACTACAATAAGTAGTATGTTCATGCGAAACTGGACTGCAAAATAAAGTATATATGACAAAACAAAATAACACTGATGTATAAATAAATTTTTACATTATTTTATTGTTGATGTTTTAATTATAAACTCCTAATGCTTATTTGACATTTTACACTAACTTTCTCAATGAGCTCTACAGTAAAAATGCACACATCTGTACCTGTAGGTCTCCAACTCCTAATTCAACATCTTTATCAGAATATTTAGTCATGACATTTTGCTGAGATGAGTTTTACACTTTCTCAAGTTTGGTCCAGATGACGTCTGAAGTGATGTTAGTACACTGCATGTGTGTTTGCTCTACACACTCATTCTCACAGCTCCCTGTTGACTTCTCTCACCATAAACTCACACACTCATACAGCCCTCTATCCACAGGCCAGACTCAGAAGAGAAAGAACGACAGACAGAGAGTGAGAAGGAAGAGTAATAAAAGACTTAGGTCGGATTTCATGCTCTTCTTTCATGATGCACATCATGCTCTTTGGAACATTTAAACTTACATTGTATCCTACATTACTTAGTGATGAAGCAGTACTCGTTTTTTTTAAGCCAGCATGTAGATCACTCACTATTGCAGGAGTTAAGAGTTGATGCAATTTACTTTTGTTCATGTAATGGCGATCCACCTCGGCTTAGTTCCATACTGTAGCATCTCCTGATCTTTAGACACGTCTGGAATCCCCATATCCTTTCCATCCTTTCCATATATAGGGTCTCTGTTTCTGAGTAAGCACTGGGCCATGGTCTTCACTCCTGTCAGAGGGAAGCAGAGGAACCGTTCGGTGAGAGCTGGCAGTGTGTCAGGCGGCACTGTTTCCAGCGGCTGTTGCTGAAGAAAAACGAGACTCTGGAAATAAAACCAGACAGACCCAAGTGCCTTAATAACTCACAGCAGGGCCTACTGGGAAAAAATAACAGAAAAAAAAAAAGATATAGAAGGGAGATGGAGACGGAGGCAAGGCCTGTTATGTAAAGGAAAATAGCAAGCAGTGTTTATGTTTCAATATTTGAAAACACATTTTGCGGGATCTTGGTGTGTTATAGCCTTTTCATTTTACCAGCCGACAAATTAATTTTAACATTTGACATGATGTAAAGACAATAATGTCATAGCTTGATTGAGTCAAGTTTAAATAAAGAGCTAAAGAAAGAGCCTTTGGCTCGCCGCTCTGCCAGTTGCTTCTAATTTGCACAGGTACTGTACCTTTTTTCCTATGTATGTCATTTGTTTAATTGCACATGCTAACAGAAGGACTTTAGCACACATGGGCAGCTATATTACTTGAATACTGTAGCAGATGAAGTTAAAGGGATAGTTCACCCAGAAATTACAACTTTGTCTTAATTTTATTCACTCTCATGTTGTTCCAACTGTATGACTTTCTTTTTCCTGTTGAACACAAAATAAGATATTTTGAAGAATATACTGGTCGCTGTTTTATGTGCAAATACAATGAATGTGGACTGGAGCTTTCAAGATTTACAAAGGACATGAAAGCACATAAAAGTATCGTAAAAGAAGTCCATACTACTCGTACACTGTTACACTTCTGAAGTCCAACGATACCTTTATGTGAGAAACAGACCAGATTACTCAGAGTAATCTGAGAGTCAGTGAGTCCAATCCAATGTGTGTATGAATCATTCAGACTGGTTTTGTGAACTGAATCAACTTATTAATTAAAAATATGTTTAGAAGTCTTTAGAAATCTGTTCCGGAATCAGATATCACTATTTCTCATATGAACTCACCAAGGAGAGCTAGATTTCAGGAGACTTGAAATACAGGGCAATGGTCATAAGCCTCTGTTATAATAGTTTTATGGTTCATTTTTAACGCTTCAAAAAGTTCATAAAGAGATCGTAAAACTAATCCATATGAATTGGGCTGTTTAGTCAACATTTTCTGATAAGACTTGATCGCTTTATATGATGAACAGATTGAATTTAAGCTTTTATCCACACATAAACATTGATATAAGAAGAACATAAACAGAAGCTCAACCGACATGCGAGAACAAACCTCATTGGTTCTTGCTGAGGCTCAAACGTGTGTAACACAGGAGAATAAACCTCATTGGTTCTTGCTGAGGCTCAAACGTGTGTAACACAGGAGAATAAACCTCATTGGTTCTTGCTGAGGCTCAAACGTGTGTAACACAGGAGAATAAACCTCATTGGTTCTCGCATGTCAAGCGAACATGCTAGAACTTCAATTTCCTACAACTGATGTGTTTGTTGATGAATGTTTATATGTGAATAAAAGCCTATATTCAATCTGTTCATCATATAAAGTGACTGTGTCTCTTTAGAAAACATGGACTAAACCTCTTAATTCATATGGATTAGTTTTACGAATCGTCAAAGTGGTAGTTGCGTAGACTGTCAATGTAGAAACAGAAATGTTTAAATTTCATTACAAATATATTCATTTGTGTTCCGAAATTGAACAAAAGTCTTACGGGTTTGGAACGACATGAGGAATTAATGACAGAATTTAGATTTTTTGGTAAACTAACCCTTTGATTTTTGCAGTGAACCACTGCACATAACATGGACTATAGCATTTACTTTTACAGTAAAGGTAAAAGTTTATTCTCTTATGACCCTAAAAATGATTGTGTGTTTACATGAGAAAAATGTGCAGGCATATCTTAGATCTAGTCTGTGTGGTTTGCATGACCTGTTTGGGTGTCAGTAGTAGAGTTTCTCTCGTGCTATGGCACGATATGTTTGTGCAGGTGTGGAACGGCCCATAGGAGGAATTTCCTGCCTTATGGGAAGCTCAGAGCTGTGTGCCGTATGGCTAGACTTCTTTAACGACCCAGCACTCCTCACACACCCCTCACTGAGCACCTCCACACCATTCACTCAACACTTTCTCACCTTCAACACAGGTTAAAAGTCACAGATGAAACTTCTAGACTACCTCTGTGATCTGTAAACAGTAACTGTAAATCTGTCCTTACAGTACATTAAAATTCAAATTGTAATTCTGCACCCTGTTTGTTACCTCAGCAAAACATCACCCTTTTTTAAATACAAAAATGCACATTTTTTTTTTCAAATAAATGCACAGCAGTGTTTTATCTTCAGGTAGACATCCATAGTCTTTAAAACAGATGAGAGCAAGAACGGATGACAAGAGAGTGAACTCAGCAGGGGAGGTCGAAACAGACTAATAAAAATAAAGAAGAGATTCCTCAGTCAGTCAGCTGAATCTAAACAGCTATTTTTAGAGTCTCAAGACCCAGAGGCATCAGCTGTCTATGAATGAACAGTTCTTGCTCACATCCGTTACATCACTAACCTGACCCGAAACCATCGGCCCACACAGGAGATGCACAACAGATGTCTGCTTATGTTTCAGTAGCCTGCAGCAAAATCACCATGATTCATATATCTAGGTCGCGATTTTAC
This sequence comes from Tiaroga cobitis, assembly GCA_030578255.1. NCBI lineage: Eukaryota > Metazoa > Chordata > Actinopteri > Cypriniformes > Leuciscidae > Tiaroga > Tiaroga cobitis. The sequence goes on from CM060610.1 coordinate 20,604,240, forward strand.
ACATGGCTTACTGAATAATAACAGGGAAATGTTGCTTTGGTTTTACCTTGAAACCACTTTGGGTAAAAATCAAATGTCCTAACATTGCTTGCGGAAGTACTAATGTGTTTTGCGTATGTGCGATTGCGTCAGTTGGTCACACAGCCTAGTAGCACTATGTGTTTTAGTATGAATGTAAACCTGCGTGTGGTATGATGACGCAGATGAAAGATCGAAAGTGAGCAGGAAGGCTATATGATGTGTTTGTGAGAATGTGCATATGTCTATGGTTTATCAATAGTGATGCCAACAAGAGAAATGTCAGACAGATTACAGTTACTTTATATAAAAGTAGGCCGAACCACTGTTGTTTTTACCACTGTACTGCACTTTTAGTTACTTATTTCCTCTAAGCATTTCACAAGTTACTAAGCAACAGTTCCGAGAACATGCTGGAGGTCTTGAGGCCTCTTCAGCCACACACGACGGCGGTGGGTGGCGGAAATAACCACCAAAGTAGTCGCCTCGCTCACAAACTTGCAAATGCAAGGACACGGGCAGTCCGCAGTGCAGATGTTGGGTCTTCTTGAACTGTCTGTATACCGATACATTTCCGTTGTGCTGTTATTAGCAACGCGGCCATTACAAAGACACGGTTTGTGTGGGTTGCGTCATGGTTATTCTGCTCTGTGTCAAGAGTTCACGCCAGGCGTTCAGCTCACTTTAAACACATTTAGATCCTCATGATGCAATGACACAAGTATTTTTGTGAGCTCAAGTAGGTCAGATTCAGAGGGTGACCAGATAGCACTCTGAACTTATGTCCCTTGCCGTTGTAATGTGATGTTATTCTACTGTATTGTGATGGTTGTCTTTGGTTTGGCACTTGCTATAATATTTATAAGTCTATAAGTATGTAAGTATATAACCAGTGAGTTATATATATATGTATATATACTGTATATATATATATATATACATATTTATATTGACCTTTTTTCTTACCGTTTTATAATTACTTTTAATTCGGACACACTTTTTATCGTTTTATTACTGTTTTTCACCTACTATATAGTAGGGAAGTATGCATATTTGAAATCATATGTGCATCATAAGTTGTGTACCATCCCAGAGTACAAACCCACCACCCATAATCTCTGTGGCTCACCTGTAATCTTCTGTAAAGCTGCTGACCTGAATTTTTTTGTTTTTCCCACTGCTACTTTGTGTGTATCTGTATCTACCTCCATGTTGAAGTCATTGTTTCAAAGGTGCACACCTGGCGTAGAGGTCAGCAGAAAACTTGGGAAATACCCTCTCTGCGTCCTCTGAGGCTTGTGCATTTCATTCTCAGTGCCAGAGGATCAAGATAAAAAGGCGGCTAGAAGTCAGGTCTGGGTCTCATTCGTTTCGAGTTTAATAACTAGAGCCCTGGGAAGTATAAAAACAGTTATGGCGTTAGTTCACTCATTCGCCCAGCCTATAGTCTGATCCCTGAGATCGTAAACCACAGCACATTACTGAAACACACAACTTTCATCTAGGAACTCCTGGAGCTCTCACCTCATTCAGCCATGTTACAGAATCTCTGTTTGCTCCAGTTTCAGACATGCTGTGAACATTTTACAAAATCCACTTCAAAACAAATCAAGATGCTTAAGTTTATAGTTTAGTGCCAAATCGCTCAGCTAACCATTAAAAAACTCTAAGGCCTGGCTAAGTCTGACAAACAACTTACAGACAAGGACAGAGTTGTTGCTGCCAGGTCAAATAACTTGCCTATTCATGTCAGTCATTTCACACAAAATTTGAAAAACCTCAGTATACTTGTTGTTAGTCTAGCATGTAAAGACCTGTTCACACCAAATGCGAATCGAATATGGGAAAGTTGCATTCACACCAGGAATATATATTCTTTTGGACCAAATTAAAAAGTATGTTTTCTATAATATGAGTTTGATCCGGATATACTACATCCGCCATGTTGTCATGTGACCTTTAGCGTTAGTTATGTTCACTGTCATTCAACTCCTCCCGTGGCCTCATGGGACGGTAAAGTATCCATTGGATGCACACTTCAGAATCTCACTGGAAGTAAAGGTCATCCGGGTACTTTAGGCCTAATGTTTTATGAACTGTGAATTCAGATTCATATTACTCATATAGCCATTACATATTGAGATACTTTTGCTGTTTTTTATATTTTGAATGCATTATTTATTTAGTACCTTAGTTAAAGATTTAGTAATTTTGTTGAGTGTTTTTTCATTTTTCAACATTTTATTTTGTTACTTTAGTAGCCTACATCAAGTTAAACTAAATTAAGATGACAAATTTTGCTTTGGCATCTAGCTGAAATAAAATGTTTGAGTAACCCTGCTTTTTCCACATTGTTTTTTGCCTATATAGTAGGGAAGTATACAGTACATATGTAACAACAGTGATATGATGCACATCAAGTAAGCTGATGCATTTGATGCATTTTTTTTAAAAAGTATATTAAATATTAGAACTGTCTTTTAGGAAATGCACAGGGTGAAAAATGTTGGATAAACTCTCACCCAGTCGGATAGCGTGTTTTTGACATGATAAATTCCACTTTTTTTGGGCATTTTGGCAGAATAGGGTAAAAATCCTCTCAGTAAATGGCAGAACTGTTTGCGCTACAGCGGGTGCTGTTTGCCCTGAAAGCGGACATTCCGACTATGGGAGTGTGATTTACGGCCTCACTGTAAGGACACTTTACCTCTGCTCTCTCTGATAGGCAGAAAAGAGAAAAACAATCTTTTATGAACCAGTTTAATCTCTTAAAAACATATTTTCTCCCACACTTTCATTTCCAAAGATAAGCGTGAACTCAATAACTGTGTGACCTCTTGACCCCGAGTTTCTGAAAAATCTGACTAAAACAGACGGGCGTACGTTACATAGCTAGATGAAAAACAAGTAGCTTAGACATTTTTGTGAAGTTTTTCTTCATAAATAAAGGGGCTTATTTGATCATTCTTTTTGTGAAATGAAACCCAGCCGAGGCTCTCCCTTGATTAGTGTATACGTGCTGTTTCAAACGTCTTTGGCGCGGTGCTGAATGGAAAGCTTGGGAAATGGGATAATTCTTCGCAGCACACACAGTAACAGCAATGACAAAAAAAGCCCTGCATTCTTTAATCATAGATCGGTTAGTGTCCGTTCCAAGTATTAGCCCTACTTAATGCAGTTCAAATAAAGCAAACAGACTGCTTCCAGGATGCATATACACAGACACACACACACCCTGCTATTATTGCGGCAGAACTCGAGAGGGGGTGAAGTCATTGTAATTGTTTAGGCTGCCAAAGATGAACTGAGGAAGAGAGGTATGTGACTTGAAGGCATATATCATGGGTGAGGTTTAAAACAGGCCTTGCATCAGAGCAACTCTGTTTAGATATCATTCAATAGCTATTCACTGCTCCAGACACCTTGAATAGCAACAGTTCCATCGCCAGATGACTGGGTTTATTTCAAAGGCGCAGAGAAGCAATAAGTTACATCTTACATGTGAATTGAAGTAATTTACAGAAAATAAACTAGGGAGACATACTCTGTAAGTAATCAGGATTAGGAAAGATTTAACATTCCAGAACACACACACACACACACACACACACACATTTACTTAGCTATCTAAATGGGGACATTCCATAGAAGAAATGTTTTTTATACTGTACAAACTGTATATTCTATGCCCCTACACTAACCCTACCCCTAAAACTACCCATCACACAAAACTTTCTGCATTTTTATAAAGCCTTTAATTACTTTATTTTAATACCAGTTTTATAAACGAGGACGTCCTCAAATGGAGGTTTTTGGAGATTTTGTCAGGTTTTGGTCACTTCTGGGTACAAATTTGTCCCCAAAATATAGTTAAGTACAAGTAGGTACACACACATGCACACACACACACACGCACGCACACATAATGATTTTTATACTGTACAAACTATATATTCTATTCCCTAACCCTACCCATTAGAGAAAACGTTCTGTTTTTTTACATTTTGTATGTAACACCACTTAGTATGATTTATATGCTGTTTTCCTCATGGGGACCAAAAAATATCCCCTCAAGGATAAGGATTTCGGATATTGCACACAAGGACAAGGATATTACATTTTGTCCCTATAATGTAGTATAGGTTTACCAGGATAAACTCACACACATTTTTTGCTTTTGCACTCATTACTTACCATTGATCTTTTTCTTTACAATTTATGGATTTTCAGAAATACAGGCTTAATAATCATTAAGCAGCGTGCTAGAAACACCCACAGATTAGCTGAATGTGTTTATCAGTGAAAGGGTGAGAGATGAACCACATTTTTCTTAGGAATTATGAGTTTTTTATGCTGATTTTTAATGCCAAGTGTGAATGCTTGTGTGTATAAATTATATGTTCACCTTGGATATAACTCTTGGTTTCTCTCCAGCATCCAGAGACTATCCATCAGTGAATGACCTGAATTAGGCCCTTCAGGGGCCTTCTAATCTTTTTCTCGTGTCCAAGATTTAAAGGAGATTTTATTCAAAATATGAGGGCATTAAAGGTTAGAAAACACTGTTTCTGAGAACCCACTTATTGCTGTAAAATGTTGACTATTATTTTTTACTCTCACTGCGTCATTGTTTCAGAGAAATGTAGAGTAATACCAAAATGTTACCCATGCCGCGCACACAACATCTGTGAGAGCTCTGAAATGTGAAATTGGGCACTACCACACAAATTTCACCTTCAGAAGCTGTTAAAAGCAAGCCGCCATATTCACTGAAGCTAAACTTGAACTTCTGAAAATAAAAGCAAACATTTTCCTAAATAACTTCAGAAACTCACTAAAGTCTATTTCTAATTTTACTTCATAAGGTTCACAGGATTAACTGTGACAGCTAGACAAACTCCAATAGCACATACTGTATTGAAAAATGTCAAAGAAAATAAACAAGTCCTGCATGCTGCAGGACAAACAACCCCAGAATTCCAGAGCGATCTGGTGTACTGTGTGGTCAGTGAACGGTTACAAAGAGCCCCTGTGTCTGAGAGGGTGGTGAAACGGGGCCTTACGAACATTCCAGCGGACATAAGAAGGCTTCTCTCTCTACGGCTGTTCGAGCGGCTGTTTTCGTAAGCTACTTTAGAATGTTTGCGCAACTGCTGTTGACCACTTTATTAAAAATATCTTTTGATGCTGAAGCTATGTCCAGCAGTGGGGTCGGCTCAAACCGGTTTGCGAGGAGAAACAACGTTTTGTGGGCGAATGAACGAAGCGTCTGTCAATAGGCCCGGCTCGCAACTAGGTTTGAGCTCTCAGGGAGCATTTTTGCAATCCGTCCCTGCAGGATGTAAGTGAGACGTACAGTATTCGCACACACTCACCTGTCGAATTCAGGCTTTATGCCACCTCACTTCCTCAAACACGCATTTGTGATCTTTCTAGCCCGCATGTGTTTCTGTTAATCTGTCTGGACAGAGTTAAGACAGATGAAAAAAAAAAAAAAAAAAAAAACACAAAACGGAAACGGAGTAGCCTGCGTGAGATCGGAGGCGTTACATGACGAAAGTAACAGTATGCTGAGAGTCAATAAATGCTGTGCTGTGGGGGAATCTGTGAGTGAGTGTGAGAGAGTTTGCCTATCTTGGAAATGTGAAGATGTGTTATTAGAACAGGGCTCTTTAGAAAGCTCAGGGGTCACAAAGCTGCTTCAGGGTCTGTTTTTATTGACTCGTTTTTATAGTAATTCATATATATATACATATATATATATATATATATATTAGTTGTAATTAAATAGGCCTACTATTGGAGTATGTTTTACAAGAAAATACTTCATGATCTCATTTTTATACTTCAAAATTTCACATTTAATTCAATGTGTTTCTTTGTAATTGTTTGTGAAATCTACAAGCAAATTCTGAGTGAAAAAATTTTAACACCAAATGTTTTTCAGTGTTTATATCATGATAGCTATTTTTTCTATAAATTCAACCACAAAAATTGTATATATAACATAAATTAAGTGGATTCCTGTTGCTCAAAGAGTAAAGTGTGGAGCTAGCAATGTCAGGGAATTCAAAAACTGATAGAAATGTATATACCTTGAATGAGTATTCTAAACATAGATGTAAGGAAAAACGTTAAATTGAAATGTACTTCATCTTATGGGATTTTCTTTTTTCTTTGGAATTTGATGGATGCGAAACAAATCAGTATAAATGATGGTATGAGTATAATAGCTAAGGTATATTATTATAGGTACAGCGGATTTTCTACCAGACGTACCCTAAAAAAATGACATGCACTGAACAGTGCTGTATTCATGTCTTTTTTGTTTGGAATTGGGTGTTGTGCTTGATAAAAGGTGACTGATATATGTGAGAGGGACAGAACAACTTCCTTCTGTCTGGCTTCAGTGTAGTCAGGTATTTGACCCTTGACCTCTGATCCCTTAGTCTGTCTGTTGAACTACCTATAATAACCTACACTGATCCATTTTACTACCCTTACAGGCCTAGAAGACACAGGAGATCGGCATAGGCATAGAATAGAATAGACCTTATTCAGAGCAGTGCCATGACAGGTATGTAAGTAAGGCTGTGAGGAATAGATTGTTTTCAATGGCATCTGCTGTAAAAAGCTGTATAAAACTGCCAGATCACTTATCATTTTCTACAGCTCATGTTGCCTGGAGTTTTCTTGTAAAGATATTTTTGCAGTGCTTCCTCAGCAGGACAATCCAAAAACACATTAAATTACAGTTCTTTTCGAGATCACACAACAAAATCACACAGAAACCTGAAAATATGCGTTCTAAAATTGGCTCCAACTACCAAACATGTTTGATATCCTTTAACTGGATGAAATCATAGTGTAAAGATAAAAATGATAATAAAATAAATCAGAGTCTGTGTCCATCATACACTGGCACTTCTGACAGTATGCAGATTTTTGGGCGACAGAGTTGAAAGATTTAACAGATTAAATCTTTCAACTCTTCACTCATTGTATTTTTTTTCAGAGAAAGCTATATGGCTTCAAAAGACAAAGAATACAGTGCATAAGTGTGAACTACAGTACTTTTTATGATAGCCCTTTTTGGAGTTTGAGATCCTCTGATCCCCATCCACTTTTATTGTATGGAAGAGAGCAGCAGACAGTTTACAGAACTTCTTTTCTTATATTTCATGGACAAAATAAAGTATTTGGAATTACATCAGGGTGAATAAATGATGACAGCATTTTCATTTTTGGGTGAACTGTCTCTTTAAAGCATATTCTTCGGTGCTGTGTCTGGGTTAATGTTAGTTAGTGGAAGCTCCAGATAGAGGCAGTTCTTCATGATGGAGAACAGGAAAAGGAAAAGTGGTATTTGTTCATGTATTTGTAGGAGCTGAACTCAGAGCAGTTGAGTCCTAGGTCTGAAAGCGATATTGTCTGGAAGTGGAAAGAAAGCTGATTTTGACAACAGCTCAGCAGCGCTCTGTGTTTTGAGTTTCCACCATGCGATTTTAACAACAAACAGTGTCTGCTGACATGGTAACGTGGGCTATAATGGTTTACTCTGGCAAAGCTGATGTCACTCACTTGGCAGGGTGGATCCTATTTACATCACTCATTTTGATCAATTTTTCTGTTTGTTTTGACACAATTTGCCATGATTTCTTTTGGCACCATGTGGCACCATCCAGCCAGTTGGATACGAAATACACAAGTAATTTGACTCCCTAATCCAAGAAAAATTTAAACGCTGAGTCCTCCAAATAAGATACAATAAAACGATGCCATCCAACGGTTTTTTTTTTTTTTCTGGACAGGAAGGGAAAAGGACAGGTGGAAGGAAATGTTTGCCGTCAGTCGTGTGCGTCACTAGCATTGGCACCTCAAATGTTCCACATTCCTTGCAGACCTGAGAGGAATCCTGAACATCCCGAGGCCATGTTGCCGGACTCAAAAACACTGTGGAGTAGACTAACCCTCATCGTAAACTTAACTCAAAGCTCCAGTCCTTCATGTGTCAGGACTTGAAGCAAGAAGTGAACTGTAGTTTACAGTGCTCAAATATGCTCTTTCATGAGCAAACACACACCATCTGCACACATGGAGCTGCTACAACATGGACAACGCCATTGCTCCAAAGTAAAGTTTGCATTCCGTGGAGGTTTTGATGAATTTGACAGAATGTGTTGTGGAAGAGCCCTTTGAATACATCCGTAAGCAAATCCTAGCCTGGAACCGTTTTATTGGGCAGAGGAGGAATGCACATTTCTAACAAGAGTTGTAGCTTTTTGGTTTGCAGTTATTTCCTTTCCCTCCGGATAAAGATAAATACAGAAATGTATTTCCCGTGAGCTGGCACAGTGTCTAAAAATATTGCTGGCAGAACACTCTGGTACATTTTGCCCGGCTCCAGGCGGGATTTTGACAGGAATCAAAGACAAATGAAACTGGACTTGAGTTCTACTCTGAAGTACACCATGAAAAAAACCCTGATATTATTTATATTGTATATTATTTTTATTGTATTATTTTTTGCTGTACTTTGTTATTTTAGTATTGTTTATACTATTATAGTATTGAATTAGCTTTTATTTTTATGTTCAAAGTCTTATTTTAATTTTAGTTTAGGTTTTAGTCATCTTGTTATTTGCTTTTGTTATTTATTTCTTTTATTTGCTATTTCAATTTTAGTTTCAGTCATTTTAGTACTTTAACATTACCTTATTTTGTTTTCACTTTTTTTAGTTTAAGTTAAGTTTATATTATTTTTTTTGTTGCTTTATTTCAATCAGTGAAAACGGTTTGTAATAGTTTTAAATAATAAATAAAGTTTTAGTTTTACTTAACAATAACTGACTGCACTGTATTAAAAATAATCATAAATATAATATAGGCTAATATATAATATAATACAACAATATTTTTTAATGCAGTACAGCAAAATTATTTGGACACATTTCAGCTAGCTAGACCGGCTGAGAAACCAGTGCAAACCAGCTATCTAGCTTGTTATTTTTTTCAGCTGAGCCCTTTATCGGAAACAGTTTGGTTTTAGGCCTATTGAAGGATATTTAGGTCATGGTCCCAGACTACAGTACTCTGGTTACATTCTGAATGGTGACCTCAAACTCCTAATGAGGAAACCGAGTTTGGGACACAAACTGGGTTTTACCTCAGCGACAGCAGTTTGGCGCATGAGCGGTGCCTCAAAGCTCCTATTTCCAAAGTCATATAATATTTAGATAAATCTAATAATGTGTTCTGAGCTTCCCATGATGTTGAATGGATGTGACATTTATTTAAAGCAAATAGTCTTAGTCAGTTGTCCTTCAGGGATGAATTCCAGTAATGCTTTGACTATTTTGTAACATACTGTAGTTGAACCTTAAAGTGACATTTGGAATATTTTTATCTGGTTATTCTGAGTTTCAGTGCCATTACGAATTACTGTCAGTCTCAGAATAAAAAAGTACATGAGCAAGGACAGAATGTACTAAAGGAGCAGATGGGTTTTGTCATTTACAAGCGTACTTTAGCAAAGGGCTTTGAGTGGAACAAAAAACGACTTGAAATGGCACTTGAAAAAGTCGTTACTATAGCCAACTAATAAAAGGCAGACTTATTCCGTGTGTCTGTCACTTCAGAAAACTGAAGTTGAACAATCTGATATTTGAATCAACTCGCTAGTACTACCATGGGGGATTTATTTGGACATTTGCCATGTAGGTTACATGGATTTCGTATTCTTGTCAGTATCTTATAAATACCATGGCACATTAATTTCTGTACCATGGTATATGTCAGATTACCATGGTATTGCCATCTGATAGTACTGCCACAGTACTCTATTCTAAGATAATAAAAAAAGAATGGTATCATATTTATATACCATTGTATTCACATGTTAAAAAAGATATGATATCATGTCCAAAAAAAAAAAAAACACTGTGGAACTTTTTTGTAAGTTTTATAATCAATTAAAAAGTACAATACTTTTACTATGATAAAACTTGGAAAAATGAGGCAACTTTTTTAATATTTTCCAAATCAGACCAAAATAAAAACATCTCTGTGTTATCCCTATGACAAAAAAACGAACCATAAGTAATTTCAATCCCTCGCAAACACTGCTCTCTGCTGGCTCTTATTGGTATTAACATTATCTGAAATATTGTGAAGCCACACCGAATGTCCATACAAGTCGTCAGGTTTTCGTTCTCTTATATAATTTAAAAATATTAATAATTCATCACTAATAACGTCAACAACATCAATATTACAAAACGCCTTCAGACCAAACAGTTGGCAGAGATTTATATAAAGCCTAACAACTCTTGACTTAAGTCAAAATGAAAACAAAATCAACAGGAAGTTGCTTTGGCATGACAGGATGTGTTAGCTTTCTCATTACCCTGCCATATTCTCAACTCTCTGTGATGTTCCATTACAAGAATCTAAACCTCAGTTAAAGTTCAGTTCAGATTGGAAGACGACTACCAAACATTTGAACTAAGTCTCTCTACTGTAGCCTATATAACCCAGTTCAAGCCACAATTTAAACAATAACTCAACCACAAATACATGTTTAAAAATCTGTCTTTTAATCCTTGTTTCTTTACAAAATGAAGTTTTGGACACCATCTAAGCATCTGTGGTTCCTGTGATGTGGCTAAACGGATGAAGATCAGTGTTCCCACACCAAAGCCTGTCTCAGTCACAAAACCTCGTGCTCCAGTTGACAAAAAGAAGTGCAGCCCCAAACCAAAGGCTATTGTCCTTGTATTACATCAGTGACTTCCTCTCCCAAACTCTACTATGACCGCAACCTCCTATAACGGCACGTCAACTATTAAGACCCATAATGCCTGACTTCTGTTTTCCATATAATAGGAGTAAACATACATAAAAGACATGCGTCTTTTGAAGAGAAAGTCAAAAGAAGTGAGATCATACTTCCTCTCCCTTCCTCTTTCAGTCTTAGCTTGACGGTTGTGGTACAATTTTCAACACAACTAGCACATCATTAGTGCCATTTGGCTAAGCGTCTTCTGAAACAGTAAACAAGTAACAAATCTTACCGCTCTTGAAGAACATCTTGGGAGTTAGGAATGAGAGATTGAGGGAAGGAAACCGTTCTGTGGCATTCTCGAGCACACATTGGCACTTTTTTTTTTGCCGTGTTGGTGTGTGTGAGAGAGCCTGAAGGCCTTAACAAGAGATGTTCCGTGCTGTACCAGGGACTCCCAGGCGCTAACAGTGGGCTTACAGTACCCTGCTGTAACAGAGGATAAATCTAGAACAATCACATCCCTTCAGCTTCAAATTTAAGGACTGTAAAGTACACCCCGACTAGTTCCTGAAGACTGTTTAAATCTAATTATTGCTAATGACTGTCATTTCTGATCCTGATCTTGTACCAGTCTGAATTATGCTACATAAAAGTAACAATTGTGTCACTTTATTTTCTTACTGAATTTTTTTTTTTGCGCTTAAAACTTAAATTTAGACCTGTGCAGCAAGTCAAGATATCGTTCGGGATGAGAAAACTTGCTTTTGTGCCCTTTTTAAAAGGGATAGTTCATCCAAAAATGAAAATCATTTACTCGACATTGTCATTCCAAACCCTACTGTCAATGTTCCGCACCTGTTTGACTTTCTTTGATTTGCAGAAAAAAGATATTTTGAAAAATGTGGGGGTCCAAACCACACTTAACCCCATTTCATTTCATTGTATGGACAAAAAACACTGAAACATTCCTCAAAATATCTTTATGCTCCACAGAAGAAATAGAGTCATACAGGTTTGGAATTGGTGATTAAATGATGAATATATCAGTCCTGGGTATAGTAACTGATTATATGTAATCGGAATCTGACTAGTTACTTTTTATTAATTATATCATTACTCACAAAATGGAAGTAAATTATTCTTAATTATTGATTTAATGATTAATTGTATAATGACTTTCCCTAATTCTCCTAAGTTTATCTTTTACTATTTTTTTTTTCTTCTAAAAAAGGCCTATTATATGTTCGGAAAGTCTTCCAGTTTTGCGGAATTGAACACTCAAAAACAGAAGAGGTGGACAGTAATAAAGTACATTTACTTACTGTACTTAAGTATATTTTGAGTATCTGTACTTTACTGTACTTAATTTTTCTGGAAACATTTTACTTTAACTTCACTACATTTGAAAGACAAATATCATACTTTTTACTCCACTACAATTCTGGCAAGGTCATTGAGTAGAAAGTAGTAACATCAGTCAGGGGATGATTTTGGTTGCAGGGGTTGCATTTTGGTTGGAAATGAAAGTCGGGTTGACGTTAGAACCTGACTGATGTTGGTTTCTGACATCAACCTGATTTTCATTTTCAACGTTGGGATTGATCTTCTAAATGCAAATTTCGTCATTGTTTTGGAGCACTCTAGCTTATAGATAACAGTAAGGCTAACGTATTCATACTAAAAGCCAAACAAACTTAGGGGCAAAAATAGGGCACTATTTTTCAGGGAACAGCCATTTGGGTGTCCGAAATCATTGTGGAAATTATTGAGTGCACTTATTCAATCTCATATTCAATCCCACTACTGGAACTGTGTTCTAGAATTAAATTTGATATTGACATGAGGGTTGGCAGGCATAGATTCAGAGGCATAAGGTAAGTATTACATACAACAAAGCAACAATACTAAAACAATGCATTGACATTTACTTCTGATATTTAAGTACTTTTACTTAAGTAAACATCGGTCTTTACAACTTTTACTTGTAACAGAGTAATATTTGACCAGTAGTATCTTTCACTCAAGTAAGGAAGTTGTGTAGCCTACAACCACCAGTAAGGCAGCTATAGAAAATTGAGAGGACACACATAACAAATAAAATATTGTCTAGTAAGAGTTTTATTTTGATTTTTTATATTAAAATATTTTTCTTTAAATTGACAATTTTTAAGATTTAATTAATGATTAGCTTTTCATAAATTTATGAACCTCCTGCAGTTCCTACACAAACCCCAGTTTGAGAAAGCCTGACATATTTATTGCATTTCATATTATTGATAAAGAGTGGAATAACTTTTCTTTTTTTTAAATTAATATGCTACAAGATTATTCTATTAAAATCAATTTGATAAATGAGTTGTCAAAAGTAATCAAAAAGTAATCAGATTAATTACCTAAAATATATAATGTAACATTATATTACTGACAATTTTCACATGCAAATGTATTCAGTAATATATATATAGGACATTCATTTTCTCATTTTGTTTAAATAATTTTCATTTTCAGATTAACTAAACCTTAAAAGCAAACAAGCAAACAAATTAAATTTAATAATGCAAAAAACAACAACAACAAATATAGCTGCGAGCAGCGATTACGGGCCCAAGCCGGTGGCACCGCAACCCCGGTGCCTTTAGTTACCTAAAGGCACCGGAGTGGCGGTGCCGCCGGCTTTGGCCCTTCATCGCTGCTCGCAGCTATATTCATATATATATATATATATATATATATATATATATATATATATATATATAAACAAGCCGGTGGCACCGCCACCCCGGTGCCTTTATATATATATATATATATATGTCTACATTGTTCAATCACGCCTCACACACACACACACACTTTTGCAGAGCCCACACCAATGCAAGTTCTATAGCACACATCTTCTCAAAGGTCAAAGCGGAGTTACGATATTGCCCGTCATGCACAGTAACCGTAAAGGCACCGGGGTGGCGGTGCCACCGGCTTGTTTATATATATATATATATCGTATTATTCTAACTTGTAAAAAACTATTAACTTTTGTTAATATTCAACCATTTCACAACTAACTTTTTTCCATAGATCAAACACAACATAATTATATGGTGGACTGAAACAAAAATTATTAATTAAATAAAATTATTGTTTTCCTCTGAAATAGCAAAAGCATCACACACTAGCTGTACCTGCTCTAAATAAAAAAGAGTAATTCAATAAAAATACAAAATCGAACTAAATAAAATAAATTATTACAAAAACAAAATCAAACCAAAGAAAATATATCTTCGAAAAAAAAAGCGAGTGTCATGAGGAAAGGCGCCTCAGGAATCGTCAGGATTAACTCCATGTGTAAGGAATTTTGATTGATTTTATTTGTCACTTGAAAATTATTGTTAAATGTGTGCCTGCATAACTTTAATAAGATTTATTTTCTTTGATTTGATTTTGTTTTATATAATTTATTTATTTCGATTTTGTATTTTTATTTAAATACTATTATTTATTTAGAGCAGGTACAGCTAAGTGTGCGATGCTTTTGCTATTTCAGAGGGAAAAAAACACATTTTATTTCAAAAAGGCTTTTCAATTAAATAAAATGTTCAAGCTTTGTTTTCGTTTTATTATTTTGTTTGTTTTAAGCTTTGTTTAATTTATATTGTTAATCATCTGACACAAAACAAATGCATAAAGTATCATTTTAACTTTTAAAAAACTATTAACATTTGTTAATAGTACATTGCCTGTCTTTTGTTAATAGGACAAAACATAGTTATTATATTTTATAATATTTTATAAATATATAAAATAAACATTTGTAATGAAATCGTTCAAAAAAATGATATTAGCATTGTTTTAAACTTTGAAACTAAAGTAGCGCAATGCCTGGCCACTCCCGCGCCGCCTCCTTTTCACAATCCGAGGGAACCATCTCCGGAATATTAACCTCACTCCTAGAAGTCCAATTCTCATTATTCATGCCTCTTACCTGAGATTGATTGCACACACACACACACACACACACACACACGCACGCACGCACTCACACGCACACACACACACACACACACACGTGTCAAGTCACTTACATTTTAGATGCAATATTGACTTTTTTTCTGTTTCAGCAGCGAAAATAGTTCAACAAAGATCACAGCAGAACCATCGAGCATCTCACAGCAACGCGTTCTCATTACTGAATGATTCAGCATTTTGAACAAATCGGTTGACTCAAAGATTCAACGACCAATCCATAATCTGTCTCATTCATGAACGACTCAGCCGTTCGAACGAATCGTTTGAACGAATGAATCAATGACTCGCTCATTAAGACGGTCGCCTGGCGACACCTAATGACGGTTTAGTGATATGTTTAAAAGTATCATTCTTTCCAACGATTGTTAATTAACTCATATTTGAAACATAAGCTATATATATATATATATATATATATATATATATATATATATATATATATATATATATATATATATATATACACACATATATATACACAAAAATAAAATAAACACATTTGAAGCGTGTTTGCTTACTAAATTGTGAGCTGAACGAAAGTTGCAGCAAATATCAGCAACAGGAGTCAAATTTCATTAATCACGAGAGTGAAGAGCTGACTGAAAAGATGATGACGGAATAGGCTATTTTATGTAAAAGCGCCTATTTAAGCGAATCTATCATTATACTCTTTTGTTGTTGTGTTTTCCGTGAAAAATAATAGACTATTGAACTCACAATTCAAGCACGCGCTCTGCACGCGCCACCATTATCAATGTCCGTGTGGACGTCCGCGATCGAACAGTGGAAACATTGGCTACTCCGTCATTTTATTCAAGAAGATCATTCAAACTGCAAAGTGTTTACTTATTTTTGGATACTCGCAATCAAACACAACATTGTGATTTTGTAAAATACATTCAAGAAATCCGCCCCCGAAATGGGGCTTCTTTTAAAATGAAACAAAAATGCTCACAGCTGCACGTCTTGTGGAGACGTCCGTTACTTTCGCTTTCAAGTTAGCGATTTTAAAGCCCCCAGCGGAGTCACGGTGGGAAAATATTCCCATAGTAGCATCAATTGGCCTACCTGATTTTGAACACAAGAGGGCAGTAAAGCACTATGAATGATTTTTTTTTTTTTTTTTTTTTTGGCTAAACAACCATTCTGGCTGTTTTTAAACTTAAACATAAATCTTAAATTGAAAAAAAGGAATACAATGGGTTTACTTCTAATATTAGTATAATTTTATAGAAAAATAAATGGTGTATAATTACATTTTAGAAAGATATGAGACATTTCCTGATTCTTTTTTTGACATAATCCCTCGCCATAGCAAAACCGTTTGAGATATTCAATATCCGTTCACAATTTAGCATCTTTAATGTATTTTCATCAAGTTGAAAAAGTTTTGTAACTGTAGATGAAACTAACCCCCCCCCCCCCCCCCCCCCACACACACTTTTGTCACAAAAGGTGGCGCTACTGAGCCCCTGCACCACGCCCGTTTCTGAAACTTTGCACATGTCTACTGGCTAATAAATGTGATCTGTCTGTCGAGTTTCATGCAATTTTAAGCAATTTCAGGCATGCTAAGAGTCTCAAAAGCATCCAAAAACAATATTAAAGTTTGATGCGTTGCCATGGCAACAGTATCTAAGACATCAATAATCCTTTCACAGGTCTACATCTGGCGAGTGTCTACATTATACACATCAAGTTTGAAGCAAATCGGGTAAAAATAAGAGGGTGATTTCAAAGCATTTTGAAAGTGACACACTTCCTGCTGCCAGTTGGTGGCGCTATAACTTTGACTCATAATAGTCACATCCATGTGATCGGCCTCTTACAGCGAACACACTGTTGAAGTTTCATCAAGATCAGTTAATGTATGCAGAAGTTATAACACACTTCCTGTTTCCATTATTCGCCATAAATTCGTTTCCTCGCCACGGCCAAATCGTTCGAGATATCAAAAATCCCCTGGCAATTTTTCATCCTCAATGTCTTGACTTCATGCTGACCGAGTTTCGTTGCGATTGGTTGAATTCTCTAGGAGGAGTATATCGAATTCCAGGGGCATACGCTTCCAAACAAACCATTATAGCCGACTTCCTGTTGGGCTGGGGTAAAAAGTAAAAGTACAAAGGATATATGAACCGATGAGATCTATATGTCTACCGAGTTTCATATTATTACATGCAAGCGTGTTTGATTTATGGACCAAGTTTTCGCACCCCGTTCCAGGGGGCGCTGTCGAGCCCCCCTGCCACGCCCGGGTACCATCTTCAGCCCGGCCCTGATGGCCGCGGGTTCTGACCTGTGTGCAAAGTTTCAAGAGTTTTTGAGCACGTTAAGGGCCCCCAAAGTGCGCTGAGAGTCTCAAAAGTATCCAAAAAGAATATTAAAGTTTGATGCGTTGTCACGGCAACAGCATCTAAGATATCAACAATCCTTTCACAGGTCTAAATCTGGCGTGTGTCTACATTATACACATCAAGTTTGAAGCAAATCGGGTAAAGCCTGTTTGATTTATGGACCAAGTTTTCGGACCCCATTCCAGGGGGCGCTGTCGAGCCCCCCTGCCACGCCCGGGTACCAGCTTCAGCCCGGCCCTGATGGCCGCGGTTTCTGACCCGTGTGCAAAGTTTCAAGAGTTTTTGAGCACGTTAAGGGCCCCAAAAGTGCGCTAAGAATCTCAAAAGTATCCAAAAAGAATATTAAAGTTTGATGCGTTGTCACGGCAACAGCATCTAAGATATCAACAATCCTTTCACAGGTCTACATCTGGCTTGTGTCTACATTATACACATCAAGTTTGAAGCAAATAGGGTAAAGCGTGTTGGATATATGGACCAAATTGTCTGACCCGTTCAAGGGGGCGCTGTCGAGCCCCCCTGCCACGCCCGGGTACCAGCTTCAGCCTGGCCCTGATGGCCGCGGGTTTTGTCCCGTGTGCAAAGTTTCAAGAGTTTTCGAGCACGTTAAGAACCCCAAAAGTGCCCGAAAGCATAAAAAAGCATGAAAAAGCTTAAAAAAAGGAATATTAATGTTTGATGCATTGCCATGGCAACAGTATCTAAGATATCAATAATCCTTTCACAGGTCTACATCTGGCGTGTGTCTACATTATGCACATGAAGTTTGAAGCAAATCGGGTAAAAATAAGAGGGTGATTTAAAAGCATTTTGAAAGTGACACACTTCCTGCTTCCAGTTGGTGGCGCTATAACTTTGACTCACAATAGTCACATCCATGTGATCGGGCTCTTACAACGAACACACTGCTGAAGTTTCATCAAGATTAGTTAATGTATGCAGTAGTTATAACACACTTCCTGTTTCACGTTTCTCGCCATAATTTCGTTTCCTCGCCACGGCCAAACCGTTCGAGATATCAAAAATCCCCTGGCAATTTTTCATCCTCAGTGTCTTGACTTCATGCTGACCGAGTTTCGTGCCGTGTGTTTGAATTCTCTAGGAGGAGTATTTCACATTCCATTGCATGTGTTTTCCAAACAACCCTTAATAGCCGACTTCCTGTTGGGCTGGGGTAAAAAGTAAGAGCATGAAGTATATATGAACCGATGAGATCTATATGTGTACTGAGTTTCATATTATTACATGCAAGCGTGTTTGATTTATGGACCAAGTGTTCAAACCCCGTTCCAGGGGGCGCTGTCGAGCCCCCCTGCCACGCCCGGGTACCAGCTTCAGCCCGGCCCTGATGGCCGCGGGTTCTGAGATGTGTGCAAAGTTTCAAGAGTTTTCGAGCACGTTAAGGCCCCCAAAAGTGCCCAAAAGGTAGTAAAATAATAATAATAATAATAATAATAATAATAAATATAGCTGCGAGCAGCGATTACGGGCCCAAGCCGGTGGCACCGCAACCCCGGTGCCTTTAGTTACCTAAAGGCACCGGAGTGGCGGTGCTGCCGGCTTTGGCCCTTCATCGCTGCTCGCAGCTATATTCATATATATATATATATATATATATATATATATATATATATATATATATATATAAACAAGCCGGTGGCACCGCCACCCCGGTGCCTTTATATATATATATATATATATATGTCTACATTGTTCAATCACGCCTCACACACACACACACACTTTTGCAGAGCCCACACCAATGCAAGCTCTATAGCACACATCTTCTCAAAGGTCAAAGCGGAGTTACGATATTGCCCGTCATGCACAGTAACCGTAAAGGCACCGGGGTGGCGGTGCCACCGGCTTGTTTATATATATATATATATCGTATTATTCTAACTTGTAAAAAACTATTAACTTTTGTTAATATTCAACCATTTCACAACTAACTTTTTTCCATAGATCAAACACAACATAATTATATGGTGGACTGAAACAAAAATTATTAATTAAATAAAATTATTGTTTTCCTCTGAAATAGCAAAAGCATCACACACTAGCTGTACCTGCTCTAAATAAAAAAGAGTAATTCAATAAAAATACAAAATCGAACTAAATAAAATAAATTATTACAAAAACAAAATCAAACCAAAGAAAATATATCTTCGAAAAAAAAAGCGAGTGTCATGAGGAAAGGCGCCTCAGGAATCGTCAGGATTAACTCCATGTGTAAGGAATTTTGATTGATTTTATTTGTCACTTGAAAATTATTGTTAAATGTGTGCCTGCATAACTTTAATAAGATTTATTTTCTTTGATTTGATTTTGTTTTATATAATTTATTTATTTCGATTTTGTATTTTTATTTAAATACTATTATTTATTTAGAGCAGGTACAGCTAAGTGTGCGATGCTTTTGCTATTTCAGAGGGAAAAAAACACATTTTATTTCAAAAAGGCTTTTCAATTAAATAAAATGTTCAAGCTTTGTTTTCGTTTTATTATTTTGTTTGTTTTAAGCTTTGTTTAATTTATATTGTTAATCATCTGACACAAAACAAATGCATAAAGTATCATTTTAACTTTTAAAAAACTATTAACATTTGTTAATAGTACATTGCCTGTCTTTTGTTAATAGGACAAAACATAGTTATTATATTTTATAATATTTTATAAATATATAAAATAAACATTTGTAATGAAATCGTTCAAAAAAATGATATTAGCATTGTTTTAAACTTTGAAACAGAAGTAGCGCAATGCCTGGCCACTCCCGCGCCGCCTCCTTTTCACAATCCGAGGGAACCATCTCCGGAATATTAACCTCACTCCTAGAAGTCCAATTCTCATTATTCATGCCTCTTACCTGGGATTGATTGCACACACACACACACACACACACACACACGCACGCACGCACTCACACGCACACACACACACACACACACACACACACGTGTCAAGTCACTTACATTTTAGATGCAATATTGACTGTTCTTCTGTTTCAGCAGCGAAAATAGTTAAACAAAGATCACAGCAGAACCATTGCATCTCACAGCAACGTGTTTTCTCATTACTGAATGATTCAGCATTTTGAACAAATTGGTTGACTCAAAGATTCAATGACCAATCCATAAACATCTGTCTCATTCATGAATGACTCAGTCGTTCAAACGAATCGTTTGAACGAATGAATCAATGACCCGCTCATTAAGACGGTCGCCTGGCGACACCTAGTGACGGTTTAGTGTTATTTGATTATACACTCAAAATATTCCACAACAAATCCTTTAAATTTAATGATATTCAGAACAGAACACAAATAAAAAAATAACTATAATAAAGCCAAAACGAAATAATTTAAAACAAAAGTAAAAGTAAGTGGTGTTAGGCTCACGTAAATCTCTCTTTAGAATCTAAATGTTGCAACATTTGCGATGTATTTGGATGCTAAACTATTCTTTATTACAGGCTTTGTACTTCACTCACGTTCCAATATCGACGGAAAAAATCATCCTCTTCACTTGTGCAAAAATGTGCTTGGAAAAATCACAGTGGAGCGGTGCTTACTGTGAATGATACAAATTGTACTACTGACTATTTCAACATAGCAGTGTAATTTGTATATGTTAGGTTGAATGTTTTATTATTGTGTGTGTGTGTGTGTGTGTGTGTGTGTGTGTGTGTGTGTGTGTGTGTGTGTGTGTGTCAGTGTGTGTGTGGGGGTCTGGGTGGCTCAGCGCGATTGAACAGTGAAACATACTCCGTCATTTTCTTCATACAGGACATCATTCAAACGTCAAAGTGTTTACTTATATTTGTGTACACTCGCAATTAAACACAACATTGTGTTTTTGTTAAATAAATTAAAGTAATACGTCCCCCGAAATGGCGCTAATTTTAAAATGAAACTAAAATGCTCACGGCTGCACGGGCATTCATAACTCTGCGCGCCCACGGTGAGGGACGAGCAGAACAGAGCGAACGTTGTTTAGTTCATTCCTACTTCCATAGGAATTAATTGAAAAAGCTCACTCTACTCTGCACCATTATTAATGAATTGTGCAGACGTCCTTATTTTACTTTCGCTTTTTACCTGATTTTGAACACAAGAGGGCAGTATAACACTATGTATGATTTGGAAAAAAATTTTTTTTGACTAAACAACCATTCTGGCTGTTTTTAAACTTAAACATTATTCTCTAATTGCTCTCACCATGCCCGTTTCTGAAACTCTGCACATGTCTACTGTCTAATAAATGTGATGTGTCTGTCGGGTTTCATGCAATTTCAAGTATGTTAAGAGTCTCAAAAGCATCAACAAAGAATAATAAAGTTTGATGCGTTGCCACGGCAACAGTATCTAAGATATCAATAATCCTTTCTCAGGTCTACATCTGCCGTGTGTCTACATTATACACATAAAGTTTGAAGCAAATTGGGTAAAAATAAGAGGGTGATTTCAAAGCCTTTAGGAAGTGACACACTTCCTGCTGCCAGTTGGTGGCGCTATAACTTTGACTCACAATAGTCACATCCATGTGATCGGACTCTTACAGCGAACACACTGCTGAAGTTTCATCAAGATCAGTTAATGTATGCAGAAGTTATAACACACTTCCTGTTTCCTTTATTCGCCATAAATTCGTTTCCTCGCCACAGCCAAACCGTTCGAGATATCAAAAATCCCCTGGCAACTTTTCATCCTCAATGTCTTGACTTCATGCTGACCGAGTTTCGTGGCGATTGGTTGAATTCTCTAGGAGGAGTATATCGAATTCCAGGGGCATACGCTTCCAAACAAACCATAATAGCCGACTTCCTGTTGGGCTGGGGTAAAAAGTAAAAGTACAAAGGATATATGAATCGATGAGATCTATATGTGTACCGAGTTTCATATTATTACATTCAAGCGTGTTTGATTTATGGACCAAGTTTTCGGACCCCGTTCCAGGGGGCACTGTCGAGCCCCCCTGCCACGCCCGGGTACCAGCTTCAGCCCGGCCCTGATGGCCACGGGTTCTGACCCGTGTGCAAAGTTTCAAGAGTTTTTGAGCACGTTAAGGGCCCCCAAAGTGCGCTGAGAGTCTCAAAAGTATCCAAAAAGAATATTAAAGTTTGATGCGTTGTCACGGCAACAGCATCTAAGATATCAACAATCCTTTCACAGGTCTAAATCTGGCGTGTGTCTACATTATACACATCAAGTTTGAAGCAAATCGGGTAAAGCCTGTTTGATTTATGGACCAAGTTTTCGGACCCCATTCCAGGGGGCGCTGTCGAGCCCCCCTGCCACGCCCGGGTACCAGCTTCAGCCCGGCCCTGATGGCCGCGGTTTCTGACCCGTGTGCAAAGTTTCAAGAGTTTTTGAGCACGTTAAGGGCCCCAAAAGTGCGCTAAGAATCTCAAAAGTATCCAAAAAGAATATTAAAGTTTGATGCGTTGTCACGGCAACAGCATCTAAGATATCAACAATCCTTTCACAGGTCTACATCTGGCTTGTGTCTACATTATACACATCAAGTTTGAAGCAAATAGGGTAAAGCGTGTTGGATATATGGACCAAATTGTCTGACCCGTTCAAGGGGGCGCTGTCGAGCCCCCCTGCCACGCCCGGGTACCAGCTTCAGCCTGGCCCTGATGGCCGCGGGTTTTGTCCCGTGTGCAAAGTTTCAAGAGTTTTCGAGCACGTTAAGAACCCCAAAAGTGCCCGAAAGCATAAAAAAGCATGAAAAAGCTTAAAAAAAGGAATATTAATGTTTGATGCATTGCCATGGCAACAGTATCTAAGATATCAATAATCCTTTCACAGGTCTACATCTGGCGTGTGTCTACATTATGCACATGAAGTTTGAAGCAAATCGGGTAAAAATAAGAGGGTGATTTAAAAGCATTTTGAAAGTGACACACTTCCTGCTTCCAGTTGGTGGCGCTATAACTTTGACTCACAATAGTCACATCCATGTGATCGGGCTCTTACAACGAACACACTGCTGAAGTTTCATCAAGATTAGTTAATGTATGCAGTAGTTATAACACACTTCCTGTTTCACGTTTCTCGCCATAATTTCGTTTACTCGCCACGGCCAAACCGTTCGAGATATCAAAAATCCCCTGGCAATTTTTCATCCTCAGTGTCTTGACTTCATGCTGACCGAGTTTCGTGCCGTGTGTTTGAATTCTCTAGGAGGAGTATTTCACATTCCATTGCATGTGTTTTCCAAACAACCCTTAATAGCCGACTTCCTGTTGGGCTGGGGTAAAAAGTAAGAGCATGAAGTATATATGAACCGATGAGATCTATATGTGTACTGAGTTTCATATTATTACATGCAAGCGTGTTTGATTTATGGACCAAGTGTTCAAACCCCGTTCCAGGGGGCGCTGTCGAGCCCCCCTGCCACGCCCGGGTACCAGCTTCAGCCCGGCCCTGATGGCCGCGGGTTCTGAGATGTGTGCAAAGTTTCAAGAGTTTTCGAGCACGTTAAGGCCCCCAAAAGTGCCCAAAAGGTAGTAAAATAATAATAATAATAATAAATATAGCTGCGAGCAGCGATTACGGGCCCAAGCCGGTGGCACCGCAACCCCGGTGCCTTTAGTTACCTAAAGGCAACGGGGTGGCGGTGCCGCCGGCTTTGGCCCTTCATCGCTGCTCGCAGCTATATTTATATATATATATATAAAGCCGGTGGCACCGCCACCCTGGTGCCTTTAGGGTTATTGTGCACGACGTGACACAAAATATCAAAATATCTGCTCGCTATCTGCCGAACGGCTCTGGTAGTTCCGCTTCAGCACTGATGATGTTGTAGAAATAGCGCGCTCTGGTTGGTCTGGATTATTGGGGATTTTTTATTTAATACAGAAATAAGTTATTTATAATTCAGATGAGAATAAAGTCAGTGTTGATTAAAATGAAGGAAAACAAATATATTGATCTGAAATATAGCACATTAATTTTACATTTATTTAGGTTCAATTACCAAACATACAATCTTAATTTAATTTAAAGCAAACAATACATTTAAAATATATGGGTTGTATGCACATTTTGTAATAAAAAAATATATATATCCAAAAAGGCCTTAAAGGGTTAAACTCTTGTCACTGTAACAGACACAATCTCTCTCTCTCTCTCTCACACACACACACACACACACACACACACACACACACCAAGTCACTTGCATTTTAGATGCAATATTACACGATTTAATTTGATTAGCCCTACCTAGGGTACCAGCCAATAAAAAATTGTTTGATTTATTGATCAAATTTACAAATTAAAAATGAAAGATGAAGCATACATTTAATAAGACTGGACTGGGGTGCCCTGTATATATTACAATATGCAGATTTAAATATACCATTGCCCCCCACCGTCAGTTTGATGTGTGTGTTTGTGTGTGTTTGTGTGCGTGCGTGTGTGTGTGTGTGTGTGTGTTTAATAAAATCATTTAGTCACTACAATTAAAACCTGAACGTGTTTGCTTACTAAATTGTGAGCTGAACGAAAGTTGCAGCAAAGATCAGCAACCGGAGTCAAATTTCATTAATCACGAGAGTGAGAGCACGCGCACACACACACACACACACACACACACACTCCAGCATTGCAATCTTGACATCGCAGCCTGTTCATTATGCTGCGTTATGCTGCATCACACGGGCATTCATAACGGTGCGGGTCCACGACGATGAGCGAGCAGAACACAGCGAACGTTTTTTAGTTCATTCCTACTTCCAAAGGAATTCCCTCAAGCTGCTTTTATGATACACTCAAAATATTCCACAAGCAATCATTTAAATTTAATGATATTCAGAACAGAACAAGAATAAAAAAAAACTATAAACAATAAAATAACCGAAATAATTTAAAGCGAAAGTGAAAGTAAGCTGTGTTGGGCTCACATTACTCTCTCATTCGAATCAAATTGTTTTAACATTTGCGATGTATTTGGATGCTAAACTATTCTTTATTATAGGCTTTGTACTTCACTCACGTTCCAATATCGACAGAAAAAAACATCCACATTCAACCAAAATAGACGACTTCCTGTTGGGCTGGCTTAAAACTTAGAGCACGAAAGTTGTTTGGCCCGATGAGGTGTATATGTGTACCGAGTTTCATATTATTACATGCAAGTGTGTTTGATTTATGGACCAAACATTCAGACCAAGTTTATGGACAGAGTTAATTTAATTAATAAACTAATTATATAAAACTATTGTCTATGCACTACAATTAAACTGGTTAAACGCCTTTACTTTATTAATAAAACTTATTTAAAAAATACAAGGCTTAAGACATTTATTTTCTTTTTTAATGCAGGCCAAACCACACAGCAGTGAAATGGTTAATCTAGCCCCCCTCCCCCTTCCCCTACACACACACACACACAAAACAGGCACAGACACAGAGATATGGCAAGCCATTTTAACATTTAACAGCTAGACTGGATATGTGTTGCAGATATCTGTAATTCAGTATTGCCTAGTCAAAAAGAACATTTCAGATATCCGCAACTACATTCTTCCTATCCATAATTGTCATTTCAGATATCCACAAAGACATTCTTCCTAGGACAAATGACATCACTTTTGCCATTCATTTGTATGGGGTTTATCAATACGGATATCTACAATTCAGTTGGAGATATCCACTATGTGAATTACGGATATCTGCAACTGAATTGTAGATATCTGTAATTCCAGTTTGAGATATCTACAATTTGATTCTGACTAGTCATAACTCCAGTTCAATATATCTTTAATTAACCTCAATTCAAGATATCTACATGTTCCTTTTCAGATATCTTAAATTAAGTTTTGACTAGGCGAAATTACGTTGTAGATATCTGTAACTGGAATTATGACTAGTTAAAATGGCGTTGTAGATATCTCAAACTGGAGTTAGGGATAGTCATAATTGAATTGTAGATATTTATTATCAAGTTATAGATATCTTGAAATTAATTTGGATTGTCATTTAAGATGTGTGACGAGTTGAATGTCGTTTTCTATGACGTCATTGCAGATATCTGTAATTCAGTTTTGCCTAGTCAAAACTGAATTACAGATATCTCTATCTGTCGTTTCGACTAGTCACAATTACGTTACAGATATCTTAAATGATAATACAAACTATCCAAAATGTAATTACGACTAGTCAGAAAGACGTTGTTGATATCTACAATGTTAATTCCGGATAGTCAAACTTAGCTTTTAAATATTAAAAGGGCTTGCCATACAGAGACGTAGACTCAGAGAGAGGCTCACCATATTCAAACCAAAATATCTGACTTCGTGTTGTTCGGAGCTAATGACTGTCAATTAGAAAGTTGTCCGGCTCGAGGAGAACAATATGCATACCGATTTTTGTAACTGTAGATAAAACTAATCCCCCCACTTTTGACAAAAGGTGGCGCTACTGAGCCCTCACCACGCCCGTTTCTGAAACTTTGCACATGTCTACTGGCTAATAAATGTAATGTGTCTTTCGAGTTTTATGCAATTTCAAGCATGCTAAGAGTCTCAAAAGCATCAAACAAAAATATTAAAGTTCGATGCGTTGCCACGGCAACAGTATCTAAGGTATCAATAATCTTTTCACAGGTCTATATCTGCCGTGTGTTTACATTATACACATAAAGTTTGAAGCAAATCGGGTAAAAATAAGAGGGTTATTTCAAAGCATTTTGAAAGTGACACACTTCCTGCTGCCAGTTGGTGGCGCTATAACTTTGACTCACAATAGTCACATCCATATGACCGGCCTCTTACAACGAACACACTGCTGAAGTTTCACCAAGATCAGTTAATGTATAAAGAAGTTATAACACACTTCCTGTTTCTCTTTTCGCACCATAATTTCGTTTCCTCGCCACGGCAAAACCGTTCGAGATATCAAAAATCCCCTGGCAATTTTTCATCCTCAATGTCTTGACTTCATGCTGACCGAGTTTCGTGCCGTGTGTTTGAATTCTCTAGGAGGAGTATTTCAAATTCCATTGCATGCGTTTTCCAAACAACCCTAAATAGCCGACTTCCTGTTGGGCTGGGGTAAAAAGTAAGAGTATGAAGTATATATGAACCGATGAGATCTATATGTGTACCGAGTTTCATATTATTACATGCAAGCGTGTTGGATTTATGGACCAAGTGTTCAAACCCCGTTCCAGGGGGCGCTGTCGAGCCCCCCTGCCACGCCCGGGTACCAGCTTCAGCGCGGCCCTGATGGCCGCAGGTTCTGACCCATGTGCAAAGTTTCAAGAGTTTTCGAGCACGTTAAGGGCCCCAAAAGTGCCCGAATAGTCGATAGAACATTTTTTAAAAATGTATCCTAAGGAAAACAATAGGGCCTTCGCCCTTTCAGGGCTTGGGCCCTAAAAACTAGGGAATCACTAAACCGAGAGAATTATTCTGTTTTGATGATACACTCAAAATATTACACAAGCAATTCTTTAAATTTAATGATATTCAGAACAGAACAAGAATTCAAAAAAACTGTAATTAAGAATTAACCGAAATAATTGAAAGCGAAAGTGAAAGTAAGTGGTGTTTGGCTCACGTAACTCTCTCATTAGAATCAAACTGTTTCAACATTTGCGATGTATTTGGATGCTAAACTATTCTTTATTATGGGCTTTGTACTTCACTCAGGTTTCAATATGTGTGTGTGTGTGTGTGTGTGTGTGTGAGGTGCGGGTGCGATTGAACTGTTACACATAAAAACATACTCCATCCAATAAAACACAACAAAGTGCTTTTTTCAAACTATAAACTCTTGTCAAACTGTAACCTACAACTGTCACCAAACTAAAATCACACGCACACACTGTCTAAAAGCAAAAAATATTTATCCAACCCCATTTAAAACAGTCTGTGGGTGCCATCTTTTGGACATTCACCACATCGCATTGATTTTCATTTATTGTCCTCAGAGCCCTAATCTGTTTATTTTTCAATTACACATTCTACATTGATTAAAAAAGAAAAATTCAAATGTGTTTTTATTTTATACAGGAATAAATTATTTATAATTCAGATGAGAATAAAGTTAGTGTTTTACAATTTTAAGGAAAACAAATATATTGTTCTGAAATATAGCACATTCATTTTAAATTCATTCAGCTTCAATTACCAATACAATCTTAATTTTATTTAAAGCAAACTATACATTTAAAAGATCTTGGTTCTGTGCATATTTTGTAATTTAAAAAAAATACAAAATTGTTATGCAAAAAGACAAGGCCTTAGAGATTTCTTTATCCTTTAATGCAGGAAAAATCACACAGCAATGAAAGGCTTAATATCATGTCACTGTAACAGCCAGCCAGCCACACACACACATATAAACACAGACACCAGCCCTCCCTCCCCCTCCCTCCCCACACAGACAGCCACACACACACACACACATAGAATGGGAGGGGGCCCTCTCTCTGTCAAAGAGTGACAGAGAGAGATACCATTTCATGAAATCCACATTCAAACCACAATATCTGACCTTCTGAGGGTTGGAGCTATTGACTGTAAATTAGAAAGTTGTTTGGCTTGAGGAGAAGAATATACAAGCTGAGTTTTGTAACTGTAGGTAAATCTAACTAAGTTATAACACACTTTATATGTCCTTTTTTAGTCATGAAAATTCATTTCCTCGCCACGGCCAAACCGTTCGAGATATCAAAAATCCGTCAGCAATTTAGCATCCTCAATGTCTTGACTTCATGCACGCCTAGTTTGGCGATGATTGAATGAATTGCCTAGGAGTAGTACTTCAAATTCCACAGCAAGCGTTTTCCAAACAACCCATAATAGCCGACTTCCTGTTGGGCTGGCGTAAAACTTGACCAGGGGTAAAATGTTTGGCCCGATGAGATCTATATGTGTACTGAGTTTCATATTAATTCATGCAAGCGTGTTGAATATATGGACCAAATTGTCGGACCCCGTTCAAGGGGGCGCTGTTGAGCCCCCCTGCCACGCCCGGGTACCAGCTTCAGCCCGGCCCTGATGGCCGTGGGTTCTGACCTGTGTGCAAAATTTCAAAAGTTTTTGAGCACGTTAAGAGTCCCAAAATCCCCTGAAACCTTGAAATACATTAAAATCAATAGACAAATCCCTCACACACAGAGACGGAAAGAGAGGGAGAGAAAATTCTCAGAAACATCCACATTCAAACTAAAATATCTGACTCCCTCTTGGTCTGAGCTAATGACAGTAAATTAGAAAGTTGTCCGGCTTGATCTGAACAATATGCGTACCGAGTTTTATGATTGTAGGTAAAACTATAGAACTAACACCCCCACTTTTGTCAAAAGGTGGCGCTACTGAGCCCCTGCACCACGCCCGTTTCTGAAACTTTGCACATGTCTACTGGCTAATAAATGTGATGTGTCTGTCGAGTTTCATGTTATTTCAAGTATGTTAAGAGTCTCAAAAGCATCAACAAAGAATATTAAAGTTTGATGCGTTGCCACGGCAACAGTATCTAATATATCAATAATCCTTTCACAGGTCTACATCTGCCGTGTATTTACATTATACAGATGATGTTTGAAGCAAATCGGGTTAAAATAAGAGGGTGATTTCAAAGCATTTTGAAAGTGACACACTTCCTGCTGCCAGTTGGTGGCGCTATAACTTTGACTCACAATAGTCACATCCATGTGATCGGCCTCTTACAGCGAACACACTGGTGAAGTTTCATTAAGATCAGCTAATGTATGCTGAAGTTATAACACACTTCCTGTTTCACGTTTCTCGCCATAAATTCGTTTCCTCGCCACGGCCAAACCGTTCGAGATATCAAAAATCCCCTGGCAATTTTTCATCCTCAATGTCTTGACTTCATGCTGACCGAGTTTCGTGGCATTTCTTTGAATTCTCTAGGAGAAGTACTTTAAATTCCATTGCATGCGTTTAACAAACAACCCTAAATAGCCGACTTCCTGTTGGGATGGGGTAAAAAGTAAGAGCATGAAGTGTATATGAACCGATGAGATCTATATGTGTACCGAGTTTCATATTATTACATGCAAGTGTGTTTGATTTATGGACCAAGTTTTCGGACCCCGTTCCAGGGGGCGCTGTCGAGCCCCCCTGCCACGCCCGGGTACCATCTTCAGCCCGGCCCTGATGGCCGCGGGTTCTGACCTGTGTGCAAAGTTTCAAGAGTTTTCGAGCACGTTAAGGGCCCCAAAAGTGCCCGAATAGTCGTAAGAAAAATATAGAAAATGAGTTTCCAAACAACCCATAATAACCGACTTCCTGTTGGGCTGACGTAAAACTTAGAGCACGAAAGTTGTTTGGCCCGATGAGATCTATAAGTGTACCGAGTTTCAGATTATTACATGCAAGCGTGTTTGATATATGGACAAGTGTTCAAACCCCGTTCCAGGGGGCGCTGTCGAGCCCCCCTGCCACGCCCGGGGACCAGCTTCAGCCCGGCCCTGATGGCCGCGGGTTCTGACCCGTGTGCAAAGTTTCAAGAGTTTTTGAGCACGTTAAGGGCCCCAAAAGTGCCCAAAAGGTAGTAAAATAATAAAAAGAAGAAGAAGAAGAATAAATACCTAAAGGCACCGGAGTGGCGGTGCCTGGGCCCGTAATCGCTGCTCGCAGCTATATTTATATATATATATATATAAACAAGCCGGTGGCACCGCCACCCCGGTGCCTTTAGGGTTACTGTGCGTGACGGGCAATAACGTAACCCCGCTTTGACCTTTGAGAAGATGTGTGCTGTAGAGCTTGCATCAGTGTGGGCTCTGCAAAAGTGTGCATTGAGGGCACATATCAACCACAAAGTATGCGTGAGCAACCTTCTGAAACCTAAAATGAAAAATGAGACACCCTACGGTCTCATGGACTTAATGGAAACATGAAATAAGTACACAAGTTTGAAAGTTATATGAAGTGTGCCAAGACAGAATATTTGCCTGATCTGATTAGAAAAATAGTTTTTGTGTGTGTGTGTGTGTGTGTGAGGCGTGATTGAACAATGTAGACATAAAAACATACTCCGTCCTTTTGTTCATACAGGACATTATTCAAACTACAAAGTGTTTACTTATATTTGTGTACAATCGCAATAAAACACAACATTGTGCTTTTGTCAAACTGTAAACTACAACTGTCACCCAACCAAAATCTCTTACACACACACACACACACACACACACACACACACAGACACACATAGTTTAAAAGCAAAAAAATCTTTTGGACATTCATCATATTGCATTGATTTCATTTCTTGTTCTCGAACAGAGCCCTAATCTGTTTATTTTTTCAGTTACACATTCTACATTGATTAAAAAAGAAAAATCAAATGTGCTTTTATTTTAGACATAAATAAATAATCTATCATTCAGATGAGAGTAAAGTTAGTGTTAGTTCAAATTTTAAGGAAAACAAAAATATGATCTGAAATATCGCACATTCATTTAAAATTCATTCAGGTTCAATTACCAAACATACAAATCTCAATGTAATTTAAAGCAAACAATACATTTAAAATATATGGGTTGTATGCAATTTTTTTATATATAAAAAGATATATATCCAAAAATACAAAGCCTAAACTTTAACAAGGGTTAAACAATCACTGTAACAGACACAATCACACACACACACACACACACACACACACGTCAAATCACTTACATTTTAGATGCAATATTGACTTTTTTTCTGTTTCAGCAGCGAAAATAGTTCGACAAAGATCACAGCAGAACCATCGAGCATCTCACAGCAACGCGTTCTCATTACTGAATGATTCAGCATTTTGAACAAATCGGTTGACTCAAAGATTCAACGACCAATCCATAATCTGTCTCATTCATGAATGACTCAGCCGTTCGAACGAATCGTTTGAACGAATGAATCAATGACTCGCTCATTAAGACGGTCGCCTGGCGACACCTAATGACGGTTTAGTGATATGTTTAAAAGTATCATTCTTTCCAACGATTGTTAATTAACTCATATTTGAAACATAAGCTATATATATATATATATATATATAATATATATATATATATATACACACATATATATACACAAAAATAAAATAAACACATTTGAAGCGTGTTTGCTTACTAAATTGTGAGCTGAACGAAAGTTGCAGCAAATATCAGCAACAGGAGTCAAATTTCATTAATCACGAGAGTGAAGAGCTGACTGAAAAGATGATGACGGAATAGGCTATTTTATGTAAAAGCGCCTATTTAAGCGAATCTATCATTATACTCTTTTGTTGTTGTGTTTTCCGTGAAAAATAATAGACTATTGAACTCACAATTCAAGCACGCGCTCTGCACGCGCCACCATTATCAATGTCCGTGTGGACGTCCGCGATCGAACAGTGGAAACATTGGCTACTCCGTCATTTTATTCAAGAAGATCATTCAAACTGCAAAGTGTTTACTAATTTTTGGATACTCGCAATCAAACACAACATTGTGATTTTGTAAAATACATTCAAGAAATCCGCCCCCGAAATGGGGCTTCTTTTAAAATGAAACGAAAATGCTCACAGCTGCACGTCTTGTGGAGACGTCCGTTACTTTCGCTTTCAAGTTAGCGATTTTAAAGCCCCCAGCGGAGTCACGGTGGGAAAATATTCCCATAGTAGCATCAATTGGCCTACCTGATTTTGAACACAAGAGGGCAGTAAAGCACTATGAATGATTTTATTTTTTTTTATTTTTTTGGCTAAACAACCATTCTGGCTGTTTTTAAACTTAAACATAAATCTTAAATTGAAAAAAAGGAAGACAATGGGTTTAGTTCTAATATTAGTATAATTTTATAGAAAAATAAATGGTGTATAATTACATTTTAGAAAGATATGAGACATTTCCTGATTCTTTTTTTGACATAATCCCTCGCCATAGCAAAACCGTTTGAGATATTCAATATCCGTTCACAATTTAGCATCTTTAAAGTATTTTCATCAAGTTGAAAAAGTTTTGTAACTGTAGATGAAACTAACCCCCCCCCACACACACACTTTTGTCACAAAAGGTGGCGCTACTGAGCCCCTGCACCACGCCCGTTTCTGAAACTTTGCACATGTCTACTGGCTAATAAATGTGATCTGTCTGTCAAGTTTCATGCAATTTTAAGCAATTTCAGGCATGCTAAGAGTCTCAAAAGCATCCAAAAAGAATATTAAAGTTTGATGCGTTGTCACGGCAACAGTATCTAAGATATCAATAATCCTTTCACAGGTCTACATCTGGCGTGTGTCTACATTATACACATAAAGTTTGAAGCAAATCGGGTAAAAATAAGAGGGTGATTTAAAAGCATTTTGAAAGTTACACACTTCCTGCTGCCAGTTGGTGGCGCTATAACTTTGACTCACAATAGTCACATCCATGTGATCGGCCTCTTACAGCGAACACACTGCTAAAGTTTCATCAAGATCAGTTACTGTATGCTGAAGTTATAACACACTTCCTGTTTCACGTTTCTCGCCATAAATTCGTTTCCTCGCCACGGCCAAACCGTTCGAGATATCAAAAATCCCCTGGCAATTTTTCATGCTCAATGTCTTGACTTCATGCTGACCGAGTTTCGTGGCGATTGGTTGAATTCTCTAGGAGGAGTATATCGAATTCCAGGGGCATACGCTTCCAAACAAACCATAATAGCCGACTTCCTGTTGGGCTGGGGTAAAAAGTAAAAGTACAAAGGATATATGAATCGATGAGATCTATATGTGTACCGAGTTTCATATTATTACATTCAAGCGTGTTTGATTTATGGACCAAGTTTTCGGACCCCGTTCCAGGGGGCACTGTCGAGCCCCCCTGCCACGCCCGGGTACCAGCTTCAGCCCGGCCCTGATGGCCACGGGTTCTGACCCGTGTGCAAAGTTTCAAGAGTTTTTGAGCACGTTAAGGGCCCCCAAAGTGCGCTGAGAGTCTCAAAAGTATCCAAAAAGAATATTAAAGTTTGATGCGTTGTCACGGCAACAGCATCTAAGATATCAACAATCCTTTCACAGGTCTAAATCTGGCGTGTGTCTACATTATACACATCAAGTTTGAAGCAAATCGGGTAAAGCCTGTTTGATTTATGGACCAAGTTTTCGGACCCCATTCCAGGGGGCGCTGTCGAGCCCCCCTGCCACGCCCGGGTACCAGCTTCAGCCCGGCCCTGATGGCCACGGTTTCTGACCCGTGTGCAAAGTTTCAAGAGTTTTTGAGCATGTTAAGGGCCCCAAAAGTGCGCTAAGAATCTCAAAAGTATCCAAAAAGAATATTAAAGTTTGATGCGTTGTCACGGCAACAGCATCTAAGATATCAACAATCCTTTCACAGGTCTACATCTGGCTTGTGTCTACATTATACACATCAAGTTTGAAGCAAATAGGGTAAAGCGTGTTGGATATATGGACCAAATTGTCTGACCCGTTCAAGGGGGCGCTGTCGAGCCCCCCTGCCACGCCCGGGTACCAGCTTCAGCCTGGCCCTGATGGCCGCGGGTTTTGTCCCGTGTGCAAAGTTTCAAGAGTTTTCGAGCACGTTAAGAACCCCAAAAGTGCCCGAAAGCATAAAAAAGCATGAAAAAGCTTAAAAAAAGGAATATTAATGTTTGATGCATTGCCATGGCAACAGTATCTAAGATATCAATAATCCTTTCACAGGTCTACATCTGGCGTGTGTCTACATTATGCACATGAAGTTTGAAGCAAATCGGGTAAAAATAAGAGGGTGATTTAAAAGCATTTTGAAAGTGACACACTTCCTGCTTCCAGTTGGTGGCGCTATAACTTTGACTCACAATAGTCACATCCATGTGATCGGGCTCTTACAACGAACACACTGCTGAAGTTTCATCGAGATTAGTTAATGTATGCAGTAGTTATAACACACTTCCTGTTTCACGTTTCTCGCCATAATTTCGTTTACTCGCCACGGCCAAACCGTTCGAGATATCAAAAATCCCCTGGCAATTTTTCATCCTCAGTGTCTTGACTTCATGCTGACCGAGTTTCGTGCCGTGTGTTTGAATTCTCTAGGAGGAGTATTTCACATTCCATTGCATGTGTTTTCCAAACAACCCTTAATAGCCGACTTCCTGTTGGGCTGGGGTAAAAAGTAAGAGCATGAAGTATATATGAACCGATGAGATCTATATGTGTACTGAGTTTCATATTATTACATGCAAGCGTGTTTGATTTATGGACCAAGTGTTCAAACCCCGTTCCAGGGGGCGCTGTCGAGCCCCCCTGCCACGCCCGGGTACCAGCTTCAGCCCGGCCCTGATGGCCGCGGGTTCTGAGATGTGTGCAAAGTTTCAAGAGTTTTCGAGCACGTTAAGGCCCCCAAAAGTGCCCAAAAGGTAGTAAAATAATAATAATAATAATAAAATATATATATATATATATATATATATATATATATATATATATATATATGAATATAGCTGCGAGCAGCGATTACGGGCCCAAGCCGGTGGCACCGCAACCCCGGTGCCTTTAGTTACCTAAAGGCACCGGAGTGGCGGTGCCGCCGGCTTTGGCCCTTCATCGCTGCTCGCAGCTATATTCATATATATATATATATATATATATATATATATATATATATATATATATATATATAAACAAGCCGGTGGCACCGCCACCCCGGTGCCTTTATATATATATATATATATATGTCTACATTGTTCAATCACGCCTCACACACACACACACACTTTTGCAGAGCCCACACCAATGCAAGCTCTATAGCACACATCTTCTCAAAGGTCAAAGCGGAGTTACGATATTGCCCGTCATGCACAGTAACCCTAAAGGCACCGGGGTGGCGGTGCCACCGGCTTGTTTATATATATATATATATCGTATTATTCTAACTTGTAAAAAACTATTAACTTTTGTTAATATTCAACCATTTCACAACTAACTTTTTTCCATAGATCAAACACAACATAATTATATGGTGGACTGAAACAAAAATTATTAATTAAATAAAATTATTGTTTTCCTCTGAAATAGCAAAAGCATCACACACTAGCTGTACCTGCTCTAAATAAAAAAGAGTAATTCAATAAAAATACAAAATCGAACTAAATAAAATAAATTATTACAAAAACAAAATCAAACCAAAGAAAATATATCTTCGAAAAAAAAAGCGAGTGTCATGAGGAAAGGCGCCTCAGGAATCGTCAGGATTAACTCCATGTGTAAGGAATTTTGATTGATTTTATTTGTCACTTGAAAATTATTGTTAAATGTGTGCCTGCATAACTTTAATAAGATTTATTTTCTTTGATTTGATTTTGTTTTATATAATTTATTTATTTCGATTTTGTATTTTTATTTAAATACTATTATTTATTTAGAGCAGGTACAGCTAAGTGTGCGATGCTTTTGCTATTTCAGAGGGAAAAAAACACATTTTATTTCAAAAAGGCTTTTCAATTAAATAAAATGTTCAAGCTTTGTTTTCGTTTTATTATTTTGTTTGTTTTAAGCTTTGTTTAATTTATATTGTTAATCATCTGACACAAAACAAATGCATAAAGTATCATTTTAACTTTTAAAAAACTATTAACATTTGTTAATAGTACATTGCCTGTCTTTTGTTAATAGGACAAAACATAGTTATTATATTTTATAATATTTTATAAATATATAAAATAAACATTTGTAATGAAATCGTTCAAAAAAATGATATTAGCATTGTTTTAAACTTTGAAACAGAAGTAGCGCAATGCCTGGCCACTCCCGCGCCGCCTCCTTTTCACAATCCGAGGGAACCATCTCCGGAATATTAACCTCACTCCTAGAAGTCCAATTCTCATTATTCATGCCTCTTACCTGGGATTGATTGCACACACACACACACACACACACACACACGCACGCACGCACTCACACGCACACACACACACACACACACACACACGTGTCAAGTCACTTACATTTTAGATGCAATATTGACTGTTCTTCTGTTTCAGCAGCGAAAATAGTTAAACAAAGATCACAGCAGAACCATTGCATCTCACAGCAACGTGTTTTCTCATTACTGAATGATTCAGCATTTTGAACAAATTGGTTGACTCAAAGATTCAATGACCAATCCATAAACATCTGTCTCATTCATGAATGACTCAGTCGTTCAAACGAATCGTTTGAACGAATGAATCAATGACCCGCTCATTAAGACGGTCGCCTGGCGACACCTAGTGACGGTTTAGTGTTATTTGATTATACACTCAAAATATTCCACAACAAATCCTTTAAATTTAATGATATTCAGAACAGAACACAAATAAAAAAATAACTATAATAAAGCCAAAACGAAATAATTTAAAACAAAAGTAAAAGTAAGTGGTGTTAGGCTCACGTAAATCTCTCTTTAGAATCTAAATGTTGCAACATTTGCGATGTATTTGGATGCTAAACTATTCTTTATTACAGGCTTTGTACTTCACTCACGTTCCAATATCGACGGAAAAAATCATCCTCTTCACTTGTGCAAAAATGTGCTTGGAAAAATCACAGTGGAGCGGTGCTTACTGTGAATGATACAAATTGTACTACTGACTATTTCAACATAGCAGTGTAATTTGTATATGTTAGGTTGAATGTTTTATTATTGTGTGTGTGTGTGTGTGTGTGTTTGTGTGTGTGTGTGTGTGTGTGTGTGTGTGTGTGTGTGTGTGTGTGTGTGTGTGTGTCAGTGTGTGTGTGGGGGTCTGGGTGGCTCAGCGCGATTGAACAGTGAAACATACTCCGTCATTTTCTTCATACAGGACATCATTCAAACGTCAAAGTGTTTACTTATATTTGTGTACACTCGCAATTAAACACAACATTGTGTTTTTGTTAAATAAATTAAAGTAATACGTCCCCCGAAATGGCGCTAATTTTAAAATGAAACTAAAATGCTCACGGCTGCACGGGCATTCATAACTCTGCGCGCCCACGGTGAGGGACGAGCAGAACAGAGCGAACGTTGTTTAGTTCATTCCTACTTCCATAGGAATTAATTGAAAAAGCTCACTCTACTCTGCACCATTATTAATGAATTGTGCAGACGTCCTTATTTTACTTTCGCTTTTTACCTGATTTTGAACACAAGAGGGCAGTATAACACTATGTATGATTTGGAAAAAAATTTTTTTTGACTAAACAACCATTCTGGCTGTTTTTAAACTTAAACATTATTCTCTAATTGCTCTCACCATGCCCGTTTCTGAAACTCTGCACATGTCTACTGTCTAATAAATGTGATGTGTCTGTCGGGTTTCATGCAATTTCAAGTATGTTAAGAGTCTCAAAAGCATCAACAAAGAATAATAAAGTTTGATGCGTTGCCACGGCAACAGTATCTAAGATATCAATAATCCTTTCTCAGGTCTACATCTGCCGTGTGTCTACATTATACACATAAAGTTTGAAGCAAATTGGGTAAAAATAAGAGGGTGATTTCAAAGCCTTTAGGAAGTGACACACTTCCTGCTGCCAGTTGGTGGCGCTATAACTTTGACTCACAATAGTCACATCCATGTGATCGGACTCTTACAGCGAACACACTGCTGAAGTTTCATCAAGATCAGTTAATGTATGCAGAAGTTATAACACACTTCCTGTTTCCTTTATTCGCCATAAATTCGTTTCCTCGCCACAGCCAAACCGTTCGAGATATCAAAAATCCCCTGGCAACTTTTCATCCTCAATGTCTTGACTTCATGCTGACCGAGTTTCGTGGCGATTGGTTGAATTCTCTAGGAGGAGTATATCGAATTCCAGGGGCATACGCTTCCAAACAAACCATAATAGCCGACTTCCTGTTGGGCTGGGGTAAAAAGTAAAAGTACAAAGGATATATGAATCGATGAGATCTATATGTGTACCGAGTTTCATATTATTACATTCAAGCGTGTTTGATTTATGGACCAAGTTTTCGGACCCCGTTCCAGGGGGCACTGTCGAGCCCCCCTGCCACGCCCGGGTACCAGCTTCAGCCCGGCCCTGATGGCCACGGGTTCTGACCCGTGTGCAAAGTTTCAAGAGTTTTTGAGCACGTTAAGGGCCCCCAAAGTGCGCTGAGAGTCTCAAAAGTATCCAAAAAGAATATTAAAGTTTGATGCGTTGTCACGGCAACAGCATCTAAGATATCAACAATCCTTTCACAGGTCTAAATCTGGCGTGTGTCTACATTATACACATCAAGTTTGAAGCAAATCGGGTAAAGCCTGTTTGATTTATGGACCAAGTTTTCGGACCCCATTCCAGGGGGCGCTGTCGAGCCCCCCTGCCACGCCC
Source organism: Tiaroga cobitis (assembly GCA_030578255.1). NCBI lineage: Eukaryota > Metazoa > Chordata > Actinopteri > Cypriniformes > Leuciscidae > Tiaroga > Tiaroga cobitis. Next base: position 20,643,715 of record CM060610.1, read on the forward strand.
GGGTACCAGCTTCAGCCCGGCCCTGATGGCCGCGGTTTCTGACCCGTGTGCAAAGTTTCAAGAGTTTTTGAGCACGTTAAGGGCCCCAAAAGTGCGCTAAGAATCTCAAAAGTATCCAAAAAGAATATTAAAGTTTGATGCGTTGTCACGGCAACAGCATCTAAGATATCAACAATCCTTTCACAGGTCTACATCTGGCTTGTGTCTACATTATACACATCAAGTTTGAAGCAAATAGGGTAAAGCGTGTTGGATATATGGACCAAATTGTCTGACCCGTTCAAGGGGGCGCTGTCGAGCCCCCCTGCCACGCCCGGGTACCAGCTTCAGCCTGGCCCTGATGGCCGCGGGTTTTGTCCCGTGTGCAAAGTTTCAAGAGTTTTCGAGCACGTTAAGAACCCCAAAAGTGCCCGAAAGCATAAAAAAGCATGAAAAAGCTTAAAAAAAGGAATATTAATGTTTGATGCATTGCCATGGCAACAGTATCTAAGATATCAATAATCCTTTCACAGGTCTACATCTGGCGTGTGTCTACATTATGCACATGAAGTTTGAAGCAAATCGGGTAAAAATAAGAGGGTGATTTAAAAGCATTTTGAAAGTGACACACTTCCTGCTTCCAGTTGGTGGCGCTATAACTTTGACTCACAATAGTCACATCCATGTGATCGGGCTCTTACAACGAACACACTGCTGAAGTTTCATCAAGATTAGTTAATGTATGCAGTAGTTATAACACACTTCCTGTTTCACGTTTCTCGCCATAATTTCGTTTACTCGCCACGGCCAAACCGTTCGAGATATCAAAAATCCCCTGGCAATTTTTCATCCTCAGTGTCTTGACTTCATGCTGACCGAGTTTCGTGCCGTGTGTTTGAATTCTCTAGGAGGAGTATTTCACATTCCATTGCATGTGTTTTCCAAACAACCCTTAATAGCCGACTTCCTGTTGGGCTGGGGTAAAAAGTAAGAGCATGAAGTATATATGAACCGATGAGATCTATATGTGTACTGAGTTTCATATTATTACATGCAAGCGTGTTTGATTTATGGACCAAGTGTTCAAACCCCGTTCCAGGGGGCGCTGTCGAGCCCCCCTGCCACGCCCGGGTACCAGCTTCAGCCCGGCCCTGATGGCCGCGGGTTCTGAGATGTGTGCAAAGTTTCAAGAGTTTTCGAGCACGTTAAGGCCCCCAAAAGTGCCCAAAAGGTAGTAAAATAATAATAATAATAATAAAATATAGCTGCGAGCAGCGATTACGGGCCCAAGCCGGTGGCACCGCAACCCCGGTGCCTTTAGTTACCTAAAGGCACCGGAGTGGCGGTGCCGCCGGCTTTGGCCCTTCATCGCTGCTCGCAGCTATATTCATATATATATATATATATATATATATATATATATATATATATAAACAAGCCGGTGGCACCGCCACCCCGGTGCCTTTATATATATATATATATATATATATGTCTACATTGTTCAATCACGCCTCACACACACACACACACTTTTGCAGAGCCCACACCAATGCAAGCTCTATAGCACACATCTTCTCAAAGGTCAAAGCGGAGTTACGATATTGCCCGTCATGCACAGTAACCGTAAAGGCACCGGGGTGGCGGTGCCACCGGCTTGTTTATATATATATATATATCGTATTATTCTAACTTGTAAAAAACTATTAACTTTTGTTAATATTCAACCATTTCACAACTAACTTTTTTCCATAGATCAAACACAACATAATTATATGGTGGACTGAAACAAAAATTATTAATTAAATAAAATTATTGTTTTCCTCTGAAATAGCAAAAGCATCACACACTAGCTGTACCTGCTCTAAATAAAAAAGAGTAATTCAATAAAAATACAAAATCGAACTAAATAAAATAAATTATTACAAAAACAAAATCAAACCAAAGAAAATATATCTTCGAAAAAAAAAGCGAGTGTCATGAGGAAAGGCGCCTCAGGAATCGTCAGGATTAACTCCATGTGTAAGGAATTTTGATTGATTTTATTTGTCACTTGAAAATTATTGTTAAATGTGTGCCTGCATAACTTTAATAAGATTTATTTTCTTTGATTTGATTTTGTTTTATATAATTTATTTATTTCGATTTTGTATTTTTATTTAAATACTATTATTTATTTAGAGCAGGTACAGCTAAGTGTGCGATGCTTTTGCTATTTCAGAGGGAAAAAAACACATTTTATTTCAAAAAGGCTTTTCAATTAAATAAAATGTTCAAGCTTTGTTTTCGTTTTATTATTTTGTTTGTTTTAAGCTTTGTTTAATTTATATTGTTAATCATCTGACACAAAACAAATGCATAAAGTATCATTTTAACTTATAAAAAACTATTAACATTTGTTAATAGTACATTGCCTGTCTTTTGTTAATAGGACAAAACATAGTTATTATATTTTATAATATTTTATAAATATATAAAATAAACATTTGTAATGAAATCGTTCAAAAAAATGATATTAGCATTGTTTTAAACTTTGAAACAGAAGTAGCGCAATGCCTGGCCACTCCCGCGCCGCCTCCTTTTCACAATCCGAGGGAACCATCTCCGGAATATTAACCTCACTCCTAGAAGTCCAATTCTCATTATTCATGCCTCTTACCTGGGATTGATTGCACACACACACACACACACACACACGCACGCACGCACTCACACGCACACACACACACACACACACACACACGTGTCAAGTCACTTACATTTTAGATGCAATATTGACTGTTCTTCTGTTTCAGCAGCGAAAATAGTTAAACAAAGATCACAGCAGAACCATTGCATCTCACAGCAACGTGTTTTCTCATTACTGAATGATTCAGCATTTTGAACAAATTGGTTGACTCAAAGATTCAATGACCAATCCATAAACATCTGTCTCATTCATGAATGACTCAGTCGTTCAAACGAATCGTTTGAACGAATGAATCAATGACCCGCTCATTAAGACGGTCGCCTGGCGACACCTAGTGACGGTTTAGTGTTATTTGATTATACACTCAAAATATTCCACAACAAATCCTTTAAATTTAATGATATTCAGAACAGAACACAAATAAAAAAATAACTATAATAAAGCCAAAACGAAATAATTTAAAACAAAAGTAAAAGTAAGTGGTGTTAGGCTCACGTAAATCTCTCTTTAGAATCTAAATGTTGCAACATTTGCGATGTATTTGGATGCTAAACTATTCTTTATTACAGGCTTTGTACTTCACTCACGTTCCAATATCGACGGAAAAAATCATCCTCTTCACTTGTGCAAAAATGTGCTTGGAAAAATCACAGTGGAGCGGTGCTTACTGTGAATGATACAAATTGTACTACTGACTATTTCAACATAGCAGTGTAATTTGTATATGTTAGGTTGAATGTTTTATTATTGTGTGTGTGTGTGTGTGTGTGTTTGTGTGTGTGTGTGTGTGTGTGTGTGTGTGTGTGTGTGTGTGTGTGTGTGTGTGTGTCAGTGTGTGTGTGGGGGTCTGGGTGGCTCAGCGCGATTGAACAGTGAAACATACTCCGTCATTTTCTTCATACAGGACATCATTCAAACGTCAAAGTGTTTACTTATATTTGTGTACACTCGCAATTAAACACAACATTGTGTTTTTGTTAAATAAATTAAAGTAATACGTCCCCCGAAATGGCGCTAATTTTAAAATGAAACTAAAATGCTCACGGCTGCACGGGCATTCATAACTCTGCGCGCCCACGGTGAGGGACGAGCAGAACAGAGCGAACGTTGTTTAGTTCATTCCTACTTCCATAGGAATTAATTGAAAAAGCTCACTCTACTCTGCACCATTATTAATGAATTGTGCAGACGTCCTTATTTTACTTTCGCTTTTTACCTGATTTTGAACACAAGAGGGCAGTATAACACTATGTATGATTTGGAAAAAAATTTTTTTTGACTAAACAACCATTCTGGCTGTTTTTAAACTTAAACATTATTCTCTAATTGCTCTCACCATGCCCGTTTCTGAAACTCTGCACATGTCTACTGTCTAATAAATGTGATGTGTCTGTCGGGTTTCATGCAATTTCAAGTATGTTAAGAGTCTCAAAAGCATCAACAAAGAATAATAAAGTTTGATGCGTTGCCACGGCAACAGTATCTAAGATATCAATAATCCTTTCTCAGGTCTACATCTGCCGTGTGTCTACATTATACACATAAAGTTTGAAGCAAATTGGGTAAAAATAAGAGGGTGATTTCAAAGCCTTTAGGAAGTGACACACTTCCTGCTGCCAGTTGGTGGCGCTATAACTTTGACTCACAATAGTCACATCCATGTGATCGGACTCTTACAGCGAACACACTGCTGAAGTTTCATCAAGATCAGTTAATGTATGCAGAAGTTATAACACACTTCCTGTTTCCTTTATTCGCCATAAATTCGTTTCCTCGCCACAGCCAAACCGTTCGAGATATCAAAAATCCCCTGGCAACTTTTCATCCTCAATGTCTTGACTTCATGCTGACCGAGTTTCGTGGCGATTGGTTGAATTCTCTAGGAGGAGTATATCGAATTCCAGGGGCATACGCTTCCAAACAAACCATAATAGCCGACTTCCTGTTGGGCTGGGGTAAAAAGTAAAAGTACAAAGGATATATGAATCGATGAGATCTATATGTGTACCGAGTTTCATATTATTACATTCAAGCGTGTTTGATTTATGGACCAAGTTTTCGGACCCCGTTCCAGGGGGCACTGTCGAGCCCCCCTGCCACGCCCGGGTACCAGCTTCAGCCCGGCCCTGATGGCCACGGGTTCTGACCCGTGTGCAAAGTTTCAAGAGTTTTTGAGCACGTTAAGGGCCCCCAAAGTGCGCTGAGAGTCTCAAAAGTATCCAAAAAGAATATTAAAGTTTGATGCGTTGTCACGGCAACAGCATCTAAGATATCAACAATCCTTTCACAGGTCTAAATCTGGCGTGTGTCTACATTATACACATCAAGTTTGAAGCAAATCGGGTAAAGCCTGTTTGATTTATGGACCAAGTTTTCGGACCCCATTCCAGGGGGCGCTGTCGAGCCCCCCTGCCACGCCCGGGTACCAGCTTCAGCCCGGCCCTGATGGCCGCGGTTTCTGACCCGTGTGCAAAGTTTCAAGAGTTTTTGAGCACGTTAAGGGCCCCAAAAGTGCGCTAAGAATCTCAAAAGTATCCAAAAAGAATATTAAAGTTTGATGCGTTGTCACGGCAACAGCATCTAAGATATCAACAATCCTTTCACAGGTCTACATCTGGCTTGTGTCTACATTATACACATCAAGTTTGAAGCAAATAGGGTAAAGCGTGTTGGATATATGGACCAAATTGTCTGACCCGTTCAAGGGGGCGCTGTCGAGCCCCCCTGCCACGCCCGGGTACCAGCTTCAGCCTGGCCCTGATGGCCGCGGGTTTTGTCCCGTGTGCAAAGTTTCAAGAGTTTTCGAGCACGTTAAGAACCCCAAAAGTGCCCGAAAGCATAAAAAAGCATGAAAAAGCTTAAAAAAAGGAATATTAATGTTTGATGCATTGCCATGGCAACAGTATCTAAGATATCAATAATCCTTTCACAGGTCTACATCTGGCGTGTGTCTACATTATGCACATGAAGTTTGAAGCAAATCGGGTAAAAATAAGAGGGTGATTTAAAAGCATTTTGAAAGTGACACACTTCCTGCTTCCAGTTGGTGGCGCTATAACTTTGACTCACAATAGTCACATCCATGTGATCGGGCTCTTACAACGAACACACTGCTGAAGTTTCATCAAGATTAGTTAATGTATGCAGTAGTTATAACACACTTCCTGTTTCACGTTTCTCGCCATAATTTCGTTTACTCGCCACGGCCAAACCGTTCGAGATATCAAAAATCCCCTGGCAATTTTTCATCCTCAGTGTCTTGACTTCATGCTGACCGAGTTTCGTGCCGTGTGTTTGAATTCTCTAGGAGGAGTATTTCACATTCCATTGCATGTGTTTTCCAAACAACCCTTAATAGCCGACTTCCTGTTGGGCTGGGGTAAAAAGTAAGAGCATGAAGTATATATGAACCGATGAGATCTATATGTGTACTGAGTTTCATATTATTACATGCAAGCGTGTTTGATTTATGGACCAAGTGTTCAAACCCCGTTCCAGGGGGCGCTGTCGAGCCCCCCTGCCACGCCCGGGTACCAGCTTCAGCCCGGCCCTGATGGCCGCGGGTTCTGAGATGTGTGCAAAGTTTCAAGAGTTTTCGAGCACGTTAAGGCCCCCAAAAGTGCCCAAAAGGTAGTAAAATAATAATAATAATAATAATAAAATATAGCTGCGAGCAGCGATTACGGGCCCAAGCCGGTGGCACCGCAACCCCGGTGCCTTTAGTTACCTAAAGGCACCGGAGTGGCGGTGCCGCCGGCTTTGGCCCTTCATCGCTGCTCGCAGCTATATTCATATATATATATATATATATATATATATATATATATATATATATATATATATATATAAACACCCCGGTGCCTTTATATATATATATATATATATGTCTACATTGTTCAATCACGCCTCACACACACACACACACACTTTTGCAGAGCCCACACCAATGCAAGCTCTATAGCACACATCTTCTCAAAGGTCAAAGCGGAGTTACGATATTGCCCGTCATGCACAGTAACCGTAAAGGCACCGGGGTGGCGGTGCCACCGGCTTGTTTATATATATATATATATATCGTATTATTCTAACTTGTAAAAAACTATTAACTTTTGTTAATATTCAACCATTTCACAACTAACTTTTTTCCATAGATCAAACACAACATAATTATATGGTGGACTGAAACAAAAATTATTAATTAAATAAAATTATTGTTTTCCTCTGAAATAGCAAAAGCATCACACACTAGCTGTACCTGCTCTAAATAAAAAAGAGTAATTCAATAAAAATACAAAATCGAACTAAATAAAATAAATTATTACAAAAACAAAATCAAACCAAAGAAAATATATCTTCGAAAAAAAAAGCGAGTGTCATGAGGAAAGGCGCCTCAGGAATCGTCAGGATTAACTCCATGTGTAAGGAATTTTGATTGATTTTATTTGTCACTTGAAAATTATTGTTAAATGTGTGCCTGCATAACTTTAATAAGATTTATTTTCTTTGATTTGATTTTGTTTTATATAATTTATTTATTTCGATTTTGTATTTTTATTTAAATACTATTATTTATTTAGAGCAGGTACAGCTAAGTGTGCGATGCTTTTGCTATTTCAGAGGGAAAAAAACACATTTTATTTCAAAAAGGCTTTTCAATTAAATAAAATGTTCAAGCTTTGTTTTCGTTTTATTATTTTGTTTGTTTTAAGCTTTGTTTAATTTATATTGTTAATCATCTGACACAAAACAAATGCATAAAGTATCATTTTAACTTTTAAAAAACTATTAACATTTGTTAATAGTACATTGCCTGTCTTTTGTTAATAGGACAAAACATAGTTATTATATTTTATAATATTTTATAAATATATAAAATAAACATTTGTAATGAAATCGTTCAAAAAAATGATATTAGCATTGTTTTAAACTTTGAAACAGAAGTAGCGCAATGCCTGGCCACTCCCGCGCCGCCTCCTTTTCACAATCCGAGGGAACCATCTCCGGAATATTAACCTCACTCCTAGAAGTCCAATTCTCATTATTCATGCCTCTTACCTGGGATTGATTGCACACACACACACACACACACACACACACGCACGCACGCACTCACACGCACACACACACACACACACACACACGTGTCAAGTCACTTACATTTTAGATGCAATATTGACTGTTCTTCTGTTTCAGCAGCGAAAATAGTTAAACAAAGATCACAGCAGAACCATTGCATCTCACAGCAACGTGTTTTCTCATTACTGAATGATTCAGCATTTTGAACAAATTGGTTGACTCAAAGATTCAATGACCAATCCATAAACATCTGTCTCATTCATGAATGACTCAGTCGTTCAAACGAATCGTTTGAACGAATGAATCAATGACCCGCTCATTAAGACGGTCGCCTGGCGACACCTAGTGACGGTTTAGTGTTATTTGATTATACACTCAAAATATTCCACAACAAATCCTTTAAATTTAATGATATTCAGAACAGAACACAAATAAAAAAATAACTATAATAAAGCCAAAACGAAATAATTTAAAACAAAAGTAAAAGTAAGTGGTGTTAGGCTCACGTAAATCTCTCTTTAGAATCTAAATGTTGCAACATTTGCGATGTATTTGGATGCTAAACTATTCTTTATTACAGGCTTTGTACTTCACTCACGTTCCAATATCGACGGAAAAAATCATCCTCTTCACTTGTGCAAAAATGTGCTTGGAAAAATCACAGTGGAGCGGTGCTTACTGTGAATGATACAAATTGTACTACTGACTATTTCAACATAGCAGTGTAATTTGTATATGTTAGGTTGAATGTTTTATTATTGTGTGTGTGTGTGTGTGTGTGTTTGTGTGTGTGTGTGTGTGTGTGTGTGTGTGTGTGTGTGTGTGTGTGTCAGTGTGTGTGTGGGGGTCTGGGTGGCTCAGCGCGATTGAACAGTGAAACATACTCCGTCATTTTCTTCATACAGGACATCATTCAAACGTCAAAGTGTTTACTTATATTTGTGTACACTCGCAATTAAACACAACATTGTGTTTTTGTTAAATAAATTAAAGTAATACGTCCCCCGAAATGGCGCTAATTTTAAAATGAAACTAAAATGCTCACGGCTGCACGGGCATTCATAACTCTGCGCGCCCACGGTGAGGGACGAGCAGAACAGAGCGAACGTTGTTTAGTTCATTCCTACTTCCATAGGAATTAATTGAAAAAGCTCACTCTACTCTGCACCATTATTAATGAATTGTGCAGACGTCCTTATTTTACTTTCGCTTTTTACCTGATTTTGAACACAAGAGGGCAGTATAACACTATGTATGATTTGGAAAAAAATTTTTTTTGACTAAACAACCATTCTGGCTGTTTTTAAACTTAAACATTATTCTCTAATTGCTCTCACCATGCCCGTTTCTGAAACTCTGCACATGTCTACTGTCTAATAAATGTGATGTGTCTGTCGGGTTTCATGCAATTTCAAGTATGTTAAGAGTCTCAAAAGCATCAACAAAGAATAATAAAGTTTGATGCGTTGCCACGGCAACAGTATCTAAGATATCAATAATCCTTTCTCAGGTCTACATCTGCCGTGTGTCTACATTATACACATAAAGTTTGAAGCAAATTGGGTAAAAATAAGAGGGTGATTTCAAAGCCTTTAGGAAGTGACACACTTCCTGCTGCCAGTTGGTGGCGCTATAACTTTGACTCACAATAGTCACATCCATGTGATCGGACTCTTACAGCGAACACACTGCTGAAGTTTCATCAAGATCAGTTAATGTATGCAGAAGTTATAACACACTTCCTGTTTCCTTTATTCGCCATAAATTCGTTTCCTCGCCACAGCCAAACCGTTCGAGATATCAAAAATCCCCTGGCAACTTTTCATCCTCAATGTCTTGACTTCATGCTGACCGAGTTTCGTGGCGATTGGTTGAATTCTCTAGGAGGAGTATATCGAATTCCAGGGGCATACGCTTCCAAACAAACCATAATAGCCGACTTCCTGTTGGGCTGGGGTAAAAAGTAAAAGTACAAAGGATATATGAATCGATGAGATCTATATGTGTACCGAGTTTCATATTATTACATTCAAGCGTGTTTGATTTATGGACCAAGTTTTCGGACCCCGTTCCAGGGGGCACTGTCGAGCCCCCCTGCCACGCCCGGGTACCAGCTTCAGCCCGGCCCTGATGGCCACGGGTTCTGACCCGTGTGCAAAGTTTCAAGAGTTTTTGAGCACGTTAAGGGCCCCCAAAGTGCGCTGAGAGTCTCAAAAGTATCCAAAAAGAATATTAAAGTTTGATGCGTTGTCACGGCAACAGCATCTAAGATATCAACAATCCTTTCACAGGTCTAAATCTGGCGTGTGTCTACATTATACACATCAAGTTTGAAGCAAATCGGGTAAAGCCTGTTTGATTTATGGACCAAGTTTTCGGACCCCATTCCAGGGGGCGCTGTCGAGCCCCCCTGCCACGCCCGGGTACCAGCTTCAGCCCGGCCCTGATGGCCGCGGTTTCTGACCCGTGTGCAAAGTTTCAAGAGTTTTTGAGCACGTTAAGGGCCCCAAAAGTGCGCTAAGAATCTCAAAAGTATCCAAAAAGAATATTAAAGTTTGATGCGTTGTCACGGCAACAGCATCTAAGATATCAACAATCCTTTCACAGGTCTACATCTGGCTTGTGTCTACATTATACACATCAAGTTTGAAGCAAATAGGGTAAAGCGTGTTGGATATATGGACCAAATTGTCTGACCCGTTCAAGGGGGCGCTGTCGAGCCCCCCTGCCACGCCCGGGTACCAGCTTCAGCCTGGCCCTGATGGCCGCGGGTTTTGTCCCGTGTGCAAAGTTTCAAGAGTTTTCGAGCACGTTAAGAACCCCAAAAGTGCCCGAAAGCATAAAAAAGCATGAAAAAGCTTAAAAAAAGGAATATTAATGTTTGATGCATTGCCATGGCAACAGTATCTAAGATATCAATAATCCTTTCACAGGTCTACATCTGGCGTGTGTCTACATTATGCACATGAAGTTTGAAGCAAATCGGGTAAAAATAAGAGGGTGATTTAAAAGCATTTTGAAAGTGACACACTTCCTGCTTCCAGTTGGTGGCGCTATAACTTTGACTCACAATAGTCACATCCATGTGATCGGGCTCTTACAACGAACACACTGCTGAAGTTTCATCAAGATTAGTTAATGTATGCAGTAGTTATAACACACTTCCTATTTCACGTTTCTCGCCATAATTTCGTTTACTCGCCACGGCCAAACCGTTCGAGATATCAAAAATCCCCTGGCAATTTTTCATCCTCAGTGTCTTGACTTCATGCTGACCGAGTTTCGTGCCGTGTGTTTGAATTCTCTAGGAGGAGTATTTCACATTCCATTGCATGTGTTTTCCAAACAACCCTTAATAGCCGACTTCCTGTTGGGCTGGGGTAAAAAGTAAGAGCATGAAGTATATATGAACCGATGAGATCTATATGTGTACTGAGTTTCATATTATTACATGCAAGCGTGTTTGATTTATGGACCAAGTGTTCAAACCCCGTTCCAGGGGGCGCTGTCGAGCCCCCCTGCCACGCCCGGGTACCAGCTTCAGCCCGGCCCTGATGGCCGCGGGTTCTGAGATGTGTGCAAAGTTTCAAGAGTTTTCGAGCACGTTAAGGCCCCCAAAAGTGTCCAAAAGGTAGTAAAATAATAATAATAATAATAAATAATAATCCTAAGGAAAACAATAGGGCCTTCGCCTTTTCAAGGCTTGGGCCCTAATAATAATCCTTAGGAAAACAATAGGGCCTTCGCCTTTTCAAGGCTTGGGCCCTAATAATAAATAATAATCCTAAGGAAAACAATAGGGCCTTCGCCTTTTCAAGGCTTGGGCCCTAATAATAAATATAGCTGCGAGCAGCGATTACGGGCCCAAGCCGGTGGCACCGCAACCCTGGTTCCTTTAGTTACCTAAAGGCACCGGGGTGGCGGTGCCGCCGGCTTTGGCCCTTCATCGCTGCTCGCAGCTATATTTATATATATATATATATATATATATATATATATATATATATATATATATATATATAAATTATATATATATATATAAAAAATACATATATATATATATATATATATATCTCACTTGCCTTACCTGAGAACAATGAAAACAATAAAAAAAACTAGGGAATCACTAAACCGAGAGAATTATTCTGTTTTGATGATACACTCAAAATATTACACAAGCAATTCTTTAAATTTAATGATATTCAGAACAGAACAAGAATTCAAAAAAACTATAATTAAGAATTAACCGAAATAATTGAAAGCGAAAGTGAAAGTAAGTGGTGTTTGGCTCACGTAACTCTCTCATTAGAATCAAACTGTTTCAACATTTGCGATGTATTTGGATGCTAAACTATTCTTTATTATGGGCTTTGTACTTCACTCAGGTTTCAATATGTGTGTGTGTGTGTGTGTGTGTGTGTGTGTGTGTGTGTGAGGTGCGGGTGCGATTGAACTGTTACACATAAAAACATACTCCGTCCAATAAAACACAACAAAGTGCTTTTTTCAAACTATAAACTCTTGTCAAACTGTAACCTACAACTGTCACCAAACTAAAATCACACGCACACACTGTCTAAAAGCAAAAAATATTTATCCAACCCCATTTAAAACAGTCTGTGGGTGCCATCTTTTGGACATTCACCACATCGCATTGATTTTCATTTATTGTCCTCAGAGCCCTAATCTGTTTATTTTTCAATTACACATTCTACATTGATTAAAAAAGAAAAATTCAAATGTGTTTTTATTTTATACAGGAATAAATTATTTATAATTCAGATGAGAATAAAGTTAGTGTTTTACAATTTAAAGGAAAACAAATATATTGTTCTGAAATATAGCACATTCATTTTAAATTCATTCAGCTTCAATTACCAATACAATCTTAATTTTATTTAAAGCAAACTATACATTTAAAAGATCTTGGTTCTGTGCATATTTTGTAATTTAAAAAAAATACAAAATTGTTATGCAAAAAGACAAGGCCTTAGAGATTTCTTTATCCTTTAATGCAGGAAAAATCACACAGCAATGAAAGGCTTAATATCATGTCACTGTAACAGCCAGCCAGCCACACACACACATATAAACACAGACACCAGCCCTCCCTCCCCCTCCCTCCCCACACAGACAGCCACACACACACACACACATAGAATGGGAGGGGGCCCTCTCTCTGTCAAAGAGTGACAGAGAGAGATACCATTTCATGAAATCCACATTCAAACCACAATATCTGACTTTCTGAGGGTTGGAGCTATTGACTGTAAATTAGAAAGTTGTTTGGCTTGAGGAGAAGAATATACAAGCTGAGTTTTGTAACTGTAGGTAAATCTAACTAAGTTATAACACACTTTATATGTCCTTTTTTAGTCATGAAAATTCATTTCCTCGCCACGGCCAAACCGTTCGAGATATCAAAAATCCGTCAGCAATTTAGCATCCTCAATGTCTTGACTTCATGCACGCCTAGTTTGGCGATGATTGAATGAATTGCCTAGGAGTAGTACTTCAAATTCCACAGCAAGCGTTTTCCAAACAACCCATAATAGCCGACTTCCTGTTGGGCTGGCGTAAAACTTGACCAGGGGTAAAATGTTTGGCCCGATGAGATCTATATGTGTACTGAGTTTCATATTAATTCATGCAAGCGTGTTGAATATATGGACTAAATTGTCGGACCCCGTTCAAGGGGGCGCTGTTGAGCCCCCCTGCCACGCCCGGGTACCAGCTTCAGCCCGGCCCTGATGGCCGTGGGTTCTGACCTGTGTGCAAAATTTCAAAAGTTTTTGAGCACGTTAAGAGTCCCAAAATCCCCTGAAACCTTGAAATGCATTAAAATCAATAGACAAATCCCTCACACACAGAGACGGAAAGAGAGGGAGAGAAAATTCTCAGAAACATCCACATTCAAACTAAAATATCTGACTCCCTCTTGGTCTGAGCTAATGACAGTAAATTAGAAAGTTGTCCGGCTTGATCTGAACAATATGCGTACCGAGTTTTATGATTGTAGGTAAAACTATAGAACTAACACCCCCACTTTTGTAAAAAGGTGGCGCTACTGAGCCCCTGCACCACGCCCGTTTCTGAAACTTTGCACATGTCTACTGGCTAATAAATGTGATGTGTCTGTCGAGTTTCATGTTATTTCAAGTATGTTAAGAGTCTCAAAAGCATCAACAAAGAATATTAAAGTTTGATGCGTTGCCACGGCAACAGTATCTAATATATCAATAATCCTTTCACAGGTCTACATCTGCCGTGTATTTACATTATACAGATGAAGTTTGAAGCAAATCGGGTTAAAATAAGAGGGTGATTTCAAAGCATTTTGAAAGTGACACACTTCCTGCTGCCAGTTGGTGGCGCTATAACTTTGACTCACAATAGTCACATCCATGTGATCGGCCTCTTAAAGCGAACACACTGGTGAAGTTTCGTTAAGATCAGCTAATGTATGCTGAAGTTATAACACACTTCCTGTTTCACGTTTCTCGCCATAAATTCGTTTCCTCGCCACGGCCAAACCGTTCGAGATATCAAAAATCCCCTGGCAATTTTTCATCCTCAATGTCTTGACTTCATGCTGACCGAGTTTCGTGGCATTTCTTTGAATTCTCTAGGAGAAGTACTTTAAATTCCATTGCATGCGTTTAACAAACAACCCTAAATAGCCGACTTCCTGTTGGGATGGGGTAAAAAGTAAGAGCATGAAGTATATATGAACCGATGAGATCTATATGTGTACCGAGTTTCATATTATTACATGCAAGTGTGTTTGATTTATGGACCAAGTTTTCGGACCCCGTTCCAGGGGGCGCTGTCGAGCCCCCCTGCCACGCCCGGGTACCATCTTCAGCCCGGCCCTGATGGCCGCGGGTTCTGACCTGTGTGCAAAGTTTCAAGAGTTTTCGAGCACGTTAAGGGCCCCAAAAGTGCCCGAATAGTCGTAAGAAAAATATAGAAAATGAGTTTCCAAACAACCCATAATAACCGACTTCCTGTTGGGCTGACGTAAAACTTAGAGCACGAAAGTTGTTTGGCCCGATGAGATCTATAAGTGTACCGAGTTTCAGATTATTACATGCAAGCGTGTTTGATATATGGACAAGTGTTCAAACCCCGTTCCAGGGGGCGCTGTCGAGCCCCCCTGCCACGCCCGGGTACCAGCTTCAGCCCGGCCCTGATGGCCGCGGGTTCTGACCCGTGTGCAAAGTTTCAAGAGTTTTTGAGCACGTTAAGGCCCCCAAAAGTGCCCAAAAGGTAGTAAAATAATAATAATAATAATAAATATAGCTGCGAGCAGCGATTACGGGCCCAAGCCGGTGGCACCGCAACCCCGGTGCCTTAGCCGCCGGCTTTGGCCCTTCATCGCTGCTCGCAGCTATATTCATATATATATATATATATATATATATATATATATATATATATATATATATATAAACAAGCCGGTGGCACCGCCACCCCGGTGCCTTTATATATATATATATATATATGTCTACATTGTTCAATCACGCCTCACACACACACACACACTTTTGCAGAGCCCACACCAATGCAAGCTCTATAGCACACATCTTCTCAAAGGTCAAAGCGGAGTTACGATATTGCCCGTCATGCACAGTAACCGTAAAGGCACCGGGGTGGCGGTGCCACCGGCTTGTTTATATATATATATATATCGTATTATTCTAACTTGTAAAAAACTATTAACTTTTGTTAATATTCAACCATTTCACAACTAACTTTTTTCCATAGATCAAACACAACATAATTATATGGTGGACTGAAACAAAAATTATTAATTAAATAAAATTATTGTTTTCCTCTGAAATAGCAAAAGCATCACACACTAGCTGTACCTGCTCTAAATAAAAAAGAGTAATTCAATAAAAATACAAAATCGAACTAAATAAAATAAATTATTACAAAAACAAAATCAAACCAAAGAAAATATATCTTCGAAAAAAAAAGCGAGTGTCATGAGGAAAGGCGCCTCAGGAATCGTCAGGATTAACTCCATGTGTAAGGAATTTTGATTGATTTTATTTGTCACTTGAAAATTATTGTTAAATGTGTGCCTGCATAACTTTAATAAGATTTATTTTCTTTGATTTGATTTTGTTTTATATAATTTATTTATTTCGATTTTGTATTTTTATTTAAATACTATTATTTATTTAGAGCAGGTACAGCTAAGTGTGCGATGCTTTTGCTATTTCAGAGGGAAAAAAACACATTTTATTTCAAAAAGGCTTTTCAATTAAATAAAATGTTCAAGCTTTGTTTTCGTTTTATTATTTTGTTTGTTTTAAGCTTTGTTTAATTTATATTGTTAATCATCTGACACAAAACAAATGCATAAAGTATCATTTTAACTTTTAAAAAACTATTAACATTTGTTAATAGTACATTGCCTGTCTTTTGTTAATAGGACAAAACATAGTTATTATATTTTATAATATTTTATAAATATATAAAATAAACATTTGTAATGAAATCGTTCAAAAAAATGATATTAGCATTGTTTTAAACTTTGAAACAGAAGTAGCGCAATGCCTGGCCACTCCCGCGCCGCCTCCTTTTCACAATCCGAGGGAACCATCTCCGGAATATTAACCTCACTCCTAGAAGTCCAATTCTCATTATTCATGCCTCTTACCTGGGATTGATTGCACACACACACACACACACACACACACACGCACGCACGCACTCACACGCACACACACACACACACACACACACACGTGTCAAGTCACTTACATTTTAGATGCAATATTGACTGTTCTTCTGTTTCAGCAGCGAAAATAGTTAAACAAAGATCACAGCAGAACCATTGCATCTCACAGCAACGTGTTTTCTCATTACTGAATGATTCAGCATTTTGAACAAATTGGTTGACTCAAAGATTCAATGACCAATCCATAAACATCTGTCTCATTCATGAATGACTCAGTCGTTCAAACGAATCGTTTGAACGAATGAATCAATGACCCGCTCATTAAGACGGTCGCCTGGCGACACCTAGTGACGGTTTAGTGTTATTTGATTATACACTCAAAATATTCCACAACAAATCCTTTAAATTTAATGATATTCAGAACAGAACACAAATAAAAAAATAACTATAATAAAGCCAAAACGAAATAATTTAAAACAAAAGTAAAAGTAAGTGGTGTTAGGCTCACGTAAATCTCTCTTTAGAATCTAAATGTTGCAACATTTGCGATGTATTTGGATGCTAAACTATTCTTTATTACAGGCTTTGTACTTCACTCACGTTCCAATATCGACGGAAAAAATCATCCTCTTCACTTGTGCAAAAATGTGCTTGGAAAAATCACAGTGGAGCGGTGCTTACTGTGAATGATACAAATTGTACTACTGACTATTTCAACATAGCAGTGTAATTTGTATATGTTAGGTTGAATGTTTTATTATTGTGTGTGTGTGTGTGTGTGTGTTTGTGTGTGTGTGTGTGTGTGTGTGTGTGTGTGTGTGTGTGTGTGTGTGTGTGTGTGTGTGTCAGTGTGTGTGTGGGGGTCTGGGTGGCTCAGCGCGATTGAACAGTGAAACATACTCCGTCATTTTCTTCATACAGGACATCATTCAAACGTCAAAGTGTTTACTTATATTTGTGTACACTCGCAATTAAACACAACATTGTGTTTTTGTTAAATAAATTAAAGTAATACGTCCCCCGAAATGGCGCTAATTTTAAAATGAAACTAAAATGCTCACGGCTGCACGGGCATTCATAACTCTGCGCGCCCACGGTGAGGGACGAGCAGAACAGAGCGAACGTTGTTTAGTTCATTCCTACTTCCATAGGAATTAATTGAAAAAGCTCACTCTACTCTGCACCATTATTAATGAATTGTGCAGACGTCCTTATTTTACTTTCGCTTTTTACCTGATTTTGAACACAAGAGGGCAGTATAACACTATGTATGATTTGGAAAAAAAATTTTTTTGACTAAACAACCATTCTGGCTGTTTTTAAACTTAAACATTATTCTCTAATTGCTCTCACCATGCCCGTTTCTGAAACTCTGCACATGTCTACTGTCTAATAAATGTGATGTGTCTGTCGGGTTTCATGCAATTTCAAGTATGTTAAGAGTCTCAAAAGCATCAACAAAGAATAATAAAGTTTGATGCGTTGCCACGGCAACAGTATCTAAGATATCAATAATCCTTTCTCAGGTCTACATCTGCCGTGTGTCTACATTATACACATAAAGTTTGAAGCAAATTGGGTAAAAATAAGAGGGTGATTTCAAAGCCTTTAGGAAGTGACACACTTCCTGCTGCCAGTTGGTGGCGCTATAACTTTGACTCACAATAGTCACATCCATGTGATCGGACTCTTACAGCGAACACACTGCTGAAGTTTCATCAAGATCAGTTAATGTATGCAGAAGTTATAACACACTTCCTGTTTCCTTTATTCGCCATAAATTCGTTTCCTCGCCACAGCCAAACCGTTCGAGATATCAAAAATCCCCTGGCAACTTTTCATCCTCAATGTCTTGACTTCATGCTGACCGAGTTTCGTGGCGATTGGTTGAATTCTCTAGGAGGAGTATATCGAATTCCAGGGGCATACGCTTCCAAACAAACCATAATAGCCGACTTCCTGTTGGGCTGGGGTAAAAAGTAAAAGTACAAAGGATATATGAATCGATGAGATCTATATGTGTACCGAGTTTCATATTATTACATTCAAGCGTGTTTGATTTATGGACCAAGTTTTCGGACCCCGTTCCAGGGGGCACTGTCGAGCCCCCCTGCCACGCCCGGGTACCAGCTTCAGCCCGGCCCTGATGGCCACGGGTTCTGACCCGTGTGCAAAGTTTCAAGAGTTTTTGAGCACGTTAAGGGCCCCCAAAGTGCGCTGAGAGTCTCAAAAGTATCCAAAAAGAATATTAAAGTTTGATGCGTTGTCACGGCAACAGCATCTAAGATATCAACAATCCTTTCACAGGTCTAAATCTGGCGTGTGTCTACATTATACACATCAAGTTTGAAGCAAATCGGGTAAAGCCTGTTTGATTTATGGACCAAGTTTTCGGACCCCATTCCAGGGGGCGCTGTCGAGCCCCCCTGCCACGCCCGGGTACCAGCTTCAGCCCGGCCCTGATGGCCACGGGTTCTGACCCGTGTGCAAAGTTTCAAGAGTTTTTGAGCATGTTAAGGGCCCCAAAAGTGCGCTAAGAATCTCAAAAGTATCCAAAAAGAATATTAAAGTTTGATGCGTTGTCACGGCAACAGCATCTAAGATATCAACAATCCTTTCACAGGTCTACATCTGGCTTGTGTCTACATTATACACATCAAGTTTGAAGCAAATAGGGTAAAGCGTGTTGGATATATGGACCAAATTGTCTGACCCGTTCAAGGGGGCGCTGTCGAGCCCCCCTGCCACGCCCGGGTACCAGCTTCAGCCTGGCCCTGATGGCCGCGGGTTTTGTCCCGTGTGCAAAGTTTCAAGAGTTTTCGAGCACGTTAAGAACCCCAAAAGTGCCCGAAAGCATAAAAAAGCATGAAAAAGCTTAAAAAAAGGAATATTAATGTTTGATGCATTGCCATGGCAACAGTATCTAAGATATCAATAATCCTTTCACAGGTCTACATCTGGCGTGTGTCTACATTATGCACATGAAGTTTGAAGCAAATCGGGTAAAAATAAGAGGGTGATTTAAAAGCATTTTGAAAGTGACACACTTCCTGCTGCCAGTTGGTGGCGCTATAACTTTGACTCACAATAGTCACATCCATGTGATCGGGCTCTTACAACGAACACACTGCTGAAGTTTCATCAAGATTAGTTAATGTATGCAGTAGTTATAACACACTTCCTGTTTCACGTTTCTCGCCATAATTTCGTTTACTCGCCACGGCCAAACCGTTCGAGATATCAAAAATCCCCTGGCAATTTTTCATCCTCAGTGTCTTGACTTCATGCTGACCGAGTTTCGTGCCGTGTGTTTGAATTCTCTAGGAGGAGTATTTCACATTCCATTGCATGTGTTTTCCAAACAACCCTTAATAGCCGACTTCCTGTTGGGCTGGGGTAAAAAGTAAGAGCATGAAGTATATATGAACCGATGAGATCTATATGTGTACTGAGTTTCATATTATTACATGCAAGCGTGTTTGATTTATGGACCAAGTGTTCAAACCCCGTTCCAGGGGGCGCTGTCGAGCCCCCCTGCCACGCCCGGGTACCAGCTTCAGCCCGGCCCTGATGGCCACGGGTTCTGACCCGTGTGCAAAGTTTCAAGAGTTTTTGAGCACGTTAAGGGCCCCCAAAGTGCGCTGAGAGTCTCAAAAGTATCCAAAAAGAATATTAAAGTTTGATGCGTTGTCACGGCAACAGCATCTAAGATATCAACAATCCTTTCACAGGTCTAAATCTGGCGTGTGTCTACATTATACACATCAAGTTTGAAGCAAATCGGGTAAAGCCTGTTTGATTTATGGACCAAGTTTTCGGACCCCATTCCAGGGGGCGCTGTCGAGCCCCCCTGCCACGCCCGGGTACCAGCTTCAGCCCGGCCCTGATGGCCACGGGTTCTGACCCGTGTGCAAAGTTTCAAGAGTTTTTGAGCATGTTAAGGGCCCCAAAAGTGCGCTAAGAATCTCAAAAGTATCCAAAAAGAATATTAAAGTTTGATGCGTTGTCACGGCAACAGCATCTAAGATATCAACAATCCTTTCACAGGTCTACATCTGGCTTGTGTCTACATTATACACATCAAGTTTGAAGCAAATAGGGTAAAGCGTGTTGGATATATGGACCAAATTGTCTGACCCGTTCAAGGGGGCGCTGTCGAGCCCCCCTGCCACGCCCGGGTACCAGCTTCAGCCTGGCCCTGATGGCCGCGGGTTTTGTCCCGTGTGCAAAGTTTCAAGAGTTTTCGAGCACGTTAAGAACCCCAAAAGTGCCCGAAAGCATAAAAAAGCATGAAAAAGCTTAAAAAAAGGAATATTAATGTTTGATGCATTGCCATGGCAACAGTATCTAAGATATCAATAATCCTTTCACAGGTCTACATCTGGCGTGTGTCTACATTATGCACATGAAGTTTGAAGCAAATCGGGTAAAAATAAGAGGGTGATTTAAAAGCATTTTGAAAGTGACACACTTCCTGCTGCCAGTTGGTGGCGCTATAACTTTGACTCACAATAGTCACATCCATGTGATCGGGCTCTTACAACGAACACACTGCTGAAGTTTCATCAAGATTAGTTAATGTATGCAGTAGTTATAACACACTTCCTGTTTCACGTTTCTCGCCATAATTTCGTTTACTCGCCACGGCCAAACCGTTCGAGATATCAAAAATCCCCTGGCAATTTTTCATCCTCAGTGTCTTGACTTCATGCTGACCGAGTTTCGTGCCGTGTGTTTGAATTCTCTAGGAGGAGTATTTCACATTCCATTGCATGTGTTTTCCAAACAACCCTTAATAGCCGACTTCCTGTTGGGCTGGGGTAAAAAGTAAGAGCATGAAGTATATATGAACCGATGAGATCTATATGTGTACTGAGTTTCATATTATTACATGCAAGCGTGTTTGATTTATGGACCAAGTGTTCAAACCCCGTTCCAGGGGGCGCTGTCGAGCCCCCCTGCCACGCCCGGGTACCAGCTTCAGCCCGGCCCTGATGGCCGCGGGTTCTGAGATGTGTGCAAAGTTTCAAGAGTTTTCGAGCACGTTAAGGCCCCCAAAAGTGCCCAAAAGGTAGTAAAATAATAATAATAATAATAAATATAGCTGCGAGCAGCGATTACGGGCCCAAGCCGGTGGCACCGCAACCCCGGTGCCTTTAGTTACCTAAAGGCACCGGAGTGGCGGTGCCGCCGGCTTTGGCCCTTCATCGCTGCTCGCAGCTATATTCATATATATATATATATATATATATATATATATATATATATAAACAAGCCGGTGGCACCGCCACCCCGGTGCCTTTATATATATATATATATATGTCTACATTGTTCAATCACGCCTCACACACACACACACACTTTTGCAGAGCCCACACCAATGCAAGCTCTATAGCACACATCTTCTCAAAGGTCAAAGCGGAGTTACGATATTGCCCGTCATGCACAGTAACCGTAAAGGCACCGGGGTGGCGGTGCCACCGGCTTTTTTATATATATATATATATCGTATTATTCTAACTTGTAAAAAACTATTAACTTTTGTTAATATTCAACCATTTCACAACTAACTTTTTTCCATAGATCAAACACAACATAATTATATGGTGGACTGAAACAAAAATTATTAATTAAATAAAATTATTGTTTTCCTCTGAAATAGCAAAAGCATCACACACTAGCTGTACCTGCTCTAAATAAAAAAGAGTAATTCAATAAAAATACAAAATCGAACTAAATAAAATAAATTATTACAAAAACAAAATCAAACCAAAGAAAATATATCTTCGAAAAAAAAAGCGAGTGTCATGAGGAAAGGCGCCTCAGGAATCGTCAGGATTAACTCCATGTGTAAGGAATTTTGATTGATTTTATTTGTCACTTGAAAATTATTGTTAAATGTGTGCCTGCATAACTTTAATAAGATTTATTTTCTTTGATTTGATTTTGTTTTATATAATTTATTTATTTCGATTTTGTATTTTTATTTAAATACTATTATTTATTTAGAGCAGGTACAGCTAAGTGTGCGATGCTTTTGCTATTTCAGAGGGAAAAAAACACATTTTATTTCAAAAAGGCTTTTCAATTAAATAAAATGTTCAAGCTTTGTTTTCGTTTTATTATTTTGTTTGTTTTAAGCTTTGTTTAATTTATATTGTTAATCATCTGACACAAAACAAATGCATAAAGTATCATTTTAACTTTTAAAAAACTATTAACATTTGTTAATAGTACATTGCCTGTCTTTTGTTAATAGGACAAAACATAGTTATTATATTTTATAATATTTTATAAATATATAAAATAAACATTTGTAATGAAATCGTTCAAAAAAATGATATTAGCATTGTTTTAAACTTTGAAACAGAAGTAGCGCAATGCCTGGCCACTCCCGCGCCGCCTCCTTTTCACAATCCGAGGGAACCATCTCCGGAATATTAACCTCACTCCTAGAAGTCCAATTCTCATTATTCATGCCTCTTACCTGGGATTGATTGCACACACACACACACACACACACACACACGCACGCACGCACTCACACGCACACACACACACACACACACACACACGTGTCAAGTCACTTACATTTTAGATGCAATATTGACTGTTCTTCTGTTTCAGCAGCGAAAATAGTTAAACAAAGATCACAGCAGAACCATTGCATCTCACAGCAACGTGTTTTCTCATTACTGAATGATTCAGCATTTTGAACAAATTGGTTGACTCAAAGATTCAATGACCAATCCATAAACATCTGTCTCATTCATGAATGACTCAGTCGTTCAAACGAATCGTTTGAACGAATGAATCAATGACCCGCTCATTAAGACGGTCGCCTGGCGACACCTAGTGACGGTTTAGTGTTATTTGATTATACACTCAAAATATTCCACAACAAATCCTTTAAATTTAATGATATTCAGAACAGAACACAAATAAAAAAATAACTATAATAAAGCCAAAACGAAATAATTTAAAACAAAAGTAAAAGTAAGTGGTGTTAGGCTCACGTAAATCTCTCTTTAGAATCTAAATGTTGCAACATTTGCGATGTATTTGGATGCTAAACTATTCTTTATTACAGGCTTTGTACTTCACTCACGTTCCAATATCGACGGAAAAAATCATCCTCTTCACTTGTGCAAAAATGTGCTTGGAAAAATCACAGTGGAGCGGTGCTTACTGTGAATGATACAAATTGTACTACTGACTATTTCAACATAGCAGTGTAATTTGTATATGTTAGGTTGAATGTTTTATTATTGTGTGTGTGTGTGTGTGTGTGTTTGTGTGTGTGTGTGTGTGTGTGTGTGTGTGTGTGTGTGTGTGTGTGTGTGTGTGTGTGTGTGTGTGTGTGTGTGTGTCAGTGTGTGTGTGGGGGTCTGGGTGGCTCAGCGCGATTGAACAGTGAAACATACTCCGTCATTTTCTTCATACAGGACATCATTCAAACGTCAAAGTGTTTACTTATATTTGTGTACACTCGCAATTAAACACAACATTGTGTTTTTGTTAAATAAATTAAAGTAATACGTCCCCCGAAATGGCGCTAATTTTAAAATGAAACTAAAATGCTCACGGCTGCACGGGCATTCATAACTCTGCGCGCCCACGGTGAGGGACGAGCAGAACAGAGCGAACGTTGTTTAGTTCATTCCTACTTCCATAGGAATTAATTGAAAAAGCTCACTCTACTCTGCACCATTATTAATGAATTGTGCAGACGTCCTTATTTTACTTTCGCTTTTTACCTGATTTTGAACACAAGAGGGCAGTATAACACTATGTATGATTTGGAAAAAAAATTTTTTTGACTAAACAACCATTCTGGCTGTTTTTAAACTTAAACATTATTCTCTAATTGCTCTCACCATGCCCGTTTCTGAAACTCTGCACATGTCTACTGTCTAATAAATGTGATGTGTCTGTCGGGTTTCATGCAATTTCAAGTATGTTAAGAGTCTCAAAAGCATCAACAAAGAATAATAAAGTTTGATGCGTTGCCACGGCAACAGTATCTAAGATATCAATAATCCTTTCTCAGGTCTACATCTGCCGTGTGTCTACATTATACACATAAAGTTTGAAGCAAATTGGGTAAAAATAAGAGGGTGATTTCAAAGCCTTTAGGAAGTGACACACTTCCTGCTGCCAGTTGGTGGCGCTATAACTTTGACTCACAATAGTCACATCCATGTGATCGGACTCTTACAGCGAACACACTGCTGAAGTTTCATCAAGATCAGTTAATGTATGCAGAAGTTATAACACACTTCCTGTTTCCTTTATTCGCCATAAATTCGTTTCCTCGCCACAGCCAAACCGTTCGAGATATCAAAAATCCCCTGGCAACTTTTCATCCTCAATGTCTTGACTTCATGCTGACCGAGTTTCGTGGCGATTGGTTGAATTCTCTAGGAGGAGTATATCGAATTCCAGGGGCATACGCTTCCAAACAAACCATAATAGCCGACTTCCTGTTGGGCTGGGGTAAAAAGTAAAAGTACAAAGGATATATGAATCGATGAGATCTATATGTGTACCGAGTTTCATATTATTACATTCAAGCGTGTTTGATTTATGGACCAAGTTTTCGGACCCCGTTCCAGGGGGCACTGTCGAGCCCCCCTGCCACGCCCGGGTACCAGCTTCAGCCCGGCCCTGATGGCCACGGGTTCTGACCCGTGTGCAAAGTTTCAAGAGTTTTTGAGCACGTTAAGGGCCCCCAAAGTGCGCTGAGAGTCTCAAAAGTATCCAAAAAGAATATTAAAGTTTGATGCGTTGTCACGGCAACAGCATCTAAGATATCAACAATCCTTTCACAGGTCTAAATCTGGCGTGTGTCTACATTATACACATCAAGTTTGAAGCAAATCGGGTAAAGCCTGTTTGATTTATGGACCAAGTTTTCGGACCCCATTCCAGGGGGCGCTGTCGAGCCCCCCTGCCACGCCCGGGTACCAGCTTCAGCCCGGCCCTGATGGCCGCGGTTTCTGACCCGTGTGCAAAGTTTCAAGAGTTTTTGAGCACGTTAAGGGCCCCCAAAGTGCGCTGAGAGTCTCAAAAGTATCCAAAAAGAATATTAAAGTTTGATGCGTTGTCACGGCAACAGCATCTAAGATATCAACAATCCTTTCACAGGTCTACATCTGGCTTGTGTCTACATTATACACATCAAGTTTGAAGCAAATAGGGTAAAGCGTGTTGGATATATGGACCAAATTGTCTGACCCGTTCAAGGGGGCGCTGTCGAGCCCCCCTGCCACGCCCGGGTACCAGCTTCAGCCTGGCCCTGATGGCCGCGGGTTTTGTCCCGTGTGCAAAGTTTCAAGAGTTTTCGAGCACGTTAAGAACCCCAAAAGTGCCCGAAAGCATAAAAAAGCATGAAAAAGCTTAAAAAAAGGAATATTAATGTTTGATGCATTGCCATGGCAACAGTATCTAAGATATCAATAATCCTTTCACAGGTCTACATCTGGCGTGTGTCTACATTATGCACATGAAGTTTGAAGCAAATCGGGTAAAAATAAGAGGGTGATTTAAAAGCATTTTGAAAGTGACACACTTCCTGCTTCCAGTTGGTGGCGCTATAACTTTGACTCACAATAGTCACATCCATGTGATCGGGCTCTTACAACGAACACACTGCTGAAGTTTCATCAAGATTAGTTAATGTATGCAGTAGTTATAACACACTTCCTGTTTCACGTTTCTCGCCATAATTTCGTTTACTCGCCACGGCCAAACCGTTCGAGATATCAAAAATCCCCTGGCAATTTTTCATCCTCAGTGTCTTGACTTCATGCTGACCGAGTTTCGTGCCGTGTGTTTGAATTCTCTAGGAGGAGTATTTCACATTCCATTGCATGTGTTTTCCAAACAACCCTTAATAGCCGACTTCCTGTTGGGCTGGGGTAAAAAGTAAGAGCATGAAGTATATATGAACCGATGAGATCTATATGTGTACTGAGTTTCATATTATTACATGCAAGCGTGTTTGATTTATGGACCAAGTGTTCAAACCCCGTTCCAGGGGGCGCTGTCGAGCCCCCCTGCCACGCCCGGGTACCAGCTTCAGCCCGGCCCTGATGGCCGCGGGTTCTGAGATGTGTGCAAAGTTTCAAGAGTTTTCGAGCACGTTAAGGCCCCCAAAAGTGCCCAAAAGGTAGTAAAATAATAATAATAATAATAAATAATAATCCTAAGGAAAACAATAGGGCCTTCGCCTTTTCAAGGCTTGGGCCCTAATAATAATAATAATAATAATAATAAATAATAATCCTTAGGAAAACAATAGGGCCTTCGCCTTTTCAAGGCTTGGGCCCTAATAATAATAATAATAATAAATAATAATCCTTAGGAAAACAATAGGGCCTTCGCCTTTTCAAGGCTTGGGCCCTAAATATATATATATATATATATATATATATAAATATAGCTGCGAGCAGCGATTACGGGCCCAAGCCGGTGGCACCGCAACCCCGGTGCCTTTAATTACCTAAAGGCACCGGAGTGGCGGTGCCGCCGGCTTTGGCCCTTCATCGCTGCTCGCAGCTATATTTATATATATATATATATATATATATATATATATATATATATATATATATATAAACAAGCCGGTGGCACCGCCACCCCGGTGCCTTTAGGGTTACTGTGCGTGACGGGCAATAACGTAACCCCGCTTTGACCTTTGAGAAGATGTGTGCTGTAGAGCTTGCATCAGTGTGGGCTCTGCAAAAGTGTGCATTGAGGGCACATATCAACCACAAAGTATGCGTGAGCAACCTTCTGAAACCTAAAATGAAAAATGAGACACCCTACGGTCTCATGGACTTAATGGACACATGAAATAAGTACACAAGTTTGAAAGTTATATGAAGTGTGCCAAGACAGAATATTTGCCTGATCTGATTAGAAAAATAGTTTTTGTGTGTGTGTGTGTGTGTGAGGCGTGATTGAACAATGTAGACATAAAAACATACTCCGTCCTTTTGTTCATACAGGACATTATTCAAACTACAAAGTGTTTACTTATATTTGTGTACAATCGCAATAAAACACAACATTGTGCTTTTGTCAAACTGTAAACTACAACTGTCACCCAACCAAAATCTCTTACACACACACACACACACACACACACACACATAGTTTAAAAGCAAAAAAATCTTTTGGACATTCATCATATTGCATTGGTTTTCATTTCTTGTTCTCGAACAGAGCCCTAATCTGTTTATTTTTTCAGTTACACATTCTACATTGATTAAAAAAGAAAAATCAAATGTGCTTTTATTTTAGACATAAATAAATAATCTATCATTCAGATGAGAGTAAAGTTAGTGTTAGTTAAAATTTTAAGGAAAACAAAAATATGATCTGAAATATCGCACATTCATTTAAAATTCATTCAGGTTCAATTACCAAACATACAAATCTCAATGTAATTTAAAGCAAACAATACATTTAAAATATATGGGTTGTATGCAATTTTTTTATATATAAAAAGATATATATCCAAAAATACAAAGCCTAAACTTTAACAAGGGTTAAACAATCACTGTAACAGACACAATCACACACACACACACACACACACACACACACGTCAAATCACTTACATTTTAGATGCAATATTGACTTTTTTTCTGTTTCAGCAGCGAAAATAGTTCAACAAAGATCACAGCAGAACCATCGAGCATCTCACAGCAACGCGTTCTCATTACTGAATGATTCAGCATTTTGAACAAATCGGTTGACTCAAAGATTCAACGACCAATCCATAATCTGTCTCATTCATGAATGACTCAGCCGTTCGAACGAATCGTTTGAACGAATGAATCAATGACTCGCTCATTAAGACGGTCGCCTGGCGACACCTAATGACGGTTTAGTGATATGTTTAAAAGTATCATTCTTTCCAACGATTGTTAATTAACTCATATTTGAAACATAAGCTATATATATATATATATATATATATATATATATATATATATATATATACACATATATACACAAAAATAAAATAAACACATTTGAAGCGTGTTTGCTTACTAAATTGTGAGCTGAACGAAAGTTGCAGCAAATATCAGCAACAGGAGTCAAATTTCATTAATCACGAGAGTGAAGAGCTGACTGAAAAGATGATGACGGAATAGGCATTTTATGTAAAAGCGCCTATTTAAGCGAATCTATCATTATACTCTTTTGTTGTTGTGTTTTCCGTGAAAAATAATAGACTATTGAACTCACAATTCAAGCACGCGCTCTGCACGCGCCACCATTATCAATGTCCGTGTGGACGTCCGCGATCGAACAGTGGAAACATTGGCTACTCCGTCATTTTATTCAAGAAGATCATTCAAACTGCAAAGTGTTTACTTATTTTTGGATACTCGCAATCAAACACAACATTGTGATTTTGTAAAATACATTCAAGAAATCCGCCCCCGAAATGGGGCTTCTTTTAAAATGAAACAAAAATGCTCACAGCTGCACGTCTTGTGGAGACGTCCGTTACTTTCGCTTTCAAGTTAGCGATTTTAAAGCCCCCAGCGGAGTCACGGTGGGAAAATATTCCCATAGTAGCATCAATTGGCCTACCTGATTTTGAACACAAGAGGGCAGTAAAGCACTATGAATGATTTTTATTTTTTTTTATTTTTTTGGCTAAACAACCATTCTGGCTGTTTTTAAACTTAAACATAAATCTTAAATTGAAAAAAAGGAATACAATGGGTTTACTTCTAATATTAGTATAATTTTATAGAAAAATAAATGGTGTATAATTACATTTTAGAAAGATATGAGACATTTCCTGATTCTTTTTTTGACATAATCCCTCGCCATAGCAAAACCGTTTGAGATATTCAATATCCGTTCACAATTTAGCATCTTTAATGTATTTTCATCAAGTTGAAAAAGTTTTGTAACTGTAGATGAAACTAACCCCCCCCCCACACACACTTTTGCCACAAAAGGTGGCGCTACTGAGCCCCTGCACCACGCCCGTTTCTGAAACTTTGCACATGTCTACTGGCTAATAAATGTGATCTGTCTGTCAAGTTTCATGCAATTTTAAGCAATTTCAGGCATGCTAAGAGTCTCAAAAGCATCCAAAAAGAATATTAAAGTTTGATGCGTTGCCATGGCAACAGTATCTAAGATATCAATAATCCTTTCACAGGTCTACATCTGCCGTGTATTTACATTATACACATCAAGTTTGAAGCAAATCGGGTAAAAATAAGAGGGTGATTTCAAAGTATTTTGAAAGTGACACACTTCATGCTGCCAGTTGGTGGCGCTATAACTTTGACTCACAATAGTCACATCCATGTGATCGGCCTCTCACAGCGAACACACTGTTGAAGTTTCATCAAGATCAGTTAATGTATGCAGAAGTTATAACACACTTCCTGTTTCCATTATTCGCCATAAATTCGTTTCCTCGTCACGGCCAAACCGTTCGAGATATCAGAAATCCCCTGGCAACTTTTCATCCTCAATGTCTTGACTTCATGCTGACCGAGTTTCGTTGCGATTGGTTGAATTCTCTAGGAGGAGTATATCGAATTCCAGGGGCATACGCTTCCAAACAAACCATAATAGCCGACTTCCTGTTGGGCTGGGGTAAAAAGTAAAAGTACAAAGGATATATGAATCGATGAGATCTATATGTGTACCGAGTTTCATATTATTACATTCAAGCGTGTTTGATTTATGGACCAAGTTTTCGGACCCCGTTCCAGGGGGCACTGTCGAGCCCCCCTGCCACGCCCGGGTACCAGCTTCAGCCCGGCCCTGATGGCCACGGGTTCTGACCCGTGTGCAAAGTTTCAAGAGTTTTTGAGCACGTTAAGGGCCCCCAAAGTGCGCTGAGAGTCTCAAAAGTATCCAAAAAGAATATTAAAGTTTGATGCGTTGTCACGGCAACAGCATCTAAGATATCAACAATCCTTTCACAGGTCTAAATCTGGCGTGTGTCTACATTATACACATCAAGTTTGAAGCAAATCGGGTAAAGCCTGTTTGATTTATGGACCAAGTTTTCGGACCCCATTCCAGGGGGCGCTGTCGAGCCCCCCTGCCACGCCCGGGTACCAGCTTCAGCCCGGCCCTGATGGCCGCGGTTTCTGACCCGTGTGCAAAGTTTCAAGAGTTTTTGAGCACGTTAAGGGCCCCAAAAGTGCGCTAAGAATCTCAAAAGTATCCAAAAAGAATATTAAAGTTTGATGCGTTGTCACGGCAACAGCATCTAAGATATCAACAATCCTTTCACAGGTCTACATCTGGCTTGTGTCTACATTATACACATCAAGTTTGAAGCAAATAGGGTAAAGCGTGTTGGATATATGGACCAAATTGTCTGACCCGTTCAAGGGGGCGCTGTCGAGCCCCCCTGCCACGCCCGGGTACCAGCTTCAGCCTGGCCCTGATGGCCGCGGGTTTTGTCCCGTGTGCAAAGTTTCAAGAGTTTTCGAGCACGTTAAGAACCCCAAAAGTGCCCGAAAGCATAAAAAAGCATGAAAAAGCTTAAAAAAAGGAATATTAATGTTTGATGCATTGCCATGGCAACAGTATCTAAGATATCAATAATCCTTTCACAGGTCTACATCTGGCGTGTGTCTACATTATGCACATGAAGTTTGAAGCAAATCGGGTAAAAATAAGAGGGTGATTTAAAAGCATTTTGAAAGTGACACACTTCCTGCTTCCAGTTGGTGGCGCTATAACTTTGACTCACAATAGTCACATCCATGTGATCGGGCTCTTACAACGAACACACTGCTGAAGTTTCATCGAGATTAGTTAATGTATGCAGTAGTTATAACACACTTCCTGTTTCACGTTTCTCGCCATAATTTCGTTTACTCGCCACGGCCAAACCGTTCGAGATATCAAAAATCCCCTGGCAATTTTTCATCCTCAATGTCTTGACTTCATGCTGACCGAGTTTCGTGCCGTGTGTTTGAATTCTCTAGGAGGAGTATTTCACATTCCATTGCATGTGTTTTCCAAACAACCCTTAATAGCCGACTTCCTGTTGGGCTGGGGTAAAAAGTAAGAGCATGAAGTATATATGAACCGATGAGATCTATATGTGTACTGAGTTTCATATTATTACATGCAAGCGTGTTTGATTTATGGACCAAGTGTTCAAACCCCGTTCCAGGGGGCGCTGTCGAGCCCCCCTGCCACGCCCGGGTACCAGCTTCAGCCCGGCCCTGATGGCCGCGGGTTCTGAGATGTGTGCAAAGTTTCAAGAGTTTTCGAGCACGTTAAGGCCCCCAAAAGTGCCCAAAAGGTAGTAAAATAATAATAATAATAATAATAATAAAATATAGCTGCGAGCAGCGATTACGGGCCCAAGCCGGTGGCACCGCAACCCTGGTTCCTTTAGTTACCTAAAGGCACCGGGGTGGCGGTGCCGCCGGCTTTGGCCCTTCATCGCTGCTCGCAGCTATATTTATATATATATATATATATATATATATATATATATATATATATATATTATATATATATATATATAAAAAATACATATATATATATATATATATCTCACTTGCCTTACCTGAGAACAATGAAAACAATAAAAAAAACTAGGGAATCACTAAACCGAGAGAATTATTCTGTTTTGATGATACACTCAAAATATTACACAAGCAATTCTTTAAATTTAATGATATTCAGAACAGAACAAGAATTCAAAAAAACTATAATTAAGAATTAACCGAAATAATTGAAAGCGAAAGTGAAAGTAAGTGGTGTTTGGCTCACGTAACTCTCTCATTAGAATCAAACTGTTTCAACATTTGCGATGTATTTGGATGCTAAACTATTCTTTATTATGGGCTTTGTACTTCACTCAGGTTTCAATATGTGTGTGTGTGTGTGTGTGTGTGTGTGTGTGTGTGTGAGGTGCGGGTGCGATTGAACTGTTACACATAAAAACATACTCTGTCCAATAAAACACAACAAAGTGCTTTTTTCAAACTATAAACTCTTGTCAAACTGTAACCTACAACTGTCACCAAACTAAAATCACACGCACACACTGTCTAAAAGCAAAAAATATTTATCCAACCCCATTTAAAACAGTCTGTGGGTGCCATCTTTTGGACATTCACCACATCGCATTGATTTTCATTTATTGTCCTCAGAGCCCTAATCTGTTTATTTTTCAATTACACATTCTACATTGATTAAAAAAGAAAAATTCAAATGTGTTTTTATTTTATACAGGAATAAATTATTTATAATTCAGATGAGAATAAAGTTAGTGTTTTACAATTTAAAGGAAAACAAATATATTGTTCTGAAATATAGCACATTCATTTTAAATTCATTCAGCTTCAATTACCAATACAATCTTAATTTTATTTAAAGCAAACTATACATTTAAAAGATCTTGGTTCTGTGCATATTTTGTAATTTAAAAAAAATACAAAATTGTTATGCAAAAAGACAAGGCCTTAGAGATTTCTTTATCCTTTAATGCAGGAAAAATCACACAGCAATGAAAGGCTTAATATCATGTCACTGTAACAGCCAGCCAGCCACACACACACATATAAACACAGACACCAGCCCTCCCTCCCCCTCCCTCCCCACACAGACAGCCACACACACACACACACATAGAATGGGAGGGGGCCCTCTCTCTGTCAAAGAGTGACAGAGAGAGATACCATTTCATGAAATCCACATTCAAACCACAATATCTGACTTTCTGAGGGTTGGAGCTATTGACTGTAAATTAGAAAGTTGTTTGGCTTGAGGAGAAGAATATACAAGCTGAGTTTTGTAACTGTAGGTAAATCTAACTAAGTTATAACACACTTTATATGTCCTTTTTTAGTCATGAAAATTCATTTCCTCGCCACGGCCAAACCGTTCGAGATATCAAAAATCCGTCAGCAATTTAGCATCCTCAATGTCTTGACTTCATGCACGCCTAGTTTGGCGATGATTGAATGAATTGCCTAGGAGTAGTACTTCAAATTCCACAGCAAGCGTTTTCCAAACAACCCATAATAGCCGACTTCCTGTTGGGCTGGCGTAAAACTTGACCAGGGGTAAAATGTTTGGCCCGATGAGATCTATATGTGTACTGAGTTTCATATTAATTCATGCAAGCGTGTTGAATATATGGACCAAATTGTCGGACCCCGTTCAAGGGGGCGCTGTTGAGCCCCCCTGCCACGCCCGGGTACCAGCTTCAGCCCGGCCCTGATGGCCGTGGGTTCTGACCTGTGTGCAAAATTTCAAAAGTTTTTGAGCACGTTAAGAGTCCCAAAATCCCCTGAAACCTTGAAATGCATTAAAATCAATAGACAAATCCCTCACACACAGAGACGGAAAGAGAGGGAGAGAAAATTCTCAGAAACATCCACATTCAAACTAAAATATCTGACTCCCTCTTGGTCTGAGCTAATGACAGTAAATTAGAAAGTTGTCCGGCTTGATCTGAACAATATGCGTACCGAGTTTTATGATTGTAGGTAAAACTATAGAACTAACACCCCCACTTTTGTCAAAAGGTGGCGCTACTGAGCCCCTGCACCACGCCCGTTTCTGAAACTTTGCACATGTCTACTGGCTAATAAATGTGATGTGTCTGTCGAGTTTCATGTTATTTCAAGTATGTTAAGAGTCTCAAAAGCATCAACAAAGAATATTAAAGTTTGATGCGTTGCCACGGCAACAGTATCTAATATATCAATAATCCTTTCACAGGTCTACATCTGCCGTGTATTTACATTATACAGATGAAGTTTGAAGCAAATCGGGTTAAAATAAGAGGGTGATTTCAAAGCATTTTGAAAGTGACACACTTCCTGCTGCCAGTTGGTGGCGCTATAACTTTGACTCACAATAGTCACATCCATGTGATCGGCCTCTTAAAGCGAACACACTGGTGAAGTTTCGTTAAGATCAGCTAATGTATGCTGAAGTTATAACACACTTCCTGTTTCACGTTTCTCGCCATAAATTCGTTTCCTCGCCACGGCCAAACCGTTCGAGATATCAAAAATCCCCTGGCAATTTTTCATCCTCAATGTCTTGACTTCATGCTGACCGAGTTTCGTGGCATTTCTTTGAATTCTCTAGGAGAAGTACTTTAAATTCCATTGCATGCGTTTTACAAACAACCCTAAATAGCCGACTTCCTGTTGGGCTGGGGTAAAAAGTAAGAGCATGAAGTATATATGAACCGATGAGATCTATATGTGTACCGAGTTTCATATTATTACATGCAAGTGTGTTTGATTTATGGACCAAGTTTTCGGACCCCGTTCCAGGGGGCGCTGTCGAGCCCCCCTGCCACGCCCGGGTACCATCTTCAGCCCGGCCCTGATGGCCGCGGGTTCTGACCCGTGTGCAAAGTTTCAAGAGTTTTCGTGCACGTTAAGAGCCCCAAAAGTGCCCGAATAGTCGTAAGAAAAATAAAAGAGAAAAAAAAAAAAAATAATCCTAAGGAAAACAATAGGGCCTTCGCCCTTTCAGGGCTTGGGCCCTAATAATAATCCTTAGGAAAACAATAGGGCCTTCGCCTTTTCAAGGCTTGGGCCCTAATAATAATAATAATAATAAATAATAATCCTTAGGAAAACAATAGGGCCTTCGCCTTTTCAAGGCTTGGGCCCTAATAAATAATAATCCTAAGGAAAACAATAGGGCCTTCGCCTTTTCAAGGCTTGGGCCCTAATAATAATAATAAATAATAATCCTTAGGAAAACAATAGGGCCTTCGCCTTTTCAAGGCTTGGGCCCTAATAATAAATAATAATCCTTAGGAAAACAATAGGGCCTTCGCCTTTTCAAGGCTTGGGCCCTAATAAACATGTTAACCTAAAATACATTTGTAATATAAAATGACCATGCGTGTCATTTCATTAAACACTCCAGCTACAAATAAAGTCTCTAAATATTTACAAGAAATAAACATTTATTGCTTAAAAGACATAGACAGCATATAAAGTGTAATGGTTTTGAATATATTGCCAGGATTCATTTATGAAACACATTTAGCTTATAATGAGAGGAACACAGTTCGCAGAGCTCTGGACTGAACGCTTTTGCATGTGTTATTTTTATGGCAGCTTTCACTTTTAATAAAACTACCAGTGTGAATGAGATAAATGTATTAAAAAATATACACCACTTCTGAGGAGTTCTGCATGACAAGTACTTTTAACTGCTTTCATTGCATACAATGAAAGTCAATGGGGTCCAAAACAATATTAGACCTCACTGGCTTTCATTTTATGGACCAAAAAAAACAAAAACAAAAGATTGTTTTTTGTGTTCCGCAGTAGAATGTTAGTCATACAGAGTTGGAATGACATGAGAGTGAGTAAATGACATTTTCATTTTTGGGTGAACTATCCCTTTAACTCACAAGACACGGGATGTGGTGACATTTTGAAGATGTATATGCAAGGCGTTTGTTAGAAAGGCTTTCAAAACCGCAGTGTACTAAACAAAGGAGATTCCACGAGAAGGATGAATGATGCCTACATGAATACAGCACAGTAGTGATCAGTGTAAGTGATAAAATTGATTTAGGTTAATTAAGAATGTGTCACACAGTGCAATACTCTATACTGTCTGCAAGGTGTAAATCTTGAGCTTCACTGTTGCTGGAAAACACTAGGCCCAATGGAACCTGCTGTAGGTATGTGTTTATGAGTACATGGGATGAGATGACAGGAGACATTAGAGGTGAAAGCAGGTCTGCAGTATGAGCAAGAGACAAGCAGTGAGCAGCAGAGCGAGGGAACTTTCACAGTGAATTTCTGAGATATTCCTACAGGTCACGACAGCAGCAGACGTCTGCTCTAACTTTAGCTCCGGAGGAGAGACGATCATCCCTTGAATCTGACAGAGACAGAGAAAACAACTTGAATCAACCCTTTAGAAACCTCTTGAAAATACTGACCACTTGAAAAAACATTGATATGGACACTACTGTTCAGATTTTTGGGGTCGATAAACATTTATGTTTTTTAAGTCTTTTTTTATGCTCACCAAGGTTGCATATTTCATTATGAAATATTATTACAATTTAAAATAAAAGTTTTCTATTTTGATATAATTTAAAACGTAATTTATTCCTGCAATGGCTAGCTGAATTTTCAGCATCATTACTCCAGTCTTCAGTGTCACATGATCCTTCAGAAATCATTCTAATATGCTGATTTGTGCTCAGGAAACATTTCTTATTAATATCACTTTTGAACAGCATATTTAATGTGCCTTCGGTATAAAAAAAATACAAAACTGCTTCTTTTGTATTATTCGGCATCCACTTCACTAGGTGTCAGTGTACGTCCAAGGGGCCTTACTAGGCACATATACAAAACAATTACTGAGGGCGACTTTAAAATGAAAGAATATAAAAGAATACAGTACAGGCCCTGCATAACCAAAATCACTTACCGACCACTCATCCTGGCCGATCTTGGAACAGCGGACATTCATGGGAAGTTTCCGTACAATGTTGTTGAACGCTTTCCCTCTCTTCCTCGTCCACTTATATTTGTCCATGGCCTCCGTGAAGGAGAGGTTGCTGTATTTCTTGGGACTCTTAATCACAAATGGCCAAGTTCTTCAAAAAAGCAAAAGAGATGGTTTTGGTGTAGTGCCTTTACTTAATAACATAACCATACTTAATTCTATCCACATTTGATCACCCAAGTCTTTCCAATACATTTTTCCATACAGTTACAAGGAATGGGAACTGGAGCTGTCATCCAAGAGGATACCAAAGCACCTAAAAAGTATCTTAAAGGGTTAGTTCACCCAAAAATGAAAATTAAGTCATTAATTACTCACCCCCATGCTGTACCAACCCCGTAAGACCTTCGTTCGTCTTCGGAACACAAATGAAGATATTTATGATTAAATCTGAGAGGTTTATGACTGCTACATAGGCTCCCTAAGGGAATGACACCGGACGGCCCAGAAAGTCATTAAAGAAAATGTTTAAATATTCCATGTCACAACAGTGGCTCAACTATAAGTTTATCAAGCGACGAGAATACTTTTTGTGCGAAAAAACAAACAAAAATAACGACTTTATTCGACTATTCCTTTTCTTCCTTGTAGGCCTGAAACGAGACTTCAAGAGATTTCCATTTTTTTTTTGCACAAAAAGTATTCT
Source organism: Tiaroga cobitis (assembly GCA_030578255.1). Lineage (NCBI taxonomy): Eukaryota > Metazoa > Chordata > Actinopteri > Cypriniformes > Leuciscidae > Tiaroga > Tiaroga cobitis. The sequence continues at coordinate 20,681,329 of CM060610.1, forward strand.
CGTCGCTTGATAAACTTATAGTTGAGCCACTGTTGTGACATGGAATATTTAAACATTTTCTTTAATGACTTTCTGGGCCGTCCGGTGTCATTCCCTTAGGGAGCCTATGGAGGAGTGATCAACCTCTCAGATTTAATCATAAATATCTTCATTTGTGTTCCGAAGACGAACGAAGGTCTTATGGGGTTGGTATAGCATGGGGATGAGTAATTAATGACTTAATTTTCATTTTTGGGTGAACTAACCCTTTAAAAAGGAGTCCATGTGACTCTTTTAAACTAAATGACACTTGTCCATATTACTTTTTTGAATTTGAATTTAGATTATATTAAGCATCTGCTATTTACTGAAGACATCTCTAGCTCTCTTGGTGTGTTCATGAGAGAAGTAGTGGTCTGATTATTTTTTTAAACAAATCTTTTAATGAATCGTTTGCTCTTTTGCAAAATGGAATGATTTGTTCATATTTTAGAGCACAACAACCTACATTTCCACACTAATAGTACACACCACTTTTATGATACTTTTCAGGTTGTGTACTAAATTCTTCAGTTTTCATTCAGTGTGGAGTAATAGCATGGAAACAGCAACCAGCACAATTCTTTTAAATTTTTCCTTTTGTGCTTCAGAGAAGACAGTCTCTTTTCCCCCTCCATTTTTCAGGTCAACTCCTTTAATTTTTAAACGCTTTATGCTTGGCTTATTAGTCTATACATATCAATGCAAATATCATAGTTTATATTCATTTAATTATACCTATAATCCGACTCCTTTAGCAGTACTGAATTAAAAAATAAATGTGTTAGGGTAATGTGCTACTTAAATAAGGACTGCATCTGTGAAATTGTACTGAATATATACAGATATGATTTTTAAACATATTAATTATGGTACTGTTTATCGTATTCCCCATATCATATATGATGGTTTGAGTGTCAGAAATGTACTCCTGATCAAAGATATCCCCTCAGTGAGCTTTATAGGTTTGTGTGTGTGTGTGTGTGTGTGTGTGTGAGAGAGAGAGTGTGAGTAGTGATCGAAAGACAGAGGGCGCTTGGGGCAGAGCTTTTGAAACTAAATCTGTTTAGAGTTGCCAGGTCTATTCCCTTACAATCCCCACAATTCCAGCATCTGAGCACAATACTGCTCTGAGCCTCAGGGGGTCGAATAAACACACTCCACCAGCAGGGCCCTTCAGATGTTCCTCATTTTAGACGTACACACACACACCCACGTCCATCCAAAACACACATTCGCCTGCTCACACGCAAAATCACAAACAAACATGTCCGGACATAACAAACCACACATCTCTCTCCCTATACAAACTAGTGAAAGGAATCAATACAAAACATCAGCAGCTCAGCAGACGCCCACAGAGTCGAAAACACGCAGCTGCTCTGAGATGTGGAACTCAAATATTATGTCTTTAGATGTATACCATGGTTGCGATAACATCTCGAAGAGCTAGTTCCACCTATACAATAAGCTGAGAACCACTTATCTTTCTAGATGACTGCTGGAGAGCCACCACGTTTGAATGTGTTACTAAACTGATGGGTAACACAACAGTGATGTTTTGATGTCCACATATGAAGTGTTTAAAAGAGAAGTCTTGAAGATTATTTATTTTAATCTCAGCAATGAAAATTGCAAACTAGGTTTCGCAAGAAGGGCAAACTAGATTTGATAACATCTGTCTTTTGGCTCTCTTAGAATGAGACAAACACATTTTACAATGACCATTCCAGATGTTCCAGTTGGTCGGGCAAACAATTTGCACTTTCTGATGGAAGCAAGATGGTACATCTTCTGGTAAAGCTCTTGTGCTGACATGACAGCAAGAACATTTGGATGATAAGTGAAAACATTTATCCTCACTTGCTCATCTAAATACCCGGCAGGCCATCAATCAACCGCTGTTAAGCTATTACTTGACACCAGCCTTATGTGTACCAAGTTGTCATTGGAAGGTCTACCATTTCACAGAATTGTCTCAAGTTTGTTCCATTTAAATGAACATATTGTCCTTGAACTTTTTTCCATCGTTTTTCACCCTGTTTCTCTCTGTTTTCTTATGTTTCATAACCTACTGTAGCTTACTGCTTAGTACTACTTTTGTCATTTTAAATTTCATTTTATGCTGTAAGTGTTAGCTGTCCTGGAACTTAAACCAGACTAAAGCCAAAAGTATCCACCTTATTTACGTAACAGTGGGTCCAGTCGTTTAAAAACTTACAAGTACAAGGCTTCAGGGTCTCATCCGCTTATTTTAGCTGTACAGAAACAGTCTGTTATCCTGCTTGATATTGCAAACTGGTATTTTTCATCATATTATTTTAATTTCTTATTGTCATTATCTCCAGTTGCGCGTCATTTTAATGAGATGTCCCATTCGATCTCGGAATTAAATTTCGCTGTTATAGAACATATAACACAGTCGCGTAGGGGTGGTAATTTGGAGCGGGGACTGTTGCAGAGGGAATGTAAATGGCTTTTTGACCTAAAATGTCTAAATCCTTTGGGCATGAATGAGGAATATACTCTCAATTGTTTTCTATAAATGTTGTTTCATTATGCATTGCAATGTCTAATCGTGTGACGTGTAGGGATGATGAGAATAATATTTTGTGATATTCAATAATGGGAATGAGTATATTTATGTTCATATTGATGGTCAGATTTAAAAAAAAAAAATGTATTTTTTTTTTTTTGAATAGAGGATTGCTGTGATATGTATATATAATCATGTAGACTATTGATGTAAATATTTGTATATGGTATAAAATCAGATTCGGGTATGTTACATGGATTACGGTAATAAGTGTTTAAATGACCGCAGGTGTGCACTTGGTAACACATGACACTGATGAAGGGTTGAACCCGAAAACGTTTTGCACTCTTGGGGCCCTATTTTAACGATCTAAAACGCAAGTGTCAAGCGCAAAGCGCAAGTAACTTTGTGGGCGGATCTCGGCGCTGTTGCTATTTAACCGGCGGGATAAATGACTCTTGCGCTCGACGCAAATCTAAAAGGGGTTGGTCTGAAGTAGCTTCATCATTCATAGGTGTGGTTTGGGCGTAACAGGAAACAAACCAATAAGAGCGTCATATCACATTCCCTTTAAGAGCATGATGAACGAGGTGCGCTTGTTCCATGGCGCAATACTATTATGACGGCGCATTTACCAGGCGCGCTTCAGAATCGGTTCACAGCCGAGGAGATCGATGTTCTCGTCAGGGCCGTAAAAGAAAGAGAAGTGACATGATTGGGTGGACAAACCCACCCAAATTAGCTTCGGTTAAACATGCATATACTAATTTGGGTAAATGTGTAAGCTTTATGCCTATTTTTCTCATCGTCATGTACACAACAATGATTTCCCTCGTGTTTTAATATTTTTCCTAATAATGATGTATCATTTGCAAAAAGTAAAATGCATCTGTGTAGATGAGAGAATCATCTACAGTGTATGCGCTTTGTTCACACTCTGCATTATGGCCAAGCATGCACGCTTAAAATAGCATCTGAATGTACGCACAACGCGCCACTGACTTTAGACTAGGTTTTTTCTGGTCAGTGGCGCAATTGTTTTCTGGAACTGCAAAATAGCACCAGGGATTGTTTGCGCCGGAACACGCCTCCTTTTTTGCGCTGAACCGCCCAGGGAGCGCTAGTTCATTCCCTAGTTTGCCGGCGTGCGTCTGTGGAGGGAAAAGTCCGCTTTGCACGGGTGCAAAATACGAATGATACATGCGTCGGTGTACAAAGTCAATTGCGCTGGGTGCAAGATAGGGCCCTTACACTTTTTGGCACTTTTGCACTTTATTTGTGGCCTCTGGACAAAAAAATCCTGTGGGCTTTTTGGCCTATATTCGTGTGCGGATCTCATTTTTCTTATTTTTGATTTCCTTTTGGATCTACACACCGCAAGAATATATCACTCATCAGTTTGGGACTAATGTTTGGCGCTACACCTTTCCATCCTCTTCTTTATTATTATTGTCATCATGAACACATGGTTTTTAGTGCAAATTGTTTTACTGCACGTTGTTTGTCTTCTAGTTATTAGTGGCTAATGAATCTAAAGTCTTGCACATTCACCGATAGCGTGCGCAAACACAGGTGTTCGACACTTGACCTCTAGAAAGTTTCATCTTTGTCCATTTTCTGTGCTATTTCTCTCCAGACGTTATGACTGATAACCGTACTTGTTTAAACTAGTTGCGAGTGTCTCTTTACTCTTTCACACAAGTGCTTGTTAATCTTTTGTAGTTCCGTCTCATCCGTTTCATTTTCAGAAGATATGCAACTCTAGTTTAAACGATGTCTATCAAGCACACTATCAAATGGATTATACTTTGATAGGTTATGTATTCAGATAAGTTAAGTATTCGTGTCAAAACTGAAGCATATGGAGCATGTGAGTAGTAGGATCTCTGTACTGTCAAAGTTGTCAAAAATAACAGTAGCAAATAGCAGTAGTGAATATTAAAGTAACAATTGGCAATTGCTAAATAAGGCTGGATAGCAACATGCAAAATGATTGACAGGCAGATAGCACCTTCAGTCTTCTGATTGGCTAAACACAATCTAGAGTCTAGTCTCACCCTGTTACAGACACATGTCTGTTATTTCAGGATTTTTAATAGTCAAATCTGTCAGGTAATTTGGATGTTTTTCTTGTGCAGCCTCATCCTTCAGTGCCATTTACAATAAATGTTATTCATTGTTATGAACTTAATATGTGTATATTTGCCACTAACAAAGAAGCCCTTTTCTAAGGTGGTTTTTCCAGACTTACGTAACAGGCTCCTGAATCTCTTTGACCCCAATGAATTTGAGCTGGCCGGTGATTTCTGGTAAACTCTCACACCTGGCTAGGTTAACCCTGGGGTAGTACAGCAGATACGACAAACACATCTCATCGCGTGTACTAAGACCCCCCTGTAGGAAAAAAAAAAGACATTCCACATTACTAGGGTCAAGACCTTGAAATATTACACTGACATAAAGCATCTGAATCATTGTAACAGCCAGAGGCCTGTGACAAATTATGCCCAGTATTGAGCAGAACTGAACTGACATGCACAGAGCAGCAAATATATCTTGATCTCTCTAATATGAATCCAAAACACCAGTGATTTGGCCCTGATGTTTATGGATTGTGGACTGTCTACAGAGAAAAAGCAGCTCGGCTCAGCCTATCAGCTCACTGGCTTCATGTGTATGGGCAAACGTCAGCAGCTGGATCCATCTCCACAGACTTGCAGCTGTTTTCAGACACATTGTTTAGCCAAGAGCCTGCTGTCGAGATTCAAAGACGTGTTTCTAATAGAACTGTTCAGTTTGTAGTCCTAAAGTTTATAGTTTTAGTAGTCCTACAGCTTTTTTGTTGTTGAATTTTACATTTTAAATTACACACACACACACACACACACACACACACACACACACACGCACGCGCACACACACACACACACACACACCTAATATATATATATATATATTAGGGTTCTTAAAGTTTAAAATCCAAAATCTGTACAACTTCTTCTGTGAAACAAACGTACGTATCTTTTACGTTCCACAGAAGAAAGAAAGTCATAGTTTTGGAACAACATGAGGGTGAGTGAATGATGACAGAATTTTCATTTTTGGGTGAACTATCCTTTTAAGTTGGTGAACAAAATGATAAAGTTTCAAGTAATATTCCCCACAGACCTTTTTAAGCCATACATCAAGAAATGCTATTTTAAAACCCCATTAGAAATTCCCAAAGGAAGTCATGGCAAATTACCGCTCGGGGTGGCCTAAAAATCAGACATCTTGACTGAACAGCTCTATTACAGTATTATTAAGGTTTGCTATTATCCAGGATTAATATGATAAATAATTCTGTAGAAGACACACATCTATACAATTGTTAAAAAAGAAAACAAGACTTCACAAGCTTTAATCTTACCCAGGTCATGTTCATTCTGCCTTTAGTGTTGTATCTACACTCAGTGATTAGAGAATCTCCCTGGTGACAGAAAAACAGGCAAGTTAATGCACGGTTAGTAAAAACATTTGCTTCTCTATTATGCTCACTGTTGGGTGTCACCTCTTGCCTGTAGGCCCTTTTAAATTGACACCAGTCTTACAGATGCACAATGTGCGCTGTTTACATGTTGAATTTATTACATCAGGTAATTCAAAGTGTTTGAAAATGGACACTGGGGCAGATAATGATAATGGCTCTATTCTTTTCTACTACAATACTACCAATCCCTCAGCTATAAACTCTAAATCCTGAGAACAGTGTAAATAATTTAGTCTTGAGTAAATGTCATATTTAATTTGACCCAAACGAGACTGTGAGATAAAAGCACAGTACCACAAATCCTATTTTTTTGTTTTTCCAAAAATGAGTAAAGCAAACTGTGAGGTTCACTGTATCTGGTGATTAATGCAACACATCAATTTCACCCTCAGATGGAGCAATGAAGATTATGAAACTGAAATGGATTCTGACTGACAGGCAGGATGATCCTCTCCTGGCTGAGCGGCTGGAACTCCTGGAAGTTGAAATCAAACTGATCATCTGAGGCAAGTGGCTGGAGCTCGACCTGCTGGCGGAAGTGTCTGGTTCTGATAGCCCGTCCTGCCAGGTGAGCATGGAGCAGAACTGCAAACACATGAACTCCACTGGGCATCTCACTGTCTAATGACTTACAGGAAGAGAGACACGTTATACTTTTTTTTTTTTTTGGTCTGGGTAACTAATAAGATTTTTTTTAAAGCTTCTGTTCAGCAATGTAGCATTTAATTGTAAAAAAAAAAAAAAAAAAAGTTTGAAATAATGGTTTTCTGTTTTTATACACTACCTTCAAAAGCAATTTTTTTTTTATTATTCAGGAAGGACGCATTCAATTGATTAAACGTGACAGTAAAGATTTTTGTAATGATACAAACGATTACTATTTCAAATAAATTATGTTCTTATTCTAAACTTTTTGTTCATCAAAGAATCTTGAACAATTTATCACAATTTCTACAAAAATATTAAGTAGCTGTTTTTAACATTGATAATAATAAGAAATGTTACTTGAGCAGCAAATCAGAATATTAGATTGATTTCTGAAGGATCATGTGACACTGAAGACTGGAGTTATGATGCTGAAAATTCAGCTTTGCCATCACAGGAATAAATGATATTTTATTACAACAGAAATATATTACAATAGAAAACAGTTATTTTAAATTGTAATAATAATTCACAATATTTCTATTTTTATTGTATTTTTGACCAAATAAATGCAGCCTTGGTATGCATAAAATACTTTTACAACAGCATTTATTTATATAAATACTCATTTGTAATAATATAAATCTTTACTGTAATTGAATGCATCCTCCTGGTGAATAAGAATATTGATTTCTTTCAAAAACACTCTTTCATAGTGATTCCAAATGTCTGAATGGTAGTGTAGCTATCAAATATCATCTCATAGAGTGTAAATGGAGTGTAACCACTATAATTCCTGTGTTTTTGCGGTCTCACCTCCTGGAGACACTCCTGTGTGCAGTGTCCTTCTGTAATATAATCCTGCATGCCTGGGGGCAGCATGTGGTAGAGACTGACCCACACTCCTGTCTCTATGACCCCAGCATCATAGCGCCTCAGGCTGGGGCTATAGTACAAACGCAGGCCTGAACTGTCCACTGTCCCTGTGGAGAGACCAAAACTCTGAGCTCAGCTCTTTGCGGCTTAACCAACCTGATCTCATGGGAAAATATTCCTATGTTACGAGGTGGTGATTTCGTATTGATTATTCAAATCAAAAACTTGATTATTCGAAAAAAGAGTAAGCATGGAAGTAACCCCGCCCTTAGCCACCAATCGACCAAATTTCGCGATGAGATTGTGTTGGCTCGACCCTTACAGAAAAGTTCATTATTGATTGGCTGAAAATCATTGTAGTATACCATGGAGACTATATTGATTATTTCATCCACTAATACATAAAATATAATAACCGACACAAGTAAAATAACTGTAATGTTCTGTAATGTAATGTTTAGTCATGTCATATGTCACTAAGTGAGGCAGGTTTGGCCTTAAACTGTTAAGGTATTAAATAAAAAAACAGATATAACATACCTCTTTGTAAAGATGGGTTATCAAAGTGAATCTCCATCTGTACATAGACTGGGTCTATTGAGGTTCCTATAGACATTCCAACATGTGGAGGATAGGTGAAGCCCTGCAATATATAAAATAATTTTCATTCAGTATCTGAAACTCATTATTTCAAATGAATATGAACTTATGAAATGATCACCTCTCCCCCAATAGCCCAGGCGAACAGGACGGTTTCGCAGGTGAAGAAGGAGTCTGGCATATTTGGATGGTAGCATTCATGTCCTCTGTTGATCTCACTCTTGTTCAGATTGCTGTCGCACTGGTAGAGCAGAATGTGATGAACCAGATTCTCATGACCTTTCTGAATCAATGGCTCTATCTGAAAAAAACAAACAAAGAGAGTGGAATATAAATAACAGGGTTGTGCGCCACTCAGGATTGAATTGAGAATGCCTTTTGAATTTCATTTCTGTTTTTGAGTTTGAATGAGGTAGCAAACAGGGTGCAGAATTGTTTGAATTTGAATTTAAGGAATTAAAATGGTGTTAAATTCAAATAGCCATCTCAGCAGTACAGAAAACCCTTATTATTAAGGACTAATATAAAATGTATTTATTTGTTTATTATTAGTGCATTTATATCATTATAGGTTGAACCCGGAAATTAAATTATAAATGTCAATATGTATGACATTATTAGCTCAAATCAATATTTATATTTTGTTTCAAATTTCAGTACATTTGTCTTCCGGTTACACCAATTCAAATTCCACTTCAACAATCCTGTTACTGGGTGTTACAATCCTGTAAAGGGAACAAATTTTACATACATTTTGAAAAATAACCCAACCTTTTAATATTGATTACGGTATTGTTCACAAGTTTGGGGTTTGTGAGATTTCTTTGTTTTGTTTTTAAAAGAACTCTCTCATGCTCACCCACACTGCATTTATTTGATAAAAAATACAGCAAAAACCGTTCTCTTGTGAAATATTACAATATAAAATAACTGTTTATTTTAATATATTTTAAAACGTAATTAATTCCTGTGATGGTAAAGCTGAATTTATTTTCAGAATTTTGTAAATCTCACTTTTGATTTAATTTGTCCTTTAATTTAGTAAATCCAAAATAAGAACCCTTTCCACTACACATGCTGTTCAGAGCTTTGATAAAGGGATCAGCCATAAAGATTTTTTTAAAGTAGGTTATCTTTTTAAAACACTATATTTTGATTCTCTACAAGAAAACTGTGTCTCTGTGTGTGTGGATTCTTGAGCTAAAACTAGCTTGGATATCTTTGGAGTAGGAAGTGGGGGATTTTAGAATTATTTTTCTCCTCACAGTGGGCTTCTTCTGTCGGAACTGGAATTCTAAATAAAAGCATTTCCAACAGAGCGAACTGTGTCCTCTCTTCCAGGGGCCTCTGCCTAAAGCAGTGGGACCCAGGGCCAAACAGTGGCTGTATAAATATTCAAACATTCCTTTATTTCCCTTCCACCTCCTCTTTTTTACCAATGGGGAACCGTTTTGTTTTTTGAGACCCCAAAATCTGTTGAACATGTAACTGTCACGTGTGTGGTGCAGGCAGATGAAGAGGCTGAAGTCAAAGATCCAATTTCAATAAACTTTACTTAAAATCACACAAATACTCGCCAGGATACAGGCAGGGTAAACACTTGTAACATTTACAACGACCGACCAGGACAGACTGAACAGAAGCAAACTAAATACAAGCATGAATCAAACATAACAAGGTGAAAACAGGTGACACTGATGATGATAACGAGGGACAGGCTGGTAAGTGAGGGAGTGAATACAGGTGTGGAAACGAGGAGGATTCTGGGAAGTGTAGTGCAGACACAAAGACAGACTGGTGCAGACGAGGACTGTGACAGTAACATTTTGTATAGTAGTATTATATTGTATCTAACTGATAACAGCATGTCTAATCCATCATCACAGATTCAGCTCTCACCACCTATGTTGTCTTTATATTGAACAGCATGATTTCATGCACATGGCTGTATTGATATTAATCAAAATGTTGCTTAAAGATGCACTTTTTTGTTTAGGTAACAAATTTGTGTGTTTTGTCATTGAGAACACACTAACGTCGCTTGCAATCATTCAAAAATGTTGCACCAGGGTATTCTGATAAAAGGCTCATCACAGAGCCCAGAAAATGAGCTGGATGACAAATATTTGTGACAATTACTACAAGCACATGCCTAATTTAAATATGGGTGGCCAGTTGTGCTTTTATTGTTAGTAAATCATCTGCAATATGCCTACAAAGCAGTGGCGTGCACAGACCTCCTCAGGGGCAGGGGCGGAGGGACCAAAAAGGGCACTCATTTTTTTTCTCTCTTTTCAGCCAACTTGTGAGAGGGATGCTTCCTTTGGCTGCATCATAGAGTTCCTTGATTTTTAATTTTTTTTTCTTTCCTTGGCATTCTAAGAAAATATGTTGATACAATTATTAGAATGCATAACACATTTCCATTTTAACACATTAACAATTATGATAATATTACTAAATATTATTTACTTTACCAAACAAAACAGTGAGAATCAAGGAGGTAATTATGGAAAATTAATTTTTAGTTTTGTTGATGTTGTAAATTTAATAAATGTATTATATGTATGAAAGACAGTGTTAGCTATCATGAATCAGTAACACTTTACAAACAAGGTTTCATTAGTTAAATTAGTTAACATTAGCTAATAATGAACTGCACTTCTATAGCATTTAGTAATCTTAGTTAATATTAATTTCAGCATTTACTAAAACATTAAAATCAAAATTTGTATTTGTTATCATTAGTTAATGCACTGACTGTGACATAACATGAATAAACAATGAACAGTTGTATTATTAACTAAGATATACAGTAACAAATGTGTTGCTCATGGTTAGTTCATGTTAGTTCATACATGCGTGAACAAATGAACCTTATTGTAAAGCGTTACTATGAAATCAAAGATATAAGTTCCTTACAATTTAGAGTTGGACATGGACTTTAAATTTCATTAAACTAGATGTATTTCCCCTTGCACTTTTATTCCTTGGATAAAAACGAATGACATTGTCACTCAAAATGCTTCAGAAATCAAGTTATACTTTTATTATAGTTAAGAATAACTCGCATGCTGCCGGAACTTTTAGAGTAGCATGGTGACGGTAGGATAAATTTAATTTTCCGTATTAGCTTTAACGTTACCTGCTGCTCGTTTGAAGACTCGCACGAACTGCTGCGTACTGCCTACCAGAACCGTTAAATGCGCACGAGGCGCTGCAAAGGAAACTCCGCCTACCACTTTTTTATATAATATTTGTTTGTATTATTATTGTTAGTGGCAAGGGTGTGTAAGTGTATTGTTTTTTATTATAATATTTATAATTATTATTATTATTTACAATTATCAGAAAACGGCACAATACATTTTGAGACAAAAGGGGCAGGGCTGAGTCCCCCCCCCGGCCCCCCTTCTGTGCACGCCACTGCTACAAAGCGTGCATGCAATCTGTTAGACTACACAAGCAAATGAACTACCCTTTATTTGGGATCTTACTGTATAAAGTACACCCTCATCAGGCATCAAATAGCATGAGGCTTAGACTGAATAAGGACAGTGACAATATAGGCTGAACATAGACAGTGAGAGCATAGTGTCTGGAAAAATCTGCTCCTGTTTGACAGTTCAACATCCGCTCTTTGAAACTGAGCAGGAACAGAGTAGACACTGCTGTGGTTATATGGGGCAGCTGGCATCAGACTAACACAGCCTGGAGCTTCACAAATACCAGACTAGTGTATGTAGAAAGGACAGGGTGAAGAGGGGTCACAATAATTATTCACTTGCTTGTTTTAACTGATTTGTATTCAGTTGATGTTAATGACAGGTTCATTTGAGGCTAAATGTAATGGTCCATTTACAGTACATGTACCCAAGTGATATGACAAACTTTATTTTACAGTATGCTCCAGATGTATTTTGGTCATTTACAATTGCTTGATTTAGGCCACAACTAAAGTCTGCATGCCACTGACTAGTGAATGCAAGTGTGCATTTGTCTGTATGTTTCATCATCTTGTAAAACATGGACTACTAAAGTCCATTCACTGTATAGAGTCTTTGTATCCATCACACTACATGCTGAACATTGCAGCGAACTAAATGGCTTACATTCATACTGCGTGCTGCTCACTTCTGCATGTGCAGCGCTTATGTTTTTGCTAAAAACGTGGAGCTGTAGCCATAGTGATGAATTCACGGAGATGAATGCACGCCTGTCTTTCCACAGCTGAATTTTACATAGGCACGAACTGGTGACAGCAGTTAAATTAAAGGTTGGTGCATCTGAAAAATTTGCCTGAAAGGATGAAGCTTAGTTGTAGTAGTTTCTCATATGATTAAAGTACCTATTCTGCCTTTAATTATGTAAAACTTGAAAAGCTTAGTTATGGGAAGACTCTTTCATCTGGGTCAGAGAGTATAATTTCAGTAACATGTCTGATCTACAAATAGCAGCTGCAAAAGAAAATAATAAGCAGGTGAGACATAAAATAGAAGCGAGGGAGACAGAAAGAGATGGAAACCGACTGAGGTGACAACATAGCAAAATAAACTGATGTAAAAACAACCAATATGAGGTGAAAGTTAACATACCATATTTTGAAACATGCATGTGGAATCTAATTTATATACAAATGGTTAAGCTATATACATAGTTGTCATGAAAAATCTGAGTCTTTGGCATGGTAATGTAGCCTGGATGCCAGCCCGAACCCCGCCCACAACATTTTTTGGTCAGGAAGTTCAGTCTGGACTCGACCCATTATGGATAATTGTAATCATAATGTAATTATGATCGGTTCAGAAATCGTCGGGCCAATCAAATTGCCAGGGCGGGCTTTATACGATGATGGACAGATGATCTGCAGTTACGTAATCATCAGGTTATCAAAGAGCGATTGGGTTGAACTAGTTTCCCTCAAAGTTGACTGCAGCTGGAGAATTTAGATGTATTCCGCTATCACGTCTGTTGTAAAAGAAATCGACAGCGCATTCATTTTAAAAGACGAACAGAGAACTGCAATCAAGGCATTTGTCGATCGGAAAGATGTGCTTGCCGTCCTTCCTACGGGATTCGGCAAAAGTTTAATTTATCAGCTGGCTCCGATGGCCGCTAAGAAGATGGGACGCAATGAAAACCCTGTGGTCATTGTGGTTTCTCCTTTGGTCGCACTCTTGGAGGACCAAGTAAAAGAAGCAACACTCATTATTTTACTACTTCTTCCAGCGTGCGTGCAGTTGAGTTCTGTTGACAACTATGCGTAGATCAACATACGCCACTTACTGTGTTGCTCTGATTGGTTGTAAGTCTATCCAATTGAGTGCAGAGGTTTTTTTTTTCCTGGCTCGGTTAAGACACGCCTCATAATCAAAGCCCTATGGAGCAGTATCAGACTCACATTCTGACTAGAATATGAGTATGACGAAGTCAGGCTAATGGTAATGGGTATGGCAATGTTGATTTATTTGCTCTTGGCAGAATAGATCTGCAAATAGATTGCTGCTGCAGAGTACGGGACCTGCTACTGCCAATACATACACAGACACACTGCTGTGATCATGTAAGACATGCTGCTGCTGTACAATAGAGCATACATGAATTACCCGTAGCAGATTTATACAGGTGGAGCTGGGGAAGGTGGAGGATTTCTGAAAGCGCGATGAACTGCTACAGCAAACACTGACCAAGTATTTTAAAAGTTGAGTAGAGAGCTCATTGGCTGCTGATGCAAGAGGAACCAATCAGCTGTGCCCTATAGAAAATGATGTGATTGCTAGCAGATTGAGTTAAGGCTATCAGCTATTAAATCAGTAAAGAGTGTCAAGTCTGATCCTCTCTGTCATACATACTGTACAGCATTGGATCTGATTCTGTCTAGTGAATCAGTTCATCCTAAGGGGTTCTCTCTTATATGTAGCATTTTCATGTTTCATGTTTTCATATTTAGCGTAAATTTACCTGTTGAAGTTTGATACTTTCAACGTAAAACTCTACATTGTTATTATGCCAGTAAAATATATGGCGCTCATTAAATTGTAGAATATATAATCCCTTAAGAAACTTCAATGTTAGCTATTGTTTGCTACTTGCAGAGTACCTAGCTACTTTACTTTTTGAAAACAGAAGCTTGAATGAAGTTTAACGACAAATTACACTAATTATGGTTACCTAGTAGCCTGCCAAACTACAGTAAGTAGCTTCCCCATCACTGTGGTAATATAATAGTAATATCTAGAATTTCTTTGTAAGGACTTTGTTTGAAACTGCAGAGAGAAGTAAAATGCACAAGCTTCATTAAAGCCCATACATGTAGGTACAGTAGAAGTTAACTGAGATAGTAAAAGGTACTTCACAACAGGGAGGATTTAATTGGCGATATGCAAGCCTATAATTTCCTAAGAATGCATCTCTGTATAGCTCTGTATATCTCATCTCTGGATTAAAACATGACTTAAATTTATGCAAGTGTTTTAACCTGTTAACCATTGCCAGAGCGCCGGCGCACTGAAGCGTTTTTTTTTTTAAATAGTTCAAAGTTACTATCATAATTTATGTTATTACCTTGACAAACTATACATCATTAAAAAGATATAATAGCCTACTCAAGTTTCAGTATTTGACCACTAGTGTATTCTGAGAAACTTATAGTGACAGTTATGTCTTAATCAGGGCCGTGCACAGACCTTTTGAGGGGCATGGGCTGAAACTGAAAAAGGGCACCCCTCTCCCTTTTTTTCTCACCAAGTAATCAAAATTCATATAAGTAAAAAAAATTGTTATATCAGTTATAATTTTTTTTAATAAATGTTATAGTTATAAAAAATGTGTGTGTGTGTGTGTGTGTGTGTGTGTGTGTGTATATATATATATATATATATATATATACACACACATATATATATATATATATATATATATATATATACACACACATATATATATATATATATATACATATATATATATATATATAGTAAAATATAAAGATTTCAAAGTGATCTTCTATAATGTTTTTTTTTTTTAGTTACTACTACAACATTACTGTAGTAAAACCATGTTTTAGCCTACTACATTTATACATGTGAGGACGAGCGGAGTAAAATACTATAGATTAAAAAAAAAACTATATAGCGAATACGTGCATATCAACAGCCTTGAATTAACCATAATTTAATATTATTACCATAACAAGATGAAATATCAATAAATTAAGTGTATCAGCAGCAATCATAAATCAAAGAAGAGAATTTCTTAGAAATATGTTCCCTAGGTGACGAGGATCACTCAGTCGCTTTGTGTAGTTTCAGTACGAAACTTGTGCTTATGATTTTCCGATGGTAAAAACAAATTATATGTTGTTGTATTATTTACTTGAATATCTTGTTAACATTTTACAAAAGTCAAACTCAAATACAGTTACTGGGTTTTTGACCATGTGTCCAAATGTGCATTTTGTCCGTCATTAAAACGCCGCCTGCGGCATCACATTACATTTTCATCAACGGGTTACTAGTTTGTTGTAGTTTGTTGTAACTATATAGGCGCTCAGTTTTTTCTGTTGTAAAATACATTTGGCCAAAATCGCATTTGATAAAAGATGAAATGCTACTGTATGCACAGGCTATTTAAATGTAGGCTACTTATTGGCTATGACTAGATGGCAAATTCAAGCCTAGACCTCTCTCTCAGGTCCAACATGTCTCAGTCACACATCAAATAAATAAAATATGAGCTTTTATAGACAACGTGTTTAGTGCTTATTCAAATAACAAGATCTTTATTTACCCTTGCAAAACTTCGTTCCGCTGCTGTCTGCTGTGTGGCCGCTGCGGAGCTTCAGTTGATAATTTCAGTCAAGATAGAGGGGCGGAGTTATCAGCTTTACTGACAGTTTGAGGATCGAACAAGATTTACACAAGCTCTTTTTAAGAACTTTCATTGGCTAAATATTTTTAAAACAGACAGACAGACGTAAAGGGTGAGCAATAGCATTGATTTATTGAAGAAGAAGATATAGACTTTATCATTGTGCAGAATACCATAAAATCATATATTTTCCGTCTGATTTTTTATCTGAACCCAAATCAGATCACAGAAGGTTATTTAAAACACTCGACTTGCACTATAAAGTAAGTTTGAAGCACAAAGATGGTTTTAATCTCATAAATTGTCGTGTATTGATGATGTGCTAAGCTAACATGCTAGCTAGCTCTAGGAGGTGCACCTGCCACCTAGCTGTTATTTTTATAATTTTTTCTAAATATAAATGCTTACTGAAATGTTTCTTTTTTCAAAAAGGGCATTTGATACAGTTGCAAATGTGAAGTTAAAACTTTGATAAAAGAGATTAGGGATTGAAACAGTGTGAATAGCCAGTCGTTAGTAATTATAATGCAGACAAAAGAAAAGCATATTTAGAGCCATAACCATGCCGGAGAGGTGTGAATGTGTGCAGGGGAGACTGACACTGAATGGGGCTCGTTTGCACCACAAAACAATAGAGAAAATAGTCTGAATAGCTAGAAGATGACAATAAACATCAGTTTGCATTGTAGAGTCTAATCAAAATAAAGTCATATGACATGATCTTGAAAAACATTTAACTAAATGCAGAGTTTTAGACTTATCATCTTCAGATTTTAAATATAACATGGTCAGACATGTGGCTTTAGCTGCAGTGCATTTCTAAATTGATACAATGCCAACTTCAATTTTATTTTCATGAAGATGTTTCATAAAAATACATTTCTAATAACTTTACAAAACTTTGAAGCCATTTATAATTTTTTTTTTTAATTATGACTAATTAATTCCACATTTACAATAAACTGCCAGTTGTCAGCTTTCAAATGAGATCTTACTTGTGCTTTTAGTACAAAGGGTTCATGAACTACATCTGTTTCAGTTTTGGGTATGCCATTTCTGGGGATTTTTCAAAAGTGGGGTTGCAGCTTAACAGGTTAAACATTATGATTTCATTAAGATGGGCATGCTTTACCATTTAAATAATTGTATTACTCACTCTGATTACATGATGTTTCTTCTTCAGCTCTGGAAATCTATAGATCTGACACCAGTATGTTGTATCCTTATGAGGCACAGGAACCTGCAATATTTAAAAATGTTTACAAAATGTTTACAAAAATTTAACCCCCCCCCCCATTTTTATTAATCCCATTTCCTGTTTTTTTTTCCTATTCAATGTTGAGCATTTGTTATGAGGTTGTAAATATGTACACTCTTATAAAATCTGGTGTTTGGCAGTATCCCACAGGCATAAAAGGAGCCTTGTTTTCATTGAAAATACCCAATCAGCAGGCAAAAGGGTCTGTATTTTAAAAGGATTCATATGTAACCACAAAACTTTGACATTAAGGACCTTGATTTTTAAGCATACACAAATAGACAAAACAGTTGGCATAACACTGTCTTAAGCCGTTCTATGTCACTCTATGTCGCTCATCAAACGCTCCAGCAGTCTGCTGCACGCACTTTCCTCACCTCCTCGTTCTGAAGGTCAAAGAAAGCTGTTCCTGCTGGGATGCTGGAGCTGCTTCCAGGGTTGAGTAATCGGAGACTCTTTCTGCCTCTGTTCATCCCATGGTAGACTAGTCCTGACACTCCCACGTCCTCCTCATGGAACGCCCAGATCACTCTCACTGTACTGCCCTGCTCAGTGACAAATTATGGGTAATTGTAAGCTTACTGTAAGTGCAACAGGCTTTTTATATAAGTAATAATTTGACAACATTTTAGGGAATTGAGTTTATTGAACTCCTCAATAAAACACCAAACTATTGTTTTCCCTTGAACAAAAGGCTATGTGCTGACATTATAATTACAACTGAGAGCGCAGTTACAAAGCTTTGGTTTGGTGCACGCTCCAAAAATTGGATAAAGAGACCCTGACACTATGCTGTTTCTTTTTAGACTTAAGGAGGCAGATGTAAGGATGCATGTAGTCAAACTTACCGTAATGACTTTGTCATTGTCATCACAGGTCTGGAGGTTTCTGCTGAAAGCCAGGACAGTATGTGTGCCATTCTCTCTGCCGTACAGAAGCTGGTAGCTCTGCAGTGGATCTTTATGGACCTTTCTGTTCGAGTCTGTAAAGTAGTCCTGAGCAGAGTGAGGAGGAACCAAGTTAGTCCATCTCAAGTTTGCATCTTTTAAGTCTGAACCTGTTTTAATGGAGTATTGGGATCATGTGAGTAAATCTTCTTGGTTTTGGTCTGCATGCGTTCACATTTGATTACCTTTGATCAAAATGTTTGGTCAGCGCTGCCCTCGCAAATGTTCTATTTTTGTCCAATGCATTCAGACAGAGCTACAGCTAAGTTTTGGAACATACAAGAGTCTTCAATAAACAATGCGGATGAATAGCCCTGTGCTGAACACTAATCATAAACATCTTGGACTATTCTATACATCATACAGTTAGACACAGATGGATGGGGATTATAATGTGCAGAATATGGACAGTTGGGGTGGATGTATTCAAATAATTCCCTGTTTTCATTTGAAAAGGTATAGTGTCTGTGCAAGTACTGTCTGATTAAAATCCAGGTCACAACAAGGCAGCTGATTATAGTCAGGTCAGTGGGTTACTGTTGATGATCTCATTGCAACAGATTTCAGAACACAAACAAAAAACTATTACTGCAGATTGAAATGTTCAGACAGTGGTCTTTAATGTTGCTCACACTCTTGAAAAATATGTAAACTCTATGTTTAAGTAAAATAAAAAAACTGATGAAAAAAAAAAAAAACCTGACAGAAACTATATAATACAGTTTTTGCGACCAATACCAATACAGATGATCTGGCAATGACATGCAGAACAGATGATTATTTTTTGTTTTATTTCTGCTTTATTGGCACAACTAATTAATAAAACAATATTACAACAATTAATGATTGCATTTTGCATTAACATAAAAACATGCATTATGAATGCTTTATTAATAATAATAATAATTATTATAATTATTATATTTTTAATGAATAATAGTATGCGACTATGTTGTTTTGTGATCCAAATCAGTGCAGATGAATTTTGATCTATATTTTGGCGTATGTCTATTACTATTAAGTTTAAAAAGCTCATAACAGATGGCTGTTTGAATTGATGTAAAAAAAAGTATGCAAAAAATATGCATTAAATAAGTTAAGTTCGCCAGTCGTGTGACCAATGTTGTTTCCTATTGAATGCACCGTGGCCTTATGGGATGGTAAAACAAATGAAAGTAAAATTAAAATCAGTCAAACTAACTAATTTTTAAAAACTTGTTTTACTTTATTTTTCTTTCTTTCATTTTTTACATATCATTTTTGTATAAGTTAAATGGATGTTGACAAATATGTTGTTAATGATTTTTTTCCATCACAGATCCATAAACATTTTATTCAAAATACTTGAATCATTTGAGTAACCTGCTTAAAACTGAAATAATAATAATAATCAATCCAGCACAACATTTACAGAGGTCAAAATGCAGCAGGCTAATTTTAAACTGTGAGCTGTGTATAATCAGAGATGCATTCACACCCAAAGGTGCGTGCACACACTTACCAGCAGATACGAACTTCCGTTGAGCACACCACCTATCACGATATCAGACGAAGACATCGCACCGGTCGGTGACAAACCGAATCCTATATATCCTCTCGT